>CM069148.1:20343793-20943793 GCA_035221665.1 Okamejei kenojei | reverse complement strand
AGCATAAAACCAAGGAAAATCGGACAATGACACAGGCAGACTCCTCAGAACCTGGGCATCAGCTTCGTCAGATGCGGGAAATATTTGGTGACAGAGAAAAGACATGAAAAAGCACGAATAGAAGTAAAGGAAAACACAAGACTTTAAAGGTTGTGCCCAGGAATGTGTCCAGTAGAGGCCACTACAGTACTTCGATTTAGAAAGCACACCTGTTACATATGCTTGAAAAATATGTTTTAGAGGTTAATGCAAAATCTTCAGAAAAATTAAGCAACAAAAAAGATTCTAAATTTGGGATATGGATAACCTGATATAACTAAATTGAAAAAAATATTTTTATATTTTCATTTTAAGTTCAAAATTAAGTTGCTGATTTCTAACATGTTCATCAAAGGATGACAGTGATGTTCATGCCACCTATCAATGTAATTTGTATTTTATGTGTGGATGATAAGCTTGAACACACACCGACAATTATTATTTAGGATATACAGATACCTAGAAATTTCATTTGCACAGAGAGATGAGCTAAAAATTGGAGAGCACAAAAATCCAATGCTGGTGACAATAGTGTGTGTTTTCATGCACACATCTTTTTCAAAGACTTAACCTCTTAACAGGTGCCAATTATGATATTTTCACTGTCATCTCATCTTAAGTGCAGACGATGACTTATGGACTGTGCAGCAGTCAAAACTAACTTGAGAATTGAGCAGTGACTCCTGTCAGAGAACTGGGACTACCACTGTAGCAAAAGGTTTGAGGGAAAGTACTGAGTTTCACTGCTAGTGACCTTGCATTTTTAGAGGAAGAAGTGGGCTTTGGAGAGTGCATCTGATCGCTGCTTGACCCAGGATGACATCAGGGGCCAAAATTAAGTGGAAAGAGATGGACTGGGAGCCAAATGGCTAGGCATTGCCTTGAAGATGTAATCACAGTGTTGGGAATTATTTGTGACTTCTGATTCACATTTTGTAAAATGTTCACTGGTGCTATGCCCTCTCTTGCAGGAGAAGCTTGCATGAATATGAGCTCTGTCATCTGGCATAGAGGGCACATGCAATTATAGACTCTGGGTAAGAAAGGTTTAGAGGGATATCGGCCAAATGTGGGCAGGTGGGACTAGTGTAGATGGGGCATCTTGGTCGGCATGGGAAGTTAGGCCTGTTTCCGTGCTGTATGTCTCTATGACTTGGCCAACAGAGGATCGAAAATCACTGAGGATGATGGTGTTTTCATATCGGTCTCATCTTAGAGGGTGGCACAGTGGCGCAGCTATAGAGCGCCAGACATGGGTTCGATCCTGACCATGAGTGCTGTCTGTATGGAGTTTGTACGTTCTCCCCGTAGGTTTTCTCCGGATGCTCCGGTTTCCTCCCATACTCCAAACATGTACAGGTTTGTAGGTTAATTGGATTAGGTAAAATTGTAAATTGCCCCTAGTGCGTGTGGGATAGTGTTGGTGTGTGGGGATCGCTGGTCGACATGGACTCAGTGGGCTGAAGGGCCTGTATCCACACTGTGTCTCTAAACTAAACTAAACTACAGGCCGATCCTTCCAGACTTCTGCCTTATACTGTTCAGATGCACCCCTCACGTGCTTCTGGAAAAATCATAGTTTTTCCATTTCAGATGCATATGTTTTAGTGCAAGGCTAGGCCCTGAAGACCTTCTATTCTGAAGAGGAAGAAGGTGGTATTTCACTAATACCGTGACAGGCGCATGCTGCTATATGGTGGGCAGAAGGAAGTAGTTAGACACAAGCTGATGCTCTGCCAGGGTGAAGGCGGTGGATCTGCGGAGGATTAATCTGTTGTCCTCACCATACTCCAGAGTAAGGTGTGCAGCGCTGGTCACCACACTACAGGAAGGGTCGCACTGAAGTGAATGCAGAAGAGATTCACGAGGACGTATTCCTGGATTGGAGAACTTCAATTATGGAAAGAGTTAGGGCAGGCTGGGCTAGATGTCCCTCGAGTGAAAGAGGCTAAAGTGTGACTTGATAGAAGTAAAAAAGATTATGAGAAACACAGGGAAAATATTTTTCCCATGGTAGGAGTATTAAGAATCAGGGGGCACAGATTTTATATAAGATAAAGAGGACGTGAGGGGTATGTTTTAACTCAGCACGATTTTATATCTAGAACTTGCTGGTAGTGGAGCTGGTGGAATCAGATACAAACACTACAGTTAAGAGATATTTGGACTGGCACTTAAAGAGGCTAATTATGGAACGATGCAATATCAGTGCGGACAAATGGGATTATGTAGATAGGTCGGCATGGATGTGGGCTGCCAAGGGGCCTGATTCTGTGCTAGATGATTCTATGAAAACATGTTTGAGTGTTCCTACCTCTTCCATTTAGTAGTGAGCTTGCAGTTGCCCAGTGACCAGCTGCTGCTCGATGGAGATTTGATGCACTTCAGTGCTGGCTAGCTGTCAGAGAGCAGTGCTAACATGGCTATCAGCAATCATTGGCATAGAATTTTTAACATAGAAATGATGTCAGCATAGATAGCCTTGTCTGTCTTCATTTATCATTGCATGCGACTGGCAAGAATTGACAAGAGTCAGCAATTTTGTCTATTGCCATTTACAGTTTCAGGACAATTACGGTCAAGTTAAACTTATATGCACAATATCCAAGTACATTGAGGTACAGCTCCCTTGAAAATCTTGCTTGCAACAGCATCAAGGGCATGCATACTACAACGACACACAAAATCATTAATTATACATAACTAATGCATAAAATTAGACTCAAATTGTGCAAGATATTAAGGTAGAAAATATGACTACAATAAATGAAACAAAATTAGAAAAAAGCACGTCCATGTAAGAGGTGGCCCATGGTGTTCCATTGTTGAGATAGGATTAGGATTGTGTGAGTTGGTTCAAGAACCTGATAATTGCAGGTTCCTGACTTGCTGAACTGTTGGATGCGTAGCTTCAAGAAAGTGAATGAGCAAGGAAAGGGACAATATCCTTTCCGAATGAGAATGTTATGCGAATTGGAGAACACCTTGGTGCTCTTGAAGCTCCCATTGGACAGTTGAACTTCTGTTCCTGCTGGGAGCAGGTAGGGGCTGCTTGGTGTGAAAGGGAGTAAGCTTTCTTGAACACGGCAAAACTGCAGGCATTGCATGAGTGTTGGAGCGGCATGGTAGCTCAGTGTGGTTATTGGGCACTGCAGTATCATGGGCAGCTTTGTCCTGACTGTTATGGAGCAGGCGTCGGTGTCCTGGCAGCTGTACCTGATCTCTTCAGCCTTGTAAATTGTGCGAGAGTGAAGTGAGGGGTTGGGACCCTCTCCGTACCTGGTGCAGCCGCCTACATCCTCTGTCAACTGAAACAGATATCTGGACCAGGCAGTTTTACAGCCTGTAATGATTTGCTAGTATTTTGTTGTTTGAGGCCACGGGCAATAATAATGCCACTAAATGTTGAGAAGAGACACTGAGACTTTGGTGTTGATGGCCATTGATGGAAATGACTGCAAGGCAATTTACACATTTCAAATCCAAATGGTGATGTGAAATTGCTGAATGTGGAAACAGATTGCCTTTCTGCGTAAACTGACCCAAATGGATTTATTTGAAAATTAAGATCATTGGCATACCCTGACAGAACATCCAGATCTTTTAAAGCAATTATTAAAGCACCGTTTAACATATGAAATGCTATTGAAAAAGTTTTTTTTTTGATAATTGGATTTTGAGTAATTTCTTATAATTAGACCATTATTTATCAAACTTCAGCGTAGCGCTGCTTATTCATTGCAACACAATTCTTGACAAATATCACCCCTCAGCCAAAAGAAGAATCCAAGGGATAAATTGAGCCCCAAGCTCTTCACAGAACATGATCTGAAAAATAATGGATAACCTGGACGATTTCAAGGCTATAATCTAATCTTGAAGTTGAGAAGACGGTTATAAACCACTTCTGTTTTGATCCTAAGATTAATGACATCAACAGAACTCCAGAATGAGATTACCATTTTGTAATCATTACCAGCTAGCCATTATTCAAAAGCTCTCAAAATGAATCACAGATACATAGGTTTTGTTCAAATAAATGGTTCTACACAGTGAGGAATTATTTAATAGTGTTGCAGGATTTTAGCGTTTGTGACTGAGATATTGCTCTCTGTGCATCCACCTGCATCATCAACATACTGTTCCCATTAAGATGTGGGTAACTGCTTTATCACAAGAAATCTTATGAGTCAAGGTCCATTCTTGTGCCTTGGCCAGTTTAAAACCTTACATTATTCCTTATTACGGAAATGGGGCAAGAAGGTCCGAGCAAGCCACAGCTATATCCCGAAAGCAGTGTTGGCTCACTCGCTGTGGAACTGGAAACCCATCTGGAGTGGGAGCCTCGTCTGAGGCTCATCTCCTGCTCGATGCTGAGGACTGGGAACTGGTGAAGAAGGTGGAGGGAGTCAGCGATGGCAGCAGACGCTGGATTTCAAGATGGTGGCGGATGGATGAGAGGATCAGTGAGCGGGCTCTGGGTTCACCTTCCCGGCCTCTTGGAGGCACTCTGGGGGTTCCGGGAGCCAGCCGGGCACAGAGGCTGAGGAGTGGCCGCGGGGGACGAGGAGACTGTACGTCTATGGGTCGGAGTCGGCAAAGTGGGGCCACTAGAAGCCTTGCAGCAGCCAAGGATCGCATGGATCAGGTGCCATTGGAGGCTCTACTGAGGCTGAGCGAATGGATCAGACACAGCCTGCAGCAGCACTGTGGGGCAGACGAGCAGCTGTGGACACTGAGAGCATCGCCAGGACAGGTCAACCCCTGCCACGCCGACACAGTGCCAACAGGACAACAGGCCTTAGTGGCCAAGATACGACTCTGTACTGAGAACAGCTTTGAAATATGAAGGGCGCCTTTTGTGTACTGATTCGGTGAAGTCTACTAGTCTTAAATCTTTTATATCTTTTATTCATTGTTCTTTACATCAATGTCTACGTCTCTTCTTTCCCCTATCCCTAACCAGTCTGAAGAAGGGTTTCAACCCGAAACGTCACCCATTCCTACACTCCAGAGATAGTGCCTGTCCCGCTGAGTTACTCCAGCTTTTTGTGTCTTTAAACCAGCATCTGTAGTTCCTTCCAACACTGTTACATCTTTGCATGTTGCACTTTTGTACTTATCTATGTTTGTGCTTATCTGATTTTACCTGATTATATGCAAAACAAAGAATGTCATTTTATCTTGTTACATGTGACGATAAAGTATAATTGAATCATTGAAAAGGTGAATAAAGAGAAACTGTTGTGTTAGTAGAACAGATTTGAGATGACTAACAAAAGAAACACAGAACACAGGAAGAAAATTATTTTAATAATTAAAAATAAAAATAAAAAACAAGGAAATTATACATAATGCACTCCTCGGAAAGACAATGGGAGCAGATTCATTGCCAGCTTTCAAAAGGTCTAAAATTTGGATAAATATTACCACACATTTATCTGCATTGATCTTCATTTGCAAATTATTTAAACATCCTCCAAGTTTAGTCTTGTTCTTCGTGGCATATTATCTACAAATTTAGAAACTTTTATTAATTCCAAATTTGAAATGTTCATATAAATTGCTCGCAGTAATGTCCCAGCATTGAATCTTGTGGAGCACACCTTCTTGTCTTCTTAAATATGAATGGTGACTTTTTTATTCCTTCTTTATTGATATTCTTCCTTCCAACATTAAACTGACTGATCTATAATTCCCTAGATGTGTCCTATCCCCTAAAATATAGTCATTACACAGCTTTCCAAAAGTCACTACATCTTTTTCCATCTAATTATTAAATATGTACAGTGATGTATTTTTTGTCTTTCCGCTAGGTTATTTAAAAATCATAGGTGCAATCTCTGGATCTGGAGTTTTATACCCTTTGAATTTATTTAATCAATTTAACAAATACACTTTTTCTTTTTTACATAATGTTATCACTCATGTCACCTTTTGTATTACACTGGTAAATAAATACAAAACAATGATTTAGTATTTCTACTAATTTCCCACTGTCATTGGATTCGTTTTACTAAAATAAAGTATGGACTAAATGACCTGAATGGTCTCCCTCAATCCCACGGCATTCTTTGAATCTTTTTGGAAGATGAGGACCGTCAGTGAGAAAAAGAGGAAAGTATGAGTCAGCTCTCCCTAAAGCGAACATCATATTCAACCAACATAGTCAATTCCCTTGGGGACTGCGGAAATGTAGTGTAGCAGGCTGGTCCGGGCAACCCCCTGTGAATCAACTGGCTGCAAGGTTTCCAAATTGATGATCTAACACCACATGTTGCAGACCACTACCATCTCACCAGACTCCTTTTGAAAAATAGCAGCCTGTCTCTGCACTTGCTTATCACATCAAAGCAACACTTGAACTTGTGTCACTTTCATCATCTATCCATGTTCTCCAGAGATGCTGCCTGGCCTACTGAGTTACTCCAGCATGGTGTCCGTTTTTTGTGAATCAGCATCCTTGTTTCTACATATCACTGTTTACATCTTGTAATCTATCATACATCAAATTTTACTCCCTCCCCCACACCAGTCATTGAGATTCCATATTTTATTGATCACCATGGACGGCGTGGTGGCACAGCAGTAGATTTGCTGCCTTACAGCGCTTGCAGCTCCGGAGACCCGTGTTCGGTCCCGACTGTCTGTGCAGAGTTTGTACGTTCTCTCTGTGACCATGGGTTGTCTCTGAGATCTTCAGTTTCCTCCTACACTCCAAAGACGTACGGGATGGTAGGTAAAATTGGCTTGGTAAATGTGAATATTGTGCCTAGTGTGTGTAGGATAGTGTTAATATGCGGCGATCGCTGGTCTGAGCAGACCCGATGGGCCAAAGGGCCTGTTTCTGCGCTGTGCCTCTAGAACTAAAACTATAACTAAAAATAGAACCGGTACTGTAAGCCAATATTAGATGAGGCAACAAAAAGGCTGATCCTCAGGAGAGGGAAAAAATCAGGTTTATGCTCTTAATAGGTGCTTTTCATGATACCTTTGAAATGCTCTTTATCGATGTCAGTGCTATTTGTGCGATCTTTGATGTGATCCAATGTTAGCACTGTTATAATTCTATATATTGTTCATATTGTTTTCTTGTGTACAAAATATCTTATCACCCAAAAAACTGTCAAATCGTTATTTTCATAAACATGAGGCGGATAATTTCTACATAGTGTAATTTTGTTTTCATTTATCGTGTAACGATACATCTACTCTGAATGCTGCTCTGATCCCCGTGACTGGCAGACAGGTCAGGAGGGGCTGGAGACCAGCACTGTGGACAGCGCCTGCCTGCTGGGAAACACTGGCACCCTGGACATCGCTCAGGACTGAGCTGAGGCCGCAGCCACAGGAGCAACAGCTACATCTAATTATCTGGGATTGGATTTACTCACCTGCACCTCATCTACCCTGCTCTTTAAAATGCGTCAGTTCCTGCCAGCTGGATGAAGAGAATGTGGAGGGGGAAGGGGGTGGGATAGAGGGGGGTGGTGTCTCCCTACTAGCTGTGTTTCCCTTTGCAGACTTGAGGCAAGACTGAGCTACCAGGACAAGCCTGAGACTGCCAGTACCTCCTAACCGTCCGACACATGATGAGGGACTGTGCCCCCACGCAGCGAACAAGAGTGAACTGCTGGGACAACCCTGTGGCTGTTACCATCTCCTCTTTGAGGCCAAAGACTGAGTTGCCAGGTCAAGCCTGAGACTGCCAGTACCTCCTCACCTATCCAATGATGATGAAGGACTATGCCCCCACACTGACCTGGACGTTCTCTTCACTGTCTTCCACTGTGTATAAACCCTTTCACATAAGTCCACCCTACCATGTGTGTGATGGTGTAGTCCTAATGTATTAACGGCGCCACACTGGTGGAGAATGCGGACATGACCACTCACATGACCACGGACAGGTTACTCACACAAAGGAGTAAGCAACTGGGCGATAAGTTAGCCTCAAAAAGGATGATTCCCAAATGCCTTCCTATGTCAACCTCTTTGAATAAAGTTGTCAAATCTGTTAAAAATAATTTGGTGTGATACTTCTTGAAAGCTGTGGAAGAAGAACAAACGAGCCTGGTTGATCAGGTAGACCACGTGTTGGACATTTGCTATGTTTCCGCAAGTCACGACTGCTTTACTCCCAATGGAGCCAAAGACAGAAAAGGAAAATATTGTTGAGGAGGCATCTCAAATAAAGACAACTTTAGGAAACCCGAAAATTCAATATATAATGATTTTAATCATAAATCAAGCGATCAAGAAAAAGGAAAATAACTGCACAATAGGTACAGCACAAACTGTGCTGTAGCTTACCAGTACAGCTTTAATTAATCAAGTTTACAGGACAGGTTAATAATGCTCGTTGGTAGACTGAAGGTGGCTGCTTCAGAAAATTGACTGCCTGAAGTTGCAAGAGTGCAGTTCCACTCCCGCACAAGTGTCTGAAGAATGCAGATTGTTCCAGGGGGTGAAAGGTTTGCCAAGCACATCTGCAGGAATTCACTGTTGTTCTGTTTTAACCAGCTGTTCACAGCGGTGCAGAGCCTGCTGAAGTTGTGCAGAGCCTGGTGTGGTCTATACTTGGGGAAGCTATCATGAGGAACACCGATGCCTCTCCCACCACTATGCCCTATTGATGGGTCGGTTACAAGTAATGGGTCCATCACTAAGGGGGTAGGGCCCACGGGGTGGTTGGGGGGTAACACTAAATGCTGCTCCAATCTCTATTATTGGGAGACAAACCAGGAGGAGCTGAAAAGCAGCACCACAGATAGCACCTGCCTGCCCGACAGCATCAGCCACCCTGGACTGCGCTCTGGACTGAGCTGAAGCCACAGCCACAGGAGCAACGGCTGCCGTGAATTAGCAGAAATTAGACTATTTCACCTGTACCTCATCAATCCTACCTCTTAAAACCATGGTAGGTCCAGCCAGATGGTCAGAAAGAATGTGCAGGTGCCTCTTAGAAACATAGAAACATAGAAAATAGGTGCAGGAGTAGGCCATTCGGCCCTTTGAGCCTGCATCGCCATTCAATATGATCATGGCTGATCATCCAACTTAGTATCCTGTACATGCCTTCTCTCCATACCCCCTGATCCCTTTAGCCACAAGGGTCACATCTAACTCCCTCTTAAATATAGCCAATGAACTGGCCTCAACTACCTTCTGTGGCAGAGAATTCCACAGATTCACCACTCTCTGTGTGAAAAATGTTTTTCTCATCTCGGTCCTAAAAGACTTCCCCCTTATCCTTAAACTGTGACCCCTTGTTCTAGACTTCCCCAACATCGGGAACAATCTTCCTGCATCTAGCCTGTCCAAACCCTTAAGAATTTTGTAAGTTTCTGGCTGTTTCTTAACTGGCTGTGCTTCCCTTTGCAGACTCTGGACTAGAGGTCAAGCCTCAGAATTAAAGGATATATTATTTTTGTAAGGAGATGAGTAGAAATTTATTTCATCAGAGGGTGGTGAATCTGTGAAATTCTTCGCCACAGAAGGCTGTTCATGGATATTTTTAAGGCAGAGATAGATAGATTCTTGATTAGTACAGGTGTCAGAGGTTATGGGGAGAAGGCAGGAAAATGGGGTTGGGAGGGAGAGTTAGAGCAGCCATGATTGAATTGTGGAGTAGACTTGATCGGCTATATGACATAATTCTACTCCAATCACTTATGATCTTATGACCTTAAGGCAAGACAAGATTCCGGGACAAGCCTGAGATTGCCAGGGTCCCCTCACCTGTCCGCAGATGATGAGCGTCATCACTCCCACAGGGAGAATGCGTCTGAGCCCCTGGAACAAGCCCAAGACCGCCATAACCTCTCACTTACCTGCAGATGATGATGAGGGACTGTGCCTCCACAAGGAGAGCAAGACTGAGCCGCCGGGTCAAGCCCGCGACTGCCAGTACCTCTTCACCTGCCCACAGATGATAAGGGACTCTGCCCCCACATGGACCTGGACCTTCTCCTCCCCATCCACCTTCACTGTAATTAAACCTTTCACATGAGTTCACCTTATCATGAGATGTGTCAGTGGGTCATTGCCCCCATTGTGTGTCATTCCTGCAGCACAATTGCCATTCACTGCCAATCACTCTTATTGAGGAACATTGTTTGACTATTTTCCAAAACAAAGATGATAAAGTAACATGGTTTCATCGATAGAAGCCCTGAATTTCCAGTAGAAGTAAATTAACAGGTTAGAATATGTTCATGCCTAAACTTCCTAATCAATAGTGGATAGTGTGAAATATCTTCCATCCAATGATAGCCCTTGACTTCATAAATTAAACAGCCATAAATTAGTTTGTTGAAATCTAACACAAAATCAAGATAATGATCTGATGATGAACAAGTAAAGAAATGCAAATATACTTTTATCTCTGCTAATATCTCAGTTATTATTAAAACATGCAATATCGCAAGTAATCTTTATCCCTGGAACACATAATTGAAAAAAAATCAAAGCCATTCTTTATCTCCCGGTGTCTTTTTTCATTTTAAGATAACCACAAATTCAAAAGGTGTTAATTGCCATTGCCAAGGCGTATGGCCAGTGAACATTACAGGCAGCAGATGATGTTAGACGTTAGTAGATCAAGTTATGTAGATACTGCTGGTCAGGATTTGAATATCACCCTCTTTTGGTGTATGAAACATGTGGTAGATATAGCATGTAGGGTGGCATGGTGGCACAGCAGTAGAGTTGCTGCTGCACAGTGCTGGGGAGCCGGGTTTGATCCTGTCCACGGGTGCTATCTGTGCAGAGTATGTACGTTCTACACATGATCTGCTTGGGTTTTCTCCAGGTGAACCGATTTCCTTCCACTCTCCAAAGATGTACAAGCTTGTAGGCTAATTGGCTTCTATAAAAATGTGAATTGTACCTAGTGTGTGTAGGATAGTGTTAGTGAGCGGGGATCGCTGCTCGGCACTCAGTGGGCGAAAGAGCCTGTTTCTGCGCTGTATCTCTGAACTAAACTAAACTAAAAATCTAGCACACATAACCAGTCATATCCCTCACACAAATTCATAAAATTGGGCTTCGGTACATTGGAGACAGTGCATTGCTGGTTAGCACAGAATTGTGTACCTTTGAGACTCATGTGGTTCCTTTTGAGAGCTCCTTGAAAATCTCTCACTTGCCACAATGTTGACACACATCATTGTGAAGCGTATGAGATCTTACTGGTTTTCTCCCCATGACAGCCATACACAGCTGCATAAAAGGCTACCATGGCAATGAGAGAAAAACGCAGCTGAAGGTGTTACAGTGTTTTTCTTTCATGGACATCTCACTGTGATGGTCTGCTGCACATGAGGCCCCTGCCACTGCGAAGATGTAGGTTGATCAAGGGGGGAAGAGATCATAGTGTGCGGCTGTATTATGAGTTGTACAAAAGGCTGTGATCAGTGAAAGGGCGATGGGCACTGCAGCATTCCCATGATCATGATATAGTGAATGGCAAATACTGCGTGCAAAGTATCAATGTCACGGTACAAACCTTTTAATTGACATCATAATATATAGCTCATAACTTTCTTGAAGGTTCACGAGTGGCACAGTGGTGTATCTGGTAGAGCAGTCCACTCACAGACCCAGAGACTAGGATTTGATCTCAAGCTTGTGTTCTGCCTGATTGCAGTTTGCATGTGACTACCTAGGTTTCCTTCAGGTGCACCAGTTTTCTCCCAAAGACCAAAGGCATGTAGGTTGGTAGGTTATTTTAGTTTAGTTTAATTTAATTTAGTTTAGAGATACAGCACAGAACCAGGCTCTTTGGCCCACCGAGTCCGCGTTGACCAGCGATCCCTTCATATAATCACTATCTGACATACACTAGGGACAATTTTTTTTTACATTTACCAAGCCAATTAACCTAAATATACCTGTATTTCTTTGGAGTGTGGGAGGAAACCAAAGATCTCAGAGAAAACCCACGCAGGTTACGGGGAAAACGTACAAACTCTGTACAGAGAGCACCTGTCGTCAAGATCGAACCCGGGTCTCCGGCGCTGCATTCGGCGCTCTGGCAATACACCACTGTGCCACTCGTGATCTCTATTGCTGTGGCACTGTGCCACCCTTGTACTGGCCACTATAAATTGCCCCATGTATAGGTGAGTGAAATACTCATGTGGGGGGTAGGGAGAAACAAAATTGAGTCAATGTAACTAATTTGCTCATGGCTGGCACAAACTTGGTGGACCAAGCAGCCCGTTCCCATGCTATCTCTCAATGAAGATTTACGAGGATGCTGCCAAGATGAGGCCCTGACCTACCTGGAGATATTGGACAGACAGAGGTGTATAAAATCATGGGGGGAATAGATAATGTGAATGCACAATCTTTTTCAGATAGGGTATGGGGATCAAGAACTGGAGGACATAGGGTTATGGTGAGAGGGCAAAGATTTAGTGGGAGCCTAAGGGGAAACTTTATCATACAGAGGGTGGTGAGTACATGGAATGAGATGGCATAAGAAGTAGTTGAGGCAGGTACAAAAACGACATTTAAAAGACATTCGTACAAGTACAAAAGGTTTTGAGGGATTTGTGCCAAATATAGACAAATGGGACAAACTTTGATGGGCTATCTTGGTTCAGTTGGGTCAAAGAGCCTGTTTGCATAGTGTATGTCTCTATGACTGCGAACATTCTAATCCAGATCAACTATGTGTGATTAGTGCAGATTTTGGGCTCACCAACTTCTAAATTCATCCTATTTACAAATATATCTTTTAAATTTGTAGGTGAGCCAATGATTTTATGATCACAGCAATAAAATCATTCCTAGCAGTGGGAGCATATCATAACCTGTCTTGAACCCTCACCCAATGTCTGACTGTAGTTAGTAGCTACTCGAGTAAATTTTTGGTCAATGTATTTGCAATAAAAACCAAACCAGAAATGTCAAGAAATAAAGAGAAATCTGAGCTCGGTCACTATTCCTACTTTGTGTAGGTATGTTGCTGTATGAAACTGGAGATCATATCTTTTCACATGATCAATTTAGGCATCTGTGATAAATGTTGAGTAGTAGCAAAATACACCCCTTCATGAAGTGAAAATGAAAAAAAAAAACTGCATATGCTGGAAATCTAAAATGGAAATTGAAAATGTTGGAAATACCCAGCAGGTCAGGCAGCATGTGTGGGAAGAGAAACAGAGTCATCTCACGCTGCGAAGTAGTAGGTAGTTGGTCAGGTAGAAGACCCTCTCAATTTGTTTCTCTTCCCACATGTATGGAATGATCCACTGAGTATTTATTTTAGATATCCCTTCACAAAAGTTTCTTTCTGACCTCAATTAATTGAATGAAACCAAAGGAAATTTGGATACGATTATAATCTCAGTTTTTTAGCTCAGGGTAGTGCTGCAAGGCATTACTGCTGCAAATATTACTGGAAATGATACATCACCATATTGGGAGAGAAAGGCAGGATAATTAATTTAAGATTATTACAAGGCTCTGCAGAAGAAGTGGGGATGTTAATATAAGATTGATATAGGTTGAACAAAAAGAGCAAGCCAGCAGGATCTCTTTGGATTAATATGTGATCAGCGAGAATGCGGGAAGTTAAATAGTTTGGGATTGGTTCAGGGCTGTATGGAATACGTCAGATGAATTGATGTAGCAAATTGCAAAAAAGCAGTTTCAGATTGCCGATGGCAAAGGTTAAGTAGCGATCTGTTCACATCTTCAAATACTGAAAAATATTAATATAAAAATATTCTGTCTTGAGAGTTGATCACTGGTCAGAGGTACAGTTTAGGCCTGAAGAAGGGTCTCAACCCAAAACATCACCCATTCCTTCTCTCCAGAGATGCTGCCTGCCCTGCTGAGTTACTCTGGCATTTTGTGTCTATCTACAGCTAAGGCCAAATGATCCAGAGGGAAGATGAGATGTGCTTTCATCAAAGAAGTTGCTGTGATCTGGTTCTGCAATATGTTTAATAGTTATAGAAGTTTTAGTTTAGTTTAGAGATACAGCATGGAATCTATGCAGGTCCAACAATTACCCATACACACTTGTTCCATGTTATCCCATTTTCACAGCGTGACCCGGGACGGCCAATCGAGACGATGCTGAAGACGGTGATGGAAGACGCACGAGTAGAGACAAAAGAGGAGCTTGCCAGCTGTCTGGAGGACAGAGATGTGTGGTGCGCCGGAAACCAGCACCACTGCGTCTCTAATGTTGTCAACGATTTATTCTCCTTCTTCTTTCGTGTTGCGTGCACAACCTAAAGTTGTAGGACAACTTGTTCTATTTGATCTTCTGTGTGTGCACGTCGAGTTGATTGCATTAGTCGAAACAGGGCAGACCACGTGAAGGTTGCAATCTTCCACCCCTAGCAACAATTTAATAAATAATAATAAATCATTCACAAATTGGGAGGAATTTACAGAGGCAAATTAACCTACAAACATGCATGCCTTTGAATTGTGGGAAGAAACCAGAGCACCCAGAGGAAACCCACATGGTCACAGGGAGAATGTGAAAGCTCTACGCAAAAAAACATCCTATTGCAGTGTAACAAAGACCATGGCAGTTTCACAATGTAAAGGCCAATAGTAATTAGTTCACCTTTGTAAGTAGTAACAGCCCGGAGGTTATCTTGCTGCACTATGGATTTTGCTGTGCACAAATTGGTTTAATTATTTCTTGCACTACGATGCAACCAGACTTAAAAGGAATTTCATTGAGTTGAATGTTCCTTTGGTCATCTTGAAGTCTTAAAGGAAAACTCAACACAACGGTATAATTCCATTGCTCATGGCCACAGTAACCTTCAAAGATTGTTTTTAAAAGGGACCAATTGACATTCAGTTGGAATAATAATCAACATCTTTTCCACATATATTGCTTTTTATTAAGAGTTGGCGCATGAAAGTTATTGGCAAATGATAATGCTATTTTCAACACACTCACACTTACAATAACCTTGATTTCTACTTCTTCTCCCCTCTCATTCTTTTATTTTCTAATGATGGTTTGATGGCCATGTAGGCTTTTTGTTCTAAACCATTATCCCTTGAGCAGCAGCAGCATCTTGTTCGAGTTAGGTGAGCAAAATTCAAAATTCAGACTGTGAGAAGTAAAATTGTGATTTCAATTTTTTTGTACCCATTATCCTCAAACAAGTTAATTGTTGGCTGTATGGTAACTCAAATTTCACTGTACCAATTGGTGCATGTGACAATAAATGCAACTTGAACTTGTTGCCTTTTGGAGCCTTTTTCTGTTGATGTCTCACCGTCTTCTATGACATGTGACAGTTTTAGATCGGATATGAACTTTCTTCAAGACATTTGAAATATATTGCACTACTAATGTGATCATACAGCTCATCAATAAATGTAGTATAAATAATTACCTACAAGCTCACCAGATCAGTGCATCTGGCATAAATATGTCTAGTGCTTATCACATTATTCTTGCATTTACAAAAGGAATTTTTAACCTTGTTGTTTAATGAGATGAAGGTGGTGTATTTAACTTCTGCTTGCAACAAGTTTCATTTTGCAGGCAGTGGATGAAAGGGTTATTGCTGAGTGTTTCGCTCAGCGAGGTGAATAGTTCAAGGCAAATCCTTCCAGAAGGTTGAGTCAGTGAGCTGTGAGTTAGGCTGTCAAGCATCAGCGGGCAGATGCTGCATTTGAATGATCGGCCAGCTAATGTCTTATTGGAGTCTGATGGCTACCTTCTGCTTATGATCTAGGAATTCAAGGACTCGAATAGCAGCATTGCCCAGAGTATAAAAATGTTTATCATGAAATGGATGAAATAGAAGACTGAATTTAGAATTGATGTTATAAACACACAACATGCAACTTGGATTCTTGTTACTCCAGTAGCAACCTGAATCTACACACTCTTTTGAGATTATTGCAGTTAAATTATTTAATTTTGACATATTCATTGCCAAGCCAAATTTCTACAAATTTAGAAGGATGAGAGGCGATCTTATTTAAAAGTATAAAATTATAAAGGACTGGACAAGCTAGATGCAGATAAAATGTTCCATATGTTGGGGGAGCCCAGAACCAGGGGCCACAGTCTAAAGGCCTGTCCCACTTACGCGATCTTTACAGGCAGCTGCCGTCACCCGTGATAGGTCGCCAAAATTTTCAACATGTTGAAAATTCAGCGGCGACCAGAAAGACACTACGACTCTTTGGCGACCTCTCACAACCTTAGGAGACCTCTCATGACCATACAGGCGACACCTGGTGACATGTCGCAGGTGACCTCTCACAACCATACAGCCTGTATGGTCGTGAGTGGTATCCTATGGTCGTGAGAGGTCTCCAAAGAGTCGTAGTGTCTTTCTGGTCACCACTGAATTTTCAACATGTTGAAAATTTCAGCAACCTATCACGGGTGCTGGCAGTCGCCTGTAAAGGCTGCGTAAGTGGGACAGGCCCTTAAAGAATAAAGGGGAGGCCATTTAAATATAAGATGAGAAAAACTTTTTCACCCAGACAGTTGTTAATTTGTGGAATTCTCTGCCACAGAAGGCAGTAGAGGCCAATTCACTGGATGACTTAAAGAGAGTTAGATAGAGCTCTAGGGGCTAGCGGAATCAAGCGATATGGGGAGAAGGCAGGCACAGGTTATTGCTTGTGGATGATCAGCCATGATCACAATAAATGGCACTGCAGGCTCGAAGGGCCAAACGGCCTCCTCCTCCACCTATTTTCTATGTTTCTATGTAAATTGATATCTCCATGAAAGGAACATTTTCTTTTACCATGATAATGCCTAAGAATTCAAAATATATAAAAAATGTTGCATTCATTCTTGTTGAAATGTGGGTGTGCAATAAACTAGACCACCTCATTGACTACAGACCAAACCTTGGCAGGTGGGGAAAGTCTGAGAAACAATAATGAAAACAGAATAAGTTGTCATTTGCCCAAGAATAACTGATTTGAGGTAAACTGCATCGATTTGTTAAAGCAAGACATATGTAACTGTGGACGGCACAGTGGTGCAATGGACAGAGCTGCTGTCGCACAGTGCCAGAGACCTGGTCTCAATTCTGACCATGAGAATTATTTGGCAAATGATAATGCTATTATCATATATCATGCAATGTATGGTTAATGTTTGAAGTTTGAAACCAGGGTTAGTACTGGAGGCAGATTCAGTTATAGAATTCAATATAATGCAGGGTATCTGAAAGGAAAGAATTTGCAGGGCTTTGGGGAGTGGGAAAAGCAGTCAATTCCATAGAGTTGATGGGCTGAATGCTCACTTTCCAAACAGTAACAATATTATGATTTATTATTCTATAACCCAAGACTGTGCCAGAGCACAGTGGCCACATAGTAGAACATGGCAGAAATGAACTTTGCAGATTCAAACTCATACTTCATCTTTAGCAAAGTTCCTGACCTCAACTTTGCTAGCAGGGGATGGAAGCCCAATGCTGACATGAGATTGAGCAGAAATTTGTAGTCTCGTTTTAATGCAATACAGGTCGACCACCGATATTCCGGCATTCTTGGTTCCTGCGCCTTGCCAGATTATCTGATTTGCTGGACCATCAGAGGTCACGGCCTCTGAGAGGAGTTGAACGGTATTAGTACGGTCTGCCTAGGCCAGCAGGGGGTTGAGATACAGACCTGCAAAGTTGGCCTTGGAAGTCGGCTATGGGAATGGATCTGCCAGTTCTGGCTGGACCGGAGTTCCAGAGCCCTGGCCACAGGGAGCAAATTTGACCCATCGACTGGAAGGCCGGCTGCAGAAGTCTCCAATGACTGACCAACGACCATAGCAAGTCATATTGTTTTGGATTCATGAGTGTACCTGTTGGAATGCTTCTCCATATGGTACATCTAAGTATTTGGAAATACTTGAAACCATTATGGTTTCAGAATGATTATGAGCTAATTATTTTCTAGCACATTACATAAAGTTATTTCCACGTGAGCAATGCTATTTTTGTTAATTTGCTCTCTGAACTGGTGATAGTGTTGAACACTGGACCAAATGTCGAAAGGTTTGAGTGCGTTTTGTAAACCGGCATGAATTTTGTGGAAAATAAATATGAATGTTTATTTGGAGATACCATTATTTGCCAGCATGGTCCCCTTTAAAGCTTTGAGCATCATGCTGGATTTCAAGTTGTTTTCAACCAACTGCTTTCCCGTGTCACATATCTGAAATGCATATTTGATTGTAGTCTTAGTTTACAAGATAAGATTCTTAAAGATATTTTAAAATTAAAAACAATCTCATAACATTTTTCCCTTTACTAATTGACTTGTTTTTTTTTCCCCCTGCATTATTACTTGCAGGTGCTTATAACTGAGTTTCTTTAGTCATTCTGCTCAGGTACGGTGAGGCTAAATTGAATATTTCTGTGCTGCATCATTTCATGATTCAAGATGCTTATTTGTCACTTCCACTCCTACTACGATCCTGGTATTAATGGATGCAATGATTCTCCTTTCAATGAAGAAAGTGCTTCAAGACAGAAATTCTTCTTGGAATCATAGTGGCATACTGAAACTGAAGGAGGTGGCAACACAGGCGGGGATGACTATATATCTGCAACCAAGTGCACATTATTCATCTCATGGATCTAGGCAGTATCACATAGGCTCACCTGTTCTTTCTGGTCTCCACTTCAAAGGGAATCGATAATTGAGCTCTGCTGTAATTCATGAGTTGTTGCGCAGGGACCTTTGACAAACAGGGATGGACAAGCAAAAGGTGAAAAAAAAGAAAAAAGGGTAAAGGAAGGTAAGAACACTGAGCACAAAACCTATATTTGCATAGACATAACATACTAAGACAGCTGGCTATTCATTGTTACTTTAAGGGGATGAATTTTCAGCAATGGAAAACGAGCATGGCGATCAGTTTACAGAATCAGTCCTCTACCATTTAATTCAGTGTTTGTCACCACCTCATTGTCTACCTACCAGCTTCTCTGATCATTGACCTCAGTGCATCTAGAGTATTAATGTTGTAAGGGGCTAAGACTAGCTGAAATGTATTGGCCATCATTAAAGTTGTATCTGTACCTCTTGGAGAAGAGGTGGTAATTTCCTACAAATTGGTGGTGAAGGATGGGGCAAATCATGGATCAGCACAGAACATATTGTTGACATGGACATGTTGGGCCAATAGGTCCTCTTCTGTGCTAGATAATTCCACGCCTCCATGATAATGTGCTCATATTTGTTCTTTGGTGCATCTATGGGCACCTTGGTCGACGAGAGGAGGGGATTAAGCAGACCAAAAGCAGCACAGGATAATATCACTTCTGAATAAAAGTCAGATGGCATTGGGAGGAGTCAGTAAACAAGGTCATTTCTGGGAATAAACGCATGAAGGCTATGCCAAAAGAAAATTAATAACTTCGAGTATTTAGGGTCAGGGATGAGTAGATTATTAGTAAATTCCATTCACTGACTTATTGCCCTCACACATTCCTTCATGGAGTATTTCCCCATTACCCACTTGCCAACAATTTTCATCGATCACCAATCTTATCGGACATTCATATATCTCAAATGTGTTATATTTAAGAGGGAGTTAGATGCGGCCCTTGTGGCTAAAGGGATCAGGGGGTATGGAGAGAAGGCAGGTACAGGATACTGAGTTGTATGAACAGCCATGATCATATTGAATAACGGTGCAGCATCGAAGGGCCGAATGGCCTACTCCTGCACCTATTTTCTATGTTTCTATGTTTCTAAATGCTTGCTACTATTCCAAACCTTGTGCACATATTTAATACGAGCTTCTTTCTCCTTCAAAAGAAGGCTGCAAAAGTGATGTCTTACTATTCAGCCTGGCTGGAGAAAAAAGTCACAAAATGCCGAAGTGTAACTCAAAGGGTCAGGTAGCATCTCTGGAAAACACGGATCGGCGATGATTCCGGTTGTGGGCCTTCTTCAGACTGATAGCGGTGAGGAAGTGGGAAAAAGCTGGAAGAGAGGTTGGGGCAGGACGAAGTCGGGCAAGTGAAAGGTGGATACAAATGAGGGAGGGGGGCTTGATGGGCAGATGGTTGGACAAAGGCCAGACACGAAAGGACAAGGAGTGTAAGATAAGGATAGAAGATGCATGAATTGTGAAACCAGAGGAAGGAATATATGTGGAAGGGGATGAGGGAAAGGGAGAAATGGGTGTGCATCCTGGAGAGGCACAGGGAAGAAAGTGGGAAAAATAGGGGAGAGGGAGGAGGGGGGCATGTTTGTAGGTTAGTTACCTAAAATTTAATGTTCATACTGTTAGATTGTAAGCCACCCAAGCGGAATATGAGGTGCTGTACCTCCAGTTTGTATTTGGCCTCACTCTGGCAATTGAAGAAGCCCAGAGCAGAAGGTCAGTATGGCAATGGGAAGGGGAGTTAAATTGACAACAACTGAGAGATCCAACAGACCTTGGCGGACCGAGCACAAGTGTTTGGCAAAAGGGTCATCTGGTCTACCCCTTCCCTCCCCCCCACACACAGACACACAATTTTTCCCCTCTGTGCCCTATTCATTCCTTGAACTGTAGGTTGTGGAAAGAGTTTGAGATGTTCAGGAGATTAGTTCCTCACTGGTAATAGCACAACAACTCACCTATTTTAGGTGTGGTTTGGATAGATTTCTGGTCAGTGCTCTCCTGAGAATGTTGACATTGGGAGATTTTACTCACAAGTCTCAGGAAGAGGTGGTTAGGTTATTTTGTTTGAACTTTGAACTAGTGTGGATTCATTGCTGAATGTTGTCCAGGACTTGGATACTTGTAAGTATGGACTGCTTTGTAATCTCAAGCAGATTGAATAGCTCATTCTCCAGTAGTTCACTAGTGGAATCCATCAGTTGCAGCAACTGCTGCAAGATGAATGTACCTCCCGAATGCCTCCAGTATCAAATCAACAGTGCACAAGGGCAGCAGTCAATTGCTGCTGCAGAGCCCACTGTAGTGTGTGCATGAATAACAATTTGACAACCATAAACCAATGTGGATCAGATAATCAGCGGGTCTCAACCACCAACTCTGTTGGCAACATAGGGCCGCATTCATTTAAAATTCTAGGGAGAGCTAATAAGTTTCAGTTACCATCAACATTTACAATAAAACTTCATTCAAGTTGTATTATGTTGACAAGTAACAATTTGCAAGTGAATTCACATAGTTAATAAATATTGAAGTAAGAAAATTGGTAACAGTATCTTCAATCTAAAATAACTGAAAAAGTGGGAAGGTTAACTGTAAAGGTGCATCTCCAAAGGGAAGGAGAGAGGGTGAGACTAGTGCTGATTGGAGTTGAAGGAGTTAAAGTAGGGCGACCACAACAAACCTCTCAAAACTCATTGCAGGATCTTTACTACTGTTGTGAATGGTTATTATAATGGAATATGCCATCTCCCTGACCTGACACTCATCCATGAAGCATCTGGATAATAAGAACATCTATTCATTGACCATTGCTCTGCACTCAACACCATAAGTCAAACAAAACTCTTCTCCAAACTCCTGGACCTAGGACTCAGCACCCATCTCTGCAACTGGATCGTCAACTTCCTCACAATCAGACCACAATCAGTCAGGATAGGCATGAAAACATCCTCCAAGAAGTTTCTCAACACTGATGCCCTGCAAGGCTGCATTCTCAACCCCTTACTATATTCCTTATACACACATGACTGTGTGGCCAAATTCTGCTCACACTACATTTACAAGTTTGCAGTGGACACCACTGTAGCTGGCTGGACCTTGTATAATGACGAGACAGAGTAAAAGAAGGAGATAGAGGGCTTTGTAACATAGTCTCTTCCTCAACGCCATATGCAAGAAAGTGCACCAATGCATTAATATTCTGCACTTTGTTTCCATTCTCTTTTTGCACTACCTTTGACATTTACTTTGACAGCATGCAAAACCAAATGCATTATTGGCATGTGCACTTGTGACAATAATAAACCAATAACAACACCAAGTTACAATATAACATTTTTTTCGGGAACCTCCAACGATTTACTACAACATTGCCTCATCCTGTATGCAGAATTGGGACCTGGTGTGAGTCATAACACTTATTTGAAACACTTGTTGTGAATTATAATATCATAGACTGGTGACATCTGAAAGCTGTTTCATAACAAATAATTACCAAAATACTTGCTCTGTGAGGCGTATTCAACTACCGGCTATGTGCTTTGAATCCTAGATGTAAGTATGTGCTTTGTGAAGAAGGACACACATGTTGAAATATGAATCATAAAAGATCCTCTACCCTAATGAAGGCAGAGCCCAGCATGTGACTGCCAAAGGCAAGCTTGAAGTAATTTCAACCGCTTTTATCCAGACATACTGAATGTTGATTTTGTCTAGGCCTCCTCCTGAGGTCTCAATTTCTGTGTAAGTATCACAGCATCCTGACCTGGAAATGGATTTCAGTTCGTTCATCATCATTGAGTCTAAATCCTGGAGTTCCCTACCTGAAAATACTTTGCAGGTATTATCATCACACTAACTGGAGAGGTTCCAAAATGGTATTCAATATTTTCTGTTCTTTGTCATTTAGAGATGACCAGAATAGTGAAAAGCTTGGACGGAGTGGATGTGGAGAGAATGTTTAAGGCAGAAATAGATAGATTTATGATTAGTACAGGTGTCAGACATTATGGGAAGAAGACAGGAGAATGTGTTTTGGGGGGGAGGGATAGGTCAGCCATGATTGAATGGCGGAGTAGACTTGGTGGGCCGAATGGCCTAATTCTACTCCTATTCCTTATGGCCTTATGACCAATAAATACCAGAAAAATCCACTGGGGAGTAGCTGATGTTTTCCTTTATTCAAGAAGGGAAGTAGAGAGAATCCAGGAAATTATAGGCTGGTGAGCCTCATTTCAATGGTAGGGAAGCTATTAGAGATGATACTGCACAGAGAATGGTGAGTGCCTGGAATGTGCTTCCATGGTTGGTGGTTGAGGCAGACGTAATAGTGGCATCAAAGTGGCTTTTGGATAGTAATAATGATATGCAAGGAATGGAGGAATATGGATAATGCGCAGGTAGATAAGAAGTAATCTTTGCATCATGTTCGGCACAGACATTGTGGGCTGAAGGGCCAGGTTTTGTGTTGTATTGTTCTAGTTTCTATATGTTTCTATCACATTCCAAAAATAAGCAAACCAATTGAAAGCAAATTATTTTGTTTACAATCGAAAAACAGCAGATTTCACATTCTGTAATAATCAGTTTGATTATGTATTCTATTATTCGAATGGACATAACACAAATTATTTGCAAGTCCTGAAAAAAAGATGAAGAATCCACATCAATAAAGATTTATAAAAAGTACTTTAATGAGGCTTTACTGTTCAAGGATTGAGAACATTGATAAATTAATCATTCCATTGAAGAAATTAGGACAATTTATTCAATTGTGTATTATCATGTGATTACTTTTATCACAAAGATCAATAATTTTAACAAGGATTTGTACTTCTGACCAATGAAAGGTTAAGTACCCTTCATTGAACAAGTACAACATAATACACTTTAATAAAGTATCTGATTTGCTAGGCGTTAATGAAGGATTCTGAATTAATGTCCAGTGTACCTTTTATAGTTTGACCTTTAGCTTACTCCATAATTGAGCCTTTATTCAATCCTGAATAGGATTTCCTATAACTGTCAAGACATTTTCAGGCAGAGAACTGGTGAGAACATGTTTTTGCAACATAGGAGGCCATTTGGCCCCTTATCTGTGCCACTCTTTTGAAGGAATCATTTGTAACAACTCCTGCTGTCTCACCTTCTCTCCTTTGCTTTCTGCACTAATTATTATCTCCATTTTACCGCCAAGCATTTTTCCATAATTTCTAAAACCTCTCTTGGTGATAATCTTCATTTGATGATGCATAATTAGTGTTTATATTTGTTGCAGTTCACACTAACGAAGTGCTTCCTCATTTTAAAAACCTGTTTTTAACCTCCCCTTGGCCTTCACTGTGTCACAGGAATTGACTCCCCTTTCATAAGTTTCTCCTCACAACTATGGTCTCTCGTTTATCACAGCATCTCGTTTTTCCTGTTGCATATGTATTTGAAGTGGTTGTATTAAGTTTTCTCTAATATGCATTCAGTGTACAATGTATTTCACACAGCTCTTTGTCTCTGGACAAAATGGAGCTGTAAACAAATTTATTATTGCCTGTTGTTATTAATGAAAACCAGAACAATGCTAGACTAATTTCAGGTTTTACATGTGAGCATATATACGTGCAAAAAATTATACTTTTGTGCTCTGCTGTGCCGATGCATCAATCTTCACCATCTATCCATTGATTAGTAAGATTGCTTGGACTACGCCTCCTCTTCAGTGTGTTTTGAATCGTGTGCAGACGTGGCGCTGACGGACGAGAAGCTGAAGCAAGAAGTGGAAGCCAAATAACCGATGGAAACGAAGCTGAAACACCAAATAACCGAAAGCGTACAAAGCCAAAACGCAAACTAACCGAAAGAGTGGGACGCCTAAATGCAAACTAACCGAAAGGGTGGGACGCCTAAAAGCCAACTAACCGATAGGCTGCGTCGCATAAAAGCAAACTTACCGACTGGCTTCTCTGCCGAAACGCCCTCTACCCGCAAGGTGGTGTCGCCTACAAGCCAACGAACCGAATGCCGCTCAACAGAAAAGACAAATAACGGGCAAAGTCATGTCCTTTCGGTTAGTTGGCGTTTCGGCTTCGTACGCTTTCGGTTATTTGCCGTTTCGGCCTTGTTTCCGTTCAGTTATTTGGCTTCCACTTCTCTGCTTTGGCTTCTTGTCAGTCGGCGCCACGTCTGGGTACCATTTTGAATGGTGATATTCTCCAGGACAAATAGGATTTACAGTTTTACACCTCTCCTGGGATGAAATGCCTTAAATATCTAACATCATAACTTGGGTAAGAGTAAACAAAATCTACCTAGCTGAGGGGATTGAATCTGAATGACAGGCAGATTTCAATTCATCTTGAAAGCCTAATTTACAACTATTTACCCAAGGGGAATCTATTTGATTTATTGAAGTTCCTTTGACATGCAAGTCCGATATTTTTAATGATTTCTTTTGGAACATAATCAGTATATATCTGGTTATAAATCAAAGGGCTGTGCTTCAGGCAAATATACAAAATCAATGCACAATACATAGTTTTCAGAACCAGGAATCATACAGAAGAGCAAAATTCTGAAGAGTTAATTAATCCAGTAAATTTCCAAGGAGTTTTTTCTCTAATTCACCTTGCAGACATCCTGTTATGCACAAACATTTTTTTTGTTGGATTGCCAATGATATGAAAGGCAGAGAGAAAATGAGATCAGGGAAAATCCTCAACAAATTTTCATCCTTCTCTTATGGTACAATAATTATTTGTATGATTGTATTAAGAGGTAAATGATTTTCACCTCTTGCTGTAGAATTAAGCAATGCACTCTCCAAATAAGATGGAAAAAGATACATCATTTGGATGTTTATAATAACATGAGGCAACTAATATGTGGAAATTGTATTGTCATTCAGCAGGTGACAGAGTTTCTTTCATATTTGATTTATCTTTGCATTCACTTTTTGCAATACTTTTGTTCCTTAGTTGTATTACATTAGTATGATTAAAGTAAAAAAATAAATGAAAACATTAATTTTAATATGATAGCAATGCATAATAGAGGCTGTTTTACTTTTTAATGAGGAATACTTGGTGGTGTCTACTTGTTTTGAACAATATCTAGCATCAATGGGTGATCTAACCTTTGCTACATTATTGTGGAAAAGGAGGATTTCTTTGGATGTAATCAGGTGCCAAGTTATTTCTTTCTATAATAATGTTGTTCTGCAATTGCCTCTACATTGGATTGAATAAAGCCAAAGCACCATAGTTTCTGACTAGAAATGCTGATTTAGCCATTGGAAACTGGACAGTGGTAGAGCCAGGCTTACAGTCTGACTGCAGTAAGTAAAACAATATTAAATGGGTCAGTCAAATGTTCTTTGAAGGCAGTTTTGCAACTTTCATGGATGAGGCATTTCACAAGGAACCAACAACAATTCAAAAGAGCTCTTTAAATAACTAGTGAGCTGAAAGGAGAAAAGGAGGTGATATCCGTGGACACTGGCATGATTGAGTAAATTTATCAAATGTCGTTAACCAAGAAAATGGCTGAAGTAATAAGCCACAGAATGACATTAAAGGTAGACACAAAATACTGGAGTAATTCAGCGGGACACGTAGCATCCTTGGAGAGAAGGAATGGTTGACGTTTTGGGTTGAGACCCTTCTTCAGCTGTAAGGAGGGCGGGAGGAATCACAGAGGATGAACAGTGAGAGAGGATGTTGCTGACCTCTCGTCGGAGAGAGGAGGAGATCTTCTTCAAAGTAGACATACCTTGAGGAGATTTTGCAGTGGAGCGGACAGAATTTGTAGGAAAGAACTGCAGATGCCGGTTTAAATCGAAGGTAGACACAAAATGCTGGAGTAAGCGGGACAAGCAGCATCTCTGGAGAGAAGGAATGGGTGACGTTTCGGGTCGAGCAATGATAGTGCCAGAAATAAAAAAAATAAAGAGGAATATGTGTGTGCGAGTAGTAAATTAAAGGTGTGTTAAAAGGAAAGGTGTATTAAAGGGGGATAATACCTTGGTGTCTGTGAGGTGAGTCATTCACCAGTTCCCCCATGGTGGACTGATCCAGAAGATTAAGAAGTATGGGATCCATGGTGACTTGGCCGTTTGAACTGGGAACTGGCTTATTTATAGAAAATAGAGGGTAGTGGCAGAAAGATTTGGTCTGGAATTCTGTGACAATTGGTGTTTTGCAGGGAGCAATGTTGGGTCCTGTGTTGATTTGTTTGTAATATATATACAGGTAAATGACTTGGATGAAAATGTAGGTTGGTGTGTTTGCAGATGACACAAAATTGATGAAGTTGTGGACGGTGAAGAAGGCTGTCAAAGTGTACAGCAGCATATAGGTCAATTGCAGTGAAATGGCTGTAGGAGTAAGTGTGAGGTGTTGCACTATGACAGGTGAAAGATAAGGGGAAAGTGAAAAGTTAATGGCAGGATCCTTAACAGCACTAATATAAGAATTATCTTGTGGTCCAAATCCATAATGCCCTGACAGTGGCAACACAATTAGATAGAGTGGTAAAGAAGGTGTATGGTATTCTTGCCCTCATTGGTCAGGGCATTGAGCATAAAAGTCAGGAAGTCATGTTGCAGCTTTATACTGTAAAACTTTGGTTAGGCAAAAATGGCAATACTCTGTGCAGGGCTGATTGCTCCATTACAGGAAGGATGTGGAGGTCACTAATCACAGCCGACTCACAGTGCCCACAACCGACATTACCCTCATCAATTTCCCTAGTAACCTCTTCAAAAAATTCAAGAAGGTTTGTCAAACATGACCTTCCAGGCACAAATCCATGTTGACTGTTCCTGATCAGACCCTGTTTATCCAGATGCTTATATATATTGTTTCTAAGTTTTCTTTCCATTAATTTGCCCACCACTGACGTCAAACTAACAGGTCTATAATTTCTAGGTTTATTCTTTGAACCCTTTTTAAACAATGGAACAACATGCGCAGTACGCCAATCCTCCGGCACTATTCCCGTTTCTAATGACATTTGAAATATTTCTGTCATAGCCCCTGCTATTTCTACATTATCTTCCCCCAATGTCCTAGGGAATATCCTGTCAGGACCTGGAGACTTATCCACTTTTATATTTGTCAAAAATGTCAGTACTTCCTTCTCTTTGAATCCCATAGTTTCCATAGCTACTCTACTTTTTTCCCTTACCTCACAGAGTTCAATATCCTTCTCCTTGGTGAATATCGAAGAAAAGAAATTGTTCAATATCTCCCCCATCTCTTTTGGCTCTGCAGATTGCTGTCCATTCTGGCTCTCTAATGGTCCAATTTTATCCCTCGTTATCCTTTTGCTATTAATAGTAAGATTAAATGAGAACTTACCAGTTTGAAGTTTGATCTTTATTTTATGAGGAGTCGAGTTGAGGGACTACGTGAATAGAAGCCCGTACAGCCGTTGGTGCGTCAATCTTCAAAGCAGCGGAATGAATTCACAGCTAACAATGACCGAAGTACAACGGTAAGATGATAAAACTAGAACTACCAGATGAGATCTATGAGGGTGGGAGCGGAGGGCACGTAGTCCCTCAACTCGACTCCTCATAAAATAAAGATCAAACTTCAAACTGGTAAGTTCTCGTTTAATCTTACTATTTTACTTCGGAGTCACGTGAGTGAATACGTGAAGAGTTCAAAGCACTGTGAATTCACGCCGCAGACTCAAAATCCGACGTTCACACTGCCTGGATTGACTCAAAAGTCGTTAACAATCAATCATGCATCAGTAATACATTTGTTAAATGGAATAACAGTTTATTGTACAAACAAATCATAACAAACCCCTCTAACTCAGGGGAAAAGTGTAACAGTACTGACACCAGAATCAGCAAACACCCCGAACCTTGAAATCGGCTTGTGATAAAACCTCTGAAATTAGCTCACTGAACCATCCTGCGGCCGCGAGGACCTTGAAATCGTTTGCACCGACACCTTACTGTGTGGTTTTTTGTGACTAATAAACAAACCAACTCTGTTTCTCTCAGAGATTTAGTAATCTCAATGTAACGAGATAAATGTGAGACTATACAGAAGCGATCATCTGCGGAGTATGCTGAAAACACAATCTTACATCCTGTCATGCCTCTTTTATTATGTTTAAGCAAATCATAGACATAAAATATAATGGCATCAGCCGACACATGCATTCTATCTAGCCGTAGCTTTTGCAACATTTATACACGTTGAGCTGAAACCAACGCCATAAGCATGACCACCTTCATAGATAATTTGGCTACTGATAGGCTTGTAACAGGAGCCCACTGGCGACGAGCCATAAAAACTTCACTCAAATTCCAAATACCGGCATACCTGAGTTTAGGAGGATTAAATTGAAAACTCCCTTCATGAATTGTGAAACTAACGGATGTCCCTACTGTATGCAATTCTGCATTCATAGATAAATAAGACAGAGCACTTCTGGCTGAATTAATCGTACTGTAACTTAATTTTTTCGGTCAATTAAAGAGTTGACAAACTCCAATACATCCGTGATCCCTGCAGTGTGATATACAATATCCTGCTGTAGGCAGAATTGCTCCCACTTGCTTATATAGGTGATATATTGCTGCTGTGTACTATCCCTGCAGGTCGACGTGAGAACATCCACCGTCCGATGAAACAGTCCTCTCCCCAGGTATGGCCTCCTTAAAATCTGCAATTAACAGATCAATACGATCCTATAAAGGATGTTGATCCCCAGTGACTGGATTTACCAGTAGATTTTTATTCTTGGGCATAAGCATGTAAGGCTCCCTAGCCATTTGTAATACAACGGGAAACCATGCCCATGTAGGCCAACCTGACACTACCAATACCCCTGAAGCGGAGTCCTCCTTGATCTTTTGCAAACATCTGCTGATGAGACAGAATGGAGAAAATACATACACAAACATTCCTCCCCAATGCAGCGAAAATGCATCCACTGCTACTGCCCCAGGATCTGGTTACCATTAAACATATCTAGGTAACTGATGATTTAATTGAGATGCAAACAAGTCAATATCTGGCAATGCATACTGATCAATCATTTGGTTAAATACATCCTGATTTAACATCCATTCAATGTTGTCATTAAACTGACGTGACCTCTTCCTGGCAAATAAAGTGCTGAAAGCCAGATATTTTGGTCAATACACCAGCTCCAAATCTGGTTAGCCAGTCTATCACAAGACTGTGACTTAACTCCACCCATGTGGTTAACATATGCCACTGCTGTGGTGTTGTCAATCTGACCTGCACATGCATATCCCTCCTTGTAGAACAATAAGCTTTGAGCCCATACCAGGTGCCCAACAACTCTAAATAATTAATCCCTCTTAATTGAGGAAGCGATGTCTCATCATCCATATTCCATCCGCCTCCACAACTAGAAGACATATCTGTTGCACCCCAACCCAGTGCACTTACATCAGTCTGTAATATCAGTGACGGTGATTCCACCAAAACCTTCCTTAAATTTTTGAAACATGTACTATCCACCATTGTATGTCAGCAATCGCCCCAGCTGACAACGGCATAGGCCTATCAAAAATGGCCCCTTTGTATTCTCAGTGCCTGTTCCTTTGATAGTTGTAATTGTTGATAATGCAGAGGACCATACTGCACAGCTGGAAAGGCTGCAACAACTTCCCAATAAAGCTGGCTACTTGTCTAATCGAAGGCCGTTGTTCTCCAACGAGCTTAACACAGTCCTCAATTAACTGATTCAATTTAGCCCTGGGCAAAGTTACCAACATGTGATTGGAATTAATGGTAAATCCCAGATAATCAATAATTTGGACTGGTGATAATTTAGATTTTATCTGGGTGAATAACAAATCCCATTTGTTCAAAAGTGATTTTAACAACTGAAACTGATGATTGAGTTTCAGCATGAGTCTTTCCAACTATCAGAATATCATCTAAATAGGCCATTACCACATGCCCCTAAACTCTAAGTAATGCTAACACAGGTTTTACCAATTTTAGTAAATAATCTAGGAGCTGAAGTTAATCCATTCGGCAATGTCCTGAATTGCCACAGCTCAGTCATCCAAATAAATTTCAAATATCTTCTATCATGACCATGAATAGACACTGTGTAATACGCATTCTTTAATCAACAGTTGCCATATAATACCCTTTGGACACTAGATGTTTGCCCGTGGTAAAGGTCTCCATTTTGAAATGCCTATAACAAACAAATTTGTTCAAATTGGATAAGCCCAGAATAATTCTACATCCCTCAGTCTTTTTAGATCTGGGAAATATACTTGACAGAAATTGTTGACTTTGATATACAGAAGGCTCAATTACCCCTTCTTACGTAACGACTGAATCTGCTTGAATAAGCACATTTTCCTCATCTGAAAATAAGTTTACGACTAGGAAAATGTTGACTAGGTAGACTGTCCTTATAGTAAAATCCAATTTTTCACCCCTTCAATACTCTAAGCATGAACAAATCTGATGTCAACTGCTGCCATTGTTTGAGAAACAATTTTTACCTTCCCCAATTTGAACAGGAACATCAGTTAATTCATCGTCTGTCAATGGTATATTCCTTACCAGCATCTTTCCTTGCGGCCTTGTTGTCCTCGACTTCTTGTATAGAACCTTTTTTGCCTTGCTTCCAGCTGGCTTAATGAGGGCCATGGTTATAACAACCTCATAACAGTCTTTGACCCTTTTTGCAAGGTTACCACCAAACAACAGATTTCGTGGTGGTACACTGGTTTCAAAATGCATTACAAAGGAGTTCCAGTTCATCCTGATGTGCTTCAACCATATCATTTGTATCAATAACTTTCACCACAGCTGTAATACCTGCTGACAACAGTTTAAGCACTTTTTAAAACTTCATCTCCTGGGCCCTAGCAGGCAAACCCATCTATGACCAAATTTGGTGATTAACCACCGGTACCTTCAGGAGATCACAATTAACAGGAGCTTTATAGTTTTTTGCTACTTCATCCATAGCTAGCTCCTGTAACTGGTGGGAGAGCATTTACTGAATGGCCTTCAGCCAATTCTACATCAATCGCCTTTCCTGCCTCTCTACACTCAGCAAACTTCCCAGCAATGTTCGGAATTACCTCCAACCGAACACCTCTTGCAAACTGCCCTGAAACATCCTCCTCACAGGCAGGATAGTTCTCCCAGGTGCCAGCAAAGGCCCTGATGGAGCTGGAACATCCTCCTCACAGGCAGGATAGTTCTGCAGCCCTGAAACAGGTGCTGCTAGCACAAGCTCTCCATCAGCCTGGCTTGGGCACCACTCCTCCCCACGGAGCTGGTCCCTGTCGAGCATTCTTTTGAAATAGAATCTCGACGTGGGAGAGCCGTGAGCAAACGGACTCTCCTATGGAGGGTATAACCTCCAGGCCCGACTCATTTACAGGCCACAGAGACTTGCCAGCGGCCTTCCCCCTACTGACAAGCCTCCACTGCCCCCCGGCAATGGGTCCGCAACCACTGGCTGTGTAGCCAGCACCGGACCAGGTGTACCAGACGGGCCTCCATCCTCAACACTCTCCTGCCACTTTACCTTTCTACCCCCGGAGCGCCTCGCCGACACCTTCTTCCCTTTCTGCAACCTTCTCTACCCAAACTGTCGTGGAAAAGGACATGCGGTAAAAGTTTTTAAAAAACCTTACCTGTTTGAACTTTGTTAACAACTGCAAATGCTGGAGAATCGAGGGTGAAGTCTGAAGAAGGGTCTCGACCCGCAACATCGACCATCTCCCTCGTTCCTTAGATGCTGCTGCACCCGCTAAATCTCCAGCCTTTCGTATAACCCGCGGTTTAAACTTACCGCTCGGAGGAGCGCTGCTGCTCCAACCGCCCGACTGCACCAGCGTCTGACGTCATGACGCACCAACGGCTGTACGGGCTTCTATTCACGTAGTCACTCACGTGACTCCGAAGTAAAATATAGCTGTAGAAACTCTTTGGATTTACTTTCCCCTTTCTTGCCAAAGCAACCTCATATCTTCTTTTAGCTTTTCTAATTTATTTCTTAAGATTGTTTTTACACTCTTTATACTCATCTAGCACCTCATTTACTCTATGCCTCCTATAATTATTGTAGATATCTCTCTTTTTTAAACCAAGTGAAAACCATGGCTCTTTCCAATTTTTACTATTTCCTTTCAACCGAACAGGGACATAAAGATTCTGTACTCTTACAATTTCCCCTTTAAATGCCCTCCATTTCTCTTCTACATCCTTCCCATAAAACAAAATGTCCCAATTGACTCCTTTTAAATCCTTACGTATTCCCTCAAAGTTAGCCTTTCTCCAATCAAAAATCTCAACCCTAGGTCCAGTTCTGACTCTCTCCATAATTATATTGAAACTAATGGTATTGTGATCACTGGTCCCGAAGTGCTCACCAACGCATACCTCCGTCACCTGACCTGCCTCATTTCCTAACAGGAGGTCCAGCACTGCCCCTTCTCTGGTCGATACCTCTATGTATTGCTGCAAAAAAACTATCCTGCACACATTTTACAAACTCCAAACCATCCAGCCCATTTACAGAATGTGTTTCCCAGTCGATTTTTGGAAAATTGAAATCTCCCACAATCACTATCTTGTGCTTACTACTAATATCTGCTATCTCCTTACATATTTGCTATTCCAATTCTCGCTCCCCATTTGGCGGTCTATAATACACCCCTAAAAGTGTTGCTACACTTCTCAGTTCCACCCAAATAGCCTCCCTAGACGAGCCCTCTAATCTATCCTTCCTACACATCCTAAATATATAATTTGTTTAGTTTGAATATTTAATGAATCGGATATTTCCAAATACTTTACAAAACTCTCTGCCAATATATATGGGTACAATTTGCTGAACAGATGCTAAACTCTACTCTGCATTTCCAATGAAGGTGGCTGACACAACAATTCTGTACAGTGAGTCATCTTGCATTTTTACATTTTTACCCTGCCTATTTCACAGTAGGTATACTATATTCTTAATCATTACAAATCCCATTAGCAAACCTTCTATGGCAGCTGGTAGCCCACAGAGGTGAAAGTAATAAAATATGATTTATGGCTACAACATCAACCTTCAGATCTCTAAGATAATCTAGGATCTGCTAATACCAGAGGAGTGGAGCTCATAACTTCACCTCATCGAGTAATTTTTATGCCTACCAGTCTGAATCTTTCCTATCTCCGGAGAATGTAGAAAGCAGACTTTGTTCCACAATTCTAGTGTATTTATGTTTTCTTTTAACATTGCTTATCCCATGTATTTTGCCAAGTACAAAATGTATCTATTAATTTTATGGAAATGTCTTCAGGGCAGTCAGTATTTTTGGTCGAGGAGGTGCTGGATGTGCAAATGCATATGAAGGTGGATATACCTCCTGGGCCTGATCAGATAAACCTGAGGACACTTGTGGGAAGCTAGAGAAGAAATTGCAGGTGCCCTGGCTGAGATTTATGAGCCATCATTAAATACAAGTGAGTTGCCGGAAGACTGGAGGGAGGTCAATACTGTGCTTCTACGTCAGAAGGGCTGCAAGGAAAAGCATAGGAACTAGAGGCCAATGAGTCTAACATCTGCGGTCAGAAAGTTACTGGAGAGTATTCTGCGGGATAAGACGTACGTACATTTAGATAGACAAGGGCTGATTAGAGATATTCAGCACGATTTTGTACATGGGAGATCATGGATGATTGAGTTTCATTGAAGAAGCAACCAAAAAGGGCAGAGCTGCAGGCGTTATCTATATGGATTTCATCAAGGCATTTGACAAGGTATCTCATGGTTGACTGCTCTGGACGGTTAGATCACATAGGTTCCATGGAGAGTTAGCAAACTGGATAGAAAATTGGCTTCATGGAAGGAAGCAGAGGGTGATGGTGGAAGGTTGATTTTTGGTCTGGAGCCTTGTGACCAGTGGTTGCCTCAAGGATAGGTGCTGGCCCTATTGCTGTTTTTGGTTTATAGCAATGATTTGAATGAGAATGTAGAATAGCATCATTAGTAAGTTTGCAGGTGACTCTGGTGCATGGTATTGTAGATAGTGAGGATGGTTGTGAAAAATCACAGCAGGATCCTGATCCATTTGACAGGTTGGCCAAGGAATGGTTAATGGAGTATATTACAGATAACTGTGAGACATTGCATTTTGGGAAGTCCAATCAGCGCTGGACCGACATAGTGAATGGCTGGGCTTTGGGGAGTGTTGTAGAGCAGATCTAGGAATTCAGGTACATAGCTTTGTGAAAGTGGTGAAACAGGTAAATAGGGTGGTCAAGAAGTGGGCGGCACAATGGCGCAGCAGTAGAGCACCAGAGACCCACGTACGATCTTGAATATGGGTGCTATCTGTACGGAGTTTGTACGTTCACCCCATGACCGTGTGGGTTTTCTCTGGGTGCTCCGGTTTCCTTCCTTCTAAAGATGTACAGGTTTGCAGGTTAATTGGCTTCAATAAAACTGTAAATTGCCCCGAGTGTGTAAGATAGTGTTATTATATGGGAATTGCTTGTCGACGCAGACTTGGTGGGTTGAAGGGTTGGTTTCCGCGCTAAACTGAACTAAATTAGACTACATTTTTGGCACATTTGCCTGCATCAGTTAAGGTATTGAGTATAAAAGTTGGGAGGCTATGTTACAGTTGTAAAATCCATTGGATAGGCCACATCTGGAGTATTGTGTTCCTTTCTAGTCACCCTGTTGTATAAAAGATGTTGTTAAGCTGGGAAGGGTGCAGAGAAGATTTACGAGGATGTTGCCAGGCCTCGAGGGCCTGAACTATATGGAGAGATTGAGCAGGCCGGGATGTTATGCGTCAGAGCGCAGGACAATAAGGGGTGCTTTATAGAGGTGTATAAAATCATGAATGGAATAGATAGTGTGAATGCACAGAGTCTCTTACCTAGGGTAGAGTGATCAATAATCAGAGGACATAGGTTTGAGGTGAGGGGGGGCAAGATTTCATAAGAACCTGAGGGGAAAATTTATTACACCAAGCACGGTAGGTGTAGGAACCGAGCTGCCAGAACAGGTAGTGGAGGTAGGTACTACCACAGTGTTTAAAAACCATTTTGACAGGTGCATGGATACGATGTATAGAAGGATATGGCAGGCCGGTGGGACTAGTGTAGATCGGGCATGTTGGTCGGTGTGAGCACATTGGGCTGAAGGGCCTGTTTCTATGCTGTATGACTCTGCAACTCTGAATGTGCCATGGACATATTTCAATTTTACATTCAAAATATTCCTTGATAACTTCCTAAAAATCAATACATTGTTAATGAAAGAAATAAATCATTTGGGTTGCTGTCTCCAAGATTACCATTGGACTGACCAAAACTTCCTAATTTATGAAGATTATTTCATTTCATGGGTCACGACCCTTCTTCAGATTGATTGTAGTGGGAGGGGGGGGGGGGGGGGGGGGGGATGAAAGATGCTGGGCTCCATCTCATCCCCAGCTCTCTTCCAGCTTCAACCTCACTACAATCTGCCTGAAGAATGGTCCTGATACAAAATATCACTTACTCATGTTCTCCAGGGATGTTGCCTGATATACTGAGTTACTGCAGCACTTTGTGTCTATTTTGTGAACCAGTATTCGCAGTTCCTTGTGTTTAGCCTTTCCTTCTGCTGCGGACTGATAAGCATGAATGGCACCAACATGTTAGAGCAGGACTTCAAACTGATCGATGTCCATCTTCTTCTGTTTCCTGGAGGAACTAACAAGTATCATGTTTAGTTTAATTTAGTTTAGAGATACAGCGCGGAAAAAGGCCCTTCAGCCCACCAAGTCCACGCCGACCAGCGATCCCTGCACATTAACGCTACCCTACACATACTAGGGACAATTTACACTGAGACCAAGCCAATTAACCTACAACACTGTACGTCTTTGGAGTAGAAATAGGAGGATATTGCAGATGAATACGTGGCTTGAAAAATGGTGCAAGGGGGGGGGGGATTCAAATTTCTCGGGCATTGGAACCAGATCTGGGGGAGGTGGGACCAGTACAAACAGGACGGTCTGCACCTGGGCTTGAAGGGAACCAATGTGCTTGGGGAGTGTTTGCTAGTGCTGTCAGGGAGGATTTAAACTAATGTGGCAGGGGGATGGGAGCATGAGCAGAGAGACAGAGCGATGTAAAATGAGGGTAGAAGCAATAGGTAGCATGGTGAAAATTAAAAGTGGCAGGCAGAAAAATCCAGGGCAAAAATCAAAAAAGGCCACTTTTCAACGTAATTGTATAAGGGGTAGGAGTGTTGTGAAAACAAGCCTGAAGGCTTTGTGTCTCAATGCAAGGAGCATTCATAATAAGGTGGATGAGTTGAATGTGCAGATAGCTATTAATGAATATGATATTGTTGGGATCACGGTGACATGGCTCCAGGGTGACCAAGGCTGGGAGCTGAACATCCAGGGATATTCAATATTCAGGAGGGATAGACAGAAAGGAAAATGAGGTGGAGTAGCGTTGCTGGTTAGAGAGGAGATTAACGCAACGGAAAGGAAGGACATTAGCTTGGAGGATGTGGAATCGATATGGGTAGAGCTGCGAAACACTAAAGGGCGGAAAACGCTAGTGGGAGTTGTGTGCAGGCCACCTAACAGTAGTAGCGGAGTTGGGGATGGCATCAAACATGAGATTAGAAATGCGTGCAACAAAGGTAAAACAGTTATAAAGGGTGACTTCAATCTACATATAGATTGGGTGAATCAAATTGGCAGGGGTGCTGAGGAAGAGGATTTCTTGGGATGTATGCGGGATAGTTTTCTAAACCAACGTGTAGAGGAACCAACGAAAGAGCAGGCTATTCTAGACTGGGTATTGAGTAATGAGGAAGGGTTAGTTAGCAGCCTTGTTGTACGTGGCCCCTTGGGCAAGAGTGATCATAATATGGTTGAGTTCTTCATTAGGATGGAGAGTGACATTGTTAATTCAGAAACACGGGTTCTGAACTTACAGAAAGGTAACTTTGAGGGTATGAGACGTGAATTGGCAAAGATAGACTGACAAGTGATTCTTAAAGGGTTGACGGTGGATATGCAATGGAAGGCATTTAAAGACTGCATGGATGAACTACAACAATTATTCATCCCAGTTTGGCAAAATAATAAATCAGGGAAGGTAGTGCATCCGTGGATAACAAGGGAAATCAGGGATAGTATCAAACCAAAAGATGAAGCATACAAATTAGCCAGAAAAAGCAGCCTACCAGAGAACTGGGAGAAATTCAGAGTCCAACAGAGGAGGACAACGTGCTTAATTAGGAAAGGGAAAATAGATTATGAAAGAAAACTGGCAGGAAACATAAAAATGGACTGCAAAAGTTTTTATAGATATGTGAAGAGAAAAAGGTTAGTTAAAAAAAATGTAGGTCCCTTGCAGTCAGAAACTGGTGAATTGATAATGGTGAACAAGGACATGGCAGACCAATTGAATAACCACTTTGGTTCTGTCTTCACTAAGGAAGACATAAATAATCTGCCGGAAATAGCAGGGGACCGTGGGTCAAATGAGATGCAGGAACTGAGTGAAATCCAGGTTAGCCGGGAAGTGGTGTTAGGTAAATTGAATGGATTAAAGGCCGATAAATCCCCAGGGCCAGATAGGCTGCATCCCAGAGTACTTAAGGAAGTAGCCCCTGAAATAGTGGATGCACTAGTGATAATTTTTCAAAACTCTTTAGATTCTGGAGTAGTTCCTGAGGATTGGATGGTAGCTAATGTAACCCCACTTTTTAAAAAGGGAGGGAGAGAGAAAACGGGGAATTCCAGACCAGTTAGTTTAACATCGGTAGTGGGGAAAATGCTAGAGCCAGTTATTAAAGATGGGATGGCAGCACATTTGGAAAGTGGTGAAATCATTGGACAAAGTCAGCATGGATTTACGAAAGGTAAATCATGTCTGACGAATCTTATAGAATTTTTCGAGGATGTAACTAGTAGAGTGGATAAGGGAGAACCTGTGGATGTGTTATATCTGGACTTTCAGAAGGCTTTCGACAAGGTCCCACATAAGAGATTAGCATACACACTTAAAGCACATGGTATGGGGGGTTCAGTATTGATGTGGATAGAGAACTGGCTGGCACACAGGAAGCAAAGAGTAGGAGTAAATGGATCATTTTCAGAATGGCAGGCAGTGACTAGTGGGGTACCGCAAGGCTCAGTGCTGGGACCCCAGCTATTTACAATATATATTAATGATCTGGATGAGGGAATTGAATGCAACATCTCCAAGTATGTGGATGACACGAAGCTGGGGGGCAGTGTTAGCTGTGAAGAGGATGCTAGGAGGCTGCAAGGTGACTTGGATAGGTTGGGTGAGTGGGCAAATGCATGGCAGATGCAGTATAATGTGGATAAATGTGAGGTTATGCACTTTGGTGCAAAAACAGGAGGGTAGACTATTATCTGGATGGTGGCCGATTAGGAAAAGGGGAGATGCAACGAGACCTGGGTGTCATGGTACACCAGTCATTGCCACACCAATTCTCTGCCACAGAAGGTAGTTGAGGCCAGTTCATTGGCTATATTTAAGAGGGAGTTAGATGTGGCCCTTGTGGCTAAAGGGATCAGTAGGGTATGGAGAGAAGGCAGGTACAGGATACTGTTGGATGATCAGCCATGATTATATTGAATGGCGGTGCAGGCTCGAAGGGCTGAATGGCCTACTCCTGCACCTATTTTCTATGATTTTATGATTCTTTGAGTGTGGGAGGAAACCGAATATCTTGGAGAAAGCCTACACGGTCACGGTGAGAACGCACAAACTCCATTCAGACAGCACCCGTAGTCGGGATCGAACCCGGGTCTCGGGCGCTGCAAGTGCTGTAAGGTAGCAACTCCATTGCTGCTCCACCGTGCCACCCTATTAATGTAAATGTTGATATTATTAATTTTATTTCAGAAGTATTTATTCATAAAGTCACAAAAATATGATACAGTCCATTCATACATCACTATGCTCAGTACAAATGATATCATTAAGTTTACGTCAATTTAAAGAAATAAACTGAGAGTTTTATTTTCACCGATTTCATCCTCTCAGAATGAGATAACAGGAGGGCCATCATTGCGGCACAGTGGTGAAGCTGGTGAAGCTACTGCTTCTCATCCTCATCACAGTGACCTCGAGGGCAGTGTGCTGTGGTGCTGTCCCTTCAGTTGTATATGCAGGATCAAACTGGAATGGCCCTTCTCAGAATGAGCCAGACTAGGTTTGTTTCCTGCTCAAAACTTTCTGGTGATAAAGTATCTATCCAAGTGACCCTGTCAGTCTTCTTCAGAACTCTTCAACAGAGTACGGTATTTTCTTTCCTCACAGCACCCCGATGATAGTATTTGCCAAGTTTACTGCCTGATGAACATGGTCAAAGGTGTTCTTCTGCACAAACACAGAAATGTCAAGCTGAACGTAGTGTTCAGTGGCAACAAAACTAGAGCCATCCTTCATTTTGTGGAGACAGAGCACATGATATTGATGTTGACCCTTCACCACAGGTCTTGCCCAGGTAAGTATGCTTGACATTCTTAATGAGGTGTCTGTCTACTCACATAATAGTCTTGGTGACATTGAGCTTGTTCTGTCACTTCAGGGAGACCAGCTGGCTGGGCTTGGTCTTCTATTGATTGCTTTCAATCTCCATTGCATTCCAGCCCTGCAATTATCTGCTTCCATTAATATACAAAACAAACTGCCATGTCGACTGAAAGAGCTGAGTTGCTGTTTTCCGTCGGATATTTGTCGACTCCCTTTGCCACATTCATCCTGGATTTCATTAGGGTTCCATTAACATGCTGTGCAATCGAAATCATGCCTGAGTAACTTTACATGGTTCACATTGATTGTATCTTATTAAGTCCTCCACCAGCAAAAAAAAATCTAATGCTGACTTTATATATTTGTCAGTTTAAATGGGTTTACTCCCAGAATAGTTCTGGAAGTGCAATCAAAGTTTGAGTCTGCTCCGTTGGCTAGTGCACATACAGGTTATGCGATAGCACAAATATTTTGTTTAACTAGTGTAACAGTAGAATAGTTTCCAATGAGAACTTCATTCCTCAGTTAAGATGTAAGTATTTTGCAACAATAGATCAGTGGCGGATGAGATCTTGCTCTCCACTCTGCACTGGACCATTTGGCCAATAAGAGCACATACATTGGGCTGTTGTTCATCGACCACTGCTCGGCATTAAACTCCTTCTTGTACAGAGAAGGTTCACCAGACTGATTCCTGGGATGGCAGGACTTTCATATGAAGAAAGACTGGATAGACTCGGCTTGTACTCGCTACAATTTAGAAGATTGAGGGGGGATCTTATAGAAACTTACAAAATTCTTAAGAGGTTGGACAGGCTAGATGCAGGAAGATTGTTCCCGATGTTGGGGAAGTCCAGAACAAGGGGTCACAGTTTAATGATAAGGGGGAAGTCTTTTAGGACCAAGATGAGAAAAAACAATTCACACAGAGAGTGGTGAGTCTGTGGAATTCTCTGCCACAGAAGGTAGTTGAGGCCAGTTCATCGGCTATATTTAAGGGGGAGTTAGATGTGGCCCTTGTGGCTAAAGGGATCAGGGGGGATGGACAGAAGGCAGGTACAGGATACTGAGTTGGATGATCAGCCATGATCATATTGAATGGCGATGCAGGCTCGAAGGACCGAATGGCCTTCTCCTGCACCTATTTTCTATTTTTCTATGTTTCTATAATCAAACTCAGGGAACAGGGTCTCTGCTCATCCCTTTGCAACTGGATCCTCAACTTCCTCATCGAAAGAACGCAATCAATATTGAGTGGCAACAACACACCGTCCCAGATAACCATCAGCACAGGAAGACCTCAGGGCTCTGTGCACAGTCCACTGCTCCACTCACTCTATCTCCATGACTGTGAAAACACCCACATCTCCAATGCCATCTTTAAACTAACTGATACCACTATTTTTGGATAAATAACTAGTATAGGGGAGATATTGAACATTTGATTGAATGCTACCAGAACAATAATCTTGCTCTCAACATCAGCAATCAAGAGCTGATTGTTGTCTTTACAAAGGGAAAGGATCCATAAACCTGTCTTCATGGACGGATTGGCAGTGGAGAGAATGAACAAGTTCAAGTTCCAGGGAGTGCTTATCTCTGAAGATCTGCCCCAGGCTCAGCACATTGATGCAATCATGAAAAAAGCCCATCAATGCCTGTACTTCTGTAGGAGATTGAAGAGATCCAATATGTCGAAGAATTCATTCGAGAACTTCTGTAAGTGTACATTAGAGAGCATATTGGATACTGGTTTGATCATGGTCATCATCATCATCATTGAAAACAACAACGGGCAAGGTGCCTTACAATGCTATGTATGACAGTGATCGCAACTTCTACTGAAGTGTGGATGGCTCGCTAGGAGCTCATCCGTCCTTTGACAGGTCTTGTTTTCGGTCCTGCGGGGGTTCCACAGACCCCTCCTCACCTGGCAAACCAGGGGGGGGTGGGAGACGGTTTAGTTGCCAACTATCCGACCATGGAGCAGGTAGCACGGGATTACATGGTACCTGTGGGAACTCCTAGCGACCTGACCCAAAAATCATGGATCATGGTGCGATTTAGCAACTTGAACACCCAAGATCAAAGGAGATTACAAAGAGTGGTCGACACGCTCAGTCCACCACTGGTACTGACCTCCCCACCAACGAAGGGGTCTATAAAAGGTTTAATTTAAGTTTAGTTTAGTTTAGAGATACAGTGTGGAAACAGGCCCTTCGGCCCACCAAATCCATGCCGACCAGAGATCCCCATATAGGAACAATTTATAAAAGCCAATTAACCTACAAACCTGCACGTCTTTGGAATGTGGGAGGAAATCCGGAGAAAACCCACATGGTCACAGGGAGAATGTACAAACTCCAGGTACACAAAATGCTGGAGAAACTCAGCGGGTGCTGCAGCATCTATGGAGCGAAGGAGATAGGCAACGTTTCGGGCCAAAGCCCTTCTTCAGACTGATGGGGGTTGGGGGGAGGCGGGGGGAAGAAAGGAAAAAGGAGGAGGAGGAGCCCGAGGGCTGAGGGAGAGGTAGGAAGGGGAGGAGACAGCAAGGGTTAACAGAATTGAGAGAATTCGATGTTCATGCCAAGAGGATGCAGACTCCCCAAGCGGAATATGAGGTGGTGTTCCTCCAATTTGTGGTGTTGCTCACTCTGGCCGTGGAGGAGGCCCAGGACAGAGAGGTCGGATACGGAATGGGAGGGGGAGTTGAAGTGCTGAACCACCGGGAGGTCAGGTTAGTTAACGCGGACCAACCTCCATATAGCCAACACCGGTAGTCAGGTTTGAACCCAAGTCTTTGACCTTGTAAGGCAGCAACTCTACCGCTGTGCCACCATGCCACCCAGGTATTGCCTCAAAAAGGCAGCCAGCATCATCAAAGCCCTGCATCACCCTGGCCAACCCCTCATTTCATTCCTACCTTTGGGGTGGGGGGGGGGGGGCAGAAGGTATAAGAGTCTGGAAACAATGACTATCGACTTGTTCCCCACAACCATCAGGCTCTTGAATACAACATAATACTAACCTTAAATATGAACTATGTTCTTTATTTGGTTGTACTGACGACTTGTTTTTTTTTGCATTGAGTTTGGAGTTATTAATTCATTTATTTTGTGGATTTATTATATATTATTTATGTGTATTTTGTTTGCAGATCTTTTATGCTGCTGCAAACATGTATGTCATTGTTTCATTGCCGGTATGTATGACAATCAAAAGCTCTTGACTCTTGGCAAGAAAAAAACAAATTTGACTCATAGACAAACAGTGCCACAACACTATTGAAACTGTACAATCAGATGTCAAATACAGGCTGGATTTATAGGCTAAAATCCTTTCGCGGTTGTAAGATTATAACGTTTAATTTTCTCATTGCAGTTCCCAGTCAGAAATCAGAATTCACAATCACTGACCTGATTGATTGATTGATCCATAAGGATGACAGCTGTGGGAAAAGGATCCGTAATCCGTATGCATTGGGAATATTTTCCTATGGTCGCAATAAATGCATTTAACTGAGATGGGTCAGAAAAAGATTGACCCTGCATTTAAAGCATACCTTAGAATTGATCTACATCTCACCATTTGTTTCACAAACTGAAAATGTTCCATTATTGGCACTGATTTATATTGAGAAGTGAAATCATTTGACAGGGAATATTCCTCTTTAAAAAAAAAATCCAAATCAATAAAAAATACTGGAGTATGAATTCTGTACCATTTTTGCTATCCCGAGCAGTGGTTGAACACTGAAAATAACACATGAATTCCTCTGGGAAATAAAAGCATATGCAAAAGGACTCTGTTTAACCAATGCAGACAAAATAGATGTAAAATTTGCAAGTATAAGAGACGATAAATTATTTTACGAATCTAAAAATGCAAACAAAAAGTATGCACTGTCAAGATTTTAGGGATTAATATAAACGTTCATCCTATATCATTTTTGATCCAGAGATTTAATATTCATTGCAGAATTCATGGCTAATACATTGAAGGGATAGGGGCAGACCAACATTGTGCTTTAATAGTTATGCCGACATGCATGCATATCTTGACACGCATCTTTAAGCAAGTAAAAATTAAGGTAGATTAAAATTCGGAACTAGCAGGCAGCAAGAGCAGTGAGCAATGAGTAAATCCTTGCAATTATTCGTGAATCTCAATTGAAACTATCTGTCTGTAACTCTAGATATCTTTATGCATGGATGCATATTGCACATTCATGAACAATTGGCAATGGTTGCTCACTACACATCAAGACTGAGAGACTGATTAATCAAATCATAATTTCAAAGCTTGCTTTCCTGATGCTTCAAAGTTATATGTTGTCATGAAGAAATCTTCAATATTTATAACTCCTGGCAGAAAACTGAAATCATATTAAGAACAGCTTGATGAGCAGCTAACCAAATGTTTATAATTTTGTATGGATTGCTGAAAATACTTTGTTGTTTTACCACAAAGGAAATAACAAACGGCTGTGTTGTATTCCCAGCTGTATTCTGTTATGTGGTTGGAATCCTGATAAGGCAGCGGAATTATCCAGGAATATTGGAAAACAATGTGCTTCAATCAGAATTTCAAGTAGTCAAGTTAAGTTTATTTATTTCCAAATAATCACAGGTATGTCATTGGCAAGGTCAACATTCATTGTTCATCTTTGTTGCCTTTGAGAAGGCAATGGTGAGCTGCCGTCGTGATTTTTTTTTCAGTCCTTACAGTGATGGTGTTGTCACAGTGTTGTTAGGTGGGGATTTTGATTTTGATATTAAAATAAAACAAAGGCACCAAACTTCTGAAATGATTGACACTTTGAACTCTGTGATACACACAGCTCAGAGTCATCTTTACACTGGAGTGTTAAAAGATACCTGTACACAAAATGCTATTTACTTCAGCTGATATGATGTCAAATATCTTCTCCAACACGAACACGTCAATCATCCTCAGACTGGGCAGCAAAACAAGTTTTAGCATGCAAAGGCAAGGGAAGAGGTGAGGAGAAGATAAAAGTGAAGGCTTGTGCTTGGGTTGAGGATTGGAGAGAGATAAGTGTTAAAAGGGAGTGTGGAAAAAAGATGAAATATAATGAAGTGAAGAGGAATAAACATGTGAGATTAACATATAAAGACTTGGAAAAATACAGTGAGTGCTGGAAATGTAGTTATAACGTGTGGAGATGCTGAGTATCTGAAATTGTTCTGTTCAATTCAGGAGGATGCGGCTAGTTGAAAACATAAGACATTGTTCCTCAAGCTTGCATTGGGCTTCATTGGAATACAATGGGAATGGGATAGACAATTACAGTGTTTGTGCAATTCATCTGTCTCATTCAAAAAGATCCTTCAAAGGTCTTTTATTGTCACATGCACCAATTAAGGTACAGTGATATTCGAATTACCATACAGCCATACTAAAAAAAAGCAACAAGACACACGACTACATGAAAGTTAACATAACGCCCACCACAGTAGACTCCCCACATTCCTCACTGTGAGAGCAAGAAGGCAATAAAGTCTAATCTTCTTCCCTCTTTCTTGGTCTCACCAGGAATAATTTCAAATTCAGTAAAACATTTAGAATTCTCTTGACTGTGCACTTGGGCAATATCTATGTAAAAGACTTGTTGGGCTGATAAATACTATTTATGATGTTCTTTCCAAGATATCAGGAGCTTCCGAATGCCTTCCGAAAGCAGAGGCTGACCAACATCTAAGCTGCAAGGATGACAACGGCTATGTGGAGAAGATGATGTTGTATCCTTAATGCGACTTGTTATGTTCTTGTTTAATGACATAACAGGCTTGCGGGCTGATAGGTTTACACCTGCTTCTGTTTCCTATATTTTATGTAACATGGGAGCACACTTTACTGCAGCAAACAACAACTAACAAATGTATTCACTTGCTTTCCATCTTTGATAAAGTGTCATAAATGCAGACAAGAATTACAAGTTTGGTTTATTAATTGGCTTTCTCAGATGCTTGGACCTTCCAAAGTATGATTGTATCTCTGGTGGTGTAGTTATTTCTTAATCTGATGAAAGTATGAGATCATGATTCAACTTGCTGTTGCCTCCTGCCTCCTCTTCAGTAGTTGATATATGCATTTCTGAACAAAATTGAACTTTTTCAATGTATATCTCTTACTGAAATCAATCGATCAACACAGGGCCTTTGACATTGACATTTCCTCCAATCCTCACAAGATTTTGTTTTGAGATACAAAAGGCTATGCATGCTAGAATATGGAGCAACAAAACCCAAACTGTTGGAGTAATTCACTAGATCTGACCCCATGTAAGTTTGTTTTGTGCAGCTGACCTGTACTATCATGCGTAAGCAGGAACTTACTTCCGGTTTAAACCGAAAATAGACACAAAATGTTGGAGTAACTCAGCGGGTCAGGCAGCATCTCTGGAGAGAAGAAATGGGTGATGTTTTGGGTCGAGACCCTTCTTCAGACTGATGTCAGGGGTGAGGGAGATACATAGATAAGGAAGTGTAAGTTGTGAAAACAGGACTAAGGAGATGGAGATCAAGGAAAATGTATAGATCACTGTTAGCTGGGAGAAGGTAACAACAAAGCAAACAGAGATAAAATGTAGTCGAAGACAATAAGACTGGTCTCAGTCCCAGCTCCGCAAGTTTGATGATTAGTTTGTAGAGGATTATAACATTGAACCCCTAACTGTAGTTGATGAACAACAGCCTGACGTACATATTCCTATTGCCCAAGTGGCCCAGTATAGAGGGGGGAGCCAGTGAAATCACGTCCGGTGTTGATTTGGTGTTGACCCCTCCATCAGTCTGAAGAAGGGTTTCGGCCCGAAATGTTGCCTATCTCCTTCGCTCCATAGATGCTGTTGCACCCGCTGAGTTTCTCCAGCATTTTGCGTACCTCTGGTGTTGATTTGTTGTGGTGATAGGGAAACTGTGGTGGATCCAGTTCCTTACTTGGGCAGGGGTGGAAAGCTTCCAAATTGTTATGCAAAATATTCCTGCAGAATAGGGTGGTGAACATTACTCCACTGTTTTAAAAAAGGAGGGAGGGAGAATACAGGAATTTACAAAGTTATCCAGGTGCAAACCACAACTTTATTGCAAACTTGCCTGCTCTCTTACCAAGGTTGTTACAAAGTCAAGTACATTCAAAGTAGTGCAGTGCCAGCAAAAACTTCCACCAACTTTACCTAACGCAGATAGAAAACATGAGAAACGGCTGCCCAGAAGTTGGCCATAAGCCTGAAAAGACATCATGGGCAGATATTCCTCTTAAACGGTGTAGGAAGGAAATGCAGATGCTGGTTTAAACCGAAGGTAAACACAACAAGCTGGTGTAACACAGTGAGACAGACAGCATCGATGGAGAAAAGGAATAGGTGACGTTCGGGTCAAGATTCTTCTTCAGACTGAGAGTCAGGGGAAAGGGAAACATAAGTGCTGATGAAGAATCCTTCCTGGCTTTTACCACTGTGAATTGAAGGATATTGTTAAGCTCTTGGTGAGTCAGAGACTGGCCCATTACAAAATAAGTTTTGCAACAAATTAGGGTCCCAAATTGCACAATTTATTAACTGCTGCAATATGTCATAGTACGTGCCTCAAGATGGGGTGAGGTTTGAACCTGTTCATTAGGCTCCAGAGTATGCTTGATTTTCAGCTCACCACCTTGAGAGCTTTTGCGTCCGTCAGAGTCCAAAATCTAATTATGAAATGATTTGATTTTCAGATCATTGTATTTGAAAGGGTTAATGTTCAAAGAAATATTTTGCTTTAAGAGGCAGGCTGGGAAATCTATGAAATATATAAGCTGTTATTGTAGATGTGGCAATTATAATCCCATAATTCATTCATTTGTCTCACAATATGCACATCAGGCTTTTTCAATCTAATTATTCTGATAGGAAAGATAAATGGTATCTCTCAAATGAACTATGAAACAATGTTAATTTTGATTACTCCCTGGAAGAGATGTGCCACTTCAGCTTGTTTTATCCTCCATGGGTTAAATGGCACATCATTAGTTAGACATTATAATTAACCCCTTCAAAGCCATGGGATTGTATTTTTTGTCAAAAGTCAGTTTTTCCAACTCAGCGGAAAGGGAAATATACTTACCTTTTTTGACATTTCATGTTTGTTTAGCCACACCGTTGTTTATTTTTTGTCCCCCTCAGAAATGAACACTCATCTTTCACGCATTCATTGTCCATTCATTCTTTTGTAGATCCTCGGGTAGATAGCGAGTGACAAAACAGTCATCAGTGAGACATGGTGTAAAAAATGCCCTTCGGCCCAGCGACTCCTCAATTCCTGATACTCCCCCCTCTGTACTGGGCCACCAGGGTGGGGGAAGAACAGTGAACAACGGAGGACCTGGTGTGGGGGGACCGCTGTGAGGGGGAGAGGGAAGAACAATGGAGGACCCGGCGTGAGGGGACCACCGTGAGGGAGGGGGAAGGGGGAGAACTGAGGGGGACCTGGCACAGTTACTTTGTAAATTCGTAAGCACCCTTTACGGGCGACTATTTGCATACCTTGGGTATACAAGCAAATAATTTCACTGCGACTAGTCTAATGCGGCAATAAAGTATGAATTCATTCATCCTATTTTATTCTCTTCATTATCTCACCAATGCTACCCAGATTTTACCATTCACTTGCACACTAGGGGGAATTTACAATGATCAAATATCCTATCAACCTACACATCTTTAGGATGCGGGAAAAAACTAGAGGTCATAAGGTCATATGTGATAGGAGCAGAATTTGGCCAGTCGGACATCACTCCGCCATTCAATCATGACTAAACTATCTCTTCCTCCGAACCCCATTCTCCTGCCCTCTCCCTTACTAATCAAGAATCTATCTTTCTCTGCCTTAAAAATATCCATTGACAGCCTCCACAGCCTCTTGTAGCAAAGAATTCCACAGATTCACCACCCTCTGACTAAATAAATTCCTCCTCATCTCTTTCCTAAATTTCAGTGACCTTTCAAAAGCCTGAAACCTGGCCTGAAAATGGACCATGTTTCACTTTCCACTGAAGCTGCCAAAATGTCTGAATATTTCCAACATTTCATATCGTTATTTCATTCTCAGCATCTGCAGTTTTTGTTTTGCTTGTCCGTCCAATTGATTAACCAAATTGATGCAACAAATATTCCCAGCACATTGTTAACTTCAGAAGCAAAGATAAAGCATAACTGGGAACATCTGTATTTCTTGTTTAACTGAGCATGAAGCTATCGGAATATGCATGGCATTACTGAATAATTATGAACAGAACTTATGAAGTATCCAAATTTGTTGAAGTTGAGTGGGCTTAATTATGCTGAATCAAACTGACATTTAATTACTTTTGACTTGGGTGACTTGTTACTCTCCCCCATCCTCATCAGGTGGAAAACTGGGCTGGAGCCAAGATTTGATATGAACTATGATAAGGTATTCAGGACAAATGCAGAGAGCTGAGGAGAACAGTAACACATTGGGGTGGGGGGAGGGGGGGGGGGGGGAGGGGGAGGGGGAGAAGGGGAGAGAGAGAGAGAGAGAGAGAGAGAGAGAGAGAGAGAGAGAGAGGAGAGAGAGAGAGAGAGAGAGAGAGAGAGAGAGAGAGAGAGAGAGAGAGAGAGGGGATTGAAGATTATGGGAGTGCCTGTGGAAATAAAGCTTATATGAGTGTATTAGGCCAATTTGTACATTAAGGTAGAATATATCATAGAACTATAGTTCTTCATGAAAAACAGGCACTTTGGGAAAGGTGATATTGAGTGGGATTAAGAGATATGGAAACATATTAATAGGATTATCATATTTGTGTTCAATGTGTTTTTAAGCGAAACTCAAATACAAATAGCAGAAGTAGTGACCATCATTTTCTAATCTTCTGGACAGCCACCATAGATTTGTTAGGGGAATATTGTATCTGATCAATTTGAGGAGGTAATAAAAGGCTTTGATTAAGTGTGGGTGTTTTATCTTCTTCCATTGCATGGCCTTAATCAAAACTGTTTTGATGTTAAGTCCCCTCATCCATAAAATGATCTGCCAGAAATTAGATCTAATTTCAAGATGCCAACCTGAAATTTCTGTTGGGGACAAGATAGGCACATGATTAGATATGGATTATATGCAGGCAAATAAGAATAGTTCTAGGCATCATGTTCAGCACAGACTCTAGGATGGCAACGTGCTTGTTCTGGTGCAGTACTGTTCTATGTTCTAACTATCAACCCTTATCCAACCTCAGCAATGGAACACAATGGGCCACCTCGTCTACTACCATGGACTAGTTTTTCCAATTATATTTTGCACTGATGTATTTATTATTATTATTATTATTATTATTATTATTATTATTATTATTATTATTATTATTATTATTATTATTATTATTATTATTATTATTATTATTTATTAGCAGTACTTTGGTTTGACCAGGAAATGTAGTTGAAGTGAATTTTATAAATAACTTTGGTATGGTCTCATATAACAGATGGGTTGGTTTTAAAAAATGGAAACAACTCTTGGGATCCATATTAGAATTATTCACATATTCACAATTCACCACTTTTTAATAAACTTTTAAATCAGGTTGGGTGTAATGTCATCTGCACAAATACAATGAGGCATAGGCACAATGAAAATCTTGCTTGCAGCAGCATCACAGGAACATAGGCTCTGACAACACACATACATACATTATACTGGAAGGAGCAGCTTTAATATGAGAGGGGCAAAATTTAAAGAAGATGTGTGGGACATGTTTTTGACACAGAGGGTGGTGAATGCCTGGAACATGTTGCCAGGTGTGGTGGTTAAGGCAGATATGATAGTGGCATTTAAGAATCTTTTGGATAGCCACATGAATTTAGGGCAGCCACAGTGCAAAAACATGTCCCACACATCTTATTTAAGTTTTGCCCCTCTCATCTTAAAGCTGTTCCCTCAAGTATTTGATATTTCTATCCTGGGAAAAATATCAAACTTTCTATCCTATATATGCCTCTTCAAATTTTATATACGTCTATCGGGTCTTCTCGTAGCTTATGGCATTCCAGAGAAAACAATTCAAATCTATCCAAACTCTCCTTGTAGCTAATATCTTTTCATCAAGACATCATTCTGGTAAACGTCCTCTGTACCCCTTCTTAAGCCTCCATGTCCTTTCTGTATTGAGGTGATCAGAACTGCATGCAATACTCCAAATGCAGACCTATAAAGCTACATCGTGACTTCCTGACTCTTGTACTCAATGCCACGACCAATGAGGACAAGTATACCACATACCTTCTTTACTACTCTATCGAGTTGTGCCCCAACTTTCAGGGAGTTGTATCCTCGGGACTTCAAAATCAAAAATCAGTTGTTGGCATACCTGAACTGCTTTACTAGCTTCTACACCTCCTGCCTATAAACACCAAGGGAGCAGTGTTAGATGTGTGCCGTTTTGAGGCAGTACCTCATGTAGGTACTTTCAACGGTGGGAAGGGATGTTCTCATGTTAGACTGGGCTGAGTTCACTCCTCCCTTCAGCCACTTGCATTCCTGTGCATTGGAATTACCAAAGCAATATTTATCATTGTAAATAAAACCAGAGTTTCTTGTTTTTTATGAAACGTTGAACCAAAAGTAAGATAAGATATATAAGATATTCCACCTACTCGTATCCCTAGTTAACTCCGTACTAGTAGTGTCTTGATATTACTCTAGTCTCTAAACTCTGCTGTCAACAATCTGCACATTCTCGATGGTTCTAGTAGTCCCTCTACAATAGGATGATGGAATTGGTACATTAATTATTGTCTATATCTGCAGTTCAGAAACATCCTAACGCTTCCTTAATCTTATATCCTGCAGCACTGTTAATTAAAATGTGCCTTTACAGCTTTATCTATTTACTGCCTCACTTTGAAGCAATTATGCATTTGTACCGACTGGTGACAAGGCTGGGATGTGTAACTTAATCTTGTTTCCAGTGCTGCAGTTGCCAATTTACTTCTAACTTTGTTAGCAAATAGGAAATGTACATCCCAAGTGTGACTTGTGCCAGTGAACAAATTGGAAAGTGCGTGTATAACAGGAAACGCAGAGTACAAAGTGCATTGCCAATTTAACACCAACTCTGCCAGACTGGGTCATGAAAATCCAGCTACTGCCATGTGTTAATAATGCATAAGAAACCTGGCTACAGGGAGGATGTTTCCCTAGGCTGCATAGTCAACGGGTGCGGTATTAGAAAAAGGGGTTCACTTTCACACTGAAGTGGGGGGAAAATGTCATATACAGAAAACAGCAAATCTTTGGAATTAAACCCAGTGGTTGAGCCTGCATAGCCCTCTGTGGTGGATAATTCCTCAGGCTTCACAATTAGCATGTTTTCCATTCTAATCTCACACCTTTCTTCTTTTCATCTCTCACCTTTGTCCAACCATCTGCCTATCAAAAAAATCCCCTCAACTGTATCCATCTATCACCATCTATCACTTGCAAGGCTTCATCCTACCTCTGGGGTTACACAAAAAGCTGGAGAAACTCAGCGGGTGCAGCAGCATCTAAGGAGCGAAGGAGATAGGCGACGTTTCGGGTCGAGACCCTTCACAACTCTACCACCACTTCATCCTACCTCTATTCTCTTCCAGCTTTCTCTCCCCCAACCCCACCCCCACCACAATCAGTCTGAAAAAGGGTTTGGACCAGAAACGTCACCCATGCATGTTCTCCAGAAATGTTCCCCGATCCACTGGGTTACTCCAGCGCTTTGTGTCTTTTTAAAAAACTAAAGTAAAGTAAAGTAAGGGGTAAACCATTTAGAACGGAGATGAGGAAACATTTTTTCACACAGAGAGTTGTGACTCTGTAGAATTCTTTGCCTCAGAGGGCAATGGAGGCCAGTTCTCTGGATACTTGTAGTTCAGTGTCACTCATGCTATGAGTCATACTGTGGCTCCGCCCACTGGTTTAATAGAAAGCCCATTTCCCTTTCTTCCTCAGTCTTGAGTAGTGTGTTAAGATGAAGTTACCAATTGCTGTATTGCTAATAAAAGTATTTGGATCTTAATCACTGTTGTCATTCCAACAATACTTTCAAGAGAGACCTAGATAGGGCTCTTAAAGATAGTGGAGTCAGGGGATATTGGGGAGAAGGCAGGAACGGATACTGATTGCAGATGATCAGCCATGATGACATTGAATGGCGGTGCTGACTCGAAGGGCAGAATGGCCTACTGCACCTATTGTCTATTGTCTATTGTCTAAAGTAAAGTAAATTAAACTATTTTGCTGGAAATTGGCACTGTTACAAAATAAGACACAAGGCCTAATCAAATCAATCAATATCAGTTGTTACTAACTCTTTCTAGGGCCTTCAAAGAAGATCTTAAAATCAAACTAACCTCTTTTAATCACTATGTGTAGGAAAGAACTGCATTCTGAAGAAGAGTCTCGACCCAAAACGTTACCCATTCCTTCTCTCCAGAGATGTTGCCTGTCCCGCTGAATCCAGCATTTTGATCTCTTTTCACTGTTAAGTTTATAATGTTTCTAAATATTTGTTCAAAATTTATTGAATTCAATGAATCTTGTAAATGTTTTGATGTATCTTTCCAAATACTTGTTTCAAACCTTTTACTCACTGAGATTTTGTAGATCTGTGATTAAAAATATATTTTATTTGGTAATAAAACCCATTGTCAAATCTCAACAGTGCTAACCTCAAATGATTAAAGACAATTTCTTCCATGAATTAGACAGATGATTGTAGGTGAGTAGCTTATGTTCGTAAAGTCCAATCCATTGAATCTTTGACAAACACCTCAGAAGGAGAGTCACACATTTGGGTGTTTGGGTCTTGTTACCTTTAGAATGGCATGAATAGACTAGCACAAGGCTATTTTAAAGAAAAAATATATTACAATTTAAGAACATTGCCTTACTCCTGTGGTTCATGGAAGATTTTAGGTTTGTGATTATGCAAACAGTTTGAATGTAAATATGAAGCATACATTTGACTTTGAAAAATACTGCAATTTTCAGAGCAATTTGCATCTAGCCAGAAGCTGAAACATTATCTTGAGACATAAATTATTTCAGCTCAAAATGGAAGGATACATTATTTAGAAAAAAAACCACTAGGACTGTTATCAGTAAGTCCGTAGCTGATTATTTATTTTCAAAAATTAATAAACACAGTATGAACATTCAGAAAGGAAAAATAAATACAAAATGATGTAATTGGAAATGCCTCCAAAGTTGTGTTGTTGTTTTAATATTTAATATTTTTACATTTAGATGGAACATGTACACAGGTTGTAAATAAATAAAATCCATGTATGGAATAGAAATCCCATGTCTGTCAATTTCCTCTGACATTAGTAGCAAACTTGAAAATTGTTGGGGAACCTTCTTAAATAATTGGTAACACAATTGCAGCAATGGTTACCCTGACAGAATAACTGACAGTTTGTTGTTACTTGTAGACAGAACAGTTACCGATTCTGCATAAAACACAAAGTGCTGGGAGAACTTAGCAGTTCAGGCATCACCTGCGGAAGGAATGGACGGGCAACGTTTCGGGTCAGGACCATTCTTCAGACGCAGCCCATTCTGTGTAATTGTTCAAGAACATCTTTTATTCCAAATTGCATATTGCTCTCCAAAATCATATTAAAATGACCGATAAAGAACATAGATTTCTACATAGACTTTAGTATTTTAGTAATATGAAAACCTGATGGAATTTTTATGAAATAAGTTCCTGAAAATTGAAGTAATGTGTTTTTATTGATAGATGAGGGATGAGGATTGATCAGGAGATCTGAGGAGGATTCCTCTGCTTTTAGTTCAAGTTGCGTCATGAATTATTTAACATCAATCCAAGAAAGCAGATGTGGTCATCCACATGAGAGCATTATGGATGATGCAGCTTTTTCATAGAATATGCAACTTAGTTTTCAAAGGAATTAAGTTACAAATGCCTCTTTTTGAATAGAGAAAGCAAGTAGTCCGTTTGTGAGGCAGGAGGCAGAGAAGAGAAGCAGTCAGACGCAACACGTAGGGGGAAAGAAGAAAAAAATAATAAACGGAGAATAAGAAGTGGAGGGTTTCTTAAATGTGTGAGCAGAGAGACAGGGGTGTAAAATGAAGATAAGAGCAATAGGTAGCAAGGTGAAAAGTGGCAGGCAGACAAATCCAGGGCAAAAATCAAAAAGGGCCACTCTTCAACATAATTGTAAAAGAGGCAAGAGCATTGTAAAAACAAGCCTGAAGGCTTTGTGTCTCAATGCGAGGAGCATTCGTAATAAGGTGGATGAGTTGAATGTGTAGATAGCTATTAATAATTATGATATAGTTGGGATCACAGAGACATGACTCCAGGGTGACCAAGGCTGGGAGCTGAACATCCAGGGATATTCAATATTCAGGAGGGATAGGAGTTGGGGTAGCATTGCTGGTTAGAGAGGAGATTAACGCAATAGATAGGAAGGACATTAGCTTGGAGATGTGGAATCAATATGGGTGGAGCTGCGAAACACTAAGGGGCAGAAAATGCTAGTGGGTGTGGTGTACAGGCCACCTAACAGTAGAAGTGGAGTTGGGGATGGCATCAAAGAGGAAATTAGAAATGCATGCAACGAAGGTAAAACCGTTATAATGGGTGACTTCAATCTACATATAGATTGGGTGAATCAAATTGGCAGGAGTGCTGAGGAAGAGGATTTCTTGGAATGTATGCGGAATAGTTTTCTAAACCAACATGTAGAGGAACCAACGAGAGAGGCTATTCTAGACTGGGTATTGAGTAATGAGGAAGGGTTAGTTAGCAGTCTTGTTATCCGTGGATAACAAGGGAAATCAGGGATAGTATCAAAGCAAAAGATGAAGCGTACAAATGAGCCAGAAAAAGCAGCCTACCAGGGGACTGGGAGAAATTCAGAGACCAACAGAGGAGGACAAAGGGCTTAATTAGGAAAGAGAAAATGGATTTTGAAAGAAAACTGGCAGGAAACATAAAAACTGACTGTAAAAGTTTTTATCGATATGTGAAGCGAAAAAGATTAGTTAAAACAAATGTAGGTCCCTTGCAGACAGAAACGGGTGAATAGATCATGGGGAACAAGGACATTGCAGACCAATGAATAACTACTTTGGTTCTGTCTTCACTAAGGAAGACATAAATAATTTGCCGGAAATAGCAGGGGATCGCAGGTCAAATGAGATGGAGGAACTGAGTGAAATCCAGGTTAGCCGGAAAGTGGTGTTAGGTAAATTGATTTGATTAAAGGCCGATAAATCCCCAGGGCCAGATAGGCTGCATCCCAGGGTACTTAAGGAAGTAGCCCCAGAAATAGCAGATGCCTTAGTGATAATTTTTCAAAACTCCTTAGATTCTGGAGTAGTTCCTGAGGATTGGAGGGTAGCTAATGTAACCCCACTTTTTAAAAAGGGAGGGAGAGAGAAAACAGGGAATTACAGACCAGTTAGTCTAACATCGGTAGTGGGAAAACTGCTCGAGTCAGTTATTAAAGATGGGATAGCAGCGCATTTGGAAAGTGGTGAAATCATTGGACAAAGTCAGCATGGATTTACGAAAGGTAAATCATGTCTGACGAATCTTATTGAATTTTTTGAGGATGTAACTAGTAGAGTGGATTAGGGAGAAGCAGTGGATGTTTCATATCTGGACTTTCAGAAGGCTTTCGACAAAGTTCCACACAAGAGATTGGTATACAAACTTAAAGCACACGGTATTGGTGGTTCAGTATTGATGTTGCTAGAGAACTGGCTGGCAGACAGGAAGCAAAGAGTAGGAGTGAACGGGTCCTTTTCAGGATGGTAGGCAGTGACTAGTGGGGTGCCGCAAAGCTCAGTGCTGGGACCCCAGCTATTTACAATATACATTAATGATTTGGACGAGGGAATTAAATGCAACATCTCGAAGTTTGTGGTTGACACAAAGCTGGGGGGCAGTGTTAGCTTTGAGGAGGATGCTAGGAGGCTGCAAGATGACGTGGATAGACTGGGTGAGTGGGCAAATGCATGGCAGATGCAGTATAATGTGGATAAATGTGAGGTTATCCACTTTGGTGGCAAAAACAGGAAAGTAGACTATTATTAGAATGGTGACCGATTAGGAAAAGGGGAGATGCAATGAGACCTGGATGTCATGGTACACCAATCATTGAAAGTAGGCATGCAGGTGCAGCAGGCTGTGAAGAAAGCGAATGGTATGTTGGCATTCATAGCAAAAGGATTTGAGTACAAGAGCAGGGAGGTTCTACTGCAGTTGTACAGGGTCTTGGTGAGGCCACTCCTGGAGTATTGCGTACAGTTTTGGTCTCCTAATCTGAGAAAAGACATTCTTGCCATAGAGGGAGTACAGAGAAGATTCACCAGACTGATTCCTGGGATGGCACAACTTCCACATGAAGAAAGACTGGATAGGCTCGGCTTGTACTAGCTGGAATTTAGAAGATTGAGGGGGGATCTCATAGAGACTTACAACATTTTTAAGGGCTTGGACAGGCTAAATGCAGGAAGATTGTTCCCGATGTTGGGGAAGTCCAGGACAAGGGGTCACAGTTTAAAGATAAGGGGGAAGTCTTTTAGGACCGAGATGAGAAGATCATTTTTCACACAGAGAGTGGTGAGTCTGTGGAATTCTCTGCCACAGAAGGTTGTTGAGGCCAGTTAGTTGGCCATATTTAAGAGGGAGTTAGATGTGGCCCTTGTGGCTAAAGGGATCAGTAGGGTATGGAGAGAAGGCAGGTACAGGATACTGTTGGATGATCAGCCATGATCATATTGATTGGCGGTGCAGGCTCGAAGGGCCGAATGGCCTGCTCCTGCACCTAATTTCTATGTTTCTATGTTTCTTTGAAGTAACTTCGCTTCAAACCACAGAATCACATATTTCCACGATAGCAGCATGAGGTGCAACACTGCTGCATTTCAATGAAGTCAATTTCAATCTAACACTTGATTTGAACTGGGGAAAAAGGAAATCCATCACTCCCAGTTTGTGCCTTAGAAGAAAATGTATCAACACTGATAGATGGGAGGTGCAACATTAACTAAATTTTCCCTTATATGCATTCATTAAAAATGAATGTCCTCTTTTCAGTGAATCGAGTTTCAAAATAATGGTGGGATAAATTATTTAAGTTATTTCCATGAATGATGCTACAGTTAAACATGCATCACGACTTCATTACATTGCTGTTGGCAAAACCGTTACACCTGCAGATCCTTCTGTTGTTGGAATACATGTAGAAACTTGGAAAACTGAATTGCCACGTGAGTGGATGTAGAGAGGGCCTCCCTTCGTTCGCTCATGTGTCAGATGACGTGTAGCTCGCTGTTGGCTTCTGTCGTCGTCCAACATGTTGACAGAATTGGTTGCTCGACACGTCACAGAGTGCATCGTGTCGTCGTTTCCGGGGATCGCCACGACGAGGCTTTTGTCATGAAATATCTTATATCTACTTTTGCCTCAACCTCTGCAATCATGCTACTGATAAATTTGAAGTAGCCAAAGAGCCAAGTTGAATGCGTATCGCTCTTGAGATCACAGTCCCTAGCCAGCCAGTTTTTTCATGAGGAATCTTAGGCCATTATCTACTTTTCCAAAAGAGGAGGAGGCTTTAATTAGACTTGATGGGCCAAATGACCTTATTCTGCTCCTGTCTCTTATGACCTTATGACCTTGAACAATAGGCCCACCAGGGCACCACCCTGCCTGAAGTCATTTGTGGCTGGCCCTGATTGGTCCTGGCCCCCCCCCCCCCCCCCCCTCATCACCCTACTTTCAGTCTGAGGAAGGATCCCGGCCCAAAACCTATGTCCTCTTGTTCTAGTCCAACCGCAGGAGATGCAACACCTATCCCTTTACCTCCCCCCTCGACTCTGTCCAAGGACCCCAACAGTCTTTTCAGGTGAGGCAGCTTGTACCCCAGCAGTATGAACATTGGCTTTTCTAAAAGCAAGTAGCCCTTGTTTTCCCTCTCTCTCACCATCTCCTCCCCCTTCCCTGTTCTCCAGCAAGTGACTACATTTGATCTCCGTACCGCCCGATCGCCTGACATCAGTCTGAAGAAGGGTCTTGACCCGAAACGTCACCCTTTCCTTCTTTCCAGAGATGCTGCCTGTCCTGTTGAGTTACTCCAGCATTTTGTGTTTAGTATCCTTCCTATAGCAGGATAACCAATTTTTCAGGATGTGAATAGGAATTAGCCATAATTTTGAGTAGATCAGAAATACTTAGTCCAATTGCCATGCCAGGCAAGAACAACAAAGAATTCAGAGATTAAATGGAACATTTTCCTGTTATAGTACCGTATTTAACAGTGACCAAAATTACAGACATCTTTGAAAGGGTAGTTTGAGAATAAAATCCAGAGAAAATTAATTCATACCATCCAATTTTAAACAAGGTTGTAGATTTCAACAGTAATACCTTAGAATTTTTAGTGAGAAGGAATTTTCCTGGAAAGCATATTTTTACTTGTAAGGAAGTTTGAATTGTGTGTTTGTTGCCAAAAAGCATAGTGGTCTCTGCTTTTTAATGAGGTTCAAAGGTTCAAAGGTTCAAAGGTCAGTTTATTGTCATGTATACCAATTAAGGTACAGTGAAACTTGAATTACCATACAGCCATACTAAAGAAAAAGCAACAAGACACACAACTACATAAAAGTTAACATAAACATTCACCACATTGGATTCCCCACATTCCTCACTGTGATGGAAGACAATAAAGTCTAATCTTCTTCCATAGAAATGGCATAATGCAAAAATGCTCTTAGTTTTCATTGCAACTGTCATCATGTTAAATCATAAAGAACAAAGTTGACTTATTCAAATAGATATCCCTAAAGATTAGGTTGTTTAGCCGCTAGGAGAAATCTGATATTATTGTACCCAGACGCTGAATTAAACATGTTTGCACATGTCAACGATTTAAAGTGAATCACTGTCACTTTCTTAGAATGTCCTTTTTAGCTTCTTAAAGTATACTTTGGAAATTAATTAGGTAGGACATGGGTTTAAGGTGAAATGGGAAAAATGTAATGGGAATTTGAGTGGTAACCTTTTCACACAAAGGGTGGTGGGCGTATGGAACTAGCTGCCGGAGAAGGTAGTTGAGGCAGGGACTATCGCAACGTTTAAAAAACAATTAGACTGGTACATGGATAGGATAGGTTTAAAGGGATATGGGCCAAAGGACTAGGGTAGATGGGACCTTTTGGTTGGTATGGATAAGTTGGGCCAAAGGGCCTGTTTCCACTCTGTATAGCTCTATGATTCTAGTAAGGTGAACACATTTGCAGAAATAATAAACTAGAGGAATTCATCAATGGAATGCTCAACTTAATAAAATGAATGTATACTTTGGGACAACTTATACGACTGGTTTGTCTGATGAAAATGATAAATTAAAACTTTATATACAATATATACAACTGTAGTTCAATTAGATTGTCCCTTGTGTTTTACCCACTGAATTAAACATCCAGGTTTAAATATTCAACAAGACTTGCATTCTAATCGCTCTCTGCGTTAAACAGTTCCTTCAGTTTTAGTGTTGTTATTTATCTTATGCCGATGACCACTAGTTCTGGTCTCCCCTGTAAATGGAGCAATCACAAGTCTCAGTCACTCACTTTAAATTTCTGCGATGAGATTAATGGGCAATTAATGTACAAATGCAAAAACGTCATCAAAATCATGAGGAATTTAGGGGGAAGATGCAGATTTCACAAAACTAATGATGCATATCAGCTAGCAACTGCTGGGAATTTGCAATTCATGGTATATTTATGGCTCTGCACAATTTACTGACTGATTTGCACATTAATTATTTGTGCTTCTTTCAAAGTCTCTTTTTTTTCAGTTCGATCTGAGACATTATTTTTAAATCAGTATGCTTATTGTCCTCAGTTATGGAAAAACATGTAAGCACCAAAAGGCAAAGTATCCAACCAAATCTCTCTGACGAGGCACTTATGTTGTGACATTATCTCATTGTTTAGTTGGGCCCAAAAGATTAATTACAATCCTTTCGAACAAACACTATCAATTTCTTCCAAGGTGTGAGGCTTTTTGCAGATGTTAATCTCCTCCCAAATACACATCCCAATTCCGATTAGTGATTTTCTCCTTGCAAGCCCCCTTGATGTTTTGATATTTTCCATAATCATTTTCATTTATCTTAATGTGTCAATTATTTATATGCACAACTTCATGCACATCCGCTATAATGGTTGTTACATACTGCAGCTTCAATTAATAAAATAACAGTTGTCGTGCAATATTAGGACCTTTCGAGGTTTTACAGGCTACATTTCATTGACATAGACACAAAATTCTGGAGTAACTCAGTAGTTCAGGCAGCATCTCTGAAGAAGGGTCTCGATCTGAAACTTCACCTATTCTTTTTCTCCAGAGATGTTGACTGACCTGCTGAGTTACATAACCATTTTGTGTCTATCTTTGGTGTATACCTGCATCTGCAGTTTCTTCCTTCTAATTTAATTGACATACATTAATTCTACAAAGAGCAATGAAGAATTTTAATTTGTTTCTTTGAAGGAAAGCATGGGGCAATTTCTAGTTGTCCTTTTAATAGTTGTCGTTAATGCCTGTAACAAGCACTCTCAGCCTTAAAGATTACTGCGAGGTTAGAATGATGTGCATTCAAGTCCCACTGGCAAGATGTTATGTACAGTAGGCTGGTCTGACACCTCTGCACAACTGTGCATATTAATGTAATGTGCAGAGATGGTGCCACAGTGCTCAACCATTGGAAAAACCTCAATGTATATAATGTCAAGATGTAATTTTGTCCTAATTCATCTACCTGCAGATAGTTATACTTATTTCAATCCCATTCTTAATTATTAACGAGGTAATCATGTATACTGGCTAATCTGCAATCCATTTACCTATCATTGACATTTCTTTTCTAGGATGTTTACTTTGCATGGATGTGGTATGCAGTTCATTCTGGCTTGCTTTCAGCTCGACTGTACGCATGTTCCATCGTATTGTATCGTATAGCATGTGGCTATGAATGCATCCCAACTCATGAGGATATTCTCCAATTGCAAAATCTTCCAAAACTCCACAACTTGCAGTTGTTGAAGAATTATCAGAAGATATTTATCGGGGTTTGTGCCAGATTTGTCTAAAACTGCAAAAATATCGCCAATCTCTTTCCTACCACATTCTCTGGTCTCCTTGTACTTTGAAGCAGATTTAGTAGTTCACTGCTCTGAAACAACGATTGGTAGCTAATATGATACGATACGATACGGTAGAATTGTATTCATCTCCAGAGAGAAATTGGTCTGCCAACAGTCACAACACACAACAAGGTACACGAAAACTTGAAATTAAAATTAAATTAAAAAGTAAATTAAAAGTGAAAAAAAAGACAAGCGCCTTAACTGGAATAAACAAACAAACAAACGCAGGCTTATCCCCAGGACAGACAATTCTAAAACTACAGTGCTCTCCCTCGCCCCCCACCCCCCACACTGGGTCCCCCTTTGTTCTCACACCATCCCTCAAGGTGGTCTGCCCACGCCGGGTCCCCCATTGTTCTTCGTGGCAATCCCGCCACACCAGGTCCCCAGCGAAGACTAATGATGCCCAGAAAGACCACAGCCAATGAAGCTCAGGAGCAGTTCATTAAGCTACTTTCCTGAGCAAACTGGCAGCATACTGAATGTACAATTCTGGTACCTCAGAGGACCTGAATGTATCTTTCAACACACAACACTCAAGTCGCTCCACATTGTCCCATGCAAAGCATTGCACAGTATTGAACGATGAACTCTCTTCAATTAATCTTTATTGATATTAGGCTAGTTGTTAATTTTTGCCCCTTAGTATATATCGTTAGCAATGAGATTGGATAACAACCAGTCATGCTTGTATTATTTGTGGATCAGCATTAGGAGGTGAAATAGCCTATTCCCTCCCCTATAGTTATGGAGAAACCACCTCTAGTTTTATGTCTCTCCCTCAAATTTTGTGATTGCTTCTTCAGTAAGGAAGCATAGGTGAGCTCTTTGATTGAGAATATTGAATATCGGCTAACTGGATGAAAACTGTGTTGAAGGCGAGAAAGAATGTCATTGCCCGAAAATAAGAAGAGCCAAGAGTGTTTTATTGTCACATGTCCCAAGTAGAACAATGAAATTCTTATTTGCTGCAGCACAACAGAATATGTAAACATAGTACACTGTAAACAGTATAAGAAACGAGAGAGAAAAAAGTTCAGTGTGTGTATATATACACATACAAATACACATATATATGGATCATATATATATACCTCATATACATATTAAAAGTCTGATCTTGTATGTGTATATATGTGTATATGTGTGTGTGTGTGTATGTATATGCGGTTGTCTTTACATCTTTGCAAAAACACTACGCGGTAACGATAACATTTTTACATATTCCGATTTACATATTTCCCCTCCAGTCCGGGATCACCTTATCTGAACATTTTACGCTTTATTTCTCGACTTGAATATCATGACATGAATGTCATGACACTCTGGGAATTGAGATTGGTCTCGACCCAAAACGTCACAAATTCCTTTTCTCCAGAGATGCCACCTGACCCTTTCAGCAGGACCGACTTCCCTCCAAGTTCATTCTTTCATATACACTAATGCCCATTCCAATTTCATGGAAACTTATGGTACAATTGTAAGAAATGTAACATTGGCCTTTTTCATCATCTGGGTTTCCAAACACTTATTGTAGGTGAAACAGTAGTTAACTTGTACTTTTTTTTCTAACTTGGAATATTACATTCACTCTTCAAGACAGGGCCCTCCACAAATGCAATTTAACAACACTATTTATGTTGAGCATCTTCCTTCAGTCGGCAAGTATTGCCACAGACGTGTTGCCCGACTCTTCCATCCTCCATCTATTTTGACCTCTTAATTTTCAACCTCGTACATTGTTCTAACAATGACTAATGTAGGCTCGAGAAATGGCATCTCATCTCCCAATGAGGCATGAGGTCCCAATAATGAGTTCAACAATCAGCAATTTCAGGCTTTGTATCTTATGTTTCTAGCGTTTATGGTATGATGCCAGGAATTCTAGATATTTATTCATCATCTCTAAAACACATTCATTCAGAATCACCCTTCATTATTCACTAACGACTTTGCCTCACTTTTTAATCTTGTTCCATTACCTCTTTTGCAACTTAATCTCTCCAGTTGTCAGCCCAGGCAGAAATATTCTCTATGACCTACATTTTTTCTGATGCTTATAACGTGCTTTGCTTTTAACTTTTCAAAGTACTGATGCTTCTCTTTCCACAGATGCTGCCCAACCAGTTGCAGTTCCAGTATATTCTGTTTTATTGTCTATCAACGAGGTACTATCTGCTCAGTTGAAAATATCTGGGTGATATGGTGAGAAAGGGGCTTGTCCCACTTTTGAAAGCATCATTGCATGCTTTTGGGGAGTGGAGGCGTCTAACGGCAGCGGCTTGACTGCAGTCCATCTATCTTTTAAAAAATATTTTGTCTCGTTAAATATATGTTTTGATTCTAGTTTCATTATTTTTTTAGCTGTGTATATGTGGGGTGTGGGGGGTTGGGGAAACAGTTAATCTCTTCCCTGTTCGGGGACCCGACTTTTTCCCTGTCGGGCCTCCGATGTCGCTGGGCCTAACATCATGGAGCCGGCGGTGGCCTCCGGCCGGAACCAACCTGAGGGCTCCAGTCATGGAGCCTGTGGACCTGCCATCGCGGAGCTGGCCGACTTCTGAGCGGGAGGAGCTGTGGTGGCGCACGAATGCGACCCAACTTCCGAATTTCCCGAGGCTCCAGCCGCAAGCCCTGTGGACGGTAACATCGGGAGCTCGCAGTCCCTGGTGGGAGACTGCTTTTCGGAGCTCCCATCGCCCGCCGGGGGCTTTAACATCGGGAGCACCAGTTTCGCCTCGACATTGCAGTTGGACTGCTGGACCACAGGAGAAGAACAAGTGAAGAGATAAGACTTTTGCCTTCCATCGCAGTGAGGAGGTGTTGGAGATTCACTGTGATGGATGTTTGTGTAAAGTGTGTTAAGTGTGGGTCTTGTTTTTTTTGTAATTGTTAAGACTGTAGAAAATGCATTTTCGTTCAAACCAAGCTGTTTGAATGACAATAAAAGGCATTATATTCTATTATATTCTGCATACCTGAAGGCAAATTAATCCGGTAAAAAGACACCTGATGATTGGTAAGGTGTTAAGCATCAAGATACTGGGGGAACTAACTTCCTTCCAGTGTGGAGTAAAAGCATAGCTTTTGCAGATGCATAGATTGTGAGTCTTTTCATGGCAGATGAAGATAGATTCTTCTTTGGCAAGGAAGTGAAAGGTGATTGCAGCTAGGATTAGATCAGCCATGATGGAGCAAGCACATATTACTGAATGTCCCGCCCTTCCCTAAATCATATATTTACGATGCTAGTAATCCCTTTTGCCAAGCACACAAAACATGAATACGCAAGAAGCTCACAGTTTCAGCCCTTCATCAGTAAACTAAACTTAACTGGAACTGAACAATATTTGATAGGACAATATTATTTGTATTTGCTGCCTCACCAAACAAACAACAATGATTGCGTGTTCTGTCGATGCTTCATTGTGGTTGAGTGGCTGAAATCTTTGTGAGGTGAAAGTTAGCTACAGTACAAAATCCCAGTGAGATATGAAGCAATCAATCTTAGGCTCCATTGGCTGGTTGACTCTATCCTGCTACATGTGACTATTTCCTCCACATAAAATACGGGCTGATGTCATAACCATATTTTCACATGTTTTAAAGAACAGTCTTCTTCACCATAACTTATGCATGAAAGGAAACCTCAGCACACACCCTCCATCAATCCTGGTGCTCTCCCTTTTAGCCATTATATTTCCTATTGTATATATATAAGAAAACAGGAATGGGTTCTGCAATATCAATATCTTTGTTGAAATTTGTTAGGGAGAATCCAGAACACTTGTATCTCATTAGCATTAAGTGCTTCACATTTTCGAAGGGATTTTTGAAATTTAAACTCTGTTTGCCTGCCCACAGAATTTACTGACCTGTTGTGTGTTTCCGGCATTTTCTGTTTTGATATTTCTGGGCAATCTTAACTTTCTCAACACCACGTTTCTAATCAGTAGCTGGAATGAATCTGTCCTTTGTACTAATTAAATATTTCTAAACAAATGATCTCTGTGTGATTTTGCAATATTGTTTCTGGACAAAGATCACATAATGTCTACATGCCACTATTATTACCTTAAGCCAGGGCTGGCAACTATTCAACAGGAACAATGACTGTGATCAAGGTCAAGGTCAGTTTATTGTCACATATGCTAGTTAGGGTACAGTGATAATTGAGTCATCATACAGCTATACTAAGTGAAAAGCAACAAGACACAAAACCACATAAAAGTTAACATCGATGGAGCTGATGTGGAAAGGGTCAGCAGTGTGAAGTTCCTAGGACTCCACCTGTCATATGACCTGACGTCCATGACCAACACCACAGCACTGGTCAATAGAGCCCAGCAGCGACTACACCCTCTCCGGAGACTACGGAAAGCAGGTCTCCCCACTGCACACCTACGAACTTTTTATAGGGGTACAATCGAGAGCACATTAACCTACGGCATCATTTCCTGGTTCGGGAGCTGCAAGGCATACGAACGGCACCAACTGGACAGGATTGTGAAGACCGCCAGCAGGATTATTGGTGCTCCACTCCCTTTCCTGCTGGACATATACAGGAAGAGATGTATCAGCAGAGCCATCTCCATCATCAAAGACCCCTACCACCCATCGCATCACATATTCTCCATCCTGCCATCTGGGAAGAGGTACAGGAGCATCAGCTGCAAAACCAGCAGGATGCTCCTCAGCTTCTTCCCGCAGGCTATAAGACTGATAAACGGACTTTGCCCCCTGCCAAAGTATCGGCACCAACCACCAACCTGGACACACTGAAGCAGAGCCATTGTCGTGCCGCTGCCGATTGGAACTCATGATATATGTATTTTTATTTTTATTTCTATTTATTTTTTACCGCACACTGAGTGGATACTGGTTGAGCAACGTTTTTTCGTTTCCTCTGGGTATGTAAGTACTCAGGAAAAATGATAATAAAGATATACAATACAATAAACATCCATCACAGTGGATTCCACATTCCTCACTGTGATGGAAGGCAATAAGTTCAACTTCTTCATCTTTGTTCTCCCGCGGTCGGGGCAGTCAAACCATCCACAGTCGGGGCCATCAAAGCCCCCGCAGCCGATGATCATAACCCCCATCGGGGTGATCGAAACTCCCACGTCAGGATGGTTGAAATTCTCTCCGCGGCATGGAGCTCCAGAGTCGGCCTCTCCTTACCAGAGACCACGGGCTTCACAATGTTAAAGTTCACAGGTCCCATGGTTGGAGCTTCGATATCCGGCAATGGGATTAGCAAGCTGATGGTCCCGCAGACTCCTGCGGCTTGGAGCACCCATTGGTCTCCAGGAAAGGTCGCCAACCCCACGATGTTTGGTCGTAGTGGGGATGGAGATACGATACGGAAAACAATTGCATCATCGTCGAGGTAAGAGATTGAAAAAATGTTTCCCCTAACCCCCCACCCCCCTACCCCCCGCATAAAACAAACCAACGAACACTAAAACATACTTTTAACACAAACTAAAAATAACAAAAAGAAGAAAGGACAGACAGACTGTTGGCGGGGCATGTAGGGAATGTATGGTTAAGAGAAGGGTACCTGAATTATCAATTTCCCACAGAGTCAGTATAACCAGGGTTTCATCTCTGGTGTGTAGATTAGCTGGTAGGGAGCAAAATAGGACCAAAATATGCTTGCGTTAAAGATTCTGACTTCCCCATATAGCTTCAAAAACTCCTCGCAGAACTGTTGTCAACTTAATAAAGTTGACAACCTGTGTCCTTGTGGAATTACAACGACCATAGTATAGTCTGCTCCTATCTTAAAAATTGTAGCATGTTTTAAAATTCCCCACTGTATGTTGTTACAATGTTTTATTGTAGAATGAAGGGGGGATCTCATTGAAATATACATAAAAATGAAAGGCTTGGATAGAGTGGATGTGGAGAGGATGATTCCATTAGTAGGAGTGTTATACTTTCCATTAGTAGTAGGTCATAGTCTCAGAATTAAAGGACGTTCTTTTAGGAAGGAGATGAGGAGACATTTATTTAATCAGAGGGTGGTGAATCTGTGGAATTCTTTGCCACAGAAGGCTGTAGATGACAAGTCAGTGGATATATTTAAGGCAGAGATAGATTCTTGATTAGTACAGGTGTCAGAGGTTATGGGGAGAAGGAAGGAGAATAGGGTTAGAAGGGAGAGATAGATCAGCCATGATTGAATGGCGGAGTAGACTTGATGGGCCGAGTGGCCTAATTCTATTCCTATTACTTATGACCTTATGACCTTAAGATTCCAGAAGCCATCTGACTCTGGAGAAGAAGCCAGTGGAAGAAATGTGGCTCTGCCAAATAACGCCTTTTATAAATATTGTACCTTTGTTTGTTTAAATTACAAGCTTTATTCCAGTATTTGAGAGAATAAATAAGGAAAGATAGATGAGATAGTCAAGTCCTGAGACACTAGGTGAGCTTGTGTTATCCCCATGCGAATAGTCAGCAAACTTTCATTAGGTCTGTGAACTGGCTGTCGGGTGAATACAAGCCAGGCCAAAGAAACAACAGGAATCAAGGTCATGAACATTTTATGAAATGTTCATGTGTTTTAGATCACAGTTGTCTCATCGTTTATTTACTGCTTCACATTTTTATCTTGTATTTGTTGTGTGTAGTCTATATTTGAACATAGTAGAAGTCATTAGTTGCCTCAGCTGAAGTTTCTGGAAGTCAAATACTATATTAATATTCCAGGCTGTTTTTTCATTATGAAGAGAAAAATTAATAATTGCTTGGCGATTTCATAGTGTTTTTGTACTTCAGATAAAAAAGACAGTGATTGTTATTTCAAACGATGCAGCTTATCGAATGAATTTAAATAATTTTCAATAGAATGACGATCGTCTCATTTTCCTCTCCTTGAAAATCAGTGAAGCTTCTTGCCCTCTGAATTTTTATCTTGTTTATTGTTGTACAATAAATAGGCCTGTGATATATTGCACAAATGCTACAACACAAGAATAGTCCTTAATATAATGAAACAACATTCATGCAGTCAAAATAAATGAATACATTTCAGAGGTTGGAAAAGTGTCCTGACCAGCATCTAATCCACTTTCAATGTTCATAGATACAAAGATACATAGACAATAGGTGCAGGAGTAGGCCATTCGGCCCTAGGACCCAGCACCGCCATTCAATGGGATCATGGCTGATCATCCACAATCAGTACCCCATTTCTGCCTTCTCCCCATATCCCTTGATTCTGCTAGCCCCAAGAGCTCTATCTAACTCTCTTATGAATGCATCCAGTGAATCAGCCTTCACTGCCTTCTGAGACAGAGCATACCACAAATTCATAACTCTGTGTGAAAACGTTTTTCCTCATCTCAGTTCTAAATGGCCTACCCCTTACTCTTAAACTCTGGCCCCTGGTTCTGGAATCCCCCAACATCGGGTTTCCTGCATCTAGCGTGTCCAATCCCTTAATAATTTTAAGTTTCCATAAGATTTCCTCTCATCCTTCTAAATTCCAGTGAATACAAGCCCAGTCACTCCATTCTTTCATCATATGACATAGAAACATAGAAACATAGAAAATAGGTGCAGGAGTAGGCCATTTGGCCCTTCGAGCCTGCACAGCCATTCAATATGATCATGGCTGATCATCCAACTCAGTATCCCGTACCTGCCTTCTCTCCATATCCCCTGATCCCTCTAGCCACAAGGGCCACATCTAACTTCCTCTTAAATATAGCCAATGAACTGGCCTCAACTACTTTCTGTGGCAGAGTATTCCACAGATTCACCACCCTGGTGACAGTCCTGCCATCCTGGGAATTAACCTTGTGAACCTCTGCTGCATTCCCTCACTAGCAAGAAAGTCCTTCCTCAAATTAGGAGACCAAAACTGCACACAATACTCCAGGTGTGGTCTCGCCAGAGCCCTGTACAACTGCAGAAGAACCCATTTGCTCCTATACTCAACTCTTGTTACAAAGGCCAACAAGCCATCAGCTTTCTTCACTGCCTGCTGTACCTGCATGCTTAGTTTCAGTGACTGATGTACAAGAACACCCCCCTCTCGTTGTACTTCCCCTTTTCCTAAACTGACACCATTCAGATAATAATATGACTTCCTGTTCTTGCCACCAAAGTTGATAATCTCACATTTGTCCACATTATATTGCAACTGCCAAGCATCTACCCACTCACCCAACCTGTCCAAGTCACCCTGCATCCTCATGGCATCCTCTTCACAGTTCACATTGCCACCCAGCGTTGTGTCATCTGCAAATTTACTAATGTTACTTTTAATTCCTTTTATTACTAAATCATGAATGTATATTGTAAATAGCTGCGGTCCCAGCACCAAGCCTTGTGGCACCCCACTAGTCACTGCCTGCCATTCTGAAAGGGACCCGTTAATCCCTACTCTTTGTTTCCTGTCTGCCAACCAATTTTCTATCCATGTCAATACCTTACCCCCAATACCTTGTGCTCTAATTTTGCCCACTAATCTCCTGTGTGGGACCTTATCAAAGGCATTCTGAAAGTCCATGTACACTAACTACATCCACTTGGCCTCCCATGTCCATTTTTAACTTGTTACTTACTCAAAAAATTATAGAAGATTTGTCAAGCGTGATTTCCCCTTCGTAAATCCATGCTGACTTGGACCTGTTACTGCTATCCAAATGTGCCGCCATTACATCTTTAATAATCGACTCCAGCATCTTCCCACCACTGGGTAACTGGTCTATAACTCCATGCTTTCTCTCTCCCTCCTTTCTTAAAAAGTGGGATAACATTAACATTCATGAGAGTAATGTAGCTTTCAAGCAGACTTTTATAAAGATAGTAATATTTCTGAATAAACCTTCTAACAGAACCACAATTGAAAATGTCCATTTATTACTGTTTATTTTGTTGCAAGTGGTTTTGCTGATACATTTTTAATAAGTACCCAGTATCAAATAGTCTGTTGTGTATATCATGGACATGGTAAATATTGGGTCTGAATTGATGTTCTGATAATTTTTGCACAATTATATGCTTTTACTAAGTTGGAAAGCTTTTGGAGACATGTAACCTCAAATTGTTCTGTTCTACCACTAATATTTAAATGTGAATTTACACATTGCTCCTTTGGTTCCCATCTGCAGTTGTTATTGTTTTAAAATGTGCCTTAAGAAAGCAAATAAAACAAGTAATATTTTCAAATATAGACGCAAAGTCCAAGAGTAACTCAGCAAGTCAGGCAGAATCTCTGGACCCTTTTTCAGATCCAGTCCCAACCTGAAACATCACCTGTCCATGTTTTCCAGAGATGTTGCCTGACTCACTGAGACTTTTTTTGGAAGCATCTGCAGTTCCTAGTTTCTCCATAATACTTTCAGTTTGAATAGCATATCATCTTATTGAGACACCAGGTGGTATTCCTCCTCATGTTACATGCCATTAAGCACATGTGAAACAAAGCAGTTAGTCTGGGCGTAATAATGAGTAACTCAAGCTCCCATTTATCACTTTTGGTATTTATTGTTATCAGCAGGACGTTATCCATGGGAAGCCATTTAGGAAAATAAATTAGTCCACGGGTGAGAATAATTTTCCTCAAATTGCCGTCCCCATATTCTTGAGTTTACCTTCAGTCCTAAGCCAACTGCAACTTTCAGTAACTTTCACCTGCTTCTAGCCCTTCAGCTTCCTGAAGCAGTCAATGGTTGTGATGTTTAACTCGGTGTTGTGATGAGTTTGGCAGCAATTTTACAGGAACAAATCTCTCCCCATCAGTATTATAATAATTTGTATAAACATTAAGTAAAGTTTTTATCTTCAGATGAATTCACAAGGGTTGTTTCCAGTCTGTCTTGGATCTCAGCGTCTAACTGTGTAATATCTTCGCAAAAGGCATTAAAACACAACATAATTTTTAATTCCAAGAGTCTTGGTGTTGATGGCATGTTCACCATTTATTGCTCATTCCTACTTGCCCTTGAAAGGATTCAGATAAGCTGCCTGCTCGAGCCATTATCTGAAGACCTTGTAATTATTTTCTGGTGAGGATACTCTCATTGTATCTACAAAGCTTGTGAATTATTTAACAAGACTGAGCACTGAAACTATTTACATGCTCTGTTTATAGCAAAGACGTTTGGACTCACTGCAATGCTGCAAAGAGAGCAGACCACATGACTCTCCTGTGCAATAGAACCACATTATGAGCAGAATATCATTTGCGATGAATCACTTGAGGGTTCGTCATAAATTGTAAATCTGGCCTCATCCTTTTAAGCCCAGATACAAGATGAAAATGGCAGATTTACTTTAGTAGTTTCACGATCGCACTTTTTGAAACTAATATTTTAATTCCAGATTTATTTTATTTATTTACTGGAATTTCAATCCCCTTGATGCAACAGTGGGAATTTAAACTTTATGTGAATGTGGGAAATACGCAGCAAATCAGGCCACAATTTTGGGGAAGGAAACAGAATTAATGTTTTAAATGAAAGCAATTCTAACATTTTTTTTTGTGGTTAAAATGTCTAGAATGTGCAGTGTTTGGCTTTGTTGTTTTAAGCACTGCTTCCAGCACAATAGTTGAGATCTCCTGGTGAGAATCGACTAACATAACCACTATCTATACATAACACGAATCATTGACTAATATATAAGTACCTGTCAACAACATACAATGGGGAATTAAAGTAATTTTGAACAATAGTTTTGACTTTTTGAAATATAACATTGATTTGATGCTTAAAACACACCAAAGGCCTCAACATTTTTCAATATGATTTTAATTTTAAACAATGGAAATAATTTTAATAATAAATATAATTTTTATTTTGCAGATATTCATACCATAATCATAATGTTCTTTTGGAACTGTTGGAAATAGTTAACACTAGCACATTGATAATTCTCCTCATAATCTGTCATGTCATATTCTGGAGAACTGTTTGTGTTTGCTTAGCACATTTTGAAACTCAGCATTCAGACGTTTTAAACTATTATGCTATTTCACTGCAGTCTCGGATGACACATGACAGTGTTGCCTTAAAATGATTTAATTGAACAATGCGAACATTGCATTGATGCATGATGGAATTCAAAGTTACAAGTTAACATTCTTTTGGCAGCAAATGGAGGGAAAAAAAAAACCTAGAATGGATAGAAAGAATGAATTTGGACTGAGTCAAATAAAACAGTTAGTTTAAAAGACATTAAAAGAATGTTAGGTAGACACAAAATGCTGGAGTAACTCAGCGGGACAAGCAGCATCTCTGGAGAGAAGGAAATGGTGACGTTTCGGGTCGCGACCCTTCCTCAGACTAAAAGAATATTAGTTTATTTTGAGTAATAATGGGTTGAACAAAAGTGGAAACTTATTTTAAATCATCCAGTGTGTTGTCCAAGCTGGAAATTCTAAGATAGTTAGAATAAATAGAAATGCTTCCTCAATGAAGCTTAATGCCATGGCACAACAATTGCACCGGACACAAAATTATCCATAAAAGTATTATAAAGCAATAGGATTGCACAAGGACGTTTTCCTATATTTTGTTCATTTCAGAGCATAGAAAAATTAAACCTTTTGGCATTTCTACATTCATGGATCCTAACCACATGACGAAATAAATTTTACTCAAAAATTAATGTTATTGGGAAATTCTTTCTCTTTGACATTATCATTTGTGTGCTTTGCAAGTTATCATTGGGTTACCCGTCTTCTGCCTTAAGCCATTAGACAAAGAATCTGACTTCAATGTATCTGTGCAGATTAGAAATTATTATGGACATCTGCCAAGTTCAATAAATGTTTGTATAAATGATTAGATAACACACATAAATGACATGCCAGTGCTCTGGTCTTCTGAGAATGGATAGAGGAAAATAAATAAAACATAATGGCAGCTTAATTAGTAATGATTCACACCAAATATAACAGCAATGATATTATCACTCTACGTGTAAATACTTAATGTTATTACAACAATTATTTGTCTTGCACATTTTTAACGTGTTAAGTTGTGTCACATGCCACATTTAGTGAACATGGAAGAGATCTTAATTAGTTCTGAATATTGCACATTTAAAGGAAAATAAATTCTTATATTTAAAAAAAAAAGGTTCTTGCGCATGCTTTCCAGACTTTACTTTTCAGTTGTGGTACTATTCTTTGACACGTGCCACATAATTCTACTTTGAAATTGTATTGCCATTCCTTGATGATTGTTGAGTGTAAATCCTGGAACTCCTTATCCGATAACACTGTTTTCGAAGACCATCATCTCAAGGGCCGCAACAACTCACCATGCCAAACTCAAGGGAAATTGGGGAAGGGCAATGATTTTTGGATTTACCACTGACACCCACAAAATTTAATTTAAAATGGAAGTACAAGAAAAAGTGACCATACTGACATGGTCAGCCATATGGCTCACATATCTAATGCAGTTGACAGTGAGCTGCCAATAGGCAGAGCAAACCATTATTTTTTTTTGTCCACGGCATGTCATCCAATGAGCTGAGGAAGCACCAGTTCAGTAACATTTTTTTCAGTGAGAGGAAGACTGACGTTTTCCACATTTCCTCTGTGCGTTTTGATGTGAAAGTCAACATTAGCAAGAGAGCAAATTATGGTCTGTTGTGCGAACCATTTGATATTTGAGGGATTGCATAATTGCATTGAAAAAAAATCGGAGACAAAACTATTGATTTGTGAGCGATAGGGGATAGAAACAAAAATGTGAACAGAAGCCAGCCAGTGACATTGTCCAAAAATAGATGCTTAATGGTGGAGTAATTCAACAGGTCAGGCAGCATCTCTGGAGAAAAGGAATAGGTGACGTTTCAGGCCAAGAGAAGGTCTGGACCCGAAATGGCACCTATTCCTTTTCTACAGAGATGCTGCCTGACCCGCTGTGTTACTGCAGCATTTAAAACTACCATTAAATGACTGCTGAGAAAATGTTTGCAGCAAAATTTAAAATGCTAATTTTAAGCAGCAGGAGAAAAACATCTGACATAAATAAAGAGCTTTACATGCGTTATTTACGTACCATTTAATACGTTTCCAGGCACTCCAAGGTTCTTTGAAATCAAAATACTTTTATAATTTAAGAAAATATTACAAGCCGATTAGCATGCAGCGAGTTCACAATGATAGTAATGAGGGTAACAACCTGATATTCTGTGTTATAATGATGCAGATGCTTGAATCTTTAGTCAAACTTTTTAGTTGAAATATTGAACCTCAAAATATGTATAATGTTAACCTCTAATTAACCTAATTAATCTCTGTTAACAAATATCAGTTAATAATAATATCATACATTTATTGGTGAATATATGGTACAAATCTCCGTGAACAATTAAATCACTCACGTGTTGTGTTAGTGTCGAATAGTTTGGTCTGAACAATTGAAATAGATTATTGTCATCTAATTTACTCAATGATATTTACCACCTCTTTTGTATTCCGCGCTTGTGAGCTCAGGATACCCATGTGGGAGTGGTGTTGGAGAGATTGATTTAGTCTCAAGCACAGTACTGCAGACTCCTAATACCTAACAATGTCTACTTACCTATTCTGGTCAGACAGTGCCAAGGCATTGTTGCTTGGGTAATTGCTAATAAGGTTTGTAATTTCCACTTCAGACTTTATTTCCGCATGGACCCAGGGAACTTTGATATGACCTCTGCAAAAGTGTTCATTGTTCTCTGAAAAGCACATCGTTGCAATTTTCCAATCAATTTCCAAAGACATTTTTTTTTGCTTTTTACATTGCAAGTTTTGCTGTCATATCTTTTTTTGGCACTGAATGTCAGTACGGTCCTCTTGACTTTTGTTTCCATGTTTATTATTTTGCAGGCAATGCACTTTTAGCTATAATTTAAATGATGAATGTGTATAGTTGCTGCTCAATCTTTCTTATTCTAGTCACTTGGAAGAACATAAAAATATTTTAATTTTTCAAAGTGATGGGAAAAGAACATATATTATACTGGCCATGTGGGTAGTGCTGGGATTAATAACAGAAACAATGAGTATAAAATAAAAGGAAACAAAATCTGTCAATTCTTCTACACATCCAAAAATCTATATAATCAACAGTAAATTGATTGGGACCAATTAGGTCTTGGGTGAAAATAATTACTGGGCACTGTAGGAAAACTTTAGGGAACATGAATATTTAGGGACCAGTTTAATAAAGATGAATTTTATAAGAAGAAAGCAGTTTTAAGATTACAGACCGGCCACAATCACATTGAATAGCAAAGCAAGTCTGAGGAGTCCACTCCTTCTATTTCCTTATTTTTATCACACTTTTCATAACACCTGGATGTACCAAAATGCTTAACTGTCCATGTAACTAGGGTACTTTGTGCATTGTAACATCCCAACTCACAAATATTACGGTATTCAGAAAATGTGTCTTGGTAATAAGATGCAGTTGGACGCCTTTGACAAATACGCGACAGGACAGATGAGGTTATGAGTGAATAGCAGCAGGCATAAAAGGGGCATATTAAAGTACATCTGAAGTCTAGAGCATGGTAGCGCAGTGGTAGAGTTGCTGCATTACAGCCCCAGAAACCTGGGTTTGATCTCGACTACAGGTGCTGTCTACGGTGTTTGTACGTTCTCCCTGTGAATGCATGGGTTTTCCCCTGGCGCTCCGGTTTCCTCCCACACTTTGACGATGTACAGGTTTATAGGTTACAATTGGCTTCGGTAAAAAGTGTGTAGTGTGTGCTAGTGTAACAGGGATCGCTGTTCATCGAGGACTCAATGGGCCGAAGGCCTCTTTCTGCACTGTATCTTGAAACCAAACTAAACTAAACAAAAGCTTATGCAGGAATCAACATCTTCCTGGAACAACATCAGCATTGGTTGGGAGCAACAATAAAACTATGCATGAACCCCAAAAAATTAATTGGTAAAGACTGTTTCCACCAATTTGTAATAGGAATATTTCCAATAAGAATTAAAATTTAAGATTCTTATTGGAGACATCTGGATTATCTGGATGAAGTGGAAGAAGGGATTTTGAGAAAGCAAAGCAGAGACTTGAGAAGCAACAGCCTTATAACTGGTTTTGGATTGCAGCTTGCATCAACCACAATCACAAAGATGTTTTATAATTAACTAGCATCCTGTTAAGATCTGCATACATTTTAATAGTGGCATGACTAAAGGTAATAATATTTCAAGATCGGAAACAAAGCCATTTAAAAAAGCATGAGCCTTCTCAACCCCCTGGACAATTCGTCCCTTCCCACCCAAACCACCCCCTCCCCTGGTACTTTCCCTTGCAACTGCAGGAAATGCTACACTTGTCGCTTTACTTCCCCCCTTGACTCCATCCAAGGACCCAAGCAGTCTTTTCAGGTCAGGTCAGGCAGAGGTTCACCTGCACGTGCTGCAACCTCATCTATTGCAGCCGCTGCTCTAGGTGTCAACTGCTCTAAATTGGTGAGACCAAACACTGGCTTGGCGATCGCTTCGCCCAACACCTCCGCTCAGTTCGCATAAACCAGCCTGATCTCCCGGTAGCCCAGCACTTCAATCCTCCCTCCCATTCCGAATCCAACGAATCCTGGGCCTCCTCCATGGCCAGAGTGAGTCCCACCACAAACAAGCAGCACCTCATGTTTTGTTTGGGTAATTTACATCCCAGCGGTATGAACATTAACCTCCAATTTCAGGTAGTCCTTGCTTTCTTCCTCCTTCCCCTCCCCTTCCCAGCTCTCCCACAGCTTACTGTCTCCACCTCTTCCCTTCTTCTTCCCGCCCCCCCCCCCCCCACCCCCCCCCCCACCTCCACATCAGTCTGAAGAAGGGTCTCCACCCAAAACGTCATTTATTCCTTTGCTCCATAGATACTGCCTCACCCGCTGAGTTTTTTCAGCATTTTGGTCTACCTTCGATTTTTCCAGCATCTGCAATTCTTTCTTAGACATGAGCCTTCTCAGATGTTGTTGTCATGGTGACCACTGTACTCTGAATAGAATGGACACCAGTGTCAAATGATTTAGAATGGGATCAAAATGAAGAGGAATGAGAACAGATGAAGAGATTATTATCACATTGCCCAACATTCACATTCTGGATCCCACAGTGCAGCAATCAATATGATATCAGACTGATCGGATGCCATCAGAAGCATGGCCATCCATTGACACTCCAGCTTCATATTTTGTGGTGGAAAATATATCAGATATCAGTGGGGTCCTTTGTAACACCATTGCTCTTCTTCCCCATCTAAGTCAAGATGCAGGAGAGAATTCCCCCCCCCCCCCCCCCCCCCCCCACCTCCTCAATCTTTGCACAGCCCCAAAGCTTTCCACTCGTTACTTTAATTTCATGTTCATGTATATGGTGTTTTTTATGACTGTTGGCAAATTAATTTCCCTCCTGGGATAAATAGAGTTCTGTCATATCGTATCGTATCGTTTCGTATCGTATCGTTCTTCTTCTAGACAAAAATGACATAATCACACTGAAAGATGTTCATAAAACTTGGGTGTTTCTTCCTTTACTAGTTTCTTACAGTTGTTGAGGAGCATACTGGAGGTTTGCAAATAGGGAGGACGTAATTGAAAGTTTAATACAAAAGTGTTCATTGTAACACAACCTGTCATTGCAGCTCAAAGGGGGGCGTACATCTTGCGTCATCTATTCTTTCTGTTCTTTTTTTGGAGATGGATAAAAACAAAAAAATAAGAAGCAGCATTATTTAAGATGCATTCCAAATGCAGAAATTTAATGCTGACTAAAGTTCAATGCACATAGAATCAACTGGCAAAAATATTGATGCCATATACAATAAACAGCTATTTAAATATAGCCGCACTGATACTCCTTTTCTTTCAAACCATTAATTTTCTATATGTAAAGTCTTGCCTGAGATATTTGTGATCTCTCATGACCAATCATGTAGAAGGAATGACTACTGATTATAACACAACCTACATGATTTCAGAGCGGTCTGAAGGATTTTCCAGGCAGTTAAGGTATTTTGCAATAAAGGCAGTACAGCCTTGCACAGAAATAGAGAAATCAATGTGTGCTATATTTACACAGTAGAAATCTAAGATTGTGTCTTTGTTTGGAGTGATCGGTTGGTGACTGAGCACATTTCCTAGAATGACTGTAGTCCTTTTGTGCATATTATTGCACACATTTTGCATAAAATTAGTTTAGATTATGCTGATAATCATCCACTAATCACGTAAAAGTCATTGGGAAATTGTTCGTGGCATACCCACAGAACATTTTTCCTGCATACATTAGCAGAAATTAGGGCTTTGAAGGGATACCCACAACCTTACAGTCCACTCCCATGAAGATAGGAGCACCAGGGACAGAGTTTGGAGAATGAGATGAAAATGACAATTCTGAAGAAGGGTCTTGACCCGAAACATCACCTATTCTTTTTTCTCCAGAGAGGCTGCCTGTTCTACTGAGTTATTCCAGCATTCTGTGCCTGTCTTCAATGTAAGCCAGCATCTGCAATTCCTTCCAACACATTAAAGAGTCTGCGTTCTATCTTGATATGCTGCATATAGTTTCTCCCGGTACCCGGATGTGGCGCCGACGGACGAGAAGCTGAAACAAACAAGTCAAAGCCAAAGAACGGAATGGAACCGAGGCCGAAAAGCCAAAAAAACGAATGAGTACGAAGACGAAACATCAACTAACCGAAAGGGTGGGACGCCTGAATGCAAACTAACCGAAAAGCTGTGTCGCCTAAAAGCAAACTCACTGAATGGCCGCTCTGTCGAAACGCCACCTACCCGAAAGGCGGCGTCGCCTACAAGCCAACGAACCGACTACCGCTCAACGGAAAAGTCCAATAATGGACATGATGTTGCCGGGCGGCGGAACTTGTCAGTGATTGGTCTAGACCCCCGTGTCCATCACATCACTGTGGAGGGATGAACATTGTCCCACACCTCCGCTCCAGAGCCACAGCCCTCGGTTGGTGGCCGTGGGAGGGTGGGGGCTGTCCCGAAGGATGCGCACCTTCGGCCGCTTACAACTTGGTACTTGGGTTCAGATTGCCCCTCCTGTCTCCCCCTTCTCTCTCCCCTATTCTCTCTCTCCTTCTCTCTCTCTCTCTCCCACTCCCCTCTCTCTCTCTCCCTTCTCACCTCCTCCCCTCACTCTCTCCACTCTCTCGCCCTCCTACTTTCTCCCCCCTCTCTCTCCCTCTCTCTCTTCTCTTCTTCTCTTCTCTCCCCTCTCTCTCTCTCTCTCTCTCTCTTCTCTCTCTCTCTCTCCTCCTCTCTTCTCTACTCCTTCTACTCTCTCTCCTCTCTCTCCTCCTCTCTCTCACCCGTCTCTCTCCCTTCAATCCTCTCCCATTCTCTCTTTCTCCCCCATCTCTCTCTCTCCCCTTCTCTCTCCTCCTCTCTCTCCATTCTCTCTCTCCCTTCCTCTCTCTCCCCCTCCTCTTCTCTCTCCCCTCGCTCTCCCCTTTTTCTCTTTCTCTCCCCTTTTCTCTCTCCCCCCCCTCTCTCTCCCTCTCTCTCTCTCTCTCCCCTCTCTCTCTCCCCCACTTATGCAGAGTGGCTATGGAAGTTGAGAAAACTGGCAGCGGTCCTTGTGAAAAGACAACACCTATCAACAATGAAGGCACTATGAAACCAGCTGCGCAAGCCCTTCGCACGGGACAAGGTTTTAACTCGGCATTAAAAAACAAAAGAGCTACATTGATTTAAAAACAAAAATGTTACATGTATAAATCTTTCTTATATTCGGGAACCTGGTTAATTAACTGGTGGGATTATTTCCCTGTCCTAACTGCCTTTGCTTTAGCCGGTGGTCACACCCATTACATCCCTCCCTCGCAAAGATGTGAGATTTCAAATTTAGCGCACTTGGTAGAATAGATGCAAGCGGCATCTTCTAGGCACGCAATACACGAAGCCGATGAAATGAGATAACTGTCACACCAAAGAGAGATACAAAATGCTGGAGTAACTCGGCTGAACAGGCAGCATCTCTGGAGAGAAGGAATGGGTGGCGTTTTGGGTCGAGAACATTCTTCAGACCTGAAGACTGAGTCTGAAGAGTCTCGACCCGAAACGCCACCCATTCCTTCTCTCCAGAGATGCTGCCTGTCCAGCTGAGTTATTACAGTGTTCATGGTTGTAGGCGATGCACGCCTTTTGGGTAGGGTTTAGGACAGAGCGGCCATTTGGTTGAGTTTGCTTTTAGATGACGCGCTTTCAGTAATTGGCTTTTAGGTGTCCAGCCCTTTGCTCGGTTATTGCATTTAGCGTGCCATCTATCGGGATTGGCCATTTGTCTTCGTATTCTTTCGTTTTTTTTATGCGTCTCGCGCCTCGTTTATAATTGGGTACTTTGGCTTTAGATTCTTTGCATTGGCTTCTCGTCTGTCGGACGCCGCCGTCCACACATGGTTTCTCCAAAGTATCATGATCTCCTATATATAGCAATGTTGGCCAAATTCTAATCAATGGTGCTCCTTCAATTGCATATTTCTTTATACAATGCGTGCAGAATCATTAACTCTTTTCATCAAACCTACGAAAAGCTTAGGTTCAGTCTCCCATGGGTCGAAGGACTACGAGAATAAACATATAGGAGTACCTAACTGTGGAGAGTACAGAGCCTTTCCAAAATTTACCATTGTCTTCTCTTACCCCATTAAGTTTATTCACATACAAGGAATTTGCCTTGGCTCGCCAAAAATAACAACATGACCACAAACAGTGACAGTTATGAATGACTTCAGAAAACAAATCACAATAATAATAATAATAAAAACATTAATGATAAAACACACCATTGATCAAGCAAGTGAACCAACAAAATACCAGGTTCAAAGGGATGGGCTAACAAGTTTTTGGTGTTGAGTAGAGGAACTACTCGGGTGGATAAAAAACTGTTTTTATGTCTGGCTGTGGCAGTTTGACATGTCCGAGTGCCTCTTCCAGAGGGAAGTGATTCAAAGAGTTTGGGGCCAGGGTGAGAGGGATCCAAGATGATCTTGCCTGCTCGCTTCTTGGCCCTTGCAGTGTACAGTTCATCAATTTGAGGAAAGGTTGCAGCCAATATATAATTCTCTGCTGACGGGATTGATTCGCTGCAGCCTCCCGGTGTCCTGCTTGGAAATGAGCCAAACCAAGTCCATGATGGAGAGAGGTGAGTGGAACACGAGACTCTACGATGGTTCATGTAGAATAAGACCATCATTGCCTGTGGCAGATTGTGCTTCCTCAGCTGCCGTAGGAAGTCCATCCTCTGTCGTGCTTTTTTTACTTTGGAGTCGATGGTCACTCCCCCCATACGGTTCCTTGGAGATGATTGGTTCCCAGGAACTTAAAAGATCTCACAGATGTGACGTGGTGTGTTGATGAGTGAGTGGGTGGGTGAGGAGCGAGGGGGAAGCTCTCCTAAAGTCTACAATCAATTCCACTGTATTAAGAGCATGAGCCTCTAGGTTGTTGCTGACGGCACCAGGACGCCAGCTGTGACAATTCCTGTCTGAAGGCAGGATTCCTCCCATCTTGATCAGTTCCTATCAGGGGTGGTGTCATCCAACAAACCTGAGAAGCTTGACAAAGGTGTCTGTGGAGGTGCAGTCGTTGGTGTAGAGAGAGTAGAGGAGAGAAGAGAGTGTGCAGCCTTGCGGTGCGTGGATACCGTTTTCTGCTCCAGTAGTTTTGTGGCTGTTTTTGGGGAGAGTTATTTGGCTCACAGAGGCTGTTGCAGAAAAGATGTCCAACAGTGCACAGTGAGTAGGCAGGAACTGCAGATGCTGGTTTACACCAAAGATAGACACAAAATGCTGGAGTAACTCAGCAGGACAGGCAGCATCTCTGGATAGAAGGAATGGGTGATGTTTCGGTTCGAGACCCTTCTCAGAAGAAGGGTATCGACCTGAAGCATCATCCATTCCTTCTATCCAGTGATGTTGCCTGTCCCGCTGAGTTACTTCAGCATTTTGTGTCTATCTACAACTGTGCACAAATCTCAATGAAAGCGGGATAGGTCCTACTTGTAATTAAATGGGATGTTACTGCTATGGCGCTGCTTTTGATGTTCTTTTTGCCGAATTTCATAACATTTTTGGGAGATGTGTGTAGGCGGTAGCACGATATGTAGTAAATATTTAATGCATCAATGGAGAGTGAAGTCCAATTTTCAGGCACTTGAGTCTTGTCTCAACTAAGGCCTGTAGCAGAAATAGCCGTGGGAACAATTGAATTGTACCTATTGAAACATTTCCAAAATTCCTCATGAAAGTTGATGTTTTATTATGTTTCTAATATTAAATGCCTGGTGTCAGACCAGAAGATAAACTACACAGTAGGACAACGAGCATGTGATTCTCTATAAACCCTGTTCCCAGTAAAAAAACAGAACTTTAAATTCCTTATCCTTTTAGTCATAAGATCTGGCGGCATCAACTCAGACAATAAGAACTGAGATTGACAATTAAAAAAACCATCTTGTAAGCTTGCATGAAACTTCTGTCAGTGCCCTTAGCTTTATTGAGACACCACTGTTTGAGCTGAAACACTGATATGCCCTATAAAAGTTGCTAAATAGTTCCTTTTCATTTGGATTTGACGTAACGGCAAGTTTACTACCTTGTAATGAAGCAAACACATGCACATCTTTTTATTAAAGAATTTTGCCGAACCAGTACAATTTTTAAGAATTATCCTTTTAATTTAGTTTATGAAAGAAAAGTACTTGCAAAAATGCGGAAAAATGATCTTTCAACCCTCCGACCCCGTTTTTGTCTAACCAAAACATAGTTCTAAAATTAAAAAAATGTGAATAAATATATGCACTTGGCCTTTAATAAGATCCTTCACTGGTTCAAAAGATCCTAATAAGCTCACAGCTACACACGGAGTGTGCCATTGTGGTAATTAAGTAAATGTCTGTTTAAGCAATGCTTTGGATTTATTTCACCTGAACTACAACAGTCTCACACATTAATAATTATTGACATTCCACGCAAGCACAAGGCCAGTTTGTATCTGGCACTGAATGTCATATTTTTATGTGAGGAATCATTAAAATTGGAAATGGAGAAGGTTCGCACAATGGAGTAATGGACGTGATGGCATTCCTAATGGAAGAACAATGAGTCCTTTTGGATCTACTTGCAAAATTGAATTGAGAGAATAGATTCAAAAAGTGTGAGAAAGTGCTCAGAACAAATAATGATGAATCCTTTAACTTACTGAGTCTCATAACTCAAATGAGTAACTTAGTCATCATCTGAAACATTTTTCACAGCTTACTTCTGGAATTGATCTTTTTGTTCAATGTTTACACTTGCCATTAAATATAGAGTGAAATAAAGATTTTTGAAAAGCCTCTCCAATCTTAATATGATAGTGCGACGTGTTAGTTTCATGAAATGTTAAATAAGTAAATGGTCAGTCCTGAAGAAGCCATTACCACAGGGGATGTTAAAGATTGTTTCCATCAATTAAGTGCACATTACACTCAGATATCTTTATTGCTGTGCTATTGTGTTTGTACTATCACTGCTTGGTTTTTGTAGCTGTTATCCCAGTGATGAATTAAAGGATTATTTACTCAGAATTGCTCTGACCATTGACAAAATTACAGCAATGACTATTTATAAGGTAGGGTTTTGCAAATTTGTGGTTTAAATCCTTCAATAATTGATTGAGAAATTGAAGAATGCCCTACAGTTGTCATAGATTTTGTTTTGCTTTTATACTGGGTGCTAACACGTACCTAGAGGAACTGATTCTGAATCATTATTTTTTGTAACGAACATTCATTGATCAAAGTTGCGGGTTAAGTAGACTATATCTTAATGGTGCAAATTAGGAAAAGGGGAGAATGCAAACGAGACCCGGAGGTCCATATTACCCATCAATTAAGTAGGGGCATGCCAGGTGCAGCAGCCAGTGAAGAAAGCAAATGTATGTTATCCTGAGCGCGACGGAAAGGATTTGAGTATAAAGCGAGGGTTTCAACTTCATTGTACAGGGTTTTGGTGAGAGCACACACTGGAGTTTTTGCGTACAGTTTTGGTCTCCAAATCGATGGATAAAATACATTCTTGCCATATAAGGCACAGAGAAGGTTCACCAGACAGATTCTGATGTCAGTGGTAATTTCATATGAGAAAAACTGATAGACTTGGCTTTTACTCGCTAGAATTTATAGACTGAGGAATCTTATAGAAACTTACAAAAATCTAAAGGGGGTTGGATAGGCCTAATGTCAGTAAGATTGTTCCCCTATTTGGGAGGTCCAGAACAAGTGTTCACAGACTAAGGATAAGGGGAATTCCTTTAGACTGAATAAGGAAAACATTTTTCCACAATAGTGTGAGTCTCAGAATTATCTGCCACCTAAGGTAGTTGAGGCCAGTTCATTTGCTATATTTAAAGGAGTTAGATTAGCCCTTGTGCTAAAAGGGATCAAGGGGTCTGGAGAGCAGGCAGGTACAGATACTGCGTTGATGACCAGCCATTATCATATTGAATGTCAGTGCAGCTCGAAGAGCCGATGTCCTACTCCTTCCAACCGTTTGTCAATGTTTCGATGTCTATGTTACCATTGTAATAATTCCATTTTAAATGAACAACCCTAACAATGAAGCAAAACATCAAAATCTATTTCAAGGAGATCCTCATACAAAAACCCATGCTTGACCCATAAAAATAATATTGGTGCACTGGACCAAATGATATTCGCCTAAAATATATGATATAAAACAGTTTAAAAAAAGAGGAACACTACAGATGATTTTAGAATGGGAAATGTTGACTTATTTCCTAGCAATTAAATTCAAGCACTGCCTGATAAGCAAAGAAATTGTTGGGATAACACAACTAGACCTTGAAGGACACACATAATTATGGATTCTATAGAACTGGATAATAATCAGTGGAATGCAGGAAGTAAAAACTTAAAACTCCTCATAGGCCAATCTTAATCACAACAAAATGCAGATGGTGCCTCACAAACAAAAAGAAAAATCAACCCAAAATGCTGAGTCACGCAAGCGTCGGGCAGTATCCCTGGATAATTTGGATAAGATTGTTTTGGTTCTGACCCTTGATTGGTTCTGGCTGATTGTAATCAGTGGAAAAAGCAGAAAAGTAAGTGTGGTTGGACAAAGCATGCAAGTGATCGATGGATGCATAGTGAAAAGGTTTTGAGGCCAAATCCTATCTATTTATTTCTCTGAATGTTTCAATAATCAGCTTCTACATCTCTCTGGTAGCATAGACATCCCCCCATACCATCATGAACCACAGTAACAATATTCCTGACCTCATCACCATGGTGACCCTTATTAGAAACAATTTTAGATTTCCCAATAGGGACACATAATGCATCATTTACATAACAAAATTTGAATGTTACAATGTTGATCTTGTACTCATCAAGATCAATGAGTGCCAGCCCTAATCCGTTAATCTTTCCCATAAAAACCATTTCCTACCTATGCAAAAAATAATCTATTGAGCTGTTTTGAAAATTCTCCTGATACATTTCTAATGCACCTGTTGTAGGAAATGTGGAAGCTAATTCTATCACATCCCAAAATAGCAAATAAAAGTCACCAATTAAATGGCTAGAAACTGCATGTAGCGAACTCAAAAGTCAATGTCTTGTAATATTAGCTCAGATTATACCTGCTGAAAAGAAATTAGATTAGTTTGCATTACACTTGTCGCAAGTCTTCAACTACAGACCACAAATTGTTTAATATTTGCTGTGTTATTTGCGTGTGAGCTATCTGAGGAACTATCCTATCTCCACTTGCTGTACCTTTCCCAAACCATAAGCAGAACTCGATCTACAACCCTGATAGGGCCACATCCCTTGCAGCTCAGCCTAATCTGCATGGAAGATTGCAAGAGGTGAGCAAATTGTGGTTTTTGTGAAATGCAAACTTCATGTTTGTGCCCTCACCAAACACTCCATTTCCTCCCCTGATGATCCCAGTATCTATAAGATGTCAGACTCCATTGGGTTGCGTTGTTGAGCAGAATTGGGCAAAATGCCCTAATGTTATTAAATTGAATGGTGCAAGTCAACTTTTTTCCTACATATAATTGACCATTGGAATATATATTTCTTAAACATTGTGAAGTTTAAGTGTGCTTCGTATCACTGCAAAAATGGCAGCAAAATATTAAACAAAAAAGTGTTGTAGTCGGGAATTACAGCAAAAACCAAAATTCAGGAATTCAGCGATCATAACAGTATTCTATGAGGAATGTCAGTAGTGTTATGTCGGACTCTATCTCTTGCCGACTGCAAAAATATTAAACACGGAGTGGAGTATGCTTAGATATTTTAGAAGTTTGTCTCCTATTATATTGTTCATTCGCAATAAGTCCTGTTTCTGAAAAATTGTAAAAAAGCATGCCAATGATGTAATGCTTTGCACATGAACTCACACGTACACAGCACAGTTGCTGCTATATTGCCATACTATATCTATACTATATCCGTAGCCACAATATTATGCTATAGATATATCATCTTCAAACATCATCAACATCTTTTTTGTTTCCCTCACCCTCACTCTCAGTATAACAGGGTCCTCAACCCTAAACGTCCACCTATTACCTTGGCTCCCGAGAGCTGTCTGACCTACTGAGTCTTCCAATCACCGCCATTTGTTTTAACCTCAGTATGCTAGCGCAGTCCTGTGCTGAAAATGATTGCTAATACAATTCTAACCTGGAAATATGGTTTTGATTACGCACGCTGTGAATAAACACCTCACTGTTGATCAATTACAAGGCATATTGTTATAGCATGTAATGTTCACGGGATCTTTGAAATAATGCAATGGATTCTTCATTGCTTCCCAAAAGAGTGGAAATAAAACCTTGGTTAAGTGTCTCGACTTGACGATAATAAGCCTGCACTTTGAATCAGAAAACCCTCAATATTTTTTGGCTCAAGTCACACAAATAAAATTTAAAAAACCCACACGCTTCTTGAACTCAGAGTCCAGGAATGCTACAAAAAGTAGTAAGATTAAACGAGTAACTTACCAATTCGAATTGATCTTTATATTGTATGAGGATGATCGCTGTGCTGATTAATGGAATACCCCCCGCCAGCACGCCTGCGCGCCATTCTTTAAGCAGCCGGTGTGGAATCACAGAACGCACCATGAACTGAAATGTCAATTAATAACGTAGACATACCAGTAGACCTATGATAGCGGGCGGGAGCGTGGGCAACGAAATCCCTCAACCGCGACTCCCTCATAAAATAAAGATCAACCTTCGAACTTCGTAAGTTCTCGTTTAATCTTACTAATTTATACCTTCGCGGAGTCACGTAGTGACATCTTCGTGAAGATATTCAAATCACTGTTAATACACGCCCTGGTCCACGTCCATGCTATCACACTGACGTCTATTCTGAATGTGATGAAAGTTATTTAATGCATTCCAGACTGAACAGGCGAAAAAAATGCACCATTGAAGAAACACAAATAATAACAAAGCAAATGACTTCTAATTCGGGGACAAAAATCATTGACGGCGGCGGCTCCCAGTACGATCTTCCGCGACCACACCGTTAGCGGGGGCAACCAGCGCTTATTGAAAACCCCAGAAGGTTGCTTCACTGGCCCAGCCCGCGTTGCGAGTATGTGGTCCATGGGCACCGCCATGGCCCTCGCCGCTGAGTGATTCAGCCCTGTAGAGTAGAAGATTCAAAAGTTGGAGGATAACCTTATTCCCTGCTAGCCCAACACCGCACAGATCCACCTTGCGAAAGACTTGCACAGTCACCCGGTGATTGAGAGTTGTGGCTGATGAGGAGTCCCTGCTCCATCTTCCGGATGGTTCCTGTAGTGCAGATGTAGAGGCGGAGATGGGTGACTATGCAGAGGATGGCATCAGTGGGGTACGCCCAAAACTCCACCTGCAGCCCATGATCCCCAGGTCTGTGCTGCTTCAATAGGTCCTGGTACAAAGAAAATCACCTTTGCAGGGGTGGAGACCATGCTATCCAGCCGCAGCTTTTGTAGTGCCTGGACTCGTTGAGCTGTAGGCAGTGGCATCAGCATGAATATGAGCTTTTTTGAGTGGTAACTCTGTCATAGGAGACCAGCTCCTCAGTAGGGTCAGAACGATCCCTACGTCCCAGGTGAAGTTGCATCTGGGTCGTGGAGGGTTGGTGTTAAACACTCCCCTCATGAATTTAAACACCAGGTGGATGGAGCCTATACCGATGAGGATGAGGTATGAGGACAATGCTCTCCTGGCGCTGTTGATGGCACTGGAGCTAAGGCCCGCATCGTAATGAAGGCCCGCTAGGAATTCCAGGACATCAGGGATCGTAGCCGAGTTGTAGGTCGTGTTGGAACGGGAGCAGAATGCCTCCCACTTCCTGACCTGGGTGAGGTACTGCCTCCTGGTTGATGCTCGGCATGACGCTGAGATGAGGTCCATGGCTCTTGGTTATATGCCGGCCTTGACGAGCGGCCCCTATAGAACCTGCAGGCCAACATGTTTAGGTGACCAATGCACGGGTGACTGTCCACCATAATGGGGTTAGTAATCAGGTACCATGGTCTAGGTAGGCCAGTCGGGTATGATCAATGCCAGTTGCAGAATCCAGTTGAATTTTCTGCAATACCCGACTGATGAGGCAGAATGGGGGAAATACGTATTAAAACCATTTCCCCCCCAATGGAGAGAAAAAACATCCATAGCTATCCCCCAGGTCTGGGTCCCAAGACACGTACGTTGGATCTGATGGTTCAACCTGGACGCAAAGAGGTCAATATCTGGCGTGCCAAAGTGAGCTATAATTTCAGCAAATTTGGGGGATTCAATCAACATTTACTCGATGTTATTATTGAACACTCATGACCTGGTGTCCGTCACCGTATTGAACTTCCCTGGTAAATAGGTCGCTGTGATCCAAATATTTCTCTCAATGCACCAATGCCAGATTGTATTTGCCAATTCGTCCCAAGCTCATGACCTGATACCACCCATATGAATGATATAAGCCACCACCGTTGTGTTATCAACGTTGTGTTATAAGTGCCGTGAATTAGGACAGTAATTAGGAAAGTTCCTGGAAAACCCCTAACATCTCCAGATAATTTATCCCTGGTGTCTGGAGGAGGGGAGACTCGTGAGGGTCCCATCTGCCACCACAACTGGACATGGTGCCAGTTGTACCCCAACCTTGTGCGCTTGCGTCAGTCTGTAGCACGACGGATGGGTTGCTAACAATGATGGGTCTGTGACACTCACTAATAATGTCAATCCACCTTTGTAGCTCAGCTCTAGCTGGATTTGGCAACCGTATTGGTCTCTCAAAGTGCCCAGCATCTGCTTTTAATGCTGCTATCTTTACTCTTTGTAAATTTTTGTGATGTAACAGTCCGAATTTCGCAGCTGAGAACGTAGCTACCAGGTTCCCAATTTCTTTTGCCGTTTGTCGGATAGTCGGTACCCTGGTGCAAGCAAGGCTGTAGCACGCTTCTTTTATGTCTAAAGCGTTGTTGGTCGGGATAGTGATCATCAGTAAGTTTGTGACAATGGTGAACCCAGGTAATCCATAACTTGAGAGGGTTTGTCTGGATGGGTTACACACCCTAACGTCTCGAATAAAGATTTGGTCGCTGGAACGGCCAGCGTAGCCAATTGGTGGGTCTGTCCCACGCTGAGGATATCGTCTAAATATGCCATGATGATAGAATTGTGTTATTGGATGAGTGCCAATATGGTTTTTACTAATTTGGTAAATAGTCTGGGGCTGTGGGTAACCCATTGGGTAAGGCTTTGTATTGCCACAACTGTCCCTTCCAGACAAAGTTCAGGAACTTCCCGTGAGATTCTGTGATGGGGACTGTATAGTATGCATCTTTTTAAATTGATGCAAGCCATAAAGCACCCCGGATAGGCAGCTGCTTAGCTGTTTTGAAGGTAACCATGTGAAGATGGGTATATGGTACAAAAGTGTTCGACAGGTCTATGATGATCCGACTCGCCCCATCTTTTTTGGTTTTTGTAAAGATCTAAGACACAAACTCAAGGGGTTCATGTGTCGTTTTGCCAATCACCCCTTTTGCTGCTAGCCGTAAGATTTCAGCATGTCCCTCCGTTATCTCAGTCTGAGAGAGCGTAAAAATGCGCCGAGGTTCATGCTGTATTGGGGGAAAGTTTACCATCAATAATGCTATGACATAACCATGAACACTTTGTAGAATAAACGTGGCTGTGGTGATTGCACCCCAAGTACCACGAAATGCTCGCAACCCGACCCCCGATTTGTGTGGGTAGAAGTGCTACTGCCTTAGAGGAACCAGACCCCTTACCTCCATGGTTAACAGCGGGTCTAGGCGTATGGCATTTTGGGGGAACGTTGCGGTGGTGTCGTGGCGGTGGCCCCATCGTCTGATATGGGTGAACTTTAGCCGGTGGAGGTTTCATAAGGCCCACGGTCTTGGCCTCCTCATCTAGTTTTGTGACTTGCTTGGAGAGATCTTCCCCAAACAGCTGATGAGGTGGGGGAGTGGTGGAGGGACGCCACAACCCTGCACATTACGGGTTGAGTGTCGGCCGGATGGAGCTCTTACGAAGGCAGTTAATTTTGAACTGCGCATTGCAGAGAGGGTGCCAGGGCATCCTGCGGCTCGCTGGGCACATCATCCCCATCAAGGGTGCAGGCAAAAGCTGTAATGCCCATCAATAGAAGTTTGAGGATGCGCTGTAGGTGGACGTCCTGCATCTTGGTGCTAGTACTCAATTACCCCAAATGTGAGCATTCCCCGTGGGCACACTTAAAGTGATGCAGTTTTCGGGCAGTTTGAATGCATCCATGGTGTCAGTGACTACCTGACCCAGGGACTTGTGAGTGGTCAGATAGTCAATGGTTCCCGCCAGTTTGGGGTGCAGCGGCTCCCCATTGTGGGTAGCTGTGGCAAATTTCCCCACGACATCGAGCAGGTCCGCTCCTAGGGCTGGCTCTCCGGCCTCCGGCATCCCTGGTTCGTCATCATAGTCAGCATCCAGCAACTTCTGGTACGGCTGGCTGGAGAAGACGATATGCTGGGTGGTCTCCTGGCATGGCTTGTGGAGGCCCGAGTCTCCCGTTCATCCCGGTCCATATCCCGTTGGACTAGTTGCTCCACCCAGAGCTCCAACCTGGCAATACGACCGTCCCCGCTACTCGCGGCGGTCAAGCCAACTTCCCCAGGCTCTGCAATTTCTATGGGGCTTCTACCAGCGGACCACACCTCCATAAGATGCAGACTAGGGTCCGAAGGTAGGTTGTCGTGGGCTACTGCTCCTGCAGGCCCATACGACTCCCGCACGGACTTTCCGCTAGTCGGCCTTCGAGCGGACTGTGGCGGTCCACCTGCCTGGTAGGAAGGCAGTGGAGATGAGTCGGCGCCGGTCCCCCTGGTACCTGGCTCCCCGAAGTCCGTGCAGGCTTTACCCCTCCACTAATCGTCCATCTTCTGCGTGGAGCGCTCACAATGGTCGGCAGCTGCCAGAGCCTAATAAACCGACCGCGCTGCTGCCACCGGCGCCCTTGACCGCAGCCTGACGCGGTGTTATGCCAGCAGCACCTGCTCCTGCAGGGCTGCTCGACGCAGCAGTAGCTCTGCCAGACTGCCCTACGGCAGATATCCCTGGCAGCTGTATGTGGTGTGCCGACGCTGCTGGGCTCCCCTGTAGCGCAGCCGTTCCCCGGCCCGGCCCCCGTGGATCCACAGCAACACAGGGTGATGCCGCTGTCGGGGGGCGAGGCACTCTTCCACGTACCAGGTTTCTCCCCGCGCTTCCTGGGGACTGGGGGCACTGAGTCTGGGGCTGGCATTCCCAGCTGTGGACATCCAGTCGGGAGAGAAGTCGGGCGCTGGTGTAACTGAAGCGCCCGACTTCCGCACATTTACCCCCGGCCGTCCGGATGCTGCCGGCGGGTCTCGCAGCTCCGGGGAAACTGTCAGTGACCCGCGGCTCTTGGGAAGTCTGCCTTCCCTCCCGTTCCTTCCTTCCTGCAACCAACAAAAGGTTAGTATTCTTACTTCTGCCGGTCTTGTTGAAGGAGCTGGTGGAGAGAGCGCATTCCCCCCCCCCCCCCCCCCCCCCCCAGCTTGTCGATGCAGATGCGCGCGACGATATGTCGTGCATGTGTGCTGGCGGGGTCTTCACAAAGTCACTCACGTGACTCCGAAGTAAAATGAGCTGTGTTACTCTGAAAAGAATAGTAGGACCCTGGCACGTGCCAGTATAGTTTAACTTCATGTAGTGAATTAATCACATTAAGATTCAAATTGAAAATCCTGCTGAGTATGTCTTACTACCTCACATAGAAGCTGATGTATTTAGCACATGTAGCTCTCTAGAATACTCATAAGAACTGTTATAGTGTTAGTGCCACAGTTTCAGTGTTCTTCAGATTGCATTTTGCAAAATAAATAGCTATTCTGAATGTACCTTGCCTTCTTGAATGGTTTCTTACTTTACCAGTGCAAGCTGTGGATCACAGTGTCTTCACTATCTTTCTTTTAGCTTCTTATCAGTTGGGTAGAAACAAGCATGTAAATATCAAATACATTTTCACTGGTTGTTTAGATAATTGAACTAAGTGTGTTCAGGCATCTATGGGTGTTATTTTGTGAATTTGGTTATGGCTGTTTTGAAGTTCCGGTGGAATGTAAATTTGATGGAAGAGAGTCACGCAAGCGATTGTCGGGGAGAGAACTTTAAATTTATCCTAATTCACACGTATAAGTAGCAATAACATATTTAAGGATTTTAGAGAGGAAGGAAATAGATTAGATAGGTGACTAAGACTAATTTGGGGGAGGCATTTAAAAAAAAAAATTTTAGAACATGAGGAGTGGGAGCTATTTTATGATAGACACCAGCATGGACCTTATGAATGGAAACCAAGTAGTCTTCACTTCCGTGTAAAAGGTATCAAGGAAAAAGGATATGAGTCACTTGCATTAGGTAGTGAACAAGAATGAAGATGATCAAAAGGAAAATTAAAGAGGAAACTATTTGGAAAAAGAAAATCTTTCATTCTTCATTGAAAAATGCATGGTTGGATAAGATTAAGGGAAGCCTAGACAGATGCTTCTAAGTCATCTTGTATTGATAATAGCATGGGTCCTTTGAAAGATGCTCACGCTGTTCAGAGATTTACACCATGTGTGGTACTTTAGCAACATCTGAGCATCCCCTTCATTGACCACACTGAGACATGTAAGTGTTTGAAGTCATTCACCAAGGACATCTCTGTGTCCTTGGTGAAAGACCAGCAGCTTCAATGTACTGGAATCCAGCAACAGGGGAAAATCTTTAGGAACCACGGAATGGAGTTGACACATTTTCCTATCTATTTGTAAAAACTGTCTATTATTTCTGATGACAAAATCACGAAAGAGAAGGCAGGTAAAGTTTAAGGTATTGCCTATCTTTACAGCTCCAGCAATGCTCTTGGCAGTCCTGAGTTTGGAGGCATTTCTAGCACATTGGATGTCTGACAATTACTTTCCCACTGTCGCAGTAGAATCTCCTCAGCCATTGTTCATGTTTAGTTATGAGTTCAGGACACTTGCATCTTCCCGAATTATTTCCTTGTTCACTCTCTTCTTTAATCTTCATGGGTTTGTGCCATTTGTTTGTTGCTGCAGCCATTTAACTTTTATGTCAGTCTCTTGAAGATAACCACAACAATATCCCAGTATATTTTAACTGTACTGCTGTATATGTAATAAAAGCTGTACCCAAAGTGAGTTGCATAACAACTTTCACCTCTCAAAAACTGTCACGCCACAGCCAAATAGATAACTCACAAATTCCATAGCAGCTTAATCCATTGTCTTCACACTTATTTTAATGGATGTGGATGATCATTTTGAATGTCCTATTTCAGCTTGCTCTCTTAGTGATGTTGCCAAATTTAATAGTAAGATTAAACAAGAACTTACCAAGTTTGAAGGTTGATCTGTATTTTACGAGGAGTCGCGGTGAGGGATTTCGTGAAGACCCCGCCAGCACGCATGCGCGGCATCCTTCAAAGCAGCGGTGTGGAATCACAGAACAAATCATGTCTAAAAATAGTAAGATGAAAAACGTAGAACTTCCTAGTTGACCTTATGATAGAGGGTGGGAGCGGTGGGCACGAAATCCCTCACCGCGACTCCTCATAAAATACAGATTAACCTTCAAACTTGGTAAGTTCTCGTTTAATCTTACTATTTTACTTCGGAGTCACGTGAGTGACTTCGTGAAGATTTCAAAGCTCTGTGATTTCACGCCCTGGACAATGTCCATGCTTATCACACTGCCGCCAGTCTGATGGAGGAAGGCTGTTAATGGAGTTTAGTCGAAACTGGCTGAAAAATCAACACAATTTATTAATTAAATAAACAACAAATAACCCCTAATTCGGGGACAGACATTCACTGAGTGGTTCCCAGGATAGCTTCTGTGAATGTCGCAGGGGCGACCAGTGGCTTGTTGTAGAACCGTTGAAAGGTTTCTTCACTGGCCCAGCCTGTGGTGGCGAGAATGTGGTCCATGGGCACCTCCATGGCCCTCGCCGCTGATGTGGATGCAGCCCTGGTGGAATGAGACTTAAAAATGTCAGTAGCAACTCCTGCTGCATCCAGCACCACTGTGAGTCACCTGGCGATAGTCTGTACAGTCACCCGCTGATGCGGAGGTTTGTGGCTGATGAGGAGCCCCTGTTCCTTCATCCTGATAACTCCTGTAACTCGGATGCAGTGGTGGAGATGGGTGACTATGCAGAGAGTGGCATCTACAGGGTACGCCCAAAATTTCAACTGCAGCCCATGCGCCCCTGGCCTGTGCTGCTTCAATAATTCTTCGACAAAGAAATTTATTCGACCAGGGGTGGCCACCATGCTGTCCAGTCGCAGTTTTTGTAACGTCTGGACTCGTTGGGCTGTAGTCAGTGCCATCAGCATCACCACCTTGAGGGTGAGCTGTTTCAGTGGTAGCTCATTCATTGGAGCCCAGCTCCTTAGTAGGGTCAGCACGATCCCCACATCCCACGTTACTGTGTATCTGGGTCGCGGAGGGTTGGTATTGAACACTCCCCTCATTAGTTTAGACACCAGGTGGTTGGAGCTGATACCTATATCCAGGTATGAGGACAGCGCACTCCTGGCGCTGTTAATGGCACTGTAGCTGAGGCCAGCATCGAAATGGAGGCCAGCTAGAAACTCCAGAACATCAGGTATCGTTGCCGAGTTGGAAGTCTTGTTGGTCCGGGCACAGAATGCCTCCCACTTCCTGATTTGGGTGAGGTACTGTTTCCGAGTTGATTCTCGGCATGATGCGGCGATAGGTTCTATGGCTCGTGATGAGATGCCTGCCCGGATGAGTGGTCTTTTCAGAACCTGCAGGCCAACAAGTTTAAATGACCATGGCAAGGATGATTAACCCCCGTAATGGGGTGAGTAATCAATTTGGGGTGTTTCCCAATCGCCATCCATGGTTGTTTTAAAATTTTAACGACCATCGGGTACCATGGTTGTGTAGGCCAGTCGGGAATGATCAATATGCCCGTTGCAGAGTCTAATTTAATTTTCTGCAATACCCGACTGATGAGGCAAAATGGGGGAAAAGCGTAGCAAAACCATTTCCCCCAATGGATAGAAAACGCATCCATTGCTATTGCCCCAGGGTCTGGTTCCCACAACACATACGTTGGTATCTGATGGTTCAGCCTGGATGCAATTGATGACTCGTGACCTGGTGTCCGCCGCTGTATTAAGCCTCCCAGGCAAATAGGTCGCAGTAATCCAAATATTTCTTTCAATGCACCAGTGCCAAATTGTATTAGCCAATTCATCACAAGATAGCGACCTGATACCGCCCATATGATTGATGTAAGCCACCACTGTAGTATTATCTATTTGAAGGCGGACATGTAAATCCCGTGAATTAGTACAGTAAGCCCGCAGTCCATGAAATGCCCCCAGCATTTCTATATAGTTTATCCCGTGTGACTCCAGGAATGTAGACTCATGAGAGTTCCATCTGCCGCCACAACTGGACATCGTATCAGTTGCTCCCCAGCCTTGTGCGCTTGCGTCAGATTGTAGCACAACATCAGGGTTGCTCACTATGATGGGTCTATGACACTCTCTAATATTGTCAACCCACCATTGTAGCTCGTTTCTAGCTTCCGGTGGTAACCGGATTGGCCGATCAAAGTGCCCAGCATTTGTTTTTAATGCTGTGATTTTTTGATCTTTGTAAATTTCGGTAGTGTAGCGGTCCGAATCGTGCAGCTGGGAATGTAGCTACCAATTTTCCTATAACTTTTGCTGTTTGCCGAATGGTCAGTACCCTGGCGCAAGCAAGATTGTGGCACTCTTCTATTATAGCAGTAGCTTTATTAGTTGGGATGGTAATCTTCATTAAATTGGTGTCTAGGGTGAACCCCAAATAATCCATTGCCCTGGCAGTGGTACATATTGCACTTTTGCAGGGCTCCCCTGTCGTGCAGCTGTCCCCCGGCCCAGCCCCTTCGGGTCTTCTGGAACTCGGGGAGATGTCGCTTGTGAAAAGCGAGACCCCTTGCCACGTACCTGTTTCCCCCCTCTTTTCTTGGGGGAAGGGGGCTCGAAGTCTGGATCCGTATCCAGCTCCAAATGGGTAAACCATTTGGGTGAGTCGGCCCTTAAAGCAGCGGGAGCGCCCGACTTCCGCATTCCTGCCCCCACATGCCTCGAAGCTGCCGGTGTTGCTTGCAGCTCCGGGGACAAGGGCCTTTGGCTGGTCAAAGCTCGGCTCCTCGACAGCGTCGCCTTCCTCTTGCCCTTGTCCAACCTGTGGAGTAAAGGTAAGTACTTACCTACCGGTCTTTTATGAAGGAGCCCGAGGAGAGAGCGCACTCCCCCCCCAGCCTGCCGATGCTAATGCACGCGACGATATGCCACGCATGCGTGCTGGCGGGGTCTTCACGAAGTCACTCACGTGGCTCCGAAGTAAAATTGTAGTTTTTTATTCATTCAGAGGAGATAGATGAGGGCAGAGTCACTAGTAAGGGAAGAATTTAGTGGTCATGCTCAATTGTTTCAGAGAATGTGGTGATGAACCACCCAGTTGAATTGCTGCAAAGTGCTGATCAAGTGGAATGTTTTGACAGGATAGTATTGAACATCTCAGTTGTCTTGAAACTGCTCCTAGCCATACAATAAGAGAGCATGCTATCATGCTTTTGTAGATAGAGAAACAAATTTGGGGAGTCAGCAAGCTACTTATTCATTATGGACTATTAACATCTGATCTCTTTCAGATGAAATACTATATTCTCGGACAATTGAATTGAACTCAAGATAGGGAGTCAATGCCATTGAATATTGAGGGAGGTGATTTCAGTTTTAGAACTCGGCAGATCAAATGCTATCAAATGCTATGCATCAGTTTTTGGAAAGACACTAATTCAGAAGAGAATTCACATTTAAATATTGCAATTTTACTTCGGAGTCACGTGAGTGACTACGTGAAGAATCCCGTACAGCCGTTGGTGCGTCAGACGGTTTGGTACAGTCAGCCGGTTGCAGCAGCAGTGCTCCTCCAAGCGGTAAGTTTTAAACTGGAGGTAAGTTTTAAACTTTTTTCAGTCTTCATTTTCTGTAACAGCGGTTGGTGTTGCTCCGTTAGTAATGTTGCAGAAGGTGAAAAAGGTGGCAACGAGGCGCTCCAGAGGGAGAAAGGTCGATGACCAGGAGTGTATTGTGAGTGGAGGTCCGTCTAGCACACCTAGTCCAATGCCGGCTATAGAGCTAGCGATAGCGGACCCACTGCCTGTAAGCAGTGTACCCTTGCCAGTAGGGCATAAGGCCACTGGGAAGTCAGTTAGGCCCGTTGACCCAGAGTCGGGCCTGGAGGTTGTAGCCTCTACCGGAGAGACCGTTTGCTCAAGGCTCTCCCAAGTCGAGATTCTATTACAGAGAATGCTCGACAGGGACCAACTCCGTGAGGAGGAGTGGTGCCCAAGCCAGGCTATGGGAGAGCCTGTGCTAGCAGCACCTTTAACAGGGCTGCCTGAATATCCTGCCTATGAGGAGGAAATTCAAACGGTGTAGTTTGCTGACACTGAATCAGTGGTGGGAGAGAGCAATAAGGGTGTACAATTAGAAATCATCCCTAACATTGTAGAAAAGTTTGCTGTGCCTAGAGAGGCATGAGAGCCGATTGGGGAAGAGTTGGCTACAGCAATACAGTACATGCTCTCCCACCAACTACAGGAGTTGGCCATGGATGAGGTGGCCAAGAAATACGAAGCTCCTATAAATTGTGGCTTACTCAAGGTGCCGATGGTCAACCATCAGATTTGGACACTGTTTGGGGGTGTCAGCCAGTGCTCAGGAAATGAAGTTTCAGAAGATGCTCAAATTACTTAGGGGAAGGTTACATTTGTTTCTCACACGATGTCAGGAGTTAACATCAGATTAATTTATACTTAACAGTATTGAAGGGGTAAAAATTGAATTTTACTCTAATGAGAGTCCACCTAATCAACATGTTCCAAGTCGGAAACTTACATTTTCAGATGAAGAAAATGTGCTCATACAAGCAGAAATTAATACATTACACAAGAAAGGGGTAATTGAGAAGTCAGTCTATCAAAGTCGTCAGTTTGTGTCAAGTATTTGTCCATGGTCTAAAAAGACTGGGGGATGTAGAATTAACATGGATTTGATGAGTTTGAACAAATTTGTTTGCTATAGGCATTTCAAAATGGAAACTTTTTCCACGGCCAAACATCTTGTTTCCAAAGGGTGTTATATGGCAAGCATTGACTTAAATGATGCAAATTACTCAGTGTCTATTCATGGTGATTATAGGAGGTATTTGAAATGTATCTGGATGACTCAGTTGTGGCAATTCAAAGCACTGCCTAATGGATTAACTTCAGCTCCTAGATTATTTACTAAATAGTTAAAACCTGTGTTAGCATTACTCAGAGCTCAGGGGCATGTGGTAATGGTCTATTTAGATGATATTTTAATTGTTGGAAAGACTCATGCTGAAGCTGAGTCATCTGTTTCAATTGCTAAATTCACTTTTGAACAATTAGGGTTCGTCATTCCAAATTATCACTAGTTCAAATCATTGATTATTTGGGATTTACCATCAATTCAAATCACATGTTAGTAACTTTGCCTAGGGACAAATTGCAACAGTTAATTGAGGACTGTGTTAATCTCCTTAGAGAACAACAGCCTTCAATTAGACAAGTAACCAGTTTAATTGGTAAATTGGTGTCTGCTTTTCTGTGCAGTATGGTCCTCTGCATTATCAAAAATTACAAACATCAAAGGAACAGGCACTGAAAATACAAGTGGGCCATTTTGACAGGCCTATGCAATTGTCAACTGGGGCAATTTCCGACATACAATGGTGGATTGTAAATGTTTCAAAAAGTTTTAGGAAGGTTTCGGTGGAACCACCTTCAATTATATTACAGACTGATGTAAGTGCGCTGGGTTGGGGTGCAACAGATATGTCTTCCAGTTGTGGAGGCAGATGGAATACTGAGGAGACATCTCTTCTTCAATTAAAAGGGATCAATTATTTAGAGTTGTTGGGAACCTGGTATGGGCTTAAAGCTTATTGCTCTACCCGGAGGGACTTGCATGTGCAGGTTCAGATTGACAACACCACAGCAGTGGCATATATAAACCACATGGGTGGAGTCAAGTCACAGTCTTGTGATAGACTGGCTAATCAGATTGGTGCATTGACCAAAATATCTGGCTTTCAGCAATATATTTGCCAGGTAGATTCAACACTGTAGCTGACACTAGGTCACGCCAGTTCAATGATAACATAGAATGGATGTTAAATCGGGACGTATTTAATCAAGTGATGGCTCAATATGGAATGCCAGATATTGACTTGTTTGCATCTAGATTAAACCATCGGTTGCCCAGATATGTTTCATGGGAACCAGATCCTGGTGCAGAAGCGGTGGATGCTTTCTCACTGCATTGGGGTGGAATGTTTGTATATGCATTTCCTCCATTATGTCTCTTCAGTAGATGCTTGCAAAAGATCAAGTAGGACTCCGCTTCAGGAGTATTGGTAGTGCCGGATTGGCCTACACAACTATGGTTTCCTATCGTATGGCTAGTCAGCCTCACATGATTATTCCCAAGCATAAAAAGCTACTGGTAAATCCAGTAACTAAGGATCAACATCCTTTACATGATCATATTGATCTGTTAATTTGCAAATTTTAATGAGGCTATACCTGGGGAGATGACTGCCTGATCATACTGCGGATGTTCTCACGTCGGCCTGCAGGGATAGTACCCAGAAGCAGTATATCACCTCGGAAAGGAAGGGGGAGTAATTCTGTCTACAGCAGCATATTTCATATCAAACTGCAGGGATCACAAACGTATTGGAGTTTTTGTCCACTCTTTATTTTGATCAAAAATTAAGTTATAGTGCGATCAATACAGCCAGAAGTGCTTTGTCTTCTTATTTACCCATGAATTCAGAGTTACATTCAGTAGGGACACATCCGTTAGTTTATCGATTTATGAAGGGAGTTTTCAATTCTAATCCTCCTAAACCCAGGTATGCCGGTATTTGGAATGTGAGTGAAGTTCTTATGCTTCTTCGCCAATGGGCTTCTGTTGCAAGCCTATCTCTAGCCAAATTAACCATTATGGCATTGGTTTCAGTCCAACGTGTGCAAGCATTGCAAAAGCTTCGGCTAGACTGAATGCATGTGTCGGCAGATGCCATTATATTTTATGTCTATGATTTGCTTAAACATAGTAGAATAGGCATGACAGGATGTAAGATTGTGTTTTCAGCATACCCCACAGATGATCGCCTGTGTGTAGTTTCACATTTATCTCGTTACATTGAGGCCACCAGAGCGCTACGAGGAACAGAGTCTGCATTATTTATTAGCCACAAAAAAACACACAGTAAGGTGTCGGTGCAAACAATTTCAAGGTGGCTAAAGAAGGTTCTGGGAAGTGCTGGGATTGATACTGATAAATTCAAATCTCATTCCACCAGGGCGGCATCAACTTCCGCGGCAAGGGCGATGGACGTGCCTATAGACCATATCCTCGCGGCCGCAGGATGGTCCAGTGTGCTGACCTTTCAAAGGTTTTATCACAAGCCGATTTCAAGGCTGGGGGCGTTTGCTGATTCTGAGTTCTATTATAGTTTCCCCCTGAGTTAGAGGGGTTTAAACTGTTATTCATTTACAAAATGTTATTATAGATGCATTATTTATTGTTAGTGACTTTTGAGTCAATCGATGCAGTGTGAACGCTGGATTTGGTCTGCGGCGTGAAATCACAGTGCTTTGAAATCTTCACGTAGTCACTCACGTGACTCCGAAGTAAAATAGTAAGATTAAGTGAGCTTACCAGTTTGATGTTTGATCTTTATTTTATGAGTCGTTGCGATGAGGGACTACGTGCCCTCCACTCCCAGCCCTCATAGATCTCATCTGGTAGTTCTAGTCTTTGTTATCTTACCATTATACTTCAGTCATTGTTACCAGTAATTTCACTCAGCTGTTTTGAAGATTGTCGCACCAATGGCTGTATGGGGTTCTTCACGTAGTCCCTCATCGCAACTCCTCATAAAATAAAGATCAAACTTCAAACTGGTATGTTCTTGTTTAATCTTACTATTATCCCTGCATCCCAGGATATCTCACACCCTGAAGGACTATTGGAAACAAAAAGATGGACTCACATTCACAATGCTCTTTTTCCATATGCAAAACCAGAAGGTTGAACATCCACTTCACACCAAAAAAGCTAGAAATGCCATGGATTTTTATCTCCGCCTTAGTAATTGAATTTGATTAGTTGAAGCTAGGCTAATGGACTCCTCAAGGAATTAAATGCCCCTGGAAGGAAATCATTGGCAGTAATATGTTTGAAATGTCATTATTTCTTGTTAGAACAATAAAGGCACATAGTTAAAGAGACTAATTGCATAATTGATTATTTTCCTGTGCATTTAGGGTTAGATTAGTGATAAAGATTGTAATGTGGGTATATCAGTTAAAAACTGTATTTACATTTTATCTGTCAGTGACCTTGAGTCTATGCAAGTGAGGGTAATGAGGGTCAACTACAGAACTAATTAATCTTCAGAGTCCAGCCTTCAGCGGATGTAATGCAACTAATGAATTCTGACACATAATGCTGTAGGGATAGTGCTTAAAACTGTATACTGCAAATATTTATTTCTAGGTTATCACGGTTATCATTCCAGTTCTCACTGGTGCATTTATGAGTGCTCTTTTATGAAAGTGAATGAGCAAGTGAGTTAATATATTTTTTCTACATAAAATGAAAATGACAGCAATTAAAAAAGTTCTCCCACACCAGCATGTTAAATATTGATTCTAAAGTTCATATTTAAAGGGCCTCTGCCGGTTTTGTCATTGTTGGCATCAATAGATAGACAATGTTGACATGATAAGCACCAGAAGCAACGATTGCTCTATCAGATTTTTGCATTTGGTAGAGATGATTGAATGTTATGTTGCAGTTCTCTTATCATTCTTTTTGGTAACCATGCTAATTGCCCGAATTGTCCCCAAGGTGATAAACACAGTGCAGGAGTAACTCAGCGGATCTGGCAGCATCTCAAGAGAAAAAGGATGGGTGATGTTTCGGGATGGAAATCTTCTTCAGACTGAGCTCTGTCCCTGGGTTAAATTGCATCAAAATTGGTTGAAATACATGAAAGAAGGAAGAAAAAAACCTGATGGATACATCTGAACCTGTTGATGTGTAGGAAAGAACACATCAACAGAACAAACCATTCTGTTGATGTGTAGGAAAGAACTGCAGATGGTTTAAATTGAAAATAGATGCAAACCAATCTGAAGAAGGGTCTCGACTCGAAACGTCACCCATTTTTTATCTCCAGATATGCTGCCTGCCCCGCTGAGTTACTCCAGATTTTTGTGTCTATCTTCATTCTGTTGCTATTTTTGTTTACTTTATTTTTCCTTTATTTTTAAATAACTAGCACAAAGAAATAATCAATATGATTTGAACCACTGTGGAGAATTGGAACAAATGGGACAGGTATCCAACTCGGAGTGGAAGTGTGTAGGAGAAAGTGCAGATGCCGGTTAAAACGAAGATAAACACAAAATGCTGGAGTAACAAAGAGACAGGCAGCATCTATGGAGAGAAGGAATGGGTGATGTTTCAGGTCAAGTTGCTTCTTCAGACTAGAGTCAGGAGAAAGGGAAACGAGAGGTATAAAAGGTGAAGTAGAGAGATATAGAATAAATGAATGAAAGATATGCAAAAAATTAATCTTCTTCTTCTTGCGTATGGCGTGCACAGCCTAAAGTTGTAGGACAACTTGTTCTATTTGATCTTATTTGATTGCGCACACCAGGTTTATTGCATTCGTCGAAACATGGCGGACCACGTGAAGGTTGCAATCTCCCACTACTGCAAAAAAGTAATGATGATGAAGGAAACAGGTCATTGGTAGTTGTTTGCTAGGTGAGGACGAGAAGCTGGTGTGACTTGGGTGTGAGGGGATAGAAAGATTGGGAATGCAGGGGTTACTTGAAGTTAGATAAATCAATATTCACACCACTGGGTTGTAAGGTGCCCATGTGAAATATGAGATGCTGTTCTTCCAATTTGCATTTAGCCTCACTCTGTGGTGAGGCATGAACTATATTATGACTCGGGTGTCATTAATATGCCACTTACAAACTTCTTGACCAAATATACCAGGATGTTGGAACATTGGCCAATTTACTTTGGCAGGTAAAGGTGTTTCCAGGAACCTATGGAATGATCTTCAACTCAAGAGCATTGTTCCAAGAAAGGAATCCCAGTCAAGGAAAGACCAAGGTTTTTTTGTGGATCTCAGTCCTAATATGTGTTCCGAATATTAAAATGGAAGAGGGAGTTTGAATCAAAGTGCAGAAGTACACTATTCAGGTTATGTTGCGTGACAGCCTACTATTATTCACAAATATACGTTCAAGTAATCGAAGTAACTTTGATTTACAATTTCTCTTTGATAATATTTCTAGATACCAGTGCTAAATGATTGTAATTAATAGTGCTTAATACACTTGCAAATGTTGTATTTCTAAAGAATTTGATAGAGCATTCAAGCACCTGTCTCGGACCACTGACAAAGGCAACAGTTGTGACTTGGTTATTGCAAGTAAAGGTAGCCAAGCAGCTGATCTGGCAAAAGCTTTCAGTCATTTCTCAGAACGATTCTTTAGTTTAAAGCTTCAGTGCCACTTTGCTGCTGATCTCGGAAGAATTATTGTTTGAACTATTTCGAATCATATATTATTCCTTTGCCATATTTATCTCATAACTTTATGAAACCAGATATTAATTCAATTGAAACTAAAAGTTTCCAAAAAGGAGGAAAGTGAAATTCAGAAATGTATTATTACAAATAGCTTAACATTATTATACACTTAACATTAATAAAATCAATTATTTTCGTGATATTAGTTTTTAATTTGACTCTTTACTTGCACCTTCTTAATATCAACATGCTCTATAATATCAATATACGTTTCTTTAATCTTACCATCATCCGTGACCTTCTCGTTGGTGACTAGCAATGCAAAGTACTCATTAAGGACCTCACCCAGTTTATTTTCTTCTGCTCATGAATGTATTTCTTTATTTTTGAGTACTCTCTTACTCCTAATAAACATTTGCCTATATTGGATTTGCTTGCCCGACAATAGATTACTGAATACCCTGTCTGAGTTCTGTCATTGGAGGCCAGAGAAAAAGATTCAGGGATGCGCTGAAAGCTTTCTCGAGGAAGTGCAACATTCTGATTGCTCATCCTGTGAAACTCTGGCTCTTGACCACTCAAAGATGGGAAGATACAGTGGGATTACATAGGGAACTGCGAGACCGTGCATCAGGAACATACAGAAGACCTGCTTAAGTAGTGGAAGGAGTGCACCATCTCACAAACTACCCACCCAACTGATCCCTCTGTGGATCATCTCTCCGCTGCCATCAGGTAGAAGGTAGAGGAGCCTGAAATCAGGTTCAGGAACAGCTCCTTCCCCATCAGACTATTAAACACAACTTCAAACAAACTATGAACTATAACAGCTATTGCACTTTATTTGTGTATGCTCACACTGATCTGATCTGATCTGTATTTATGCCTAAAATATTCTGCATCGTGCTGCAGCAAGCAAGAATTTCATTGTTCTATCTGGGACACATGACAATAAACTCTCTTGACTTGACTTGACTTGAAGAGTGTGCAGTTTCCATTATGGTTTGATTGCCCACCCCAGAATAAACCAAGCCAAAGTGGAAGCAAGTCTCCTCAATTCTGAACAACTGCTTAAGAGGAAGGATGATACCTTAGTGCTGGAATTGCTAGGCTGCACATGTTAAACTAATTAGATAACATATAGAATGTTTGCATACTCATTCTACTGTTGTCAATCAGAGAATATACTGCAGGTTTAAAATTGCCTTTTACATAAATAACTCTGTAGGATTACATAGATTATACTAGAGATGGCACAGAAACAGACCACTTGACAATTAATGGCAGTGTTTCACTCGAGCTCCTCTATTTTTATTTAATCTAAATCTGGCAACATAACCCTCTGTTCGTTGTCCCTGACTTGTCAGCTTCCACTTGATGTATCTATGCTTTTTACTTCACCTTTTCTCAACAGTAGCAGATTTCTGCTTTTCAACAGTGTTTGGGTAAAGGAGTTTCCTCCAAATATACTGGATTAGGTTACTGAATTTCCATGTACAATTATTATAAAATCAATCTGTTGTTTTTATTGATTAGTAAGAAATTGCAATTTCCTACCACTTGAAACCAAATAACTAGGTGGATTGATTAAGATGTAATCGTAAATCGTAAAGTAATTAAATGAAAATTGAAAGCAATAACACTATAATTTTGCTAAGAATAGACATCAACATTTTTGCTGAGGTCACAGAAATATTAAATTGTTACAAATAGCATTATTAGATGCTTCTTGGAACTTGGATAATGTTTTTAGAATGGTTAACTTTGTAATTACCATTCTATATGAGCATAAGGATTCTGGCCAGTGAAAAGGTAAGATAGGAGAATGGTATCTCTCTAAAGAAGAGTTCACTTAATTAACAGATAATCAAAGCAATGAACTAGACATATAATTTGGAGATAGCATCTTTGACAAAGGTGTACTGCTCCTAACACTGCAACTTTAATTTAATTTAGTAGTGTACCAGGTAAAGTAAATTGGCTGTTAAAACATTAAGGAAACTAATGGAGTAATTAAAAACTACAAACCATTATATCACTTGAAACTTTAAGTGGTTATTAAAGCACTCATAACCATACTTGGACTCCATATTTATGAAGATATCACATGACAGAAATTGGTTACAGCAGTTTTGAACAGATTAATGGGAGGCCTGGGACTAGCCCAAAATTGGACTATGTGCCTCATTTGGATTATTTAACCTGCACCTTGACAAGTAGCCTGCTCACATTAAGATTTTACAATTACTGGCAATGCTCCAAGTTAAGCAGTAGGAGGGGGAGGATAGTGGAGCTATGGTGTGACTAGGGGGTGGGGAAATAACTAATATTTTGAAGATGAGGGAGTAATTGTGTCCCCCCTGGCAGTCAATAACAGCTTATTTCAAAATGAGAACTCTTCATGATGGTTTCTACTTAGGCCATAATATCCAATAATTAATTTCAAGTGGAGTAGGATCCATGTCTTTTATCAGAATCCAGCTAAGCAAATAAGGACCTTAAGTAATGAATGTTGATCTGATTCATATTCATAATTAACTTTATGTCTACTTCAGGCAGTATCAATGGATGGCTGAATTCTGATTACTATCAAGTGGATGTCCAAGTGCCCCCTCCAAGATCTTGCATGGTCGGCTAGTCTGGAAAGTTAGATCACATGGAATCCAAGGTGAGCTTTCGAATTACATTCAAAATTGGCTTGGAGGAAGGAGTCAAAAGGTAATTGTGGAGGTTGTTTTTTTCTGATTGGAGGCATGTGACCATATCTATTGGTCTGTGTCTGCAGTTCTTTATTATCTACATTAGTGATTTAGATGACAATGTAGTCAGCATAATTAGTAAATTTGCATATCTAAGTTTACATCACAATCTCGACCAGTTGGGAAGATAGGCCAAGGTATGGGAAATGGAATTTGACTCTGACCAGTGTTGCATTTTGTGTATAAAGGAACTGCTGATGCTGGTTTAAACCAAAGATAGACACAAAATGCTGGAGTAACTCAGCGGGACAGACAGCATCCCTGGAGATAAGGAATGGGTTGAGTCTGAAGAAGGGTCTCGACCCAAAACGCCACCCATTCCTTCTCTCCGGTGTTGCATTTTGCTATGTTAAACTAGGACAGGCCTCACATGGTATATGGTAGAGTCCTGGAAAGTGGTGTAGAACAGATGCACCTGGGAGTACATGTGCATGGATCCTTGAAAGTGGGAGTCTGGTGGACAGGGTGGTGAAGAAGGCATTTGGCAGACTTCAATGGGAAGGGCATTGCGTACAAAATTGGGTCATTGTGGTACAGCTGTAAAAGTGGTTGGTCAGATTGTGTGAAGTTCTGGTCACCCAAGGATGTCATTTAGTTAGAAAGGATGCAGAAAAGATTTGCCAGCATTCTACCTGGACATGTGCTAAAGTTATAGGGAGAGGCTAGTAGGCAGGGACATTTTTATTTGGAGCATTGGGGGCTGAGACGTGACCTTACCAAAATAAATAAAATCATGAGAGATCCGAAGGCAAGCAGCAACTATGGCACTATCTCGTCATGCCATGGTCCCAGATCACCTCCTCCATCAGGCTAATAGCAGAGAGCAGAGGCCACCCCGACTGAAGTCCCGTCACCCCTTTGCTCGGGGTGGAAGATTGCAACCTTCACGTGGTCCGCCCTGTTTTGACTAATGCAATCAACTCGACGCGCACAAAAAGAAGATCAAATAAAACAAGTTGTCCTACAACTTTAGGCTGTGCATGCCACATGAAAGAAGAAGAAGACCCTTTTGCTTCACATAGAAAACAACTCCTAGCATCCATCAAGCGCACTGAGGCAAAAGCACACTGGATAGCCACCAAGTGGTCACAGGTGGAAGACAACCTCGACTCCATTACACAGCTACATCTCTTCACCAGTTAAAAGCTGTCCAGGGTCTAACCTCCCGAGAGAAGCATGGATGAAGCTCAACAGACCTCGTACTGGAGTTGGGCATTTCAATGCAAGTATGTGGAGATGGAGGCTCCGCCAGAGCCCAGCCTGTGAATGTGGAGCAGAACAACAGACAGCCAAACAAGTCATCTCTGAGTGCCCGCTCTACCACCCACCAAATGGAGCTCAGGGCCTGGCAGACATTGACGCAGAGCCAACAACCTGGCTGCTCAACACCCGGCTTGAGATCTAACGATTCCTTTGGTTTATTTATGTTTCATTCACAAGAAGAAGGTGAGGGGCACGGATAAAGTGAATCTGATAGTCTTATCCCAGGGTAGAGGATTCTAAAACAAGATGTCATAGGCTTAAGGCGAGAGGGGAGATATTTAAGAGTAACATCAGAGGCACATTTTCACTCAGAGGGTAGTCCATATCTGGATGAAGTTGCCAGAGGAAGCTGTAGAAGCAGATATTCTGCAACTCTCAAAAGACATTTGGACAGAGAAATGGATTGGAAAGGTTTGGAGGAACATCAGTGAAATACAGACAAATAGAACTATCCCAAAATGCTAACAAGGTGGGCTGAAGGGCTATTCAATGCTGTATATCTCTAGGACTTTATGGCCAGTAAGTTCCTTTTAAGTAAACCAGACCACCAACATTTAAAATGGTTCAGTCAAAATCATAGCATTTCATTTAAAGGTTCCTAGTTGTTTATGTTAATGAAACTGGTCGTAATCATGTATCAAATCTTTTCTTTGACTAGATAGCATGCAATCAAAAATCTTTTTGTGGTACCTTGATATATGTGACAATAATAAACAAAACTAAATTAATTCCTTTACATTTAGCAACATTTTTCCTGGCTTTCACTCGTTGCCCAAGGCAAGCACCATTGGAAATTTCACCCAGAGTTTTGGTTATTTGTGCCTAGAATTTGGATTCCACCTTATTTAAATACACTAAAACAGCACGGTGTATAGCATTACAGCCATTCCATTTCCATTCTGTAAAATTGGTCAGAAAGGTAATTGAAATGGTGTTATTATGGTTTATGCCCAGTATGTGGACAGGAAGGTGATATACATGAATGATTTCGACCCGAAACGTTGCCTATTTCCTTCACTCCGTAGATGCTGCCTCGTCCGCTGAGTTTCTCCAGCATTTTTGTCTACCAAGGTGATATACACAGTTGCTGGCAGAATCTCTGTCCTGTTAGCAGAATAATAACTACTTAGCTTCCCCCCCATTCACTAGAGCTTGTTAGATCTGAAGGCACACTCCCCATGTCAGCCAAATAGGCAGCAACACACAATTAGCAGTACATTGAGGAGTACGTAGCCTCAGGCAAGGTGGAGAGAACTCCTGGATTCGCAGCATGATGAAAGGTCTAAAGGCTTGCAATAGAAGCCAGAAAGTATGTCTTTTGTGCTGAGGGGACAGGAGCAATTCAAACAACTAAGGAAGTAGTAACTGGAATCTTGTCAACAAGAAAGTGAAAATGCACGCGTTTTGTGAATAAAATACTTCATAGGCTTGTTGCATTTCTCAAGATGAGCTCTCAAGTTCACATGTGCATGTACATTTGCACGCATGTGCTTCTGTGCACATGTATACATAAATCCAGGCATGTATGCTTGTGATCAGAAACACATATAACCTACCCTTAGGCCACCATTGATATTCCATCAATTCCACTGAAAATAAATGAATGTGAATGAAAATAAGTACTCATTTCTTTTTTCCTTTGATTTAGGTTAAGGTAGCAAGGCGTAGGATGGAACCTCTCTCAAATTCAGAGTGAGTCATAGAGTGATACAGCTTGGAAACGGGTCCTTTGGCCCAATTTGCCTACACCAGCCAACATGTCCCAGCTACACTAATCACACCTGCCCACGTTTGTTTCATATCCCCCCAAACCTGTCCTATCCATGTACCTATCTAACTGTTTTTAAATGTTGGGATAGTCCCTGCCTCAACTACCTCCTCTGGCAGCTTGTTCCATACACCTACCACCCTTTGTGTGAAAAGGTTATTCCTCAGATTCCTATAAATCTTTTCCCCTTCACCTTAAACCTATGTCCTCTGGACTTCGGCCTTCACATTTGTAGAAGATTGTCAATTTTACTGTAATATGTTTTGATATCTATTAATGCATCATATTGTATCAGTGTGGCATTGTTATAAAGTATTCTCAAGTTTAAAAAAAAAAGCATTCTCATTTAGTTCCAATACATGCTTAATGGAGCAGAGATCAATCACAGTTGTGCAGACGCTATTGGCATTGCTGCACACCCTGTGGTATCTCACCTAGAAAGTTGACTAATGGATTGCTGCCAGCAATGTCACTGCTGAGGAAGTTATGCAATGAGTTTGTCAGCAGCTAAAGAGCACTTAGTTTTAGCACATCAACTGAGCATATGGAACGGTTCCTGAGCTGCCTGTAGTGAGTTCAAAAGCTACCAAATCCACCAAAGGTTATCTCAGTGAACCTGTAAATAGACATTAAAGCATCAAGTAGCAAAATGTACTTCAAGTTACTATTTACAATATTCCACACACAACATTTCAATTTGTATTTGCATGAGAAAGAATGCACAATGTCATACTAATATCTGGATTCGAGTGTATTACTGGGGAGGTTGACGGGGCGATCTGTGGAAATATATTAAATGATGAGAAGCATGAATATGGATGATAGTCACTCTTTTTCCCAGGGTGCAAATGTCAAATATTAGAGGGCATAGGTTTAAGGGGTGAGGGAGAAAGTGGTATGCAAGGCAAGTTTTTTTCTAAACTCAGAGTGTGATAGGTGTCAGGAATCCACTACCTAGGAAGGTGGTAGATAAAATGGTAACATTTAAGAGGCAGTCACATGGACACATGGCAGGAAATATAAGGATGTGAACTCTGCAGGAAGATAGAATTAGTTTAGATTGGCAACATGGTCAGTGTGGACATGGTGGGCTGAAGGCCCTGTTCCAGTGCTGTACTGTGCTATGTTCTAATAACATAATTAAAGGCATCACTGATACTGCATAAGCTGGAAAAGTGCTCCCCAAATTGTCCAGGCCAATATCTCAGTAATTGTTTTAAAGAGGAGATATGAAGAAGGGTCTCGACCCGAAACGTCGCCTATCTCCTTCGCTCCTTAGATGCTGCTGCACCCACTGAGTTTCTCCAGCTTTTTGTGTACTCTCAGTAATTGTTATTTCACCTGGAACTAATAGGTAAAATGATTTAACGTGGGTTAAATTGTTTTATGTGTTTTAAATGTCTAAAATGACTGCTAATGGATCTTATTTCCAGGCAAGAATCTCTTAACAGTTGAACCAGTGAGCTCAACACAATGATGGATTAGAAAGAGGGAAAATAAATACAATTCACTCTTACATTGATGATGAAATGCATGAAATTAAATGTAATTTACACGTACATGACAAATTATATTGTCCTTCAATTATTTGTTCTTTAAAAAAATGCAGTGTCTGTGAAATTAAAGATGGTGGCTAATATGATATCATTCCCAATCACAAGATATGAAGGTCCCACCCCATTTTGCCTTTAGATGGGCATTCTTTGCTTAAATGTGGGGGAAATAGTGTTATTTGGAGTCCATTAGCATGATCCCAATATAGTCTATAAGTATTAAATTCCATAGAGAAACCAGAGCATTATGTGCTGGATAAAGGCATGGTAGGAAGCAGAGGGTGGTGGAGGAAAATAGTTTTTCAGACTTGAGGCTTGTGACAAATGATGTACCTCAGGAGTCAGTGGTGAGTCCATTGCAGTTTGTCATCTATTTCAATGATTTGGATGAGCATGTACAAGGCATACTTTGAAAGTTTGCAGATGACACTAAAATATGAGGTATTGTAGACGGTGAAGATGGTTATCAAGAATTACAATGGGATCTTCATCAGCTGGGCAAGTGGGCTGAGTAACGGCAAATTTACTCAGTTTAATTCAAATAAGTGAATTGTTGCATATTGAGCAGGAATACCAGGGCAGGACCTTCACAGTGAACGGTAGGATCCTGGAGTGTGTTATAAAGGAGAGGGATCACAAAGAGTGGTGGGTATAAATAACGAGCTGTCAGTGGAAGTAGTTGAGGCAGGTACAATAAGAATATTTAAAAAATATTTGGATAAGTACTGGGTCAATGCTATAGCATACAGCAGTTCAAATCCCTCTCTGATAGATTGGGAATTTAGAGAATAAGAACATAAGAATTGGCAGAAGTAGGTCATTTGGCCCTGTTTATCAAGACCTTGGAGACTTTCTATCCCAAATCCATTAATTCATTTAATATCCAAAAATCTTTCAATATTTGTTCTGAATTAACAGAGCTTTCTTGGATAGAGAATTTTAAAGATACAGTCACCTATGTGAAGACATTTATCCTCATCTCCATCCCAAAGTGTGGTGTGGCGGCGCCTAACGGCAGCGGCTCGACTACAGTCCGTCTGTCTTTAAAAACATTTTTGTCTCGTTAAATGTATGTTTTGATTCAAGTTTTTATTATTGTTTTAGCTGTGTATATGTGTGGGGGGGGGGGGGGGGGGGGGGGGGGGGGGGGGGGGGGGTGGGGGAAACAGTTTAATCTCTTTCCTGTATGGGGACCCAACCTTTTCCCTATCGGGTTTCCGATGTCGTTGGGCCTAACATCGTGGAGCCAGCGGTGGCCTCTGGCCGGAACAAGCCTGAGGGCTCCGGTGACGGAGCCTGCTGACCTGCCATCGCAGAGCTGGCCGACTTCGGAACGGGAGGAGCTGTGGTGGCACGCGGCTGCGGCCCGACTTAGGAGCTTCAGAGGCTCTGGCTGCAGGCTGCAAGCCCTGTGGATGGTAACATCTGGAGCTCGCAGGTCCCTGGTTGGAGACCGCTTTTCGGGCAACTTCTCCTGCGGGAATCGCGGGGTTAAATGACTTGGAGCGGGGCCTAACATCGCCCGGCGCAGCTTAACGGCCGCGGGACTTACCATCGCCCAATGGGGGCTTTAACATCGGGAGCCCCAGTCGCCTTGACATTGCAGTTGGACTGCTGGACCCCGGGAGAAGAACAGAGGGAAGAGATAAGACTTTTGCTTTCCATCATAGCGAGGAGGTGTTGGAGATTCACTGTGATGGATGTTTGTGTAAATTGTGTTAAGTGTGGGTCTTGGTTTTTTTTTGTAATGTTAAGACCGTGGAAAATGCAATTTCGTTCAAACCAAGCTGTTTGAATGACAATAAAAGGCATATTTTATTCTAAGGTTTATCAATTGTTCTGACACAATGGTTATTGGTCTTGGGCTCTTCAGCCTGAGGAAATATGCTACACACATCTTGTCTATTGTAAGTATTTTAGATGTTTCCAAAAGATAGCATTCCACTTTTCTGCACTACAGGAAATGCAAGCTAATTTATTATCTCATCATTGCATAAACCTGTCCTCCCTCTAAACCATCTCACAAATCGTTGAATTACTCGCTCCATCGCAAGTGTACTCTTTCTTTAGGTATGAAGATCATAACTAAATACAATACTCACCAAGACCTTATATGAATGCTATTCTTCCTCTCCCATTCAAATCTTCTCGCTATACAGGAAAACATAGCTGTACCTTTCTAATCACTAGCTCCACCTGCATATTGGCTTTCAGTAACTTTGAAAAAAGGACACCCCAGGTCCATTTGAAATAAACATCACCTCATCTCTTACCATTTAACAAATACTCTATATCTTGTTTAGAGCACCAAATAAGATAACTTAATGTTTTCTGACATTATATTCTATCCGCCATGTTCTCTCTCACTTTACTTTGAACTTAGAAAAGTACAGCACTTGAACTTTGGCCAACTACTGTATATCTGTGCCTAACATAATGCCAAGATAAACTAATTTTATCTCCCTACACATGGTCACACCCTCCAGTCCCAGCATACCCATGTGCCTATCTATAAGCCCCTTAGATGCCACTATCACATTTGCCTCCCCCTCCACCCCTGGCAGCTCGTTAGGGACACCCTCCACCCTGTGTATAAGATACTTTCCCCCGCACTTCTCCTTTAAACTTTGCCCCACTCACCTTAAAGCTATGCCTTCTAGTCTTTGACAATTCCATCCCGAGAAAAGTTTGTGACTGTCTACCCTGCCTATGTTGTTGCTACTCTATCCTGCATAGGCTATATCATGGAGGGAAGACATAATGTATTTGTATTTTCAGAAGGCAGTCCATAGGTGCCATATAAATATTACTGTATAAGATAAGAATAAATGGAGTTAGGGGTAATAAATCATAATGGATAGTGGGATATCTAAAGCAAGAGTCAGGGTAAGGACTCTGACTCTCCAGAGAAACTGATCCACGCTTGTCCAATAGGGACAATTTACAATTTTACCAAAGCCTATTATCCTACAATCTGCACCTTTTTGGAATGTGGGAGGAAACCGGAGCACCTGGAGAAAACCCATGCAGTCATGGGGAGAATGTACAAACTCCATACAGGCAGCATCTATAGTTAGGATCAAACCCGAGTGTCTGTCGCTGTAAGGCAGCAACTTTACTGCTGTGCCACCATGTCACCCTTGTAAACTACGTAATTCCGGGAATGTAGGGAGAGAGGGGGAATGTGGTGAGAGTCCAATGTTTGATCAGTCATGAACTTATTGAATGTTGGAGCAGATTCCTGTAGCTGATAGCCCAATGACAGCTCTTGCTTCTCATGTTCTTGTAATCCCCATTTCAGCTTTTAGGGCATGAAACAGAACAATTATGAGAGGATTAAGAAAGGTAGCAAAATTATTAACATTGTGGTTGTTTATATGAGATTTGAGAAGTATTTTCAAGGACAGATATAAAGGTAAGATGGTGTTAGAAGCAAGAATATTTTTTGTTAGTTCTGTACCAAGGGACATAACTGGTATTTTCTAGATCTCCAAATACAACTCAGACTGTGTTGAGTGTACCAATGTCATAAATATTTTGTTGAAAATAAAATAATGTTTTCCCTAAATGGGCTGCACACAGGAATATTGTACTAATCTGTACAATATTGCTGAGAAAACTATGATTCTGCTGTTTGCAAAATGTTATGGTTTGCTCACACAATTGGGTTTTATCAGTGAGCCTGATGGCCGGCAGTGCACTTGATGATAATAGTAAGATTAAACGAGAACTTACCAGTTCGAAGTTTGATCGTTATTTTATGAGGAGTAACGATGAGGGATTACGTGAAGAAGCCCTGCCTGGCGCTTGATCGGCATACTTCAAAGCAGCGGCATGAAAAACACAGAACATAATAGCCGGAGTAAGATAGTAAGGCTCAACATAGATTTAGAACTACCAGATGATCATTTATTTTATGAGGGTCGGGAGTGGAGGGCACGTAATCCCTCATCCTTACTCCTCATAAAATAATGATCAAACTTCGAATTGGTAGGTTCTCGTTTAATCTTTCTATTTTACTTCGGAGTCACGTGAGTGACTACGTGAAGATTTTGTAGCTTCTGTGTTTTTTATGTCGTAGACTCGTTCCATACGACACTCTGGCTCAATCCATTGAAAGCCCTTTCCATTGAAAGGCAAATTTATCACCCAAATATCAATTGATAATATAATTTGATAGTATGAACAAAGCAACAATTATAGAGAACCCAACACTCCGTGTCCAATCCTGACACCATGACTGGTTCCTTTTTACTTTAATATTTATTTTACACCCTCCTGCAGCCTTCAATCTTTGCTCGACCGGCTCATCCTGTGCCATTCCTGTGAATGTATCTATCCCCTTAATAGAGTGATTTTCCACATCTCAATGTCTAGTTCCACTGAGTGTTAACCATGTTTTAACCATCTAGAATATATTTCTCTAGAACCATCAGTTTTTACTGATACCTAATGTGTTTTTTTTGTGTGTAATAAGTAGTGCTGTCTCACCAACACAGAGACTCTTACTGACTTCAACATATTTCATCAATGTTGACCCACACACAATTTATGGCCGACAGGACATGCTTATAGGTTTACCTTGGTTTCAGCTCTTCTTGGTCTGCTTTGTTTGGTAAATTCATAAACATATATGATAATGTAATCTGTATCCACATGCAATTAACATAATATTCGCAATGTTTTATGTTGATACTAAAGTCATGAGCATTATTACTTTCAATGTTAATTTTTTGAATCATTGATAGTCTCTCTCTCTCTATATATATCTATATCTATATATCTATATATCTATATATCTATATATCTATATATCTATATATCTATATATCTATATATCTATATATATCCCTTTTCATATCGGGATATTACAAATGAACCCGATAACTTCTTGGTTAGTAATTTGTTGGTTAGTAATTTGTTGTAAATAGGACGATAAACACTCTGAGCCCTATTATTGGCTCTATCAATTAGATACTCAGAAAAAATGCAATCCACAAGGAACTCACATATATCTAATATGATAAATAACTTTTACTGTCTACACAGACTTCCAATTTCTTATTTGAAAATATTGTTTTTTAAGAATTATTTCTCCAAATTGCAGGTATAACATTCCTTTTATACATAATTATTTTATTGTTATGTTGTTATATTAGTTAAAACATTCATAGTCTTCTTTGACCATCAAACTGTTGTAATGGTCTGGTCAACCTGCAGATAGCCAAATTCATATTTTCATTTCACAGATGCCTTTGTACAACAATAAATTACTGTATCTATGAGTCATCATAAGTGGTTCAACATCACTCAACATTAATGAAAACCATGAAGGTCCGGTTTGGGTCACCAAAGCGCCCCTGGCAGCGTCCTGCTACATTTTCATCAGACACTGCCCTATCAAAAAATTAAGAACATAAAAAAACATCTTTCCTCATGTAATTGAGAGAAATGCATCCACCTCTCCTGTTCTTGGTTTACCCACGAGAACAATTGAAAAGATCGGTGATTTAATCTGTATACAACCAGATTAATCGCAAGTAATCCATATTACTGACAATGTTTTTTCCCCCCTGATTTGTTGTCTGCATCAACATTGTCTCTTTCTTAGAGATAAACAGCTGGACTAAAACATTTTTAGAATACGCCACATTTGTTTACTCAGATAATCACTTGATTATTATTTTACTTGTCTCATGTGATTGATATATGCCACAGCCGTGATATTGTTCACCTTGATATGACACGGACACTTCCATAATAGAACAATCGATATTTAATCCATAAACTCCTGATACTTCAATAATTAATACAAATGTTTGGAGAAATGTCTTAGGACAATCCATTTGCAATTACCTGGTGTTATTGTCCATAGTCCCAACAAGGGACGTATCAATTAACTTTATAAGAATAGATATTATTCTTATCTTAACCCAAATATTCACAGAAGCTAGTCCATCATCTGTTAATACTTGCTTCAGCTTGCAACAGTTGCTAAGCTTATAGTTAAGCTCCTTCTCTGATGGAGGGACAAAGTCTGTCCACAAAGCAATGAGACATATTTGTAGCATGGAAACAATTTTACCCCTCTTATGGTGCTGAATTACTCCTAAATCCAGAATAGAAATTTATGAATTGTTTAAATTTGTCCCTCCATTAGGTTAGGTAAAGAATAAATAAAGTTCCAAAAGAAGGAATACAGAAGCTTATAAGAATATGTATGCCTTTGTGAAGAGGCTTATGCAAATATCAAATGATACGTTATCATTATTAAAGTAATGTAAAAAAGGTTTACAAGCTGCTTCAATTATAAGATTAACAGCTGTTGCAAACTGAAGCAAGTGTTACAGATGACGTACAGCTTCTGTGAATGTTTGGGTAAAGATAAGAATATTATCTATTCTTATAAGAATAATTGATACGTCTCTTGTTGGGACTGTGGACAATAATACCAGGTGAGCAAAATGGTTATGTCCTAAGAAAATCTTCCAAACATTTGTATAATTATTGAAGTATAAGGAGTTATGGATTAAATATCGATTGTTTTTATTATGGAAGTGTCCATGTCGTATCAAGATGAACATATACCACGGCTGTGGCAATATGTTTAAAACACACAAGATTAAGTCAAATAACAATCATGGGGATTATCTGAGTAAACAGATGTGGCATATTTTAAAAGTTTAGTCCACCTTTTATCTCTAAGGAAGAGACAATGGTACGGAGACAACAAATTTGGGAGAAAAACATATTGTCATTAATATGGATTACTTATGATTAATCTGGTTGCATACAGATTAAATCACCGATCTTTTCAAATGTTTTCTTGTGGGTAAACCAAGAACAGGGAAGGTGGATGCTTTTCTCCCCAATTACATGAGGAAAAGATGTTCTTTTTGTGTTCCTCATTTTGTTTGATAGGGCAGTGTCTGACGAAAATGTAGCAGACACTGCCAGAGGCATTTTTGGTGGCCTAATATATGGATCCTTCATGGTTTTCATAAATATTGTGTGAATGTTGAACTACTTGTGATGATTCATAGTTTGCAGCAATTTATTGAAGTCTGAGGAAGGGTCTCGACCCAGGCGTGGCCCGTCTCCTTTCGCTCTTTGGATGCTGCTGCACACCGCTGGGATCTCCAGGCTTGTGAAATCCTGCAGTAATTTATTGTTGTACAAAAGCATTCATGACATGAAAAATATTAATTTGACTATCTGCAGGTTGACCAGACCATTACAACAGCTGATGGTCAAATGAAGTCTATGAATGTTAACTAATATAACAACATATCAATAAAATAATTATGTATAAAAGAAGTGTTATACCTGCAATTTGCAGAAATAAGTCTAAAAAACATTATTTTTGTTATAAGAAATTGGTGGTCTTGTATACAGTAAAGTTATTTTATCATATTAGATATATGTGAGTTCCTTGTGGATTGCATTTTTCTGAGTATCTAATTGATAGAGCCAATAATAGGGCTCAGAGTGTTACCGTCCTATTAACGGACAATTATTAACCAAGAAGTTATCAGGTGCATTCATAATATCCGATATGGAAAGGGATATATATGTAGATATTAATAAATATATATATTTATATATATAAACATATATAACATATATATATATATATATATAATCTGTCCAAAATTGTAAAAAATATAAAGTCAGGAGATAAATAATCCTGAATTGCCTTAGGCAATGGACTATAACTATCTATGATTCAAAAAAGTTAAACATTGAAAATAAAAATGCTGATGACTTTAGTATCAATATAAGAGAGCAAACATTGCAAATGTTACGTTATAATTGCATGTGGATACAGATTGCATTTAATCATATATGTTTATAGAATCTACCAAACAAGCACACCAAGAGGAGCTGAAACCAAGGTAAACCTATAAGCATATCCTGTCGGCTTTAAGTTGTGTGTGTGTGTGTGTGTGTGTGTGTGTGAACATTGATGAAATATGTTGCAGTAGGTAAGAGTCTCTGTGGTAATGAGACTGCTTATTACACACAAAAACCACATTAGGTTCAGTAAAAACTGATGGTTCTAGAGGAATGTATTCTAGATGGTTAGAAATTGGATACACTCAGTGGAACTAGACACTGAAAGGTGGAAAATCACTCTGTTAATGAGGTAGATACATTCACAGGAATGGCATGGGATGAGCCACTCGAGGCAAAGATGCAAGGCCGCAGAGGGTGTAAATTAATGTTAAAGTAAAAAGGAACCAGTCATGGTGTCCAGGTTTGGACACGCAGTGTTGGGTTCTCTATAATTGTTGCTTTGTCATGCCATCAAAATAATATATATCAATTGGTATTTTGTGATAAACTTGCCTTTCAATGGAAAGGGCATTACTTTTATTCTTTATAATGTGAAATAATTTATCACATAACTTGAGGCAATGTTTGGGGAAAAATGTGTGTTTTCGCTCGTTACTGTGTTAAATGAGCCGGACTGTCGTATGGAATAAATTCTACGACATGAAAAACACAGAAAGCTTCAAAACTCTTCAGTAGTCACTCACTGTGACTCCCCGAAGTAAAATAGTAAGATTAAACGAGAACTTACCAGTTCGAAGTTTGATCTTTATTTTATGAGGAGTAACGATGAGGGATTACGTGCCCTCCACTCCACACCCTCATAAAGTAAATGATCATCTGGTAGTTCTAAATCTATGATGAGCCTTACTATCTTACTCCGGCTATTGTGTTCTGTGTTTTTCATGCCGCTGCTTTGAAGTATGCCGTTCCAGCGCCAGGCAGGCCTTCTTCACGTAATCCCTCATCGTTACTCCTCATAAAATAAAGATCAAACTTCGAACTGGTAAGTTCTCGTTTAATCTTACTATTTTTTCCCATTGAGCTCCACAAACTGATGGAAATTTATCTTTTAATTTAAATTTTTTGGTTATTGCACAATGTTTTATTTGTTTTACATAAATAGTGATGCCATGCACCAGCTTGAAATACTATTTCCTTATATCTCATATAATTGAGACATGGATATCATAAATGGATTCACCGTTGATATCTTTATAAAACATAAAAGTTTTATCAATAATTCTGCTGTTTCAACCGTAACAGCTTTGGTGAGAGACCAACTAATTTTGGTTTCCATGGTTATTTTCCATGGCCTCACTCCTTTATTCAGGTATTGTACCTAGTACACCTGTATATATATATATTTTTTTTTTTTTTGTGCTGTGGTGGGTACTTTATGACCAGCCACCACTATCAGTGCACTTTTAGGGTCAATTTTTCCCATTTTGTTTTACTGCCCTTGTTACTCCTGAGTTTTTCCTCAAGGAGACTACCTCCAAACAATTCCCACAATGATAATTCCATCATATATATTAATATATGAAACCCCCTTAGGGTTTGTTTTTTGGGAATTTTTTGGACCTTTTAAACCCTTTCTGGTTGAATTTTTAATTTATTTTTTATTTTTATTCTTGGAGTCTTTCTCCATTACTTTTAAGCCATAAAGCTTTTTTAGTCTGGAGGCCTTTTATTAAACTTTTTAAATTATGGCCTTTCTGACTTTTTTTTTAACTTTTCCCCCTTGCCAAAAGTTTGTGGAGCGACTAAAAGTCTCCCTAACGTAATTTTAACGCCACCAAGTATCGAACCGCTCCCGTACTTAATCTCCCCCGTCCCCAATCGCTGAGTATCCCCCTGGGACGTTTTTTATTAAACTCCATTGTTTCTTACACAGAGTATTTTCTTTCTATTTTAACTTTTATTTATTTTTTGCTTTTTAAATTTGTTTTAACTCCTGGTGGTTCAATACACCAGCCACGGAGTTTAGACCCTGTAAGATTTTCAACTGCACTTACCTGCGGGCCCGTACCTACCGCTGTCGAGGAGCTGCGCTCTGCAGCTCTTGCTCTGCCGTCAGCGTTGACGTAATGCCGATCAAGCGCCAGGCAGGGCTTCTTCACGTAGTCACTCACGTGACTCCGAAGTAAAATTATAAACATTTACACTCATTCCAGTTACCTGCTCTACTTCCATTGCTTGTGTGCTTTGATAATTGAAGTGCTTGTCTAGACATTTCTTAAATGCTTTGAGAGTACGTGCCTCCATGGACCATCCTGCCAGTGCATTCCAGACTTCAACTCTCCTCCTTTAGATCCCTCCCCCCTTACCCTAAACATAGGTCCTCATGATTTTTAAAATTGGGGAAAAATGTCTTACAATGAACCATGCATACTCATAATTTTGTATATCTCTTGAAACGGTTCAGAAAAGATTTACGAGGATGTTGCCAGGACTAGAGGGTGTGAGCTATAGGGAGAGGTTGAGGAGGCTGGGTCTCTATTCCATGGAGCACAGGAGGATGAGGGGAGATCTTATATAGATATACAAAATCATGATAGGAACAGATCGGTTCCGTCTTTTACCCAGCGTAGGGGAATCGAGGACCAGAGGACATAGATTCAAGGTGAAGGGGAAAAGATTTAGTAGGAAACCGAAGGGTAGCTTTTTCACACAGAGGGTGGTGGGTGTATGGAACAAGCTGCCAGAGGAGGTAGTTGGGGCTGGGACTATCCCATTGTTCAAGAAACATTTGGACAGGTACATGGATAGGGCAGGTTTGGAGGGTTATGGACCAAGCGCAGGCAAGTGGGATGAGGGTAGCTGGGACATTGTTGGCTGGTGTAGGCAAATTGGGCCAAAGGGGCTGTTTCCACACTGTATCACTCTACGATTCTTTGACTCTATCTGGTCCCTCTTTAGCCTCCTCTACTCCAAGAAAAACAAATAGCATTATTCAATCTCTTCTCGTGTGAAAGTTCCAATCCCAGACAATGTGGTGGTGAATCTTTTTTGCATCTTCTCCAGTGCTATGATGTCCGCCCAAAAGTGTTGGGATCAGAACTGCGCACAATATTCCAGTGGTGGCCCAAACAATATTTTTACAAAAGATGTATAGTAGTCTTCCTATTTATATTCTCTACCCCGACTAATCAAGTTGGCATCCTATATGCGTTCTGCACAATCCTATCTGCCTAGCTACCACATTCAGCATTATTTGGACATACAATGAGGTTCCTTTGTTCCTCAATACTCTCTAAGTCCCTATTATTCATTGTTCCTCCTCCCAAAGTGCATCACCACACACTTACCCAGAGTTGCATAGAATGTGACTAGCCGGTTTTTTCCCCAGGGTAGGGGAATATAAAACCAGAGGGCAGAGATTCAGATGAGAGGGAAAAAAATTACAAAGGACCTGAGGAGGATCTTCTTCATACAGGCAATGGTGTGTATAAGGAACAAGTTGTCAACAGAATAATTGGATGCGAGTACAATTATGACATATAAGACACTTGAACTGGGACATGGACAGGGAAGGTTCGAATGGATATGGACCATCTGCAGGCAAGTGGGACTAACTTGGTTTAGCAATTTGGTTGGCAAGGAAAAGTTACGCTAAAGGGACTGTTTCTCTGCTGCCCAGCATGATGACCTGAGACTTCCACCTGCCATACTTTCCCAACTGATCAATATTTTCTTCCAATGCACGATTATCCTTTTCACAATAAACACACCAAGATTTTGTCTCGTGTGTAATCTTGCTAATCTTACCTTCTAAATTTATATCCAAATCAGCAAGGGTCCCAGCACCAATCCCTATGGTACACCACAGCTAGCAGACGTCCAAATATTAAAAAACCCACTGCACCATTACCCTCCGTCTCCCATTAATAGTACAATTTTGGATCAATTTGACCAATTTGCTTCAGATCCCACAAGCTCAAACCTTTTGGATCAGTCTACCATGTGAGACCTTCTCCATTTGAACAACATCAAGCCTCATCAATACATTTTGTTGCCACTTTGAAATATTCCACCAAATTAGTTAGACAGGATCTCCCGGCAAAGCCATGTTCATTCTCGTTGATTAATCCCTGCCTTTCTGACGGTATCTTATCCCACAAGACTATTTTTCCAATAACTTCCCTACTTTGGACTCAGAGGCCGGTAGTCAGTCTTCTCCCTGCCTCCTTGAAGTAAATAGAAAAATATTTGAAAAACACAAAATGAAGCAACATTCTACTATTGCAAAGAATGATGCTAGTCATGAAATGGACGTACTTAATGAAATAGATTTGAGAATTTGTAAAGCTGTACATCAGCATATGGTCACAGAATGATTGGCAACCCATTGCGTTGGTATTGTTCCACATCAGCTAAGTGGGATGTTTTCCTTCTGTTTATCATGTCTTCCAGTCTGTTTCTTTCACTGCATAGGCACTGAAAGTATTGCGATGAAGAATGCTTTCAAAATCTTTCTTGATGCATCAGAAATAATCTATCCAGGCAATTGAACACAACAACCAGCCCCATAATAATAATTCATGTGATTCTTTTATGTTCCCAACCCTGTGAAAGCTATAGAAAGCTGTACATATTTTTCAAAGCACACAGTAGTACAGGGTGTACTAATAAAAGCTGGGACAATCAAAGAAAACAATATATTAATAGATACCTGCACAATGTTGCTAAAATATCAGACTTTCACCACCAGGGGCGCAACACGATGGCAGCCTCACCAACAGTCTGTCTGTCTTTTCATCTTTTTTTTGTAATTTTTAGTGTGTTTTAAAAGTATGTGTCAATGTTCTCTGGTTTGTTTTATGTGGGGGAGGGGTTTGTGGCAAACTTTCGTTCAATCTCTTACCTTGCCGGAGATGCGATTGTTTTCTGGATCGTATCTCCGGTTGCTCTGCAGTCTAACATCATGGAGCTGGAGGCCTTGCTTCGGATGACATTTGACTGTGAAGCCCCACCGCAGGCCGTGGTCTGGTACCATCTGAGCCGATCCCTTGCCGAGATCGAGACTCCAACTGCGGCCTGCGGATTTCACCATCGAGGAACTCGCATTCTCGGGTACAGACCGATGTCAGGAAGCTCCAAACGACGCAGAAGGTTTCGACCAGCCCCGACCCGGGGTCAGATCATGGGGGAGCTGAGATTCCCCCAGATGCAGGAGCTTGATCACTCCGACACGAGGGCCCAAACGCTGCCGGCTACGGGAGCCAAGATTGTCCCATCAACGGAAGGTTCAAGGCCCCCGACCATGCGGGAACAAATAAGAGAGGAATTTAACTTTTTTCGCCTTCCATCACAGTGAGGAATGTGGAGGAGTCACTGTATTAGATGTTTATGTTAAAACATGCATTTTGTGCGTTCTGTTGCTTTTTATTGGTATGATTGTATGGCAAATGAAATTCCTGTTATGTTGCAAAAGATACTTGGCTAATAAAGTATGATTATGATGATGATTATGATGACATGGCTGAATAATAAAATAAGAATTAACTGGCAATTTCCCCAATCCCAGCAGACAAAATTTAACATACTACTCAGGTCATCTGTTTATTCGGAAACCCACCCAGGTCTCACTGAGCTAACACTGCAATGATGATGATAATCAGGAAGATCAGAGGGGGCAGGCACACCCCCATCCATTTAAACGGGACTGAGGTGGAGAGGGTCTCCAACTACAAATTCCAGGGTCGGGGTACAATCTCTAGGATCTGTCCTGGTCCCTCGCAAACACCTCCCCAACCCCCTGATCAAAAAGGCGAGCAGCGCCTTTACTCCTGAGGAGGCTCAAAAAGGCCCACTTGTCCCCCCCGATCCTGACCAACTTCTACCGATGCACCATTGAAAGCATCCGACCACCTGCTTTACGGTATGTACAGCAGCTGCACTAGCTGACAGAAGGCAACTACAACGGTAATGAAAACCGCCCAACACATCATCGGTGCCCCACTCCCTACCATGGATCCCTCCACCGAAAACGGTGCCTGAGAGTTCGGCTGGGAAGATCAATCAAGGACCTTCCCACCTTAACCATGGACTGTTTGCCCTCCTACCATCGGGGAGGCGGTACAGGAGCCTCAGGTCCCGCACCAGCAGGATGAGGCGTAGCTTCTACAATAACACCATCGCTCTGCTGAACTCAGAGTCCCGCCGATAGATTTCCACATCTGTATTTATTTATCTGTACTTATCTGTATATTGCTATCACTTCGTGCTGTCACAAACTGTATTTCGTTGTACCAATACTTGTATATGTACAATGACATTAAAGTTGAATTGAATTGAATTGAATTGAATTGAATTGATAATAGATCCATTCAAAATACAAGGGGTGCACAGTGGCGTAGTGGCAGACCTGCTGCCTCATAGCGCCAGAGACCCGGACGGGTTCGACCGCGTCTATGGGTGCTTGTCTGTACGGAGTTTGCACGTTCTCCTTGTGTCCTGCGTGGGTTTTCTCTGAGATCTTCGGTTTTCTCCCACACTCCAAAAATGTAAGGTTTGTAGGTTAACTGGCTTGATATAAATGTAAATGTAAAATTGTCCCAAGTTTGTGTAGGGTAGTATTAGCGCGGACGGTGGGCCTAAGGGTCTGTTTCCACGCCGTATCTCTAAACTAAACAAGGCAAGTTGAATTAACCAATGCTACGTCGTATGTGTAACCTCACCAGCCAGAGCTATAACCATTAAATTATTTGCTTATTTTCCAAAGAAAAATGATTAATTTTACATTGTATTGTATTTTGAAAGTTAAGAAAACAGTTTGATAAGCGATTCGGGGCATTTACTTTGTAAAGATGAAGTATGTACTACATTGGGAAAACTATTCTGTGTATCCTTCTGATAAAAAATGTATAGCACTCACAGACTACATTGAAGAGTCAACAGCTCTTGGAACATTGCCAGCAATGAACCAATTGTTGCAGGTACCAGGAACACAGCTGGTGCACCAATTACCCTAAACTCCAATTCAAATAAATTATCAGGTGCAATGTCCCATACACCTGAGTCTTCAATAGTAGAGTAAAACTGTCAAAGCTGCAACAGCTGGTAAATAATGAAGAAATCACAACTTATTTGAAGAATAATTTCCTCTTATGGGAACTGAGTTCCCATGTGGACTTTCCATAAGGTTGATTTAAATGAAAGTAAAAAAAATCTACTGATGCTGAAAATCTGAAATAAATCAGAAAGAACGGGAATCCTCAGCATGACAAAGAGCAGTTGCAGAAAGAGAAACAGAGTTAATGTTTCAGGCTGATAATGTTCAATTAGATGTGTTCATTATGTATTATTTTCACTTAATTGAAATAAATCTATTCTAAAATAAATTTAAGAACCTAGTCCAAATATACCTTTTAATCAGTAACACACAAAAACAATTACTCCCCAAACATTTTTCTTTTGTTGATTTGGCTGCTCTTAGATTTTCATCCCATTTTGTGAGAAAGTTCAATAGGTTTTGCAAAGATCATATGAAGCTCACAATTATGCAGAAAGTTCAATTTAATGGCAACAGTAATTGTGCATTACCATATCTTTATCGTTCTGTCTCACCATTACCTTAGTTCTAACATTTCTTTAATATTAATTTCATTATTTTTTAATAGCTAGATTAGATCAATTAAAGTTTAGTATCTCTAATCTAAGCTTCTGATCGGGCTAAAACTATCATAGTTTACTTATCAAACAAAAATTTATGATATTTGGAATTTAAATGCGATTGATAAAAGCTTCTAGCTTTTCTTTCTGCAGTTTGACAAATATTATCCCATTAACATACATTACATGGGCTTTAATACATAATTAAGAGTAACTGTGACATGTTATGCCACTGCCTGCTCACAGAAGAGTTGTTTCAAATGTGCAAAATATTAAGGTTTATTTTCATAATTTTAATCACATGTAACAGTTTCGGCAACAGCTGATAAGCATTTTGATATTCTCAGACTGTGATGAGGTTATCCGCCAGTTGCTACTGAGACATTCCCCAGCATTTAAAACAACCTGTTGAATCATCTACACACAAAATAAATGTCTGTGCTCATCAGCCGGTGACAATTCAAACATGTGTTTACTATGGACATTAGGCTTTAGCATTGCCCTGTGCCAACATAATCCTTGGTGTGCTTATTGTATAAATGCATGCAGTGTCATTCAGCTCTGCTTGATTTGCTCTTAAATTATTGTCTCTAATGATGATGTCCGATTTTTTTTATTGCCCAAAGCTTTTCAGTTCTATTGTAGTTTCACTGATTCTTTGTTAAGAAAGTACCAGGTAAATAACTGCGACCTGATTCGCAGCCAATAGTTAGCATTTCATTGATATGAATAAAAATGTAATTGATGTGAAATGTTTGTGCTGTGTTTTCTGTCCAATCTCTAGCAACGATTTTCCTGGCATTAGCCACCATTGTGAATTGGTTAAGTTGCAGACACTATATCAATCAGCTTAGTCTCTGGAACGATGTGCAGAAGGATAGTGAATAAACACAACCTGAATTTTAATCTTTAGTCGGCTTCTCCAATATTTTAGATTTGAGTGCTTACATGTATAGATGCAGTTGGGGGAAATACAATTGCTCTTTCGGAGGTTGGAAAATAAAGTAATACTAGACTAAGTGGTACCCGTTGGGCCCCATGTTTACACAGGAGGGCTGGTCCCCTGACGCAATATTCCACCTCTCCACCAATTCCAATATCGGTGGCTAGTAGGGGGGCTTTCTGGAGCGCTGGTATGGGTTCTTGGGGTGGCAGCTCAGTCCCTCAAGCCTGATGTGCGGGCAGCTCACTCATGGCTGGTGGGCTGGCAGTTGACTCATGGCTATTCCTTGAAATTCCATTTCAAGCAGGGTGCAAGGCCACCAAATTCAAGTGCAGTTTCTTACCACTTCGAGCAGGGTGCAAGGCCACTAAATTCAAGTGCAGTTTCCTCCCACTTCAAGCAAGGTGCAAGGCCACCAAATTCAAGTGCAGTTTCCTACCACTTCAAGCAGGGTGCAAGGCCACCAAATTCAAATGCAGTTTCCAACTACTTCAAGCAGGGTGCTAGGCCATCGAATTCAAGTGCAGTTTCATACAACTTCATGCTGGATCCAAGGCCACCAAATTCAAATGCAGTTTCATACCACTTTCAGCAGGGTGCAAGGCCACCAAATTCAGTGCAGTTTCATACCACTTTAAGCAGGGTGCAAGCCCCCCCAATTCAAATGCAACTTCATACCATTTCATGCAGGGTGCAATGCCACCACATTCAAATTCAGTTTCATACTATTTCATGCAGAGTGCAAGGCCACCACATTCAAATGCAGTTTCATACCATTTCAAGCAAGGTGAAACCACCATAAAACCACACGAAACACCAAACTCACAGTTCAGTAGACATTCAGTGTGTTCAGTTGATTCACAGCTCAGACAGAGTCGCGACTTCTCCCTCTCCCATCATGCAGAGACTGAGCCACACCCACACTGCCGGGTTTTATAACCCTCCCCCTCCCACTGGAAAAGGTGTGGCCTTCATGGCGTGATTGACAGGAGAGAGATTCTCAACATTTTTTAAACACTAATAAAACTTTTATTTTTCATTGATGGGAAGAATCCTCTGCACCTGCTGAGCGGAGGGGGACTGAGTAAGATGGTCAAAATTCACAGCTGTAAGTGGTAGCTTTTTATCTAAAATCATATACAGTGCAAACAGGAAGTCACCCAAAGCAGCCAACCCACCATTTGCAGCAAGTAATGCATTTTAACTTCAAGCCAAAGCATCCAAGCCACCAATTGCAGTAAGTAGTGCCTTTTATCTTCAATCCAAAGCAGCCAAACCACCATTTGCAATTAGTGCCTTTTATCTTCAACCCAAAGCAGCCAAACCACCATTTGCAGTGTAGTGCTTTTTATCTTCAATCCAAAGCAGCCAAACCACCATTTGCAGTAAGTAGTAACTTTTTACTTCAACCCAAACCAGCCAAACCACCATTTGCAGTAGGTAGTGTCTTTTTACTTCAACCCAAAGCAGCCAAACCACCATTTGCAGTAAGTAGTGCCTTTTTACTTCACCCAGAAGCACACAAGCCACCATTTGCAGTAGTGCCTTTTAACTTCAACCCAAAGCACCCAAACAACCATTTGCAGGCAGTGCCTTTTTACTTCAAACCAACCATATTTTCATTTTCAGACCACATTAAGGTCACTCACAGTTGAGTAGACATGTGTTCAGTGCGATTCAGAGAGACGTGAACCTCTGGCTTCCTCCCTTGCAGAGACTGAGTGATGCTCACCACTTCCTGGTTTTATAGTCCCACCCTCTCCCTCCAGCAGGGGCAGCAGAGAGAATAGTGATTTTGTAAAAAACATTAATATCTCTCTGATTTTTCATCGATGAGACAAATCCTCTGGTCCAGGAAGGCGGAGGTGGGCTCTGAGCAAGCTGGCCCAAAATGACGGCCGTAGGTGGCGGCGTTCTCTTGGAAATCACAGCACAGCAAGCCAAAAGCGGAAAGTGTGTACCACGTAATTCAGGAATAGCTTCTTCCCCGCTGTAATCATATTGCAGAATGGTCCTCCCACAAGCTAGAATGCAGCCAAATCATCCTGTAGACTTTGTTTTTTTCTCTGTAACTGCTATAATGTTATAACACTATATTCTGCACTCCAGTACTTTTCTCTTTGAATTGTCTGTTGCATTTGTGTACAGTTTGATTGTACTGATGTATAGTATGTTTTGACTACATCGCACGATATACAACTTGGAAACAGGCCCTCTGGCCCACTGAGTCCACGCTGATCAGTGACCGTCTTACATTAATACTACCCTACATACACTAGGAACAATTTTTCATTTACACCAAGCCAATTAACCTACAAACCTATACGTCTTTCGAGTGTGGGAGGAAACCAAAGATCTTGGAGAAAACCCATGAAGGTCACGAGGAGAGCTTACAAGCACCCGTGATCAGCATCGAATCTGGGTCCTTGGTGCTGTAATGCAGTAGCTCTACTGCTATGCCACCATGCCGCCCTTTTTGAACAATTCTATCTGACTGAGACCTAACAATCAACAAGTCCAGAAGCCAGTTGCGGATGGGGGTCTTTATATCAAGCTTCAGAAATTTAGGAATGAGTTTATTTTGTATTACGATGTTGAAGGCTGAGCTGTAATCAACAAATAACATCCTGTCATAGGCATTATTGTCATGTTGAATGTAGTGCAAGAGAGGTGACATACTTTGTAGTCCTATTTTTCCTGTGCGTGAATTGCAGGGGTCTAAAACCTCATCTCTGGACTTTAGCAGAGAGCGGGTCTCCCTGTTCATTCTAGTTAGGATAGACCCTAATTTAGTTGGGAGATAGTCATCAACAAATTTTATGTTGTAACTGGTGATTACTGAGATATGCTCACTCAGGCTAGATGAAGTGGTGTTGATAATTATATGATCAGATTTAAACTTTGCCAATTGCTGCCAAGGGGCCTGTTTCCATGCTGTATCTCCCTAAACTCTATACTTATAATTCATATTTTCTGTCAGTGGGAGGGTGAGGATAGTGTAGTACTGGTGTTAGGTCAGTGGCCAGTGATGGTTTGAGCGACTGGATAAAAATCTTATGTAATTAAAAAAGTATTCTGGATCAGGGAGTATTTGGATAGAAGTTTTTTTTCCTGAATGGGTAGAATAGTTTTTCGACTGATGGTAGCGCTTTGTTTGCAGACGGAATACTCTTCATCAGCCTTTCTTATTTCATGCTTTCTTACCTTCCTTTGTTTTTCTTCAAAATTGTTGCATTTATAAAGATCCATCTCATTAATCTAAGAGCTCAGCTGAGTACAGCATTTTGCAAGGGCGATTGTAAATACAATCATTGTGAATTAGTTCTTAATTAAACAAAACAGAAACACAATTAATTCCTTATTAATAGAAACTACTAATTACTTATGTAACTGCTTTCAAACAAAACATTGCATAAATGTTGTGTGGTATCATCCAGTGCAGCTGTTGTTGAACACAAAACTCAACTAACCATGGCTGCAGAAAAGCTTTGAAGATGGTGACTTCTAAATGAGCTTGAAGAAGGAGGTTTCATATTCAATGACAGTTAAATTAGTTTCCTTTTATCCTCAGTTTGTTTCTCTTCCCCTTGTCCTATGCTGTAATGCAATACAGTGGGCTGAATTCAATGTTGCCGTCCTTGTTGGATTTATTGATAAGTGCCTTGTGGGTCATGAGCAATGACCATAATTACAGGAGGCGTAATGCACAGAGGAAAGAGGGAAACACAAAAGACAACCTTCAAATGACTGGATCTTTATTTTAATTCATTTTTAAAGAGCAGTTATTAAGTCCATTGAAGTCACTTGGGTAGAACAGGGACTTCAATGTTATACATATTCAACAAGACTTAAAGAGACAAATTATCAAGACATTTCCCTCTATTATCTATCTATGTTGTGAAGCCAGCTCAAAGAAATTATAACAACAGTAAAAAAAAGAAGATAACAAATGAGACTAGCATTTGGAGCTTTAGCTCAGATCCAGAAGAGTTTTAACAAAGTAATTTGCATGTTGTTACTTGATAATGGCATTTTCTTAACACCTACACTCAGAAATTCCAAACTTCTTATGGTGCCACATTCAAGCTACTTTAATTTTGGTCTCCTAATCTGAGGAAAGACATTCTTGCCATAGAGGGAGTACAGAGAAGGTTCACCAGACTGATTCCTGGGATGGCACAACTTCCATATGAAGAAAGACTGGATAGACTCGGCTTGTACTCGCTGGAATTTAGAAGATTGAGGGGTGATCTCATAGAGACTTACAAAATTCTTAAGGGGTTGGACAGGCTAGATGCAGGAAGATTGTTCCCGATGTTGGGGAAGTCCAGGACAAGGGGTCACAGTTTAAGGATAAGGGGGAAGTCTTTTAGGACCGAGATGAGAAAATCGTTTTTCACACAGAGAGTGGTGATTCTGTGGAATTCTCTGCCACAGAAGGTAGTTGAGGCCAGTTCGTTGGCCATATTTAAGAGGGAGTTGGATGTGGCCCTTGTGGCTGAAGGGATCAGGGGGTATGGAGAGAAGGCAGGTACAGGATACTGAGTTGGATGATCAGCCATGACCATATTGAATGGCGGTGCAGGCTCGAAGGGCCGAATGACCTGCTCCTGCACCTAATTTCTATGTTTCTATGTTTCTATGTCTCTAAAACAATTCCCTAGGTTAGACAATTAGAAGATTTTTGGTAGTGTGTGTGGATGTTTAGGTGCTAGGATGTTTAGGTGCTAAAAAACTCTGAAATGGGCAGGCAAAAAGACATAATAAAATTACAAAAAAAGACATGTATTTCCACCACCAAAATATGGTTAAAAATGATAATTGTTTCACATTTAAGGTATTCTACATTAAATGACCAAAGTTGCCTGGTTGCACATAATTACCAGCATTTTTTTCAAATTATCTGGTGTTAAACTATGCCGTCTGTCAGACAGAATATGCTTCAGTTATGAAAAACGTCTTTCTACTTCAGCTGAAGTCACTGGTGCATACCCAAAACAAGCTACTGACTATATTCATGTCGATATCTTTTGCAGCTACCTTTGAGAACTTTAAATATGTTTTGTATTTCTTCAAGATCTTTGTTAGCTAAAATCATTCACATTTTCCTTATATATCTTTACCTACGTCGCCAGGAATTTTACGGATATCGTCAATTACTTTGTTGAAAACCTGCAAGTTATTCACTAATGTTTCACCACATTTCTCAAGGGAAGTGATAGCTTGTGGGAAGTTTGCAAAATTGGAAGCAATAAACACAAGATCACGGTGGATGGACTTTTTCGGCATGATTTCACTGACGATCATGCCTCCAGCAGATTCTTCTTCTTCAAAACAGTTGACAATTTCTTTTATCTTTTCAAAATTTGCAGCATGGTAGAGTACAGCAGAGAGCCATGTACCCCACCTAGTCAAAACGTGCTGAGGAGTTAGCGGAATCTCGGGTGTCATTTCCTTGATCAACTGCACACGTGATGTTGCTTTGAGGAAGATTTTCTTGACATTGGAAACTATGCAATCGACATTTGGAAACAAGCTACATATGTGCTTGACAAATCTATGAAGTCCTTGAGCTAAGCATGTCAAATGCAACATTTTGGGGAATAAAACTTTAAGAGCACGAGCAGCTTTTTTCCATGTACGGAGCTGCATCAGTCACAAATAGAAGAACATTCTCGTGTTTTATACCTTCTGGTCAAAGTACAGCAAGTGAAGATGTAAACAACTGAGCAATAGTTGAGCTGTTTGATTGCTCCAATACTTCCGATGTCAACACATATTTCTTTGATGGTTGACTTGCCTCCAGTGTACCGATAACATATCTTCCCACAGCATTGGTTGTCTCATCTATTGTGATCCATATGTCATTGCACGCAACTTCATCTCTAATTTTCTGCACAACAATGTTGAGGTTGCTGTCAACATAATTTTTCTGTATTGATTGCTCACTTGTTATATTTCTCTAATAAAAACCTCTGAGAGATTTGTTTTCCAATTTCCACCGTGGAATTCCAGCATCAATGAATGCCTTGCACAGATCACTCGAAAACCCAGATTTGTGACTGGAGCCCAGCCAGCAGTAAATGTAGTGAGGAGACAAGCTTGGGTATTTCGCTTGTGCAGTCTGCACCACAGCGGTGTCAACATTGACTTCTCTAATTTCAGATAGCCCTTGTCTTCTCCCTCCTCCCCCTCACCATTCCCAGCTCTCCTTCTAGTCCTACTGTCTCTGCCTCATCCTTCTTTTTCCCGCCCCATCCCCACATCAGTCTGAAGAAGGGTTTCAACCCAAAACATCGCCTATTCCTTCTCTCCATAGATGCTGCCTCACCCGTTGAGTTTCTCTAGCATTTTTTGTCTACCTACGATTTTTCCAGCATCTGCAGTTGTTTCTTAAATAGATCTTGGTGAAGGCTGAGCCAGCGGGCAGCGGCACGAACGAATGAACGACTGATGGTGGTGCCCCCGGTTTTGCCCCGGTGGTAGAAATTTTCTTGTAAGTTATACTATGTTAACACATTAATATTAATGTGTTGACATAGAAAACTTCATTGTAATCATGGTGCAATTAGAGAAAATAGCAGGACCTTTTCGCAAAATGGGGAAAAAAGGTTGATTTCGGCACGCGATCGTGAAAAAAGCTTTATCTTGGTGAAATCATCAAAAAAAGGCGTGAAAAGGCACATGGCTCTAATGATTTGTTATACTTTGCATGCACTAAAGTAATCCATTTTGGGAAGTTAATTTGGACCAGGAAAGATAGTGAATGGCAGAGTCCTGGGGAATTATTTTTGAACAGCAAGACTTTGGAATTGTGCATAGTTCCCTGAAAGAGCTACACAGATAGACAGAATGGTGAAGAATGCATCTGGTATGCTTGTCTTCATCAGCCTAGACATTAAGTATAGGAGTCACACTACAGTTGTACAAATCGTCGGTTAGCTACAGATGAAGTATAGTGTGCAGTTCTGGTCATCATGCTCTAGAAAAGAAATTAATAAGCTCGAGAGGGTTCCGAAAATAATCACTGGAATTTTATCTTGACTGGAGGGATTAAATTATAAACAGAGGTTAGATAAGCCGGAATTACTTTCTTGCAGTGATGGAGACTGAGGGGTGATTTATAGATAATCACTATTGGACTCCCAGGATAGGAATGTTTAAAACTAGAGGGTATAGGTTTAAGTTGAGAGGGAAAACATTTAAAGGAGATCTGTGGGGCAGGTTGTTCCATACATAATGGAGAGTGTGTAGAATGGGCTGTTGGAGGAGTTGGCTATGGCAGGTAACAACTGCAATGTTTAGATGGCATTTGAACAGGTTAATCGATAAGGTACATTTAGAAGTATATGGGCCACACACAGATAAATGAGATTAATGTAGATAGGCATCTTAGTCAGCATGGACAAGTTAGGCAAGTTCTTGTTTCCGTGCTGTATAACTCTATGAATATGTTATTTTCCAAAACTCCCAATTAGCTTTGTTGTTTGGACCAAATCTTACATGTTCATGGAGGCTCTTGTATAGACGTCCTCATGCATGGACTACACTATTTTGCAATAAAATATTCACTAATACGATAATTAAATATGAGTAAAAAAAACACACTTGCCTAAAATTCACATTTATCACATGTAACTGCCTATCTCAAACATATCAGCAATCAATTCTCTTTTTCATCATCAATTATAATAAAAATTACACTGAAGTTGATACACTTGTTAGTAACTTTGAATACACACAAAGTGGTAATGTTCACTTCTACAAGTTGCCATCATCCCTTTCTAATGTTTTGGACTTGATTAGCTCTATAACATTAATTATCCCAATATATTCTCGCAGAACGATCATCTGAGACTCTGACAAAATAGGACAAACTTCATTATCTACAGATGAAGACTTATTTTTTAAAACATTTTTTCACATGCAAGGCACTGATGTTTGACCATTCACTTCTTACAAAGGAATAATTGGTTAATATTAATGTCCCTACCATAAGTGGTGGAGATAATGTTTTGAACAGCAGTAATTTGATTTTTCCAATCTAGCTTTTCATGAGTTTTACTGCCATTGGTAAGAAGGTATAGGAATCTGAAAACTGTAACGTCCTGGTTCAGCTCTTCCCAACAACTGTCAGGCTATTGAACACTAAGAACTTCAACTAAATTCCAGACTATGAACTGCCTTGGTTACACTGGGGTCTTTGTTTTGTTTTGCACTCTATTGGGTTTTTTATTTATTGAACTTCTTTTTGTTTGGTTATTATATTATCTATCGAGTACTGTGTTTACAAACCTGTTGTGCCACTGAATTGCATTGTTTGATTTTGGTACAAATGACAATATCTCTTGACCCTTGAGAAAATAAGAAAACTAGATTGGGGTATTTACGAATAATATAGATCAAAGTAATGTGGATTTGAATGTAGAAAATATAAATGCAGTTGGTTCATGTTCATAAAAGCAGCAATAAATTGTAATGGCTTATCTTGAAAACACTAACAATTTCTTACAAGGTTCACAGATTGACAAGCAGTCGGTATTGTGATTCCACTTCGCAAAGCAATTTTGTCCTTTCAAACAGCCTTTAATTTTGTAAATTGTCCAAAAGCAAGAACTCTATTTTTTCATCTCGATATTGAGCAATACTATTCATTTGAGGAACAATAACGAAACTATAATAACAGAGCAAATCCATATCCACATTTAATTTACTTATCTCTTGAAGTATCTTTGAAAGCCTTAAAGATGTTTAATGGGAAGCATGAATAGTGTTTTAGAGCAACAGCAATATTATCCCCAGTGAAATAAAATCAAGCTGGCAGTTCTCCAACTGAGCGAAGGACATCTTAAAACACTGAAAAATCTTCAATTGTTTTCGTGTCAATTATGAGTAATATTTCTGTATCGCCAGAAAGTTGCATACATTTCTCAACTCTATTTTTCCCCAGCTTTACCTTCACCATGTCTGATCTTAATATATTTATTATTTGTACTTTTCAGATTTTTGTTCGGCACCAGTGCCTTTAATCAGAAGTAAAGTAATTGTGTTTTGATATGCACTTCATTTTGACTAGTATAATATCCTTTCTTGAAGGTTGATGATGGATTTTTTTTTTACCTCCTTCTGCTCTCTCTGTTCTAGTTACTGGGGGCTTTTTTCTAATGGAAGAGGTCAAGCATCTGTGTTTGTCAGAGCCATTTTTTGTATATAACATAAAATATACATACATAGGTCATCATAGGACATAGGACATCATACCCCTTTGGAAGGATGAACTGTATTGGGTTGTTACAGCTGCCCCTTTATATAATAAGTAACCATGCCTGCGATCCAAACAAATCTTTAGACTTTAGATCTTTTGGCCCACCGAGTCTGCGCCGACCAGCAATCCTCGTACACTAGCACTATCCCACCCACTAGAGACAATTTACAATTTTACTGAAACCAATTAACCTGCAAACCTGGAAGTCTTTGGAGGAAACCGGAGCACCTGGAGAAAACCCACGTGGTCACAGGGAGAATGTACAAACTCCGTCCCAACAGCACTGTACACATTCTACTGCTGCGCCACTGTGCTGTCCCAATCTGAGGTATCTACCTTAGTCAAAAGCAAAGTCAGATATTGCTGGGATAGTGAGCTTCCAGAACTCAAATTCTATGACAATGTGTTTAAGAAGGAATTGCAGATGCTGGAAAATCAAAGGTAGACAAAAGTGCTGGAGAAACTCAGCGGGTGCAGCAGCATCTATGGAGCAAAGGAAATAGGCAACGTTTCGGCCCGAAACGTTGCCTATTTCCTTCGCCCCATAGATGCTGCTGCACCCGCTGAGCTTCTCCAGCACTTTTGTCTACCTTCTATGACAATGTCTAAGGAGGAGAACATTGACTCTTGTATTCTCATTCTGCTATTCACATCTCAAGCAGGAATTTGCTTCATCATTCTAATGGGACAATAGTAGGTTCCAACAAAGCATTGGAACATTGCTGGATCATCATTGTGGTCGTAACATTTTATAATTAACTATCAGCAAGCTCCAATAGCCTTTGTACTATAGGTCCACTGAAATATTAATGGGCACTTTGGCAAAACTAGCTACTTATTCCCATCAGCAGTGGAACTACCTATTTAATTATAGCCCTTAGTCACAGGTCTCAATTTTATTCAAGATCAGCAGCTGTTGTTACAATTCTGGCACTCTTCAGACATGCTTTTTCATGTCTAATGCAAAGGGTGGTTTTCCAAACTTCTTATAAAAATCAGATTGCGACTTGATCTGCAGACTGAACTGGAAGGGACTGTGCCCGTGAACAATAAGCCACAGTGATGCTGATGAGTTTAAAGGAGGGTTAATGCAATGTTGACCTCTGTCCCTGGGGATCTATATCCCCGTAAGGAAATAATGCTTCATTTGTGCAGATAAATGCACAATCCTGCAGATCCCAGGCCAGGTCTATCTGCAGCACAGGGACATGAGAATGAGGAACAGGAGTTGAACAGGAGGGCTGGAGTACTGGAGTAACTCAATGGGTCAGACAGCATCTCTGAGACAAAGGATGGATGACGGTTTGGATTGGACCCTTCTTCAGGCTGGGTTGGAGTTAAACATTGACTCACTTGACAAAGTATTACAGATAGTAAAGCTGCCATTCACAGCTTCACTGACCTGAGTTCAATCTTGATCTCTGGTGGTGTCTTAGTCGAGTTTGCATCTTCTCCCTGTGATCACCTGTGTTTCCTGTAAGTGCTCTGGTTTTGGTCCACATCATAAAGACATGCAGGTTGATAGGTTAATTGGCCACTATAAAGTGCCCCTAGTGTTTGCCCATGGACCATAGAACACAGAACATAGAACAGTACAACACAGGAACAGGCCTCTTGGCCCATAATGTCTGTGCCAAACCTAATGCCAAGACGAATTCTTATCTGCCTGCACATAATCCATATTCCTCCATTCCCTGCATATCTATATGCCTATCAAAAACCCTCTTGAATGCTACTGTTGTATCTGCCACCACTTTCTCTTCGGGCAGTAAGTTCTCGGCACTCTCCACTGTGTAAAAAAACTGGCCTGCACATCTCTTTTAAACTTAGCCCTCTCACCTGAAAGCTGTGTTTGGTTGGATCTGGGAGAAGTGGATGGAAATGACAGAATAAATTGGGAGTTGTGTAAGATTAGTGTAATGGATTTTTGATGGTCAGAACAGATTTGGCAGGCCGAAAGGAGTAATTCTACAAACTATGACTTTAAATAGTATGACAGTATTCATTAAGGTTAAAGCTGATCAGATCTTGACCCCAAATTTCATTGTCCTTCATATTTCATGATTTCCCTGTGTTGCACAATATCCATCTACCTCAGCTTTGGTCACCCCTTGCACAATATCACTTATTTCTCCAATTTGTTTAGTTATTTCATTTACTTGTGAGTGCAGAATCTCAGACAATGCATATTGACAGGATGTAATGTGTGTTTATCACAGTTGCACTGAGGCTTGAAGTTTTACATTATGAGCACACAGTATGAGAAATGAGAAATCTCCCAGGTCTGATCAGATATATCCAAGGAAACTGTGGGAAGCTGGAGCAGAAATTGCAAGAGCAGTGGCTGAGATACATGAATCATTGCCGGGCATGGGTCAGGTGCCAGGTGGCTAATGTTGTGCCTCTATTTAAGATGTGTTACAAGGAAAAGCCTATGAATTATAGACTGGCCGCTGGTTAAGGATAGTCTGCATGGCTTTTTATACGGGAGAATATGTCTTTTGAATGTAATTGAGTTCTTTGTAGAAGTAACCTAGAAGGTCCACAAGGGCAAAGCCATAGACATTATCAATATGAACTTCAACAAGGCCCTTGATAAGATTCTGCTTGGTTCTAGGCTGCTCTGGAGGTTAATCATCATCTCTGTGCATCTGCATTTCATTTGTCATGAAAACATTCCACTCACAGTTCTCACCTGAGACTTCTGGGCTGGACAAATGCACGGCTCCCTCTCTGCCAAGTCACCACAGCGGGTAAAGCCCGGATCTCAGCCTGTTAGTGCCCAGTGTAGTTCCTGGTGAGAACCATCTCTCTGTCCGTCTCTGACATGGTGTTGTATGTTGCCAGGTGCAGTCTTCATCATTGTTGTCGTCATCATCTGCCTCCCTCCAGTTTTCCCTGTTTGCTGAAACGGAGACCTCTCCTAAAATCTGCAAGGACTAATTAGAAGATGGTTATACATGTAAATTGCACCCAAGTTATCTTTATAGTGTTACAGCAACACAGATAGCCAAATTTTCCAGCAGTTGCAGATTTGATTTTTAGTTGGTCATGAGGGTGCAAATGCCTAATTAAAATCAAAGGGGATGTAAGATTGTGAAACATTGTTTGTCTTAAGACCCAGCAGTTTACTTTGAAAGATTCTAACGCCTTTCTTTCGTTGCAGATATAAGGACTCAATAAATTGAAATGCTGTTGAAAGCTTTAATGCCCTTGCTGTGGAATTTTGAAGAGGTCAGGGCATCGTAGACCCACATGGGAGGAAACTGAAATGAATGATTCTGAGTGAATAGTCTGGCAGCCTACAAATTGCACACTAACCTGAATAGCTTTCAGATCTTTGTGATCTTTGCTGGAAGGTGAAGAAGGGATGTAAAGGAATTAAGTTTGTGGCTGCAGACAGAAGTGGCAGTATGGTAGTTTGCATTCCATCAGACAGTAAAAATGGTTGGGCATGTAAAGCCATGATTATTGATTACAAGGCCATGAAAAAGTGGTGTAGGAAAGTGCTCTGTTTACTTATCAGTATAAAAGGGTCTCGGACAATGGCAACAAGAGCCAATTAACGTGCATAGACGTGACAATAATGCACAAAAAGCTGAATGATCTTCCCAAGAAAGGGAAAAGTGAATGTGCAAATTTAGCACCATGTACTAATGGTACAGTGTCTTATCGAACAAAGATTGACTCACAGGTCACAAATATGGATGACCGCTTAATCAGAACTTTCATGCTAACTGCACTTACCAGAGCGTGTAAAAAGGTAGTATGAAGTCATGATTACATTACAGAAGTATTTAAAGTCTCTGCAGAAGTTAAACAATGATTGTTGGATTAGTACAAAAGACACAAAGGTCTGCGTAGACAACATCTCTGGAGAAGATGGATAGGCGATGCTTTGGTCACTGAAGAAGAGTCCCGACCAGAAATAGTCAAGTTCTCCCGAGAGGCTGCCTGAGCCGCTGAGTTACTCCAGCATCTTGTGCCTTTTAAAAAAATTAAACCAGCATCTGCAGTCTCTTGTGTCTACATGCTGCTAGATTAGTTCCTGCTCCCAAACACCAGCTGATTCATGGGGAAAGAAAGTGCCAGCAATTAAATTTGAGGGACGGGATAACATATTAAGGTTTGTGTGTCTTTCCTTTCTGAATCCAGCAACCTTCTGGATATTCAAGATTCCTTAACATGATTCCTCTCTGCACCTCAAAATCCAAACACTTTCCTTACACTTTGGAACTTATTTATTGCTCATCATTTCCTTCTTTTAATTATAATGTTATTCTCTCATATAAGGACATTGGGAGAATTCTGCCAACAAACATAAACTGAAATTAATTATGTCGCCGAAATGAAATGGTGTGGGATTTATGTTTATGGAACTCCAGCTATTTTGCTGTTTTTTAGGTTCTGACATTCTGGAGTTAACATTAGCTAATATTTTCTGCAAATTAGTACACTCGGTGTTTCAGACGCTTGCGGAAGCTGCAATCAAATAATTTGGCAACGGTACAAATGCCACCTCGAAATTCTGTGCATATGCTTCTGATCGATGACTAAATGCTGCATTGAGTCAATAAGCTGTTACAAGTGTATGTTTGCAATGATGTCTGAAAAATTGGCTGATTTTAGATTCTGCTGCTTACTAAGTCCTTTAATCTTTTTATATTGCAGTCGAGCGACCTTGGTTCTTCCTGCAGTCACCACTACAATATGACGGCAAAAATTGATGTTATTTTCTTCAGCATAACAATGCAATAAGGATGCAAAATAACATGGTAAGTTGTGTCATAGGAAATGCTTTAAAATTGAAATTGATCCACTTGTTAACTTGAAGGTTTTTTTTCATTTCATAGAGTAGAATAGATATGGTGATGGAGGTCAAGTAAAGTGCCAAATTTCATTGATGTGAAGCAAGCTGTATTGTTTAATTTGTCTATGGAAAATAAATGGGAAACATGACACCTCAATGACAGCAGAACCAATGGGTTGTTTGACCTGCAAAAGGTATAGATTTGGAATGTGACTGGGATACGTGGTCGTTCCTCAATTATCAGGCCAGGCCAAATTAAGTGAAAGTTCCTCCAATTCATGAAGAAATAAGGACCTGCAGATGCTGGTTTATACCAAAGATAGACACAAAGTGCTGGAACAACTTAGCGGGTCAGGCAGCATCTCTGGAGATAAAGGTTGGGTGACGTTTCAGGATGGGACCCTCTTCAGACTGATTGCAAAGGAGAGGGAGGGAGGAAAAGAAGCTGTGAGGGAGAGTGGTGTCAGATTGGTGGCAGACATGCTACTTGACCCCGCTGAGTTACTCCAGCACTTTGTGTCCATCAAACAAAGTGAAAACCAGGTTATTGACAATGAAAGTGATGGAAGCAACACTTTAATGCATAATAAGATGTTAGCCTCAGTCTACAATGTCTGTGCCATTAACCCAAGACCAACCCTTATTTGCCCGGACGTAATCTATATCCCACCATTCCCTGCATATACACATGCTTATCCAAAAACCCTTTAAATGCCACTATTGTATCTGCCTCTACCACCACTGCTGCTAGCATGTTTCAGGCACTCACCACTCTCAGTGTAAAAAGCCTTGCCCCACACATCTCCTTTAAACTTTGCCCCTCTCACATAGCTAGCATTTGATATTTCCATCCTGGGAAATACATTTTGACTGTTAACCCTATTTATGCCTCTCATAACTTTATATACTGCTGTCAGATCTCCCTACAACCTCTGGCATTCCAGAGAAAACAACCCAAATTTGTTCAACCCTGTAGCTAATACCCTTTAATCCAGGCATCATTCTGCTAAACCTTCTCACCACCCTTTCCAAAGCCTTCAGGTCGTTCCTTTAGACTTTAGGCCTTGGACTTTAGAAATACAGTGCGGAAACGGGCCCTTCAGCCCACTGGGTCCATGCACTCCATACACAAACACTGTCCTACACACTAGGGACAATTGTATCAAAGCCAATTAACCTACGAACCTGTATGTCTTTGGGGTATCGGAGGAAACCAGGGCACCCAGAGAAAATCCACCTGGTCACAGGGAGAACTTACAAACTCCATTCAAGCAGTACTTATAGTCAGGATCGAACCAGGTATCTGGCACTGTAGCTGTGCCACATCTCTGTATATTTGCTGCTGCACCACTGTGCTGCCCTGTAATGGGGTGACCAGAACTACATACAATTCTCCAAATGTGGCTTAACCACAGTCAATTACACCTGGTATCAGCTGATCTATAGCCGCTGTATATTTTGACAGCCTTCCTTAGAGTCCGCAACCCATCAATACTAACCAACCCATCTACATTTATGTCCAAGTCATTTATATATATATATCACAAACAATAGATGCCAGCACAAATCCCTGCGGAACTCCACTGGTCACAGACCGCCAGCCTGAATATTGTCCTCCCACCACATCTTTCTGTCTTCTATCAGTTAGCCAGTTCTGAATCCATATAGCAAAATTAGGTTTATCTTATTCTTCTGGTTCCGTTTACCATGGGGGCTTTATCAAATTACTTAGCAACATTAGCTTATAGTCTTGCCAAATAATGTATGTGTTACAAATTCAGCTAGAAAATAGAGCTTCAAACAGCTTATTTCTAAAATAACTCAATTTGATCAAAAATATGAACATTCTTACCGTCCATGGTGAGAAACAAAGACATAATTTTAGAGAATATATATAGTTTGATTGCTGGCTGCACAGTGTGTGATCTCACATTGATAATCCAAAACTCATAGCTCCTAACAATTCAATATATAAAACAATGTAGGCGGTGGTGAATTCTTGCGTATGGTACTCCATACTTAAATTCATTCTGCAGTACATACTCTTGGTCCTTGAAGTGTCTCAGTTCAACACATCTCTTGTAAATGTTATGGCTGACCACTTTGGAGTGGTGCAGCTAGTAGGGCTGTTACCTTACAGTGTCAGAGACTCAGGCTTGATTCTGGCCTTGGGTGCTGTCTGTGCATTCAGGCTTTGCCTGGGATCTGCTGCATACCTGGTCAACAATCATCAACCCAAATAATTTCTGCTCAACAGGAATGGATCAATGGTGCTTTATTGTCACATGTTCACTGCACGGTAAAATCTTCTTTGCATAGATCACATGTACGAGTTGTCATATTGTGGCGCCATTTACAAAAAGTCCAAAGTACGTTCCACGCACTCGATGTACTGGAATGGCTCCTGGTCCAGGTCTGCCCCAGGCTGAGCCTCCTCCGTCGCTCTCGACTGGCTCAGCTCATGAACTGATCCCTCTCCTCAACTGGCCGCCTCTGTGTCCCGGGGGTGCCTCCTGCAGCCGACCTCGAAGACCCTCTTCTCACAGCACGGCACATTCCACGAACCTTCTACCGCTGCTTGGAGCATCCAGGAACTAATTAATGGCCAAACATTCAAAACTGTGATCACACACTCCATGACTGATTCAATATTGGAAATGCTAGTATTGTCTTTGCAGTTGAAAGACTTCTTGGTGGAGCAGACTCAAAGACAGATGGTTTACTCCAACTCCTGCTTCTAATGTAATGAATTTGCCATATTGCAAAAATGTATCTCTTCATCTAAACTGTCTAAAGTATTTAAGCTTCTTTTTAAAATTCCTAGTTGGTCCCAATAATACTAGTAGCTTGTGTGTATTTTGAACAGATATTTTGGATAGAGCTGACAATGATCATCTGCATCAATATTTGCCCATTTCCTGAGGTTTCTATTACTCACTAGATTTCTTCATTAATGTCAGCAAGGCAAAGCAGCTGATTATTGAAGCAAGTTAGTGTACATCCTAGTCTGTATATCACCAACAATTTGTTTTGGAAGCTACAGAAGGTGCACCAACTAATCCACTCAAAAGACTAAAAAGTTTGGCATGTTTTCAATGACTTCTACCAACTTCTACAGCTGCATTGTAGAAAGCATCTTATCGGGATGCATAACAACTTGGTTTGGCAACAGCTCTGTTTAATAGACAATAGACAATAGGTGCAGGAGTAGGCTATTCGGCCCTTCGAGCCAGCACTGCCATTCAATGTGATCATGACTGATCATTCCCAAATCAGTACCCCATTCCTGCCTTCCCTCCGTATCCCTTAACTTCGCTATCCCTAAGAGCTCTATCTAACTCTCTCTTGAAAGCATCCAGTGAACCAGCCTCCACTGCCCTCTGAGGTAGAGAATTCCACACACTCACAACTCTCTGTGTGAAAACGTTTTTTGTCATCTCCGTTCTAAATGACTTACCCCTTATTCTTTAACTGTGGCCCCTGGTTCTGGACGCCCCCAACATTGGGAACATATTTCCTGCCTCTAGCGTGCCCAAACCCTTAATAATCTTATATGTTTCAATGACCCCCTCTCATCCTTCTAAATTCCAGAGTATAAAAGCCCAGCCGCTCCAATCTATCAACATATGACAGTCCCACCATCCCAGGAATTAACCTCGTGAACCTACGTTGCACTCCCTCAATAGCAAGAATGTCCAGTCCTCAAGTTTGGAGACCAAAACTACACACAATACTTCAGGTGTGGTCTCACTAGAGCCCTGTACAACTGCAGGAGGCCCTCTTTGCTCCTATACTCAACTCCTTGTGTTATGAAGGGCAATATGCCATTCGCTTTCTTCACTGCTTGCTGTACCTGCATGCCTACTTTCAGGACTGATGAACCAGGACCCCCCCAGATCTTGTTGTATTTCCCCTTTTCCCAACTTGACACCATTTAGATAATAATCCACCTTCCTGTTTTTTCCACCAAAGAGGATAACCTCACATTAAATTGCATCTGCGTGCATCTGCCCACTCACCCAACCTGTCCAAGTCACCCTGCATCATAGCATCTTCCTCACAATTCACACTGCCACCCAGCTTTGTGGCATCTGCAAATTTGTTAATGTTAGATAGAATCATAGAAACTAGGTGCAGGAGTAGGCCATTCCGCACTTTGAGCCTGCACCGCCATTCAATATGATCATGGCTGATCATCCAACTCAGTATCCTGTACCTGCCTTCTCTCCATACCCCCTGATCCCTTTAGTCACAAGGGCCACATCTAACTCTCGCTTAAATATAGCCAATGAACTGGCCTCAACTATCTTCTGTGGCAGAAAATTCCACAGATTCACCACTCTGTGTGAAAAATGTTTTTTTCATCTTGGTCCTAAAAGACTTCCCCCTTATCCTTAAACTGTGACCCCTTGTTCTGGACTTCCCCAACATCGGGAACAATCTTCCTGCATCTAGCCTGTCCAACCCCTTAAGAATTTTGTAAGTTTCTACAAGATCCCCCCTCAATCTTCTAAATTCTAGCGAGTACAAGCCGAGTCTATCCAGTCTTTAGAAACATAGAAACATAGAAAATAGGTGCAGTAGTAGGCCATTCGGCCCTTCGAGCCTGCACCGCCATTCAATATGATCATGGCTGATCATTCAACTCAATAGCCTGTATCTGCCTTCTCTCCATACCCCCTGATCCCTTTAGCCACAAGCGCCACATCTAACACCCTCTTAAATATAGCCAATGGACTGGCCTCAACTACCTTCTGTGGCAGAGAATTCCAGGGGCTCACCACTCTTTGTGTGAAAATGTCTTCACTTTCTTCATATGAAAGTCCTACCATCCCAGGAATCAGTCTGGTGAACCTTCTCTGTACTCCTTCTATGGAGTTTGAATCCCTTTGAATCCCTTCATCCAAATCATTAATATATATTGTAAACAGCTGCGGTCCCAGCACCGAGCCTTGTGGTACCCCACTAGTCACTGCCTGCCATTCTGAAAGGGACCCGTTAATTCCTGCCATTTGTTTCCTATCTGCCAATCAATTTTCTATCCATGTCAGCACCCTACCCCAATACCATCTACTCTAGTTTTGCCCACTAATCTCCTATGTGGGACCTTATCAAATGCTTTCTGAAAGTTCAGATACACCACATCCACTGGCTCTCCCTTGTCCATTATCCTAGTTACATTCTCAAAATATTCCAGAAGATTAGTCAAGCATGATTTCCCCTTTGTAAATCCATGCTGACTCGGACCGATCCTGTTACTGCTATCCAAATGTGCCGCTATTTCATCTTTTATTATTGACTCCAGCATCTTCCCCACCACCGATGTCAGACTAACTGGTCTATGGTTCCCCATTTTCTCTCTGCCACCCTTCTTAAAGAGTAGGATAACATTAGCTACCCTCCAATCCCCAGGAACTGATCCTGAATTTATAGAACATTGGAAAATGATCACCAATGCGTCCACGAATTTCTAGAACACTTCCTTAAGCACCCTGGAATGCAGATCATCAGCCCTGGGGATTTATCAGGCTTCAGTTCCATCAGTCTACCCAACACCATTTCCTGCCTAATGTGACTCTCCTTCAGTTCCTCTGCCAACCTAGGTCGTCTGGCCACTATCAGGGAGATTGTTTGTGTCCTCCTTAGTGAAGACGGATCCAAAGTACCTGTTCAACTCATCTGCCATTTCCTTGTTCCCCATAATAAATTCACCCTTTTCAGTCTTCAAGAGTCCAATTTTGGCCTTAACTAGATTTTTTTTCTCTTCACATACCTAAAGAAGCTTTTACTACCCTCCTTTATATTAATGACTAGCTTACCTTCGTACTTCATCTTTTCTTCCCATATTGCCTTTTTAGTTATGTTCTGCTGCTCTTTAAAAGTTACCCAATCCCCTGGCTTCCCGCTAATCTTTGCTATGTTATATTTCTTCTCTTTTATTTTTATACTGTCCCTGACTACCCTTGTCAGCCACAGTCACTCCTTACTCCCCTTGGAATCTATCTTCCTCTTTGGAATGAATTAAGACCCGGCAGTCACGGTGTCGCAACGGCAAAGTTGCTGCCTTACAGCAAAATGCAGCACTAGAGACCTGGGTTCGATCCCGACTACGGGCGCTGTCTGTACGGAGTTTGTACGTTCTCCTCGTGACCTGCATGGGTTTTCTCCAAGATCTTCAGTGGTTTCAATATTTCTCTGGCCATCGTTCATCAAAGGCACATAGGCAGGTTTGTGAGGAGCAGATTCTTTCCCAACTGTTATTTGGATGGTTTAATTGACTTGATAAATGTACAAAATTGTCCAGTATAATACTCCTGTTGAGCCAACGTCAAGGTTTTCAACAAGAATAGTCCCCTGGTCACATCGGATAACTTTCAAAATGCCTTATTGAGCATTGCTGGTGACAATGGTCTTGGGTAACTAAAGATAATTTGATCTTTCAGCACAGCATCAGCCTGGAGAGAAACTATGAATTCATTATGGAGTGTAGTCTCAGTCGATCTCACTACGTACAGGTTTGTAGGTTAATTGGCCATTGTAAAACGGTGCACTGTTTCCACGTTGTATCTCTAAACTAAACCAAACTACAACGTGCACAGTGGCAACAATATTTCTGGCCATTCCTGGCATTGGCTTTGTTTATAATATCCCATAAAATGGCACATTCAAGGCTTTCCCATTTCAACATGGATCATTCTGCAGCTAAACCTGATGTTGACTGGACTGTCGTCCATTTCAGAGATTATTTTGTAACCATGCCAACATCTGCAGCAGCCTCTTTGATGTGTTCAAGATAATTTTTTTTCGATTTTGTCTGGAAGGACTCTTTCAGTTACCTTTCCAAAGAAGGAAAATAGTGTGGGTGATTTTGGAACAAAATCGATAGATCCATTGACAAGACAGTATAAGGAACACCAAAACTATTAATATCCCTGATCTTGCCACTTTCTTAAGCAAAGACACTCTTGTTTGCTAATAGATTATGGCCTGGTGTCAATATTATATCTCGTTGGGTCTCTGATTAGAATGATGTTCTGCATATGCCTGGCTGTTAAATTATCATCCTATCTATGTTGACTCGCTCAGTGTCGTTGTAATTAAATGTCTGTCATTCTGCATCACTTTGAAATGGAGCAAGAACATGCATATTGCTTTTGTTTCAAACTTTCCAGCCTTCACTGAAGGCGTATCACTTCTGGAGACATCACTTATCAAATAATAATTTTTAAAAATAAATGATCAGTTTGCTCCAGCAATGCTTCTCTGCCCGATCCATGAGTCGCAGGCGTCCTCTCACTAACAATGCTCTGCAGGTTGTGAGGACCTAAATTCCCTCATCATTCACCAGCACTCTCGGAGACGGATTCATTGTCGCGAGCTCAACATATTTGGTGCTTGCAGCCTCCATGTACCAACTGATAGGAAGATTAAACGAGAACTTACCAGTTTGAAGTTTGATCTTTATTTTATGAGGAGTCGAGTTGAGGGACTAAGTGAATAGAAGCCCGTACAGCCGTTGGTGCGTCAATCTTCAAAGCAGCGGAATGAATTCACAGCTAACAATGACTGAAGTATAATGGTAAGATGATAAAACTAGAACTACCAGATGAGATCTATGAGGGTGGGAGCGGAGGGCACGTAGTCCCTCAACTCGACTCCTCATAAAATAAAGATCAAACTTCAAACTGGTAAGTTCTCGTTTAATCTTACTATTTTACTTCGGAGTCACGTGAGTGACTACGTGAAGACTTCAAAGCACTGTGAATTCACGCCGCAGGCACAAATCCGACGTTCACACTGCCTGGATTGACTCGAAGTCGTTAGCAATCAATCATGCATCAATAATAACATTTGTTAAACGAATAACAGTTTATTTACAAACAAAATCATAAGAAACCCCTCTAACTCAGGGGAAACTATAACAGTACTGAAACCAGAATCAGCAAACACCCCGAGCCTTGAAATCGGCTTGTGATAAAACCTCTGAAAAGTTAGCTCACTGGACCATCCTGCGGCCGCGAGGATATGGTCTATTGGCAAGTCCATCGCCCTTGCCGCGGAAGTTGATGCCGCCTGGTGGAATGAGATTTGAATTTATCAGTATCAATTCCTGCACTTGCCAGGACCTGCTTTAGCCACCTTGAAATCGTTTGCACCGACACCTTACTGTGTGGTTTTTGTGACTAATAAATAAAGCCAACTCTGTTCCTCTCAGAGGTTTAGTAATCTCAATGTAACGAGATAAATGTGAGACTACACAGAAGCGATCATCTGCGGGGTATGCTGAAAAAACACAATCTTACATCCTGTCATGCCTCTTCTATTATGTTTAAGCAAATCATAGACATAAAATATAATGGCATCTGCCGACACATGCATTCTACCTAGCCGTAGCTTTTGCAACGTTTGTACACGTTGAGCTGAAACCAACGCCATAAGCATGACCACCTTCATAGTTAATTTGGCTATAGATAGGCTTGTAACCGGAGCCCACTGGCGAAGAACCATAAGAACCTCACTCACATTCCAAATACCGGCATACCTGGGTTTAGGAGGATTAGAATTTAAAAACTCCCTTCATGAATCGTGAAACTAACGGATGTGTCCCTACTGTATGCAATTTTGCATTCATAGGTAAATAAAAAGACAGAGCACTTCTGGCTGAATTAATCGCACTGTAACTTAATTTTTGGTCGAAATAAAGAGTTGACAAAACTCCAATACGTCCGTGATCCCTGCAGTGTGATATACAATATTCTACTGTAGGCAAATTGCTCCCACTTCCTTATATAGGTGATATATTGCTGCTGTGTACTATCCCTGCAGGCCAACGTGAGAACATCCACAGTCCGATGAGACAGTCCTCTCCCCAGGTATGGCCTCCTTAAAATCTGCAAATTAACAGATCAATACGATCATATAAAGGATGTTGATCCCCAGTGACTGGATTTACCAGTAGATTTTTATTCTTGGGAATAAGCATGTAAGGCTCCCTAGCCATTTGTAATACAACGGGAAACCATGCTTGTGTAGGCCAATCTGGCACTACCAATACCCCTGAAGCGGAGTCCTCCTTGATCTTTTGCAAACATCTGCTGATGAGACAGAATGGAGGAAATACATACACAAACATTCCTCCCCAATGCAGCAAAAACGCATCCACTGCTACTGCCCCATATCTGGTTCCCATGAAACATATCTAGGTAACTGATGATTTAATCGAGATGCAAACAAGTCAATATCTGGCAATACTTACTGAACAATCATTTGGTTAAATACATCCTGATTTAACATCCATTCAATGTTGTCATTAAACTGACGTGACCTAGTGTCAGCTACCGTGTTGAACCTTCCTGGCAAATAAAGTGCTGAAAGCCAGATATTTTGGTCAATACACCAGCTCCAAATCTGGTTAGCCAGTCTATCACAAGACTGTGACTTAACTCCACCCATGTGGTTTACATATGCCACTGCTGTGGTGTTGTCAATCTGAACCTGCACATGCAGATCCACCTTGTAGAACAATAAGCGTTGAACCCATACCAGGTGCCCAACAACTCTAAATAATTAATCCCTCTTAATTGAAGAAGCGATGTCTCATCCACATTCCATCTGCCTCCACAACTAGAAGACATATCTGTTGCACCCCAACCCAGTGCAGTTACATCAGTCTGTAATATCAGTGACGGTGGTTCCACCAAACCTTCCTAAACTTTTTGAAACATGTACTATCCACCATTGTATGTCAGCAATCGCCCCAGCTGACAACTGCATAGGCCTATCAAAAATGGCCCCTTTGTATTCTCAGTGCCTGTTCCTTTGATCGTTGTAATTGTTGATAATGCAGAGGACCATACTGCACAGCTGGAAATGCTGCAACAAACTTCCCAATTAAACTGGCTACTTGTCTAATCGAAGGCCGTTGTTCTCCAATGAGATTAACACAGTCCACAATTAACTGATTCAATTATCCCTGGGCAAAGTTACCAACATGTGATTGGAATTAATGGTAAATCCCAGATAATCAATAATTTGGACTGGTGATAATTTAGATTTATCTGGGTGAATAACAAATCCCATTTGTTCAAAAGTGATTTTAACAACTGAAACTGATGATTGAGTTTCAGCATGACTTTCCAACAATCAGAATATCATCTAAATAGGCCATTACCACATGCCCCTGAGCTCTAAGTAATGCTAACACAGGTTTTACCAATTTAGTAAATAATCTAGAAGCTGAAGTTAATCCATTCGGCAATGCCCTGAATTGCCACAGCTCAGTCATCCAAATAAATTTCAAATATCTTCTATCATCACCATGAATAGACACTGAGTAATACGCATTCTTTAAATCAATGGTTGCCATATAATACCCTTTGGACACTAGATGTTTGCCCATGGTAAAGGTCTCCATTTTGAAATGCCTATAACAAACAAATTTGTTCAAACTCGATAAATCCAGAATAATTCTACATCCCCCAGTCTTTTTAGATCTGGGAAATATACTTGACAGAAATTGTTGACTTTGATAGAGAGAAGGCTCAACGAACCTCTTTCTTATGTAATGACTGAATCTCTGCTTGAATAAGCACATTTTCCTCATTTGAAAAAAATAAGTTTACGACTAGGAAAATGTTGATTAGGTAGACTGTCCTTAGAGCAAAATTCAATTTTTCACCCCTTCAATACTATTAAGTATGAACAAATCTGATGTCAACTGCTGCCATTGTTTGAGAAACAATTTTAACCTTCCCCAATTTGAACAGGAACATCAGTTAATTCATCGTCTGTCAATGTTATATTCCTTACCTGCATCTTTCCTTGCGGACCTTGTTGTCCTCGACTTCTTGTAGAGAACCCTTTTTGCCTTGCTTGCCAGCTGGCTTAATGAGGGCCATGGTTTTAACAACCTCATGACAGTCTTTGACCCTTTTTGCAAGGTTACCACCAAACAACAGATTTTGTGGTGGTACACTGGTCGGTTTGCACAAACTCGCCAAATTCGGATTAGCACTGGCGTAATAGCGGCCCTCCACGATATTATTAATTTCAAAATGCATGACAAAGGAATCCCAGTTCGTCCTGGTGTGCTTCATCCATATTGCTTGTATGAATAACTTTCACCACAACCGTAATACCTGCTGACAACAGTTTAAGCACTTTTTTAAACTTCATCTCCTGGCCCTAGCAGGCATACCCATCTATGACCAAATTTGGTGATTAACCACCGGTACCTTCAGGAGATCACAATTAACAGGAGCTTTATAGTTTTTTGCTATTTCATCCATAGCTAGCTCCTGTCACTGGTGGGAGAGCATATACTGAATTGCTTCGGCCAATTCTACATCAATCGCCTTTCCTGCCTCTCTACGCTCAGCAAACTTCCCAGCAATGTTCGGAATTACCTCCAACCGAACTCCTTTACTGCTCTCCCCCAGCATAGAATCAGTGTCAGCAAACTGCACTGATGGAACATCCTCCTCACAGGCAGGATAGTTCTGCAGCCCTGGAAGAGGTGCTGCTAGCACAAGCTCTCCATCAGCCTGGCTTGGGCACCACTCCTCCTCACGGAGCTGGTCCCTGTTGAGCATTCTTTTGTAATAGAATCTCGACGTGGGAGAGCCGTGAGCAAACGGACTCTCCTATGGAGGGTATAACCTCCAGGCCCGACTCATCTACGGGCCACAGAGACTTGCCAGTGGCCTTCCGCCCTACTGGCAAGCCTCCACTGCCCCCCGGCAGTGGGTCCGCAACCACTGGCTGTGTAGCCAGCACCGGACCAGGTGTACCAGACGGGCCTCCATCCTCAACACTCTCCTGGCCACTTTCTACCCCCGGAGCGCCTCGCCGACACCATCTTCACTTTCTTCAACATATCTACAAGAACTCCAAACCGTCGCAGAAAATGACCTGTGGTAAAAAAAATTTAAAAACCTTACCTCCGTTTAAACTTACCGCTTGGAGGAGCGCTGCTGCTCCATCCGGCCGACTGCACCAGCGTCTGACGTCATGACGCACCAACGGCTGTACGGGCTTCTATTCACGTAGTCACTCACGTGACTCCGAAGTACAATCTGCAGTCCTTTCTGACACCTTGATCTTGACTTGCTGCATCCCCATTTGTGAATCACGCTATCCTTTCCCTCTAATTTGAAACATTAACATTAATCTGAACAAAAATATATCGACAATCTCATTGAGCCATAAAACCACACAACATAAACATGATAAACTCAGTGCAAGGTTAGGTACATGCAATTGGGACGTTGTAGCCATTACATAAACATTCAAGTTAAGAGAGGGACAGTATTAGCAGCTTAATGCTCCAGGGTACAGATGCTACAGGAGAGATAGAGGTGGAGGTAAAAGAGGAAGGTGTTGCTTTATTGATTAAGGACAAGGCTGTGATCAGAGATGTCATTACTGAGGGCTGAGAAATATGAAATGGATGATCATCCTGTTGGGAATGGACAACAGACCCCCAAATAGTCAATGGATATTAGAACAGGCAAATATGACAAGAGGTTGCACTCAGATGCAGCACTAATAAGGCTGTCATAGTAGGGGATTTTAAATTTCCAAATATTGACTGGGAATTTCAGAGAAAACGATTTAGATGGGGTGGAATTTGTCAAATGTGCTCAGGAATGTTTCCTCCGGCAATATGTAAAGGGCCCAACACAGGAGATGATATTGCTTGATCTAGAAACAGAAAATTAGGAGGGGCAAGAGACTGAAGTGTTCATGGTGGAGCCGTTTGGGACACGCAACCTCTGTTCTATTAGCTTTACGATAGTTATGGTTGAAGACAAGACAGTTAAAATTCAAAATTGGGACAAGGCCAACTTTGAAGGTTTTAAACAATAAATGTCTGTACTTGCTCAGAGCAGGTTGTTTGCAGAAAAAAAGGAAACTTGGAAATTGGGATGCTTTTAAAAGTCTGCTGACAAGAGTTCATGGAATGCATGTTCCTGTTAGAGTGAAGGGAAGGCAAGTGGGAGTAAGGACGCTGGGATGATGAGAGAAATTGAGGCTGTGGTCAAGAATGGGAAGGGCGCATGCAGCAGCTATAGGCAACTGGGATCAAATGTATCCTTGGAAGAGTTTCTGGAACTGAGGAGCACGCTAAAGAAGAATATTGGGGGGGGGGGGGGGGGGTGGGGGGGGGGGGGGGAGCAGAAATTAACTCTGGCAGATAAAATTAAATATAATCCAGAGATTTTATGTACATTCACTCTTGACTCACTTGATGCTTGATATAGCTCATTTGGTAGTTCTCCCTCCTCCGAGTCAATAGGTTATTGATATGTCTCACTGCAGAAAGTTAAATGCCTGAATAAGGCTGATACCATAGGTCACTGCTGAGGGAATGCAACATTATGGGAGGTGCCATCAACAGATGTAATTTTGAACCAAGGCCCCATCTCCCAGACAGAAGCAAAGAGTATCCCATGGTAACATTTCAAAGAACAGAATAACTTTGGAGCGCAGAAGGTTAAGTGACTTGATTGAGGTCTTTAGAATGATGAAAGGGATAGACAGAGTTGACGTGGATAAGCTTTTCCAATTGAGGGTAGGGAAGATTCAAACAAGAGGGCATGACATGAGAATTAAGGGACAGAAGTTTAGGGGTAACGTGAGGGGGAACTTCTTTATTCAGAGGGTGGTGGCTGTGTGGAATGAGCTTCCAGCAGGGGTGGTGGAGGCAGGATCGATTTTAACATTTAAAAGTAAAGTGGATAGGTATATGGACGTGAAGGGAATGGAGGGGTATGGTCTGAGTGCAGGTAGATGGACTAGACTAGGGAAAACAAATGGTCGGCACGGACTGGAAGGGCCGAGAGGGCCGGTCTCCGTGCTGTAATTGTTATATGGTTTATAACTATCTCTGGTATCTTGTATATATTTACCCTCCACTTGATATTGAAAAAGATCACATTGTCGTTTGTGGGATCCAGGTGCCTGAATATTTGGTTGCTACGTTTTTACATTAAAACAGTAATTACACTCCAGAAGTGTTAAAGAAGGAACTGCAGATGCAGGAAAATCGAGGGTACACAAAATGCTGGAGAAACTCAGCGGGTGCAGCAGCATCTAAGGAGCAAAGGAGATAGGCAACGTTTTGGGCTGAAACGTTGCCTATCTCCTTTGCTCCTTAGATGCTGCTGCACCCGCTGAGTTTCTCCAGTTTTTTGTGTACACTCCAGAAGTCTTTCTTTGGCAATAGTGCACATCCCATAGAAACGAAAAGGCATCACATACAAGTCTACCTATTATAAATTTCCAGTGGATAAAAATGAATTCAAGGCCGTGTTCAAATCTTTCTGAAAGAAATGTAGCTTCCCCAATTACTTTTCTGGCCTATGACAGTTCAAAGTGGAGAAGGGGCATTTAGTTTAGTTTTAATTTAGAGAAAAAGCGCAGAAACAGGCCCTTCGGCCAACCAAGTCCTCACGAACCAGCGATCCCCACACATTAACACTATCTTTGCACACCAGGGATAATTGTACCAAGTAGCCAATTAACGTACAAACCTGTACGTCTTTGGAGTGTGGGAGGAAACTGAAGATCTTGGAGAAAACGCGCGTGGTCACGGGAAGAATGTGCAAACTCCGTACAGACAGCACCCGTAGTCGGGATCAGACCCTTGTCTCAGGTGCTGCAAGTGCAGTAAGGCAGCAACTACCGCTGAGCCACCATGCTCCCTGTAGGATTAAACTGAGAGCTTTGAGATCATGCATTGGAGTGCACTGCATACCCTGTTGGACACTTCCTGCCCTATCCGTCGTAGACTCTGCACTTCTCACATTGATCTCACTGGCCACCTTAGAAATTACTAAACCAGAGCAATAACAGGTCATCCTTGATCCTGAGGGACCACCAAAGAAAAAGACGGCAGCTCTAGTGAATATAAAATTACCATCTCAACTGATCTACAGTGAGAATGAGTTGGCCTTTCAGCTTAAACTTTTTATTTTAATTCCAATACTAATTGTAGCAATCTTACTCAAAAGAAGTGATAGAATGACTTGTGTGGTAATTGAAAAGTTAAACTATTCTTCTGGAGGAGGGCATGCTGTGTTTGAATTGATGCTGTGTAGAAGGTTCTGTACTTTGTATATAATTTGTGTTCTGCCTCAAGCTGAAATAAAAAGAATGTCCTCTGCATTAACATCCTTCACACTGACAAGCACAATCATTTAACAGCTGGTTGAATAGCATTGAGAACTAATTGCGCAGTCTGTTACATCGACACTAACCTTTGTATTCTTCCTAATGCTGACTGAAAGATAGCTTTTATGATATTCCTAGTTTGTGCAGTGCCGCATTCATTTTTAATGTCATAGTCGTAACAGAAATTCCAAAAGAAGAATATCCAGAAGTGTATTTATTCTTGGGAATGTATTTTGGGTGTGTGGAAGTACTCAGGGAGGGATAGCACCTCTGGTAGGGGACATGTCATGCTCCTCTGAGGGTTAATTAATCCAACTTTATTCCCCACCCGGCACTCAGCTCTCACCTGGAGCTCCAAGAAGCTGTTAGCGTGAGGCAGTAGCCACACCCTGGAAATTCACTTTGGCGATCGGCTAAAACAGGTGAAGGTAGCCGACGGGTCTTGAACCTTTGGTGAGTTTAGGGACTTGCTCAGCCCAGCATGCAAAGTCTGTTCCAGAGGTAGACACAAAATGCTGGAGGAACTCAGCGGGACAGGCAGCATCTTTGGAGAGAAGGAATGGGTGATGTCTCGGGTCGAGAGCCTTCTTCAGACTGATGTCAGGGGAGTGGGCGGGACAGAGTTAGAATGTAGTCAGAGAGAGTAAGACTGGTGGAAAAGCTGGGAAGGGGGAGGGGGATGGAGAATGAGGGAAAGTAAGGGCTATTTTATGTTAGAGAAGTCAATGTTCATACCGCTAGGCTGTGAGCTACCCATGCGAAATATGAGGTGCTGTTCCTCCAATTTGCACACTGACAATGGAGGAGGCCCAGGACAGAAAGGTCAGATTGGGAATGAGAGGGAGACGTAAAGTGCTGAGCAACCGGGAGATCAGGTAGGTTAAGGCGTAATGATCAGAGGTGTTCAGCGAAACGATCGCCGAGCCTGCGCTTGGTGTTCTGGAGATTTTGCGGAAGAAATCCACTGTAGGGTTCAACGGCCAGGAAGGCCGCTCAGCAGCACATTGTGGAGTGCAGAGGGCATGACAGAGCATGAAAGAAGACCTGGCCGTCCAGTGCAGCTGAGAGAGTTTCCAGATGTAACGCCTATCCGTGCCACTGGAACCTAGCTCCTGCGGCCGAGAGGATGGGGTTGCTCGTGTGCAACAGCCTCTCCACCGTAATCTCTCCCACACACAGGCTATTGTGCAAGCATGAGACTGCACGACCAAACTATTGTTGTCTACGACGGGCCACCACCATTTCTTCATGACTTGGAATTTACTGTGAGATATGCTTCGTGTATGGTAGGACTGAGCTAGAATTGTACTGGAAAGGCTTCATACAACTGGGAATCTGGACAAATTACTCACATTCAGATGGCTAAAAAAGGAGTTCTGATCTAAAAAAAAAAATTACATATGTCTTGGGACTCAGTTCCAAAGCATTCAAGTATCAACACAAAATGGTAGGAATTTGCAAAAAGGAAGGCCTTTTCTTTAGTATGGGGAGTGGATCATTCATCTTGATCAATCTTTCTATTAGATTTTGGTAAACATTTGTTTTTTAAATTTTACCCAAAACGTCATCACCATCAGGGGTGGCATAATGGCACAGTGGTAGAGTTGCTGCCTTACAGAGCCAGAGACCTGGGTTCAATCCTGACTATGGGTGCTGCCTGAATGGAGTTTGTGCGGAGTTTGCAAGTTCTCATTGTAACCTCGTAGGTTTTCACTGAGTGCTCCGGTTTCCTCCCACACTCCAAGGACATACAGGTTTGTAGGTTAATTTGACTTGGATAAAAATTGTAAATTATCCCTAATATCTAAGACAGTGCCAGTGTACGGGATTGATCGCTGACTCGATGGGCCAAGGTCGTTTCTGCACTATCTCTAAACTAAACTAAACTAAACTAATCTTACCTTACAAAAATTTTCTGTTTCAAAATTTTCATTTGGTTCAGTCTCCACAGCTTTTTCAGGAAAATAATTCAAGATTTCTATGACAAAGTATTTTCCGAGCTTACTCTTTATCAGCCTACCTCTTAACTTTAAGCATGTGGCTTCTCATTCTGAATTAGTCCAGCAGAGAAAAAATGTGCACATATGTACTGTCAAACTCCTTAATCATTTTGAGCATTTCAATTCGATCATCCTTTTATCTTTGGGATTTTGAGTCTTTGGAGGGTGTGCTGAGATATGGTACTTCGGTCATGCAGTTAGAAGATCACTGTTTTCCTAAGAACAAAAAAGACAGAAGGAAATATAAAACAGGAAATCAAAATGGTGAAGCATTGTGTCAATTTGAATAAGAGAAGATTTCCGCTGGCTGGAGAGTCAGTAGCCTGAAGATACAGGATAAAGATAATTGACAGAATAAACTGTGGAAGGGTGAGAATTATGTTTTCTGACAGTAAGTTATTGTGCATCTGGAATACACTGGTTGAAAGGGGGATGTAAACAAAATTGAAAGGGAAGCAGATATGCGCTTGAAAGAAAGAATGTCTGGGATATGGGTTAAGAGCAACAGTATGAAACTAATTGGATATATTTTACCATGTGTCAGAACTAAAATGAAGGATAAACGGGTTTCTGCAATGTTGTATGATTTTGTTAAACTTAAACAGTTGTGTACACTAGCCTCAATCTAAACACAAATAATAGCTGGTGAATTTGCACATATGCCTGCTTTTATTAAACAGTCATAAATCGTATAATATTTCAAGGATTTAAGTATTCAGTTATAGAAAGAGCATTTAAACCACAGACTATACATGCAGTTTCATAAACTGTTAGTGGATCCCAATGATGCTGCCACAGATGTGGTCTGGTCAGGCAGAATCTGTGGAGGGAAATGGACAGTTAACATTTTGGGTTGGGAACCTTCGTTGTCCTGACCTGAAACATAATTTGTCCATTATCTCCGCAGATACTGCCTGACCTGCTGAGTTCCTCCATTAGTCTTATTTCTACTCAAAACTCCAGCATCTGCTGCATCTTGTATCATTATATTCAGTTGCATCTTGACAGTATGCAATGGAAAACTGATTGTGAAGAGAGAGAAGAGGACGGAGATTACATTTGTTGGGGGACTAACTGTTTTGAGAAGAAGGTTTAAGACCATGAAATAAAACCCGTAACTGTTAGAAACAGAAACATAGGAAAGATAGATAGGTGCAGGTGGAGGCCTTTTGGCCCTTCGAGACTGCACCTCCATTCATTGTGATCATGGCTGATCATCCACAATCAGTAACCCTTGCCTGCCTTCTCCCCATATCCCTTGATTCCCCTACCCCCTAGAGCTCTATCTAACTCTTTTTTGAATTCATCCAGTGAATTGGCCTCCACTGCCTTCGGTGGCAGAGAATTCCACAAATTCACAACTCTCTGGGTGAAAAAGATTTTTCTCATCTCAGTTTTAAATGGCCTCCCCTTTATTCTCAGACTGTGGCCCCTGGTTCTGGACTCATCCAACATTGGGAACATTTTTCTTGCATCTACCTTGTCCAGTCCTTTAATAATTTTATATGTTTCTATAAGATTGCCTCTCATCCTTTGAATTCCAGTGAATAGAAGCCCAGACTTTCCAATCTTTCCACATATCACAGTCCCGCCATCCTGGGGATTAACCTTGTGAAACTATGCTGCACTGCCTCAATAGGAAGGATGTCCTTCCTCAAATTAGGAGACCAAAACTGCACACGATACTCCAGGTGTGGTCTTACCAGTGCCCTGAACAACTGCAAAAGGGCCTCTTTACTCTTATACTCAAATCCTCTCATTATGAAGGCCAACATGCCATTAGCTTTCCTCATTGCCTGCTTATCAATGGCTTTCTGAAATCCAGATACACCACATCCACTGGCTCTCCTTCATCCGTTTTACTTGTCACATCCTCAAAAAATTCCAGAAGATTAGTCAAGCAGGATTTCTCCTTTATAAATCCATGCTGACTTGGACCAATCCTTTACTGCTATCCAAATGAGCCATTGTTACTTCTTTAATAATTGACTCCAGCATCTTCCCCTCCACCGATGTCAGGCTAACTGGTCTATAATTCCCCGTTTTCTCTCTCGCTCCTTTCTTGAAACGTGGGATAACATTAGCTACCCTTCAATCCACATGAACTGATCCTGAATCTATAGAACATTGGAAAATGATCACCAACGCATCCACAATTTCTAGTGCCACCTTCTTAAGCACCCTGGGATGCAGACCATCAGGCCCTGGGGATTTATCAGCCTTCAGTCCCATCAGTCTACCCAATACTATTTCTTGCCTAATGTAAATTTCTTTCAGTTCCTCTGTCCCCCTGGATCCTCTGTCCTTTAGTACATCTGGGAGTTTGTTTGAGTCTTCCTTAGTGAAGACAGAACCAAAGTACCTGTTCAACACTTCTGCCATTTCCTTGCTCCCCATAATAATTTCACCTGTTTCTGCCTTCAAGGGACCCACATTTGTCTTTTCTAATCTTTTTCTCTTAACATACCTAAAGAAGTTTGTACTATCTGTCTTTATATTCTCAACACTCAACAGACCAGGCAGCATCAAAGGAAAGAGAAACATAGTTTCAAATGGAGTACTTACAGGATCAGGAGAATGAGAGGTGATCTTATAGAGGTGTATAAGAGGTGTATAAGATCATGAGAGGAATAGATTGAGTAGATGCACAGTCTCTTGCCCAGAGTAGGTGGATCGAGGACCAGAGGACATAGGTTTAAGGGGAAGGGGAAAAGATTTAATAGGAATCTGAGGGGTAACTTTTTTCACACAAAGGGTGGTGGATGTATGGAACAAGCTGCCGGAGAAGGCAGTTGAGGCAGGGACGATCCCAACAATTAAGAAGCAGTTAGACAAGTACATGGATAGGGCAGGTTTGGAGGGATATGAACCAAATGATGCAGATGAGACCAGTTTTGCTGGGACATGTTGGCTGGTGTGGTCAAGTTGGGCGGAAGGGCCTGTTTCCACACTGTATCACTCTATGACTCTATGACTCAATGACACCGTCAAACTTACTGAGGGTTTATGGAACTTTCTCATTTCACTAAATTTCCAGCAGTTTTGTGAGTTTTATTGAAGTCCTGAATGCTTCGGAACTGATTCAAATATGATTGTAACCGGGGATGTGAGTAAAATATGTATGAGAAATTGCCTAATGCACAAAGTTAGAGGCAGTTGGAATTGTTTGCCAAACCTGGTACTTGAGTCAATGATTATTGTTGTTTGAACATTTAATTGCTGCATTTTACTCTGTTGCCAACTCATTTTCAAAATGTACGTTTTCTTTTGTGTCTTGCACTTTTGAGAAGAAGCTGATTTATGAGTTTACAAACGGCAGCTGCAGCAGGTTTCCCCTCAGCCACACACTTTCTGCTTTAACTAAATCTCATTATAGTGGCCAAATGCATTGCCACGGAGATGAGGAAGATGGAGAAACATGAAGATAGACACAAAATGCTGGACTAAGTCTGCGAGACAGGCAGGATCTCTGGATAGAAGGAATGGATGATGTATCGGGTCGAGACCCTTCTTCAGACCATAAAAGCAGGGAGGCAGGAGGATCGAAATCGAGGGTGAATATAATTATTGATGATGATGGAAGGAGGGATCCTGTGAATGTGGCTTGGAATCACCGGTGACAACTAATCTGAATGGGCATTTCCATACCTCTGCAGACTCACCATTAAATCTCTTCTCCTATCTAATTTTACCAATGCAAAACTCCACAAAATATGGGATTTGTGAGCCAAGAGCGTAATTCCGACAACGTTTGCATATCCTTGGAATGGTGCCCTTACTAGCCTTGATCTTCTCAGAGATAAATTTGTTTAATCATCATCATCGGCGGTCACTCAAAACGGGTACGACTGTCCTCTTTTGGGAGGACACCTGTACATGATTTTATTTAACGTGGGGAGACAATTCAATAATACTCCCACCTTTCATTTTAGCTGAATTTGCAACCAATCTAGTTAGGATTAAATTTAATGAAAAATACACATAGTTATACTTCTGTGCTAGATCCATACGTTAAATGAATGTCTATTTTGGGACGTGTTGCACATTGCAGCTTAGATGAAAGGTAGTCACGCTATTGAAGTTGTGGAAAAGATCAAACTCTAAGAATATTATGGGATGTGCTAAATTAATATTTCCATATTCCAAATCCCATATTTTGTAGATTTTCACATTGCTAGGATAGCTACCCAAGATAATATCATTTTCTACCATTACCAATACTTACCTCTTAATAAAATGATACTCCATGTGGTAATGCTGTCTACCAGTATAAAACTGCCATCAGCCTGTTAAGTAAATGCTGATCAGCTTTGACATTTCTCAGCATTTAAGTGACGCCAACAATATCTCTCTCCGGTTAAAAGGAATGACAGGAATTTGCCAATCCTTTTTCCCCCATTTATTCCACCTTTCAGTCAAAGTAGGGCATGTAAGAGACTGAAAGGAGAGCAATACAGGCGTGAAAGAACCATGAAGAATTCATTAGTCAAATGACAATGTCTGCATTTAAATTTAAATTATTTTTCACCAGTTGCCGTCAGTGATTTATTTACAGAGGATTATTTCGAAATTGATGGAACTCAATGTAAATTAACTCTTAAGGCCACATTAATATTTGGGAAAATGAGACGACATTTTTATGACATCGCATTGGGTGAATGCTACATGTATTTCAATATAGACAGCTACTTATTTAGTTTTCTTGCCAATCTTGCCAATCTCTGATCAAGATGTAACAACGTTACAGGGACACTGTTAACCCTTAAACCCCTGTCTCACTGTGCGAGTTGGCCCACGAGTGACCCCGAGTTTTCACTCGTGGTGATCACGTAGCGGGAACGTCGGAACTCGCGCGTTCAACTTGTCCACTCGTGGCGCTAACGGCAGGTACTCGGGAAACTTGTTAACTCGTGAAAAAAATCAAACATGTTTGATTTTTTCCACGAGTCAAATTAACTGTTCAAGTTAAAAATGGAAACATTTAAACTCGTTGCAGTAACGTAATGGCCCGTGCGTTTTTACCATAGTGTCTCGTGAGTCTATCGTGGGAACTTTTTTATAATCTGAAAGGGACTGAACCAAAGTAGTATAATATGTATATACATATTATATATATTATATATATTTCAATTCCAACCCCGAAGCAATTGAGAGGCGATTTCTTGGGGCCGTGTAATTTAACGTGTGTCTTTGCTTTTAAAAGTGAAGCTGTTTAATTGTTTACGCTGCGCTGTGTTTCGTGTTGGGGAGAGTGCTGCTGTACAATGCTTTCGATTTTATACTGCCCTCCCCCCTTCCACAGAAAAATGCCTAAATTTTTCTTTGTGCCCGCTCTCCTGGGAGCAATCCAAACCAGGGGAACAATGAACCCTCAGAGGCTTCGCGTTCCTTGCTCCTATATATGGAGGGTACACAAAAAGCTGGAGAAACTCAGCGGGTGCAGCAGCATCTAAGGAGCGAAGGAGATAGGTGACGTTTCGGGTCGAGACCCTTCTTCCTTTATTAGGAAGAAGGGTCTCGACCCGAAACGTCGCCTATCTCCTTCGCTCCTTAGATGCTGCTGCACCCGCTGAGTTTCTCCAGCTTTTTGTGTACCCTTCGATTCTCCAGCATCTGCAGTTCCTTCTTTAAATCCTATATATGGACCTCGCTCGCTCGCAACTGTATGAACGCTCGATCAACCAGACATCGGCCAACACAGAGGCCTGATTACTGAAAACAAAGTCAACTTGTACCAGACCTCATCATCTTCCTTCCGACAACCCGTAACCACGGCACCACACTTTCAACAGAAAACTTAATATTTAAAGAATATATTATGGGACATTGGATTGTCTGAAGAAGGGTCCCGAGCAGAAACGCCACATATGTGTGTGTGTGTGTGTGTGTGTGTGGCTGTGTGTGTGGCTGTGTGTGTGTCTGTGTGTGTGTCTGTGTGTGTGTCTGTGTGTGTGTGTGTGTGTTTGTGTGTGTGTCTGTGTGTGTGTGTGTGTTTGTGTGTGTGTATCTGTGTGTGTCTGTGTGTGTGTCTGCTGTCGGGTCCCGGCGGCCGCTCAAAGTCACCCGAGCTGCTTCCTTCCTCTGAAGTGGTGGCCAGCTGCTGTCTGTGTGTATCTGTGTGTGTGTGTGTGTGTGTGTGTGTATGTGTGTGTGTGTGTCTCTCTCTCTCTCCCTCTCTGTCTATCTGTTTGTATCTGTGTGTGTGTCTGCTGTCGGGTCCCGGCGGCCGCTCAAAGTCACCCGAGCTGCTTCCTTCCTCTGATGTGGTGGCCAGTCCTGCTGTCTGTGTGTATCTCTCTGTGTGTGTGTGTGTGTGTGTGTGTGTGTGTGTGTGTGTGTGTGTGTGTGTGTGTGTGTGTCTGCTGTCGGGTCCCGGCGGCCGCTCAATGTCAGTCACCCGAGCTGCTTCCTTTTTAAAAATTATTTAAAATAGAGATCCATTGCAAAAAAGTATTTAAAAACATAAAACAACAAGAAATGCTTGGTTACTGGAGGATGCGCATTTTCCCATTGTAGGTCATATCAATAGATGCCGCCGCGCTGAAATAACTCAAAACCACAGGATGGAGATGTATTTTAACATTGTTGCTTTATTAAAACATACCTTCATTCACGGTTGGCTCAAGAGTAACGGGAGAGGAACTTGGTAACTCGGGAGAGGAACTTGGAACATCGCAGCAATGACATACCCGTGGGAACTCGGTTACACACTTGATCATAAACTTGAAGTCTCGTGCACAGCCACGAGTCTGTCACTCGGGGTACCTCGTGGGTCAACTCGCACAGTGAGACAGGGCCATTACTGTTTTTTGAGTGTTTCATGGTTTGCAGATGCAATTATGTTCCAGTCAGTTTATTAAATATCATGGTTACTGAATTCAAATTATTGATTTAACAGTATTGCAGAGTGTTTTCAGAGATTGAATCAAAAATGATCACTTCAAGTGAACCAATTTATTCTCATAAGTTGGGGTTTGCTTACGTAAACATCACGATTTGACCAATGGAGATGATTGAATTTATGTATCATCTCAATTTTGGGGATGCTGACCTGGAAAACAAGGCTGTCATTGTCTTGCTTTTCCTATCAATGTTTTGGGAGAATTTTGCAGTTGTGCTGGTTAGCATCTCTTCGTAGCCTTCAGTTACTTTGATGTTATGCTGTAGGTAGTTCATGTTTCTGAAGCGTTCAGGAGGAGTGGGATCCTGGCAAGCCAGTAGACTCTGAGCTTTCTGACTGGTTTGAGATCTGGTCAACAAAGACTGTTTTTGCCTGATAACCAAAGACTCTTAGTGCACTCCAAATAAAGTTGAATTTTTACCCTTGATATCTGCCATGGTGATAGTTGGCTCCCAAGATATGGGAAATGCAGGGAGTAGCAGTCAATGTGATAATGTCTAACAAATGCCTTTGCAATTTACTATAGGGATAGTGGAGCATTCTCCTCTAATTTGGTTCCTCACTAAAAGGTCATGCCCCTTTGGCTTCTTCTTCATGCTATGCAAGTCATGATCATAAGTGATGTGTCCATGATAGACTTGATCTCAAATAGATTGTTTGCTGTTGAGCAAGGTAATCATCCTGACATGATTCTTAAATGTGCAAACTGCAATGTTGCACTCGATCTCTAATAACCTTCATGCTGGAATGAAACTAATCTTCAGGACAAATGGCAAATTATTTCTCCCTTGTTTGCTCCACTCCAGAACTAATGTCACTCCAACTACAGTCATCAGCTGCAGTACACATGTGTGCTTGTTCAGAGGTCGAGCTACATTTACTATTAACTCATGCGTAGAAGAATGTGAGAGGATTGGCCTAACACTTAGTGTCTGGAAACCAAAGGCTGTGTACCCTGAGGTACAACATTGCCCTCTAAATAAGTAGAGTGGAGCGGTGCATATAGAGCCTTCGTGTATATACTCCTACTGAAAGTTTGTTAGGCTCTGGCTAATGAACAAAGGACTTTTCTGGATGGCTAGTCCATGAAGACTTCAATGAAGGAATGATGTCCTGTACTCATGAACAAGTGGACTTAAAGTTGTCGAATTTAACCTCCTGAACCTCTCGCCTAAAGATTGCATCTTTTAGAAACATAGAAAATAGGTGCAGGAGGAGGCCATTTGGCCCTTCGAGCCAGCACCACCATTCATTGTGATCATGGCTGATCGTCCCCAATAAATAACCTGTGCCTGTCTTCTTCCCATATCCCTTGATCCCACCAGCCCTTAGACCTCTAACTAACTCTCTCTTAAATCCATCCAGTGACTTGGCCTTCACTGCCCTCTGTGGTAGGGAATTCCACAAATTCACAACTCTCTGGGTGAAAATGTTTTTTCTCACCTCAGTCTTAAATAGCTTCTCCTTTATTCTAAGACTGTGGCCCCTGGTTCTGGACTTGCCCAACATTGGGAACATTTTTCCTGCATCTAGCTTGTCCAGTCCTTTTATAATTTTATATGTTTCTATAAGAACCCCCTCATCCTTCTAAACTCCAGTGAATACAAGCCTTGTCTTTTCAATCTTTCCTCATATGACAGTCCCGCCATCCCAGGGATCAATCTCGTGAACCTACGCTGCACTGCCTCAATTACAAGGATGTCCTTCCCCAAATTAGGAGACCAAAAGTGTACACAATGTGGTCTTACCAGAGCCCTATACAACTGCAGAAGAAACTTTCTACTCCTATACTGAAATCCTCTTGTTATGAAAGGCCTACATTCCATTAGCTTTCTTCACTGCCTGCTGTACCTGCACGCCAACTTTCAGTGACCGGTGTACAAGGACACGCAGGTCTCGCTGTACCTCCCCCTTACCTAACCTAACCCCATTGAGATAAAAATCTGCCCCTTGTTTTTGCCACCAAAGTGGATAACCTCACATTTATCTATATTATACTGCATCTGCCCACACACTCAACCTGTCCAGGTCACCCTGGAACCTCCTAACATCCTCTTCACAGTTCATACTGCCACCCAGCTTTGTGTCATCTGCAAGCTTGCCAGTGTTGCTCCTAATTCCCTCTTCCAAATCATTAATATATACAGTATAGTAAACAGTTGCGGCCCCAACACGAAGCCTTGCGGGCACTCTCCACTGCCTGCCATTCTGAAAAGGACCCGTTAACTCCTACTCTTTGCTTCCTGTCTGCCAACCAATTTTCTATCCACGTCAACACCCTACCCTTAATTTCTTTTTTTTCCAATCTTGCTTACCAAAGGAGGATGAGAACATGATGATTATGGTCAGGCATTTCCCTTCTCCAATGATAACACGTATAAAGAGGTGTTATTATTGAGAAGAGAGAATATTTGACAGCATACCCACTTTTCAAGGAACATCTTCAGACAATGTCCAAAATAAGTCTTAATATGTTGTTGAAGTATCCATAGAGTATCCCAAAATCTCCCCTGAAGTATAGTTTTGGTCTTCTTCAAACCAGCAGATGAACAGTAAAAGTTAAGTGTTTAAGATGGAACTGCAGATGCTGGAAAATCAGAGGTAGACAAAAGTGCTGGAGAAACTCAACGGGTGCAGCAGCATCTATGGAGCGAAGGAAATAGGCAACGTTTTGGGCCAAAACACTTCTTCAATGGTAGTAAAAGTTAAGTATTAGCTTAACAAAAATACAACCTTTGCTGGTGGAACTCAGGGCATCAGGCAGCATCTGTTGAGGGAAATGGACAGGTAATGTTTTGGGTCAGTACATTTTTAAGTTGCAGGCAAAATCCCCAAATAAAACTCTAAGATGTAAATGTTATCTACTGTGAGGAATACATAAAAGGTACTTTGCAACCAACAGAAAGAGAAAGAGATAACAATGGCATAAAGGTGACATTCTACTGCTGACTGGTTATCTCACTACTGTAAATTCATTTCACGCAAAATAGCTGCTGGTTCTGCCTGCAAAATAAATAGATTATATTCCTACTGCATTTTACATTATTGACCATACATATTACAAATGATAGCATTATGATAGAAAACCACAGAATCAATAAATAATGATAAAAAAAAACGGCAAGGGACACTATAGGGTCAAATTGCATCTGGCGGAAAAAGGATTGTAAATGTTTTAGGTCAAGAACTTATATCAGGACTAAGAATGGATGACAAAAGTATAAGTAAGAAAGGGGAAAGGTGAGACTGGACCAGGAGGCAATAAGTGGGACAAGAAAAAGTGAAGGATGATGGGCAATGGAGCCAGGTGAGGGAGGGGTTGGGTTTGGAGACATAGGCATGTGGGTGATAGGTGGAAGCAAACAAGGAAATAAAAAGGCAGGTGGAGCTAGTTTGAGGGTGAGGAAGGTGTAGGTGGAAAAGCTACATTTCCTGAAAAAGAAGGACATTTCAGATATCCTGCAATGGAAGGCCTCATCTTGAAAGCAAATGAGGATGTAGAATCTTCTTCAGTGGAGTTTCCCTCAGGAGTGGTAATCTTTCAAGTGACAGAGTGGGGAGAACTGGAATCAAGGTTGCCATGGTAGTTAGTTATATAGTAAATAGAAACATAGAAACATAGAAATTAGGTGCAGGAGTAGGCCATTCAGCCCTTCGAGCCTGCACCGCCATTCAATATGATCATGGCTGATCATCCAACTCAGTATCCCGTACCTGCCTTCTCTCCATACCCTCTGATCCCCTTAGCCACAAGGGCCACATCCAACTCACTCTTAAATATAGCCAATGAACTGGCCTCAACTACCCTCTGTGGCAGAGAGTTCCAGAGACTCACCACTCTCTGTGTGAAAAAAGTCTTTCTCATCTCGGTCTTAAAGGATTTCCCCCTTATCCTTAAGCTGTGACCTCTTGTCCTGGACTTCCCCAACATCGGGAACAATCTTCCTGCATCTAGCCTGTCCAACCCCTTAAGAATTTTGTAAGTGCCAATGGATTGTTTGTCTCCCGAGGTGGAGTCAGTGAAATTCAGAAAAGGGAGAGCAAGGTAGAAATGATCCAAGTGAATTTGACAGCGGCGTGGAAGTTAACAGCAATGGTGATAAAAAATAACAAGTTCCACATGAGTGCAGGAAGCAGCACCAATGCAGTTGTTGGTGTAACAGAGATAGATAGAACGTTTGGAATAGGGACTCATCAACATAGATAATAAAACGACATGTATAGCTAAGACCCATGTGAGTGCAATATGATGACATCTACTTACCCCTGGACCATGACCCCACTGACGAACACCAGGCCACCATCTCGAGCACCATAACCGACTTCATCAGCACCGGCTCCCTACCCCCCCGAGCCGCCAACCTCATCGTTCCCCAGCCCCACACGGCCTGATTTTACCTTCTCCCCAAAATCCACAAACCCGACTGCCCTGCAGACCCATTGTCTCTGCCTGTTCGTGCCCCACCGAACACATTTCCACATACCTTGACGCCATCCTATCCCCCTTTGTTAAATCCCTCCCCACCTATGTTCAAGACACCTCAGGCACTCTCCGTTGGCTCCGTGTATTCCATTTTCCAGGCCCCCATCCTCTCATCTTTACCATGGACGTCCAGTCACTCTACACCTCCATCCCCCACCAGGACGGTCTCAAAGCCCTCTGGTTGTTCCTCGACCAGAGGAGCAACCCATACCCGTCCACTGACACCCTCCTCCGCCTAGCGGAGTTGATCCTTACCCTCAATAACTTCTCTTTTGACTCCACCCATTTCCTCCAAACACAAGGTGTAGCTATGGGCACACGCATGGGCCCCAGCTACGCTTGCCTCTTTGTCGGGTACGTCGAACAATCCTTGTTCTCGGCGTACCAGGGCCCCATCCCCGATCTCTACCTCCGTTACATCGATGACTGCTTTGGTGTCACCTCCTGCACCCACATACAACTGACTGACTTCATCCATTTCACCACCAACTTCCATCCGGCACTCAAATACACTTGGACCATTTCCGACATTTCCCTACCATTCCTTGACCTCACCATCTCTATTGCAGGTGATACACTCCTGACCGACATCCACTACAAACCAACTGACTCCCACAGTTACCTGGACTACTCTTCCTCCCACCCTGCTTCCTGTAAGGACTCCATCCCCTATTCCCAATTCCTCCGTCTACGCCGCATCTGCTCCCAGGATGAGGTGTTCCGCACCAGGTCATCACAAATGGCCTCATTCTTCAGAGATCGGGGATTCCCCTCCCGCACTATAGATGAGGGTCGCACCAGGGTCTCCTCCATACCCCGCGACACTGCCCTCGCTCCCCATTCCCCCACTCGCAAACAGGGCAGAGTCCCCCTGGTCCTCACCTTTCACCCCACCAGCCGGCAAATACAACACATAGTCCTCCGCCAGTTTCGCCACCTCGAACGTGACCCCTCCACTCGCCACATCTTCCCATCTCCCCCCCTGTCTGCCTTCCCTCCCGCTCTACCCCTTCCCCGGGCACTTTCCCTTGCAACCGCAAGAAATGCTACATTTGTCCCTTCACCTCCCCCCTCCACTCCTTTCAGGGACCCAAGCAGTCCTTCCAGGTCCGACAGAGGTTCACCTGCACCTCCTCCAACCTCATCTACTGCATCCGCTGCTCCAGATGCCAGATGATCTATATCGGTGAGACCAAGCGGAGGCTTGGCGATCGTTTCGCCGAACACCTCCGCTCGGTCTGCAATAACCAAGCCAACCTCCCGGTGTTTCAGCACTTCAACTCCCCCTCCCATTCCGTATCCAACCTCTCGGTCCTGGGCCTCCTCCACGGCCAGAGTGAGCAACACCACAACTTGGAGGAACAGCACTTCATATTCCGCTTGGGGAGTCTGCATCCTTTGGGCTTGAACATTGAATTTTCTCAATTCTGTTAACCCTTCCCACCTCTCCCTCAGCCCTTGGGCCCTGGCATTCCCCCTCTCTCCATCTCCCTCCCCCACCCTAGTCGCACTAGCTTCTCATTTTCATACCACAAACAGCTTACAATGGCTTGTTCCCTTTATCATCGATACTTTGTTGCATATCTTTCATTCATTGTTCTTTATCTCTCCACATCACTGTCTATATCTCTCGTTTCCCTGATCCCTGACCAGTCTGAAGAAGGGTCTCGACCCGAAACGTCGCCTATCTTCTTCGCTCCTTAGATGCTGCTGCACCCGCTGAGTTTCTCCAGCCTTTTGTGTACCCTCTTTGATTTGTAGGATATGAGAAGATTAAAAATAAAAGTTATTCAAGGTAAGCGTAAATTTTACATAGTGGTTGAAAGTGTTGGTGGAAAGGAACTGGCTGGATCTTTGTTGAGCAAATAGGTGGAGAGCTCAAAGGCCTTCTGGTGGTGGATGGAGGTGTTTAAGATGAAGCACTATGGTGAAGATTTGGCAGTAGGAGCCCGAGAATCGGCAGTTGTCAAGTCATGCAAGGTGTCGGTAGGATGGGAGTGAACAAGGCGAGAGGATATGGTCAGTGTCTGAGGTGATTCGTCCAGAGTCAAGGTCCAAGAGATAAGTTCAGCATGACAGAGCAGGCAGAAACAATGGACCGACCGGGACAGTAATATTGTGGATCTCGGTAAAGAAATACATGTGGAATGTTGGGACATTACCAAGTTAATCAAGCTCCCATGCAGACATTTGCATTAATTGTTCAAGGCTGTCCCTGGGCGGGCTTTTTAAAGTTCCTGCACCTGGGATTCCCTTCTTCCAGCCAGTACACTCGGTCTCTGCTCAGACTGCTGCTCCACTGCAGACATTCATATTAACTTTGGGTGGAGAAATCTGCTTCCTAACTAACTCTTAGTGGTGCTTGAACTTAGTGGTCCTGGCGAGATCCTGCTCCCCGGACCTGGAATATCCTATGGTGAACTGTTGTCCCTTCTCCCTGCCATGCAAATTCACTTTGGCTATCTAACCAGCAGTCTACACCCCTCCCCTAGCAGATTCTAAGCTTTCACGAGGAACTACACACTGTTACCAATAGCCTTAAGACGCCATATCCTAGCAATGTTACAAAATTTTGAGATTTCAAAAATCAAGTCTGTAATTTATCCCTTCAGATAAAGTATACAAAGAAGTTTAATTTAACACCTAATTCACTTTAATATCTTCAGTATTAAAAAGGTTATAGCCATTTTCATACTCAAACATAATTTCATACAGAAATTAGCATCTTGTTCCCCATTGCCTTTCCATTGACTTAACACAAAAGTTGTGATCGAGGACAGTCAAAAACTTCCTTAAAAATTAAGAGAACTGAAAGAAATTTTCAGTTATTATAGATTGAAGCATTCTGAAACTAATATGAAACAATCTTACTTGGATGACCTGAAATTAAAGCATATAATTAGTTAATTATCCAATTGTAGCTAATTACAAAATTCAATTACTAGATCTAATCTATCCATTTCTTAAGAAAATATTAACATTTTTTTTAAAGCCTAAGTGTCCAAAGAACATTCACACAAGAATTCACAATATAACATGATTTTTAAATATAGTTGTCATTAATTTATAGGCCAAATTGAACAAATTTTGTGTTTAATGCCTTTAAATTAATGGGCATTTTAATCAGCTTACGAGTGGGATTTTCTGGAACACGATGGATTAGAACGTTGTGGTTGCGGTGAATTTAAACCCAATATCAGCAGGAAAAATTCTGCCGGTTCGTATGGGGACTAAATCACCGTTTTGCAACATGAAATATTGATTAAAGTCATCTAAACAAGCAAGTGTATATGTGAAAATAAACAGCTTTCACTTACCTGTCCCCTACGTAAAATCGGTCCCCGTTGTCGGCGTTCACGGCATTAGGAGCTAATTTTTATTTTACTGCAGCGCAGAAATAGTCGGGCGATTTAAAAACAAAATTAACTTACCTGCCGTTGGAACGAATCTCCAGAAATAGATCGCACTCCGACAAAATATTATTCCGGATGGCAAGGGGAAAACCGCATTTTAACCCCGCCCCCCCTTAAAGGCGCCAAAGTCACGCACACGGCCAGCGGCAGAACTGCAGCACCGCTGAAGGTAAGTTTTGTAACATTCCTAATTATCCCGATGCCTTGACCATAATAGTCAGGGACATCAATCAGGCTATCCTCAAGAATGTGCGAGCAAAAAACACGTCTCATGTTGAACCAGAGGCCCACTGCCCTGTCAGCCTTGGGTGCGCCTGTACCAACGGTCACTGTGGCAGATGTAAGATCAACTTCCCCGAGAGCGAATCCACTGAAAGGAACAGAAAGGAGCCTCAAGATGGCGGTGCTGGCTTAACAGCAGCAGCCTGTCTGCAGTCCGTCTGTTATTTTATTGTTTTGGCCTGTGTTTAGTTGGTTTTGTTTTATTAGATTGTGTGTGTATGTGGGTGGGGGGGAGTAACATGTCTGGGTCTCTTCCTTCGGGAGGGGGGGGGGTGCGACTTTTCTGTCGTATTCCCCGTCTTCGTCTCCGTCTGCTCCAAGGCCTAATGGCGGAGCTCGTGGCCTCGGGCCCCGGGCCAGTTCCAGCGGCCGCGGCCGCGACCCGACTCGGTCCCAGAGCGGTTCTAGCAGTGGCAGCAGCAGCAGCGACCCGACTCGGTCCCGGAGTGGTTCAAGCAGCGGCAGCAGGAGCGGCAGCAACCCGACTCGGTCCCGGAGCGGTTCCGACAGCGGCAGCGGCGATCCGACTCGGTCCCAGAGCAGTTCCAGCAGCAGCAGCGGCGGCGGCGGCGGCCTGGCTCGGTCCTGGGGCGGTTCCAGTAATGGCGGCGGCGGACAGCGGCGGAAGCGGCAGCAGCGGCGACCCGACTTGGTCCCGGAGCAGTGGTGGCGGTAGTGGCAGCGGCCGCGGGCCTAGTGGACGGCATCGTCGGGTTGGTGACCTGTTTTTATGAACTCCCGCAACAACAGCTTCGTCCGCTGGTCTGGAGGGTGGCAGCTTCGACCACCCCGGGCCGCAGAGTTGAACCGGCCCGTTCGTGGAGCTTGGTTGAACCGCGGGACTGACTTACTTACCATCACCCGGTGGGGTCACAACATCTGAAGCCTGGATCGCCTCGGCGCAGAGGGAAACAAAGAGGGAAGAGACAGAGACTTTAAGATTTTGTCTTCCATTACAGTGAGAAGGTGTTTGGTGAACTCACTGTGGTGGATGTTAAATTTGTGTTTATTGTGTGTTCTGTCATTTAAAAAAAAAAATATATATATATAGCTGCAGGGGAACGAAGTTTCCTTCAGACCAAAAGGTCTGAATGACAAATAAAGAATCTAATCTAATGAAATGGCCCTGATGGAGTCCCTGGCTGCTTCCTCAGGACCATTGTGGACCAGCTGACAGGACTATTCACAGACATCTTTTACTTCTCACTACTTTCTGAGTCTCCATCTGTTTAAGAATACCATTATTGTCCCAGTGCCAAAGAGAAAAGGTAGTGTACATACATGTCCACCATAATGACTACCGGCTCTTACATCGACCATTCAAGAGACTGGTGATGGAGCGCATTAATTCAGCCTCCCAGACACTGCAGTTTACCTACAATATCACCAGGTCCTCAGCAGGTGCAATCTCGTCGGCCCTGCACCAATCTGTGGAATATCTAGATAACAAGACGCGTATGTCAGAATCCTATTTAATGACTCATCCACTGCGGAGCCCAGAAGCCTGTCCTTGAGAGGGAAGCTGCCGAGCCCAGCCCCTGCTAATTCCCAAGGACCAGGAACCCGGGGAGGAGAGTAGAGAGAGATGGCATGTTGGCAGAGTGGGACGTATTATGTACTATGCTTTCCTCAGAGAAGCATAAATGTATGGTTTGTGGAGCTTAGACTGGGGGAATGAGCCTTCGGAAAACTAGCCTGAATGACAGAAGTTCTCTCAAGGATCTTAATCCACTATCATTCATCCATCAACGCTAATACTCCATTCCCCAATATTCCTCACTTTCCATCCCAATCCCCACATTACCGAATATTTTATTTCGCCTTGGAGACTAAGCAGGTTGCTTCAAAATCAGGTTAAAATCTAAGTGGCCATCTGAGGCCCCCGATGGCCCAATGCATGTTTGACTCAAAGATCATTTCATGAATATCTAACTCCAAAATGCAGGACAAGGTCTGAAGTCTTGACCAAATAACCTTTTGCCACAATCAGCCAAAGGCTTTACTGGCGCATTTAAGGCAGTGGTAAATTCAAACCATCGATGTTTGACTCTACCGAGATATACATCCTCTAATTATGGCTCTTTACTTCTTAACATATATTTCTGAAACAGTGCCTTAAACCATTTATAACCATCTCTCAGAACAGAAAGGGGATCAGTTTACATTAGATTACTCACTGTATTGAATAATTATTTTTTAATGCTTTACGGTCCCTAGCACACAGAATATGCTTTTATACTATGATTGCTGAATGTACAACTGGCAGTGAAGAATGCTAATGGCCTTCATAACAAGAGGATTTGAGTATGAGAGTAAAGAGGTCCTTCTGTAGTTGCACAGGGCCTTGGTGAGACCACATCTGGAGTATTGTTTAGTTCTCCTACTTTGAGGAAGGACATCCTTGTGATTGAGGCAGTGCAGCATAGGTTCACGAGGTTAATCCCCGGGATGGCGGGACTGTGATATGAGGAAAGATTGAAAAGACTAGGCTTGTATTCACTGGAGTTTAGAAGGATCGGGGGGATCTTACAGAAACATATAAAATTATAGAAGGACTAGACAAGCTAGTTGCAGGAAAAATGTTCCCAATGTTGGGTATGTCAACAACCAGGGGCCACAGTCTGAAAATATAGGGGAGGCCATTTAAAACTGAGATGAGAACAAACTTTTTCACCCAGAGAGTTGTGAATTTGTGGGATTCTCTGCCACAGAAGGCAGTGGAGGTCAATTCACTGGATGAATTTAAAAGATAGTTAGATAAAACTTCAGGGGCTAGTGGAATCAAGAGATATGGGGAGAAGGCAGGCACGGGTTACTAATTGTGGATGATCAGCCATGATCACAATGAATGGTTGTGCTTACTCATAGGGCCAAATGGCCATCTCCTGCACCTATTTTCTATGTTTCTATGTATAATTATGGTATTCTGTCAGTAATGATCTACTCTGCTATGCACAGTCCCACTTTTTCCCCTATCTCTTCTGCCAACGTGTGAATTATAATTCAAACAGACATTTTGAAGTTAATATGCCAACTGCCTCAACAAATGCTTCTGGAACAAGCCCAAGATTAATACAAATTACACTGTTGTGAAATCTTGTAAAATAATTAGACAAAATGAAGGAATGCCTGCTAAATCCGTTAGGTCTGAATGAATGAATACTTTGAATGAATACGTTATTGTCACATGTGACAAGTCACAGTGGAATTCTTTGTTTTGCATACCCAAGGTGTGCAAAGGGTTGCCACATAAAGAGCGGTGACTAAGTTACGAAGTATCCCGTACCAGGTCCACCTTTGTTCTCACCCCATCCACTGCCCCCTCCCTCCCACTGGTTCCTCGTTGTTTCCCCTCCACTCCCTCCCCCCCCCCCCCCCCCCTCCCCCCCCCCCATCCTGGCGGTTCACTTACGCCGGATCCTCCTTTGTTCTAATTTGCCCAAACATATTAAAAATAGTTAAATAGATCTTAAGATATTGGCCTCTACCTTCGAGTGTCAAAGCATAACCACAACTGTAAGATTTCCAATAACTTTGAAAGTAATGGAAAACAGATTTGAGATATGCTTTTAACAGTTTGTCGTGAGGTTTACATGTCAACATGCATTCCAAGCTCAGTAGTGGAACAGCAAAAGAAAAGTTGAGTGTTGTAACTAAGCCACTTAATACTCTTTGAATTCTACACAGAAATAAAGCATTGGATGTTGATTGTTATTAATCATTGCTTTTACTTTCCTGGAGAGAAATTATATGTATCCTTGTGCTGAGTATGCTAATTAGGAAGTAATGAATAACAAAACATGCACGCATTAAACAAAATTAACAGGCCATTAGTTGTTTTGCCACAAGGTGCTTGAATGCTTTCAAAAATTACCTATATGCAAGAATTCACGTTATCTGCACCAATTGGAATTTATTATTCCCATTGACGTTATAATCTGTTCAAACCTTTAACAAAATTGATGACATTAATTTGCACTTGAACAAGAAAGATGAAGTTCAGAATTCATTAGTGTAAGCTGTTTTTTGCTTGCTTGATTGCAACAGTGAAGTTATTTTTGCTTGGTATCTATTTTCCTTTGGCTACATGGAGTTAGTTACCACCTCCCACTTGCTGTTGTAGCCCATCTCAGGATTATTTTGAAGATTTTTCAAATGACCTTTTCTGCTTCTTGCCACAGGTCTTAGAAGTTGCTGAAGTTGTTGATTAATTACTTGACACAATGCACACAGTCATATTGACATCTTAACAAAGAAACATAGAAATTAGGTGCAGGAGTAGGCCTCAGCCCTTTTCAATATGAATGGCTGATCATCCAACTCATATTACCTGCCTTCTCTCCATACCCTCTGATCCCCTTAGCCACAAGGGCCACAATCCAACTCACTCTTAAATATAGCCAATGAAGCCTCACTACCCTCTGTGCAGAGAGTTCCAGAGATTCACCACTCTCTGTGTGAAAAAAGTCTTTCTTATCTCGGTCTTAAAGGATTTCCCCCTTATCCTTAAACCCCTTGTCCTGGACTTCCCCAACATCGGGAACAATCTTCCTGCATCTAGCCTGTCCAACTTAAGAATTTTGTAAGTCTTGTATAAACCGAGTCTATCCAGTCTTTCTTCATAAGACAGTCCTGACATCCCAGGAATCATGAATCTGCACTCCCTCTATGGCAATAATGTCCTTCTCAGATTTGGAGACCAAAACTGCACGCAATAAGGTGTGTCTCACCAAGAGTACAACTGAAGTAGAACCTTAACAAATCCTTGACATCTTAACAAAGCCTATGCTATATAAAGTGGCTGTGTATAAAATGAGTTTTACTCAGTTCTGGTGCACCAAACCATGCTGTGTCTAATGGTAACTAGACTAAGTGGGACCCATTGGGTCCCATGTCCACACGGGAGGGCTGGTCCCCCAACGCTATATTCCACCTCTCCACCAATTCCAATATTGGTGGCCAATGGGGGGGGGGGGGGCTTTCTGGAGTGCCAGGATGGGTGTTGTGGGCCGAAGGGACTGGTTTCCAGAGGGCTAGTATGCACATTGTGGGCCGAATGGATTCTTGAGCTGGCAGCTCTGTCACTCAAGCCTGTTGGGCTGACAGCTCAGTCACTCAGACCTGGTGGACTGGCAGTTAAGTCACTCAGGCCTGGTGGGCTGGCAGCTCAGTCACTCAGACCTAGTAGGCTGGCAGCTCAGAAACTGCCAACAATTCTGCCCAAAACAGGTGAGAGATTGTAAGAGAGAGAAGGGGGAAGAGGGTGGAGAATCAATTTTAGACATTTTTCATCTTTTTCTACAAATTACACCAATGAAGGAGGAAAGTCTATCCTGGCCTGGATCTCACAGGGAGCCAATGAAGGAAGGGAGAAAAATACTGGGGTGAGGTTTAATACTAGCAGGGGGAATACTTACTGATGGGCCGAAGGGAATCATTCTGAGCTAATGCAGGCCTGATGGGCCGAGGGGGCTCTTTAAAAAAAAATGTGAATGAAATCTAGGTGAAAGGCACTTTTTCTGGATGTTTCCTGGCCTGGCACAGGCCTTTTGGGCCAAAATGCTCCTCCTGGGCTAATACAGGCAATTTGGGCAAATGGGACTGGTTTCCCAGCTAATAGGGGCCCTGTGGGCCAGAATTAGAGGTTTGAGGCAGGCCAAACAACTCATTTCATTTCATTTCCATTTCAATTTCAATCACAGGGCAGGCCAAACAGCTGATTGCATTTTCATTTCATTTCTATTGCCATTGCAGTTTCAAGCACAGGGCAGGCCAAACAGCTGATTGCATTTTAATTTCACTTCCATTGCGATTGCAATTTCAAGCACAGTGCAGGCCGAACAGCTCATTGCATTTTCATTTCATTTCCATTGCTATTGCAGTTTCAAGCACAGGGCAGGCCAAACAGCACATTGCATTTTCATTTCATTTCCATTGTCACTGCAGTTTCAAGCACAGGGCAGGCCAAACAGCTCATTTCATTTTCATTAAGGGCAAACAAATAATTTATTGCAAGTACATTGTAGACTCACATTTCAGTTGATTCACAGCTTAGAATGAGAGTCGTGGGCTCTCCCTCACGATCTTGCAGAGTGACTGAGTCATGTCCATGCATCCGGGGTTTTACAGTACCTCCCCCCCTCACCGGAAGGGGCGTTACCTTAATCGAGGTGATTGACAGGCGAGAGGATCTCAAGGTTTTTTAAACACTCATAACTTTTTTATTTTTCATCAATGGGATAAATCCTCGGTGCTTGCTCAGCGGAGGAGAACTGTGAGTAAAGATGGTCAAATATCATAGCGATATACGGTAGCGTTTTTTCTAAAATCAATATACAGCGCAGGCAGGAAGTGGTCAAGAAGAGACTTTTAATTATATAGATACCAAATTGGGACTATTGAACACTTTCATATATTTGATCAAAATCTGAAGAAAATGTTAAGGTGATATACACCTTCACAACTCCAAATCAGCGCCACTGCTTGTGTGGAATCTGTATGTTCATACTCTGTCAGTATGGATGTCCTACATCCCAATGGCAAATGTAAATTACCCCAAACATATTAGAACAAAGGAGGATCCAGCGTAAGGGAACCACCAGGAGGGGGGGGGGGAGAACAAATGCGGACCCAACATGGGGGAACCAGTGGGAGGGAGGGGCCAGGGGATGGGGGGAGAACAAAGGTGGACCTGGCATGGAATACTTCGTAATTTAGTCGCCGCCCTTTATGTGGCGACCCTTTGCAAAACAAAGAATTCCACAGTGACTTGTCACATGTGACAATAACGTATTTATTCAAAGTACTCGTTCATTCAGACCTAACGGATTAAGCATGGCATTCCTTCATTTCGCCTAATTATTTTACAAGATTTCACAACAGTGTTATTTGTAGTGGTCTTGGGCTTGTTCCAGAATCATTTATTTAGGCAGTTGGCATATTAACTTCAAAATGTCTGTTTGAATTATAATTCACACCTTGGCAGAAGAGATGGGGGAAAAGTGACAAACCTGGCGGGACTGTGGTAGGAAAACCAGATGTTGATTTGATGGGTATGGAAGAGAGAAAAGGGTAAAGGGCAACACGGAGATATGAGATTGCGCTGGGACACCCAATAAAGTGTTCTGCGATAAAGTCTAATGATATTTTTCACAACTTTCCTGCTACTTTCATATTCTTTGTACCTGTAGATTAGTTTAGAGATAGAGCGCAGGGATTCCTTCAACCCCAAGGTGTGAAGGAATCTAGCAATGTTAGCGATTCCCTGTGGGTGTTGGTTTCCCTGCAGAAAGTCTCAATGATGGCACCCTTAGAGGACTGCGTACCCGAGACCCGGGAACCGAGACACTTATAGGTATTGAAAGGAATATATATCTATGGAGGTAGGCTCTTTGCAGTTGATCCTGTCCTTACCTCATGCCCCAGGTGAATGGACAGTCATCCCGTAATTGATTACTGTAATGAATTGCTGCCAGCAACAATGGCAATTAGGTATCCATTACAAGAGCATCCCTGCAGCTACATGCGTGTTAGTGTTACACATGGTGGCAGAGTTGCTGCCTTACAGCGCCAGAGATCCAGGTTTGATCCTGACCATGGGTGCTATCTGTACGCAGTTTGTACGTTCTCGCTGTGACCTGTGTTGGTCTTCTTTGGGTGCTCCCACACTCCAAAGATGTACAGGTTTGTAGGTTAATTGGCTTTGCTAACATTTTAAATGGTCCCTATTGAGTAGGATAGTGTAAGTGGGCGGGGATTGTCGGTGGGCATGGACTCGGTGGGCAAAGGGCCTGTTTCCACACTGAATGTCAACAAAATATTAATTTCTAAAGTTTCACAGTTAGGACTTGTAATATCCCATAGAAACCAAGGAAATGAAGAAAACAAGATGATCAATAAGCCAGCATGAAAATGTCCTTGGTCTAGTGAGACTGATTTACAACAGTTGTGGAGAGTTTAGATTTAGTTTAGTGATACAGCGCGGAAACCTGCCCCTCGCCCCACTGAGTCCGCACCCGCCACCGATCCCTGCACAGTAACGCTATCCTACACACACGTGGGACAATTGACAATGATACCAAGCCAATTCGCCCACCAACCTGTATGTCATTGGAATGTGCAAGGAAACTCGAGATTCCGGAGAGAACCCATGGTAGTTTACGGGGAGAACGTACAAACTCCATATCGAGAGCACCCATAGTCAGGATCGAACCCAGGTCACTGGCGGTGTAAGGCAGTGTGAGCAAATTTCCTGAGCAATTTGTGAGCAAATTTCCTTAGCACCTATTTTGTGATAAAAACATGTCATAATGTATCATGATAGCAGGAAATGATCAGGCATGCTGTCATGGACTGCACACTGAAGTGCCTGGTCCAATTTCACAATTGGTATAATTTCATTTGGAAAAGATTGCTATAGCCATCTGCTCTGGGTGTAATGGAATTTTACATATTACACCCTTAAAAAGAGCAGCTACACAAATCAATTTCTAGACAGGCATTATTTATCATGTCTGGCATTTCTGGGCATCATTATTTTAGTAAGAAGGCACAAAAAGTATGGCACAATGTAATATAGATAGAGTGCAACACCTAAACTTCCAGTAACGTGGATGGATTTTTCATATAATTTATAAGTCTCTTTTATTTTTATACGAGCAAGCTAAGAAGGAACTGCACAAATACAGCAGTCATTGCATTTAAAAAAATATGTCCATAGAATGAAATAAGAGCGAGAATCTATGCTTGAGTTTTGGGAAAAAATATTAGATAACTTTATGCTCAAGAAGCACAAACACAAAAAATAGGACGTACTTCTGACAAATAATTAGTGTAGAATGTGAGCACAGTTTTGGTTTTAAATGCATATGGCAAAACGTACTGAGACTCCAAAAGCTTAATTAGAACCATTAGAAACTGTAAGAGTTTGAGTTTTAGTTTTAGAGATACAAGTGCAGAAACCACCCCTTCGGTCCACCGAGTTCGCACCGACCAGTGATCCCCGCACATTAACACTATCCTACACACACTAGGGACAATGTTACATTTACACCAAGCCAATTAACCAAACCAATTAACCAAACGTCTTTGGAGTTTGGGAGGGAACCGAAGATCTCAGAGAAAACCCACGCAGTCATGGGGAGAATGTACAGACTCCGTCCAGACAGCACACGTAGTCGGGATCAACTAGGTCTCTGGCGCTGTAAGCACTGTAAGGGAGTAAGTCTATCCCTGCACCATTGTTGTTATGTGAGGTGTCACAAGTGAAGAAACATTGCCATTATTGTAACCAAATTCTCTAATTTTCCATCATTTTTTAAATGTTAAGATTGAAACTTATTGAACTCCTTCCTTTCAAGACTGTGTGCATCAATGCTCCCATTACAGAACTGCATATGTGTTGAATGACATGAACTCAACAAAATCAGGCTGAAATTTAATTTCACAAACACATGGTATCATATCCCACAACACTTATGCCTGTGATAACTGCTCCAATTATAATCATTAGCCCATTAAAAACTAATTTTTGGCATTCATCTTGTGTAGGTGTGCCTCATTGGAACTGAGTGTAGAGAGCAAAGAACACTGTGACATCTGGTGAGACACATGCCTTGTTGGCAAAGGAACCTTGTTAACTTGAATGGCTGCCAGCTGGTATGCTAAACCAGATGGGCATATTTCTCATCAAGTAAAACTGATTGAAAGATTCCATCGAAGTAGGTAATGCCTGGATGGTGGTTAGTGACTGCACTGTCTCAGTGGGTGACAGTCTCATGATGTTAACTTAGCATGCATCACTGACCATCGTGATTAATAAGCAAATAATTCTCAGAAGTACAAGGTCAGTGCCTGCTACTTGCCAATAAACCATTGTGTAAAAAAAAGCTGTTAATTAGCCACAAGAAAAATATACTGAATACACATCCCTTGTGTTCACTTTTGCCAAATGTATTATCCATTCCTCATAGATACCTGATGTTGCACTGAGCTATTATGGTGATGGGCCTCAGTAAATTGGCAATTTACTAGAAATGAGAAATTATGTGACATGCAGAAAAATGGAAAGAAACAGCACAAAATGCCTGACACACACAGAACATTCAACAAAGTGACAAAGAACACCTTGTTTTTGTTGCAATGAGGAGTTCTGCTACAAGATTACATGGTTGTCTTTTAGCTGCTGACAGCTTTCATTTCTATTTCTGGCATTTGGCTTTTTAATACTTAATGAACTTTTGGATGTAGAACCGAATGTGATACTACTGGAAAATATCTAATTTGACAAGGCTCAAAAACAAAGCCATGCGAATGTTTGATTTAAATGGAGTTTTTCCATGTCAAAATATTTCAAAAAAAGTTACAGAAAATATACTTGCAAGAGCCTGTTATTTCTTTGTGCGGTTTCTCAAAAATTGCAATGAGAAAAATTACTAATTTATATTTTTCATGAATAATGATAGGTGGACTGACGAATCCTTGGACAGTTGGTTACTCTCTTTTGAATTGTAATTATTTTTTTAAGTATGCCCGAAAAATTTAAACATTTATCAAAAATAAAAATAAAATCTGAAATGAGCAGAAAATGTTGGGGATTCTCATCGGTTCAGGCAGATAAATAAAGTTAACATTAAATGTTAGATAGACACAAAAAGCTGGAGTAACTCAGCGGGTCAGACAGCATCTCTGGAGAAAAGGAATAGGTGACGTTTCGAGACGCTGTTGATGGCTTTCATCTGAGCTAGAGCAACTTAAATTAAGTTGCAGAGAAGGACAGATGAAAAAAGCAAAGGAAATGGCTGTTGTAGGCAGTGACCAAAAGACTGAATGAAATGGTGAAAGGCCTGAACAGAGCAGATGTGGAGAGGATGATTCCACTGCTGAATCTAGGACCAGAGGCCATGGCCTCAGAATAAAAGGATGTACCTTTAGAAAGGAGATGTGCAGGAATGTCTTTAGTCAGAGGGTGGTGAATCAGTGGACCATTGCCACAGAAGGCTGTGGAGGCTAAGCCAATGGATATTTTAAAGGCAGAGATTGATAGATTCTTGATTAGTACATGTTTCAGAGGTTATGTGGAGAAGGCAAGGAGAATGGGGTTCAAACTTGGGAGGAAACTGGAGCACCCGGAGAAAGCCCACTTGGTCACAAGGAGAACATAAAACTCCAAACAGACAGCACTCATAGTCAGGATCAAACCCAGGGTATCTAGTACTGTAAAGCAGCAATTCCATCGCTGTGCCACTGTGGAGCCCAGCTTCTTGATGGGTTACAATATCATCTTCCATTTACTTAGCTCAGGTGAAAGTTGAAAGGTGAAAGTTGGCCAATATCCCATCCTCCCTCTTCCAGATTGTTAGAAACATAGACATGGAACATAGAAATTAGGTGCAGGAGTAGGCCATTCGGCCCTTCGAGCCTGCACCGCCATTTAATATGATCATGGCTGATCATCCAACTCAGTATCCCATACCTGCCTTCCCTCCATACCCTCTGTTGCAGCAGAGAGCAGGTGATCCTGTTAGAACTTGAAATGCAAACATTAGCTATTTCAGATTGAAGCTGAAGATTTGAAACATCAAACCAAATAGAATTTTATGTCAGTACTATATAACATTTATGAGAATGTTTGCAAAAATCTCCTCCCAAGTATGTCATTATAAAATGCAAAACATGGAAGCAAAGATCTAGAATAATGATTTTTCTAAGATTTTGGATCTGTGGTACAGGCTCTGTGGTTCATAGAGTTATACAGTACAGAAACAACCCTTTCAGTCCTCCATGTCCAAGCTGACATTTTTGCCCATCTGCATTGGTCTCATTTGCGCACATGTGGTCAGATTTTATAGCCCTTGCTTATTCAAGTGCTTGTCTAATTGTGTCTTGAATGTAGTGATATAAGGGCCTGTCTCACTTGGGCATCATTTGCATTCACTAATGCACTCCTCATTACATTTAGACACTGTTACGTACACATTTTTAATAAAATCCTTCCCCCCCCCCCAATATTTCAAAATCTTACAAAAATCAAACTGCTCTCACCCATAGAATGTTGGTAAACATTCCATCGTGTGATGTCACAATGCCCAATGCTCACAGATGTCCAATCGGAATGGATCTCATTTACATCTGCCCTTGCACCAGCCCCAGCCCCCCCCCACCCCCACCCCCCCGCAGCCTGCGTCGAAGTGTGTGATCACGTGTGTGGGAATAGAGAAAGAGGATTGGGGGTGATAGGGAGTGGGGAATAGATGGACTGCCCCTACCCCTCCCCCTCCCTCTCTACCACCCCACTCTTTCCCCTCTCTCCCCCCACCCCTCTCCCCTCCCTCCACACTCTTCCCCCTCCTTCCCCTACCCCATCTCCCTCCTCCCCTCCCTCCCCCTCCCCCACATCTCTCTCACCCTTCCCCATCCCTCTCTCCTCCCCACCCCTCTCTCCTCCCCCTCTCCAGCTCCCTCTCCTCACCCCTCTCCCTCACCTCCCCCTCCTCCTCCCACCCAGGACTTTCTTATGAAGAAAGATTGGATCGACTCGGCTTGTACTCATTGGAATTTAGAAGATTAAGGGGGGATCTTATAGAAATTTACAAAATTCTTAAGGGGTTGGACAGGCTAGATACAGGAAGATTGTTCCCGATGTATGGAAGTCCAGAACAAGGGGTCACAGTTTAAGGATAAGGGGGAAGTCTTTTAGGACCAAGATTTGATTTTTTTTCACACAGAGAATGGTGAATCTGTGGAATTCTCTGCCACAGAAAGTAACTACGTTTTTTAGCCAGTTCATTGGCTATATTTAAGAGAGAGTTAGATGTGGCCCTAGTGGCTAAAGGGATCAGGGGGTATGGAGAGAAGGCAGGTACAGGATACTGAGTTGGATGATCCGCCATGATCATATTGAATGGCGGTGCAGGCTCGAAGGGCCGAATGGCCTACTCCTGCACCTATTTTCTATGTTTCCATGAAGATCCATATCCCTTATTTTTTCTTTTAATCCCAGCTGCTAATCACACAAAGCCATAGGTAGACAAAAATGCTGGATGAACTCAGCGGGTGCAGCAGCATCTATGGAGCGAAGGAAATAGGCAATATTTCGGGCCAAAACGCTGGTTTCAATTTTCCAGCATCTGCAGTTCCTTCTTGAACATAAAGTCACAGAGTTATACAGCGTGGAAATGGGTATTTCAGCCCAACTTGCCTACGCTGACCAACATGCACCATCTACATTTAGCCCATATCCTGCTAAACCTGTCCCATCCACGCACCTGTCCAAATATTTCTTATACATAATACCTACTTCATCTACCTCTTCCGGCAGCTAATTCCATACACCCACCACTCTTTGTGTGAAAAAGTTACCGCTCAGGTCCCTGTTAAATCTCCCCTCCCCCCCTCACTTCAAACCTGTGTTCTCTGGATCTTGATTCCCTTAATCTGGGCAAGAAACACTGTGCATCCACCTGATCTAGTCCTCTCATGATTATGTATCTATATTACTAAAAGTCTGATCTTGACCACTTCCTGTTGTTCTGTATATTGATTTTAGAAAAAACGCTGCCACTTTCGACTGTGATTTTTGGCCATCTTACTCAGAGCCCCCCTCCGCTGCGCAGGACACGAGGATTTTCCCCATCGATGACAAATAAAAGAGTTATTAGTGTTTAAAATATGTTGAGATTCTCTCTCCTGAAGGCCACGCCCCTTCTGGAGGGACTATCAAACCCAGAAGTGTTCAGTGCCTCAGTCAGTCTCTGCAAGATGGGGGAGCGAGAGGGGCATATCTCTCAGTCTGAGCTGTGAATAGTACTGAACACATGTCTACTAAACTGTGAGTGCCCTTAATGTGGTTTGGAAATGCTTGCTAAAAGTGTTTTTTGGTTTGAAAATGCATGCTAAAAGTGTGTTTTGGTTTGAGAATGCTGAAGTTGCCTTGCCTAATTGAAAAGTTGGTTTGAGAATGCTAAAGTTGACTTGCCTAATTAATGTTGCCTTGAATAATTAAAGTTGCCATGCCTAATTAAAGTTGCCTTGCGTAATTAAAGTTGCCTTGCCAAATGCAAGAGGTTTGTTTTGAAAATGTGCCTTTTAACTGTGCCTATTGAAAAGTGTGCAACAGTTTTTGGAGGGAAAAACCGTGAACATTTTATTTGATCAGGACTGTGTTTAATGCAAAATTGCCGCTCATTCGATGACTTCCGCTTAGTGGAGAGGTGATGCTGAGTGCTTCATTTCCGCTTAGTGGTGATGTGGTGCTGAGTGCGTCATTTCCGCTTAGTGGAGATGTGGCGCTGAGTGCGTCAATTCCGCCTAGTGGAGAGGTGGTGCTGAGTGCGGAAGACCCAAAGAGAAGACGCCACCCAGAACCGTTTGAGTAATTCAAGAGAGCTTACTGCCGTGTATATGGTGAGTGTGTTTGGTGAAAGTAATTTACAGCACGTTTTTGCTGTAGCAGCAGCTGTAGAGGAGTGTTTCAGAGTAAAAACGGCTTTAAATGTTTGAATCATTCGATTTAGACACAACTGTGTTCTTATTTTCAAACTTCTTACATAGAGCATATGGTTAGTAACAGGATGTAGTATGCTTACCACGTTCTGAAGTTACTTGGCATTTTAGTATTGGTGCTCTGTGTGTGTGTGTGTGTGTGTGTGTGTGTGTGTGTGTGTGTGTGTGTGTGTGTGTGTGTGTGTGTGTGTGTGTGTGTGTGTGTGTGTCTATGTGTGTGAGTGTGTGTGTGTGTGTGTCTGTGTGAGTGTGTGTGAGTGTGTGTGCCTATGTGTGTGTGTGTGTGTGTGCGTGTGTGTGAGTGTGAGTGAGTGTGTGTGTGTGTGTGAGTGTGTGTGTGGGGGGGGGGGTGAAGGGAGGAGGGGTGACTGAGTGAACTGCCAGCGTACCAGCCATGAGTGACTGCACTGCCAGCCCACCAGCCATGAGTAAGTGAACTGCCAGCCCACCAGCTGTTAGCGACTGAAGTGCCAGCGTTCAACAATAACTCAAGGTGCGAGATAATATTCAACTCACAGGTACTACACAAGGGATTAATTTATAAGAAAACTGTTTCTATATAAATGCACTGCTTTAATGCCATGACCTTGCGATCAGTTAAAGATTTTGTGCTGCTTCACTGTTTTACATATCACATCGAGTAAAAGTTGCGTTGCTGAATAAAAATAGACTCCCATAGCAAAGGCATGTCATCATATTGATTTGTTTGCGCACAATGCAGAATTGGTCAGGATTGGAGTTAATGTGCAGGAACTGTCAACACCTTTATAGATATTTTTATTTGGACCCTCAAGAATCTTTTCATCAAACAACTGCAGAAAACCACTTAACATTCATTGTTTAGCCTGTTCAACACATGGCACTAATGCATCAACAATGCATACTCTTCCCAAAATAAGTTGATAATAGGTGTCCATCAATAGACGCCATTAAATATTAAATACACATATATAAAGATTCCACTTGTGTGATCAAAGCAGGAGCAGTACCACTATTGAATGGACCACTACGTTCCCATTTGCAGCTGGTGAAGACATTTTAAATTGGTTACAATGAATCTCATTTAGAAATGATTGGGAACTATTATCATTTCCCTTTATTTTACAAGATAGAATTAAAAATGATGAGGTAAGGGAATGGATTAGCATATTCATCGTTTATATCTGGGGCTTAGGTTTGATTGCCGTCTGGCAAATGAGATGAAGGTTATCACTCTTAATTTGTTATAATGGTCTTACACGAAGTGTGTTTCAATGGAATTAATTCGGTTTCTAATATTGTGATCCAATAATTCAATACCGCTAATTATTTAGCATAACTGGTTGTAAATTGACTCATAGCTGGGAAAGGATAAAAGAAAAGTAAAATCCGTACTGTTCTAGTGATTGAGGTACATTTGGTTTCACAGAGTTTCACGTGGATCCAGCCATGATATCTGATAATGTGTTAAGACCAGGACTTCATTTCGCAGCATCGGCATCTTTTTTTTTCCACTTTAGTTTTTATTGCTTTTATGTATACACAAATAAAACACAAATATAACAACGAAACATACAACATTACAATGAAACGTAAAACTGTGTTGCGGGGGGTTCAGTTTACAATTAATGATGCAGTATACAGAACTATTTTCATATTAAAACATTTTCCAATAACTTACATTATTGTCTATAAAATTATATAGTGTTGATGTCTTTATTTCTATACCTAATCCATTTTTCCCATTTTCTGTTAAACTCGTCTTCTTTCACTCTTAGAGAATATGTCATTTTCTCCATGACAAATATTCCCTGTACTATGTCTAACCATTGTCTAAGTCTGGGTGTGTCCGTTGCAAGCCAGTTTCTTGTAATAGCCTTTCTGCCAGCTGTGAGTAGGATTTTAACCAAGTAATGGTCTTCTTTCAGCACCACTGTATTTATATTACCCAGGTATGAAATGGAACACTTCTTGCAGACTATATATCCTAATACCTCCGTTAATTCTGAATTCACTCTGTCCCAAAATGGTTCTATTTTTGGGCAACTCCAGAAGATATGTGCATGCTTTGCATCTGTTTGGCCACATTGCCTCCAGCATGTTTGCTGCCTTAGAATTTGCTTGCTTTTTATGTTAGGCGTAATAAATAAACAAATCAAATTTTTCCAATTAACTTCTCTCCAATTTTGTGAATTGGTGGATGTCTGTAGTGTTACACACATATGGTGCCATTCTTCTTCTGAGATTGTAATGTTCAATTCCTTTTCCCACTTAGATTTTACATAAAATGTAGTTTTAGCTTGACATTCCATTAAACTATGATACATTTTAGAAATAATCCTTAATGATTTTTGATGATACGCACTAATTATCACTTCTATCACTGGATTATTTTCTTCTAGTGCCTCCCTTTTTACCTTTTTATTGTAATAATCTCTCAGTTGGAGGTATCTAAACAAGTCTTGGTTCCGAAGTGCAAATCTATCCTTCAAATCTTGAAAACTTCTTAGGTCTCCATTTTCAATAACAGTACAAAATGCAATCATTCCTTTCTTCATCCACTCTTTAAATGTTGAGTCATACATCCCTGGTTTAAATGCATTATCCAAAGCTATCCATCTTAAAACTTTTTGTCGTTTATTCAGTTTAAGTTGTCTGGTAAGAGTGAACCAGGTTTCTAAAGTAAATATCGTTATTGGATCGATTATACTTCTGATATGTCCAGGAAGCGCCTTTTCTCCCAAAAGTGTTTGGATGTGGAAGTCAGGGATATATGTCTCAATCTCTTTCCACCTAGCTACATAGCTGTGCTCACACCAATTAATTAGTGGTCGAAGTTGGGCTGCATAGAAATATATCCTAAAATTTGGAAGTGCCATTCCATCTTTGTCCTTTGGCAACTGGAGTGTACTGTATCGATTTCTGGCCTTCTTTCCTCCCCAAATAAATCTAGATATTAATTTATCCCATTCCGTGAATTGTTTTAATGGTACCTCTATTGGCAGAGATTGAAACAAGTACAATAGCCTTGACAAAATATTCATTTTCACCACATTTATCTTACTACTAAAATCCATTGGGTAGGATTTTTATTACTTACTACTAAAATCCACTGGGACGATCTTTGTATATCCTTTCTTATGTTTTGGTTAATGTGATTATAATTGGCCCCATACAACATTGATATTTTTTTTGTTATATGTACCCCTAGGTATTTGATTGATTTTGAATCCAATTTAATATTATAATTTTGTTTGATTTCTTCTGGAGGAGGACAATTAAATAGGAGGATTTGAGTTTTTGAAATATTCACTTTATATCCTGCATAAAAATTAAATTTATCTATGATCCCCATCATCCTTGGAAATGAGGTGTTTACTTCCGTGAGATACATCATTACATCATCTGCGAAAAGGCCAATTTTATGTTCCCTGTCTCTTATAGTTACTCCCCTCCGTTCCCTATCTTGACAAATCACATTTAGAATTGATAACGGTCTGTAGTTGGTACAATTCTCCTTGTCTTTGTTCTCTTTGGGGATTAAAGTTATAATTGCCTCTTTCCATGACGGGGGTGCTTTGCCTTCTTTGATAATCCAGTTAAAGGTTCTCAGAAGAAGTGGGTTCAGCTCATTCCGAAATATTTTATACCATTCTAAAGGAAAACCGTCGCTACCTGGGGCCTTGTTTGATTTCATCCTAACAATTGTCTTCTCTATCTCCTCCAGTGATATTTCTGCTGTGATTATTTTATTTTGTGTCTCTCCAATGCAGGGCAGATCTATTGTACTTAAAAAAGTCCTCATTGATTCCCCATCTACTGTATGGCTAGAGTGAGGCCAAATGCAATCTCAAAAAACAACTCGCAATACATGAACACTGAATTTTCCAATTTCAGGTAACCCACATCTCCATTTTACTCCCTCACACATCTGTTTCTCACACATCTGCTAGGTTTCTTCTCCCTTTGTTCACTTTTCCCATTCTCTCCACATCCTCCTACTGGTTTCATCTTTCCCTCATCTATCTTCAACCACAGCCATCCCATCCCTCCTTCATACTGCTATATCCTGGTAATCTTTCCCATTCCCTGTGCAGAGTTTCCTCCCCAAACATCAACATATATCTTTTGCCTTCACAGATGCTGCCTGACCTGCAGAGTTCTTCTCATATCCTTTTTTGCTATTCATGGGACATTTGTTTGCATCTCTCATCATCCCTCTATCCAACCATATCTTGTGTCTGACCCCCAATATAATGTCTCACAAGTCATAAATCATGCTATAAAGATCACTCACCCAGTCTTATCGTGTCGCTTTTCAAATGGAGATACATTTATGTTAGTGAATTCAGGTGATGTTGACGGTGGCAGGTCTTTTATGAGATCATAGACTTATGCCTTTAATGTGTTTCAGCTTGCTTTGCACATGTTGTCACATTTCTGTTCTTGTAATCTGATACATTTCAGAACAATCATGCTATTTTACTTTTATCTTTGCATCAACCTCTTCCTGGTATTTATGTTATCTAATGAGGATAACAGATCACTCTTTCAAGGTAGCATTCCCATCTGTTTTAAATCTGCCATCATCCCACCTTTCTTTGAAATACAATACATAATAATACATGCTGGTCTGGGAATTACACAGAGATAGGTGTCAACTTTCACTATTGGGGAGAAAATCATTATTCCACTGCTTATTTATTTACTAGTAGATCAGGAATTTAAAAATAATATTTGTCTGCAACCTTTGTTATCTATTTGACAAGAATCTAAGTATGTCAAAATGTATTACCAATTTTTCCAGAAATAAAAGTGCCCTGGATACTGGATGTCTGAAATAAAATTAGAATATGTCCCCAGAATTCAAGACCTGAAAATCTGAAATTAAAAAAGCAATTGCTGGAAATATTTAACAGATCACGTAGCATATGTGGAGGGAGAAACAGAGATTTTAATGTTTCAGGGTAATGACCCTTGATTGGAACTCCAAGACCTAAAACACAGAGAGCTGGCAAAACAGGTGCAGTAATGAGACGAGAGATAGAATAAAATAAATGATCCAGAAACTTTTTAATTAGCAAAAGCAGAATCCTTTGCAACTGTTCTGGAAAATGGAATTCTGATATTAATCTGTACTTATTGAGTTTAATATCTAGAAAGCTGCAAGTGATCTAATTAGAAGTCGAAATGCTGTTTTCCTGAACCTCTGCTGACCATTAATGAAATAATATATGCAGCAGGAGTCAAGGAGGTTAATTGGTTGATGTGAGGGAATTGGATTGATGAGAATGCCCTGGCATAATCTTAACATAGATAATAGAACAGTACAACAAGCGAATGGGTCCTTCAGCCCTCAATGTTTGTGAAGAACATGATACTAAATTAAGCTGATCCCATCTGCTTAAATATGGTCTATATCCCCTAATTCCATGCACTTCCATGTGCGTATCGAAAACCCTCTTAAATGCCACTATCGTTTCGGCCTCCACCACCGCCCCTGGAAATGCATTCCAGGTCCCCACCACATTCCGTGTAAAAACTTGCCCTGCACATCTCCATTAAACTTTATCCATCTCACCTTATAGCTTTGCCTTCTATTGTTGGACATTTCCACCCTGAGAAATAAGTTCTGTGAACCATATTGATGCATCTGAATATTTTATATACTTCTATTCTGTGTCTGATCAACCTCCAACGTTCCAGAGAAAACAATCCAAGTTTATCCAACTGTACCTTGTAGCTGAAGCCCTCTAATCCAGGCAGCATTATGGTGAACATCCTATGTACCCTCTCCAAACCCTTCACATCGTTTCAGTAATGTGGTGATCAGAACTGCACACAATACTCCAATGGCAGCATAACAAAAGTCTTATAGAACTGCATCATTGCTTCCTAACTCTTAACTCAATGGCCCTTGCAATTAAGGCAAGTATACCATACACCTTCTTTACTACCCTATCTACTTGTGCTGCCACCTTTAGTGAGCTATGAATTTGGATTCCAAGATCCCTCTGGATATCAATGCTGTTCGGAATCTTGTATACTCTCCCTTTACATTCAACCCTCCAATGTACAACACCTTACACATGCTCACATTAAACTCCATCTGCCCATTTATGCAGCTAATCTATATCCCACTGTATCTTCTGGCAGCCTTCCTCACCCCAACTCCTCAAATTTTAGTGTTGTCAGCAAACTTACTCACCAACCCATCTATATTTATGTCCAGCAGAGTTCGCAGTACAGGTAAAAACTCCTCTGATCACAGACCTCCAGTCAGAATATCTTCCTTCCATCACAATTCTCTGTCTTCCCTGAATAAGACAGTTCTAAATCTATAAAACCAAGTCACTGTAAATCCCATGCATCTTAATCTTCTGCATCAGCCTAGTGTAGTGACCATTTGGCTTAACTTAGTGTGTCATAAATTATGGCATTTGCCTTTAAATTTAGTCTGCCTGTAATTATGTGGGTGGAATTTATTACGTAGTCAGAGGTGTGTTTGCTGTTGGGATTCTTGTGCAGAAGCTTGTAGTTTTTTAGCTTAGTTCGGAAGAGGCATGGTGGGACGGCATTTATTTTGACCATAGTCGGAGCTCTCTAACATTTTCAGAGCTTTCTAACATTTCGGAGCCAAAGGCTGGAGTAAGATTAAAATGTACTTAACAAGAAGTTTGGATGAATATCTTACTGTTTTAATATGACAATAAAGAAACTATTAATCAAGAGACTGAATTTTGAAGATTTATCTTTCGACGGCTTTGAATGTCTCGTGGAGAGCTCCCATGCCTAAACGAGGCTATCTCCTTACCACTTGTCTTCTCTTAGTGGCTAGAAGAAGAAATGCTTTGAACGATATAATGATCTGCCACTATACCTAGCATGAGGAACTTTATCAAAATCTTTACTAAAATCCATGTTTACAACATCCACCGCCCCACCTTCATCAATCTCCTTGAGTCATGATAGACCCAAATGGTACCCAAATGGTAAGAAAATATGGACAAATTAGTATTTGGATAGTTAATAAAAATAACAAGTGATTGTGTGGTCAAGATCCCATTTTTCTGCCTGCAAAATGGAGTTCAGTTAAATTATCACCCGACCTCCATTTGGTCTTCCTGCTGCAGAAGACACCACATTGTGAGCAGTCAATATATATATTTTGTTAAAATATATTTTTATTAGCGGTAAGTAATAAATTGGCAAACACATATTATGGTAGAAGTATTTCGTGTACATCAATCATACATAATTAATATTATCAATTGAATCATTCTGCCTCTAATAGTTTTTTTAAAATAGATTAAGAGTAATAGAAAAAGAGAGAAAAAAAAGAGAACAAAAAATCCAAAAATAAATCATAAGGAATGGAATAATTTACCATTAATACATCATTGGAGATAAGATCAAGGAATATAGAGTGTAACTTTTCATCTGATCCTGAGTCCAAGTTTCAGTTAGGTCCCCCTGCCAAACTAATCTACCCTTTTAAGTAATCGATGAAAGAAGACCATATTCTACAAAGAGTTCTTGTTTGTCCATTAAGGCAAATCTGATTCTTCCCAGGTGTAGGATCTCCGACATTTCCATAATCCACATTTTAATTGTGGGGGTTATAGGGCCTTTCCAAAATTTTAATATTAATTTCTTCCCGATTATTATACTGAATCTAGGAAATTTCTTTGGCTTGGTGTAAGTGTTAAACTTTGTTCTGATATTCCAAGTATTATTAGTTTTGAGTCCGGATCCAGTTTAGTATTAATAACTTCAGAAGTTATTCTAAAAATCTCAATCCAAAAATTTTTAATTTTTATACAATTTGCAAAAGTATGTGTTAAGTTAACCTCTAGATGCTGACATTTATCGCAGATAGGAGAGACATGTGGAAAGATTCTATTCAGTTTAACTTTTGAGTAATGTAATCTGTGTAATACTTTAAATTGTATTAAAGCATGTCTGGCATTTAATGAGCATTGATGTATATATTGTAAACTTTTGTCCCAAATATCTTTTGTTATGGGTTGGCTTAATTCATTTTCCCATGTATGTCTATGTGATTCCGTCGATGGTATCTCGCTATCTAAAAGGATATTATACATATAAGTTGTTAGTTTTTCTGTATTAGGATGCTGATTCAAACATTCATCAAGGATTTCTGGTTCCCTATTTTTATAATCTTGTGTATTTGATTTAACATAATCTCTGAGATAGATATCGAAAAAAAAATATTTGAGTGTATTCCATAAATCTGTTGTAACTCCTGAAATAAAAGAAAAGTGCCTTTCTTATAAAGATGTTCCATATTTTTAATTCCATAATTTTTCCATTTTGTGAAACCTTTATCCAGCATGGAAGGTTTGAATAAGGGATTGTTTACAATAAGGAGACAGAGTGGTATATTATCCAATTTTAAAGCCTTTTTTAATTGTTTCCAGATTCGTGTACCACTATGTATTACTGGGTTTTCCCTATAGTTTTTTTGTGCAATTTTGTCGGTGCAAACATAATCAAACCGATTTCCAAAGGTAAACAGTCCTCCTTTTCCATCCTTAACCAGTCTGGTTATTGATCCATTTCTTCCAGCCAAAAATTCATGTTTTTAATATGGACTACCCAAAAATAAAACAGCAAATTTGGTAGAGCTAAACCTCCATTAATCTTTGATTTACATAAATGTTTTTACTTATTCTATGATTCTTATAATCCCAGATGAAACTTGTAACAGTAGAGTCTACTTAAAAAAAAATAATTTGGAATATATCTCGGGATTGACTGAAATAAGTACAATAATTGCGGCAAAAAGATAATTTTTATAGCATTAATTCTACCGAACATTGAAATGGGGAGTGTTTTCCAATATTGAATATTCTTGTTTAGTTTATTCAGTAAAGGTGGGAAATTTGATTTAAATAAATAAGTATACGTCTTATTTTCATAAATACCTAAATATATAAATCTTTCCTCAACTATTTTAAAAGGTGATTGTTGTAGTGTATGTAAATTGAGTTCCGTTATTGGCATGATTTCGCTTTTATTCCAATTAATTCTATATCCTGAAAACTGACCAAATTGAGTTATTAGATATAATAAATTTTGAATACTAATTTCTGGCATTGTAATATATATTAATACATCGTCTGCATATAAAGAGATTTTATTCATTGTATCTTTAGTATTGTACCCATGTATTTCTGGATCAGCTCTGACATTTTCTGCGAGTGATTCAATTGCTATAGCGAATAATAATGGAGATAGCGGGCATCCTTGTCTACAACCTCTAGAAAGATTAAATTTAGTTGATAACACTTGGTTTGTTAGTATTCTAGCTGTTGGGTTAGAATATAAAAGTTTAACCCATGTACTGTACTTCTCTCCCAATTGAAATTTTTCCATCACCGAAAATAAATATGACCATGCTACCTGATCAAAGGCTTTTTCAGCATTTAGCGAAATAATTACTAGATCTGCATTAGCAATTCTATTTGAGTATATAATATTAAATAATCGTCTCAGATTGTAAAATGAGTGACGTTTTGGGATAAAACCTGTTTGGTCTTTGTTAATCACTAAGTTCAATCTATGAGAGAGGATTTTACTTCGGAGTCACGTGAGTGACTACGTGAATAGAAGCCCGTACAGCCGTTGGTGCGTCATGACGTCAGACGTTGGTGCAGTCGGCCGGTTGGAGCAGCAGCGCTCCTCCAAGCGGTAAGTTTAAACGGAGGTAAGGTTTTAAAAAAAAATTTACCACAGGTCATTTTCTGTGACAGTTTGGAGTTCTTGTAGATATGTTGCAGAAAGTGAAGAAGGTGTCGGCAAGGCGCTCCGGGGGTAGAAAGGAAAAGTGGCCAGGAGAGTGTTGAGGATGGAGGCCCGTCTGGTACACCTGGTCCGGTGTTGGCTACACAGCCAGTGGTTGCGGACCCACTGCCGGGGGGCAGTGGAGGCTTGCCAGTAGGGCGGAAGGCCACTGGCAAGTCTCTGTGGCCCGTAGATGAGTCGGGCCTGGAGGTTATACCCTCCATAGGAGAGTCCGTTTGCTCACGGCTCTCCCACGTCGAGATTTTATTACAAAAGAATGCTCGACAGGGACCAGCTCCGTGAGGAGGAGTGGTGCCCAAGCCAGGCTGATGGAGAGCTTGTGCTAGCAGCACCTGTTTCAGGGCTGCAGAACTATCCTGCCTGTGAGGAGGATGTTCTATCAGTGCAGTTTGCTGACACTAATTCTATGCTGGGGGAGAGCAGTAAAGGAGTTCGGTTGGAGGTAATTCCGAACATTGCTGGGAAGTTTGCTGAGCCTAGAGAGGCAGGAGAGGCGATTGATGTAGAATTGGCCGAAGCAATTCAGTATATGCTCTCCCACCAGTTACAGGAGCTAGCTAAAAAGTAGCAAAAAATTATAAAGCAACTGTTATTGTGATCTCCTGAAGGTACCGGTGGTTAATCACCAAATTTGGTCACAGATGGGTATGTCTGCTAGGGCCCAGGAGATGAAGTTTTAAAAAAGTGCTTAAACTGTTTTCAGCAGGTATTACAGCTGTGGTGAAAGTTATTGATACATGCAATATGGTTGAAGCACACCAGGACGAACTGGGATTCCTTTGTAATGCATTTTTGAAATTAATAACATCAGGAGGGCCGCTATTAGGCCAGTGTTTAATCCGAATTTGGCAAGTTTGTGCAATCCAACCAGTGTACCACCACAAAATCTGTTGTTTGGAGGTAACCTTGCGAAAAGGGTCAAAGAATGTCATGAAGATGTTAAAACTATGGCCCTCATTAAGCCGGCTGGTAAGCAGGGCAAAAGGTTTTCTCCGTATTGGAAAGGAACTAATGTGGATGCAGGAGAAGGAACGAGCCGCTCAGGTCTTCAATTTCGGAACTGGCAGGCTGCCAGCATGAAGGGGAAGGTGCCTTTCTCCACAAGAGGTCGAGGACATCAAGGTCCGCAAGGAAAGATGCAGGTAAGGAAAACATCAACAGACGATGAATTAATTGATGTTCTGTTCAAATTAGGGGAAGGTTAAAATTGTTTCTCAAACAATGGCAGCAGTTGACATCAGATTTGTTCATACTTAGTAATATTGAAGGGGTGAAAATTGAATTTTACTCTAAGGACAGTCTACCTAATCAACATTTTCCTAGTCGTAAACTTATTTTTTCAGATGAAGAAAATGTGCTTATTCAAGCAGAGATTCAGTCGTTACATAAGAAAGGGGTAATTGAGCTTTCTGTCTATCAAAGTCGACAATTTGTGTCAAATATATTTCCCAGATCTAAAAAGACTGGGGGGTGTAGAATTATTTTGGATTTATCGAGTTTGAACAAGTTTGTTTGTTATAGGCATTTCAAAATGGAAACCTTTATCACGGCCAAACATCTAGTGTCCAAAGGGGGTTATATGGCAACTATTGATTTAAAGGATGCGTATTACTCAGTGTCTATTCATGAGGATGATAGAAGATATTTGAAATTTATTTCGATGACTCAGCTGTGGCAATTCAGGGCATTGCCTGAACGGATTAACTTCAGCTCCTAGATTGTTTACTAAATTGGTAAAACCTGTGTTAGCGTTACTTAGAGCTAAGGGGCATGTGGTAATGGCCTGCTTAGATGATATTCTGATTGTTGGAAAGACTCATGCTGAAACTCAATCATCAGTTTCAGTTGTTAAAATCACTTTTGAACAAATGGGATTTGTGATTCACCCAGATAAATCTAAATTATCACCAGTCCAAATTATTGATTATCTGGGATTTACCATTAATTCCAATCACATGTTGGTAACATTGCCCAGGGATAAATTGAATCAGTTAATTGAGGACTGTGTTAATCTCGTTGGAGAACAAAGGCCTTCGATTAGACAAGTAGCCAGGTTAATTGGGAAGTTGGTGGCAGCCTTTCCAGCTGTGCAGTATGGTCCTCTGCATCATCAACAATTACAACGACCAAAGGAACAGGCACTGAGAATACAAAGGGGCCATTTTGATAGGCCTATGCAGTTGTCAGCTGGGGCAATTGCTGGCATACAATGGTGGATAGCAAATGTTTCAACAAGTTTTAGGAAGGTTTTGGTGGAACCACCGTCATTGATATTACAGACTGATGTAAGTGCACTGGGTTGGGGTGCAACAGATATGTCTTCTAGTTGTGGAGGCAGATGGAATGTGGATGAGACATCGCTTCTTCAACTAAGAGGGATTAATTATTTAGAGTTGTTGGGCACCTGGTATGGGCTCAAAGCTTATTGTTCTACAAGGAGGGATCTGCATGGGCAGGTTCAGATTGACTACACCACAGCAGTGGCATATGTAAACCACATGGGTGGAGTTAAGTCACAGTCTTGTGATAGACTGGCTAACCAGATTTGGAGCTGGTGTATTGACCAAAATATCTGGCTTTCAGCACTTTATTTGCCAGGAAGGATCAACACGGTAGCTGACACTAGGTCACGTCAGTTTAATGACAACATTGAATGGATGTTAAATCAGGATGTATTTGACCAAATGATTGTTCAGTATGGATTGCCAGATATTGACTTGTTTGCATCTCGATTAAATCATCAGTTACCTAGATATGTTTCATGGGAACCAGATTGTGGGGCAGTAGCAGTGGATGCATTTTCGCTGCATTGGGGAGGAATGTTTGTGTATGTATTTCCTCCATTCTGTCTCATCAGCAGATGTTTGCAAAAGATCAAGATCCGCTTCAGGGGTATTGGTAGTGCCAGATTGGCCTACACAAGCATGGTTTCCCGTTGTAATTACAAATGGCTAGGGAGGCTTACATGCTTATTCCCAAGAATAAAAATCTACTGGTAAATCCAGTCACTGGGGATCAACATCCTTTATATGATCGTATTGATCTGTTAATTTGCAGATTTTAAGGAGGCCATACCTGGGGAGAGGACTGTCTCATCGGACTGTGGATGTTCTCACGTCGGCCTGCAGGGCTAATACACAGCAGCAATATATCACCTATATAAAGAAGTGGGAGCAATTCTGCCTACAGCAGAATATTGTATATCACACTGCAGGGATCATGGACGTATTGGAGTTTTTGTCAACTCTTTATTTTGACCAAAAATTAAGTTACAGTGCGATCAATTCAGCCAGAAGTGCTCTGTCTTCTTATTTACCTATGAATGCAGAATTACATACAGTAGGGACACATCCGTTAGTTCACGATTCATGAATGGAGTTTTCAATTCTAATCCTCCTAAACCCAGGTATGCCAGGATTTGGAATGTGAGTGAGGTTCTTATGGTTCTTCGCCAGTGGGCTCCGGTTACAAGCCTATCTATAGCCAAATTAACTATGAAGGTGGTCATGCTTATGGCGTTGGTTTCAGCTCAACGTGTACAAACGTTGCAAAAGCTACGGCTAGATAGAATGCATGTGTCGGCAGATGCCATTATATTTTATGTCTATGATTTGCTTAAACATAATAGAAGAGGCATGACAGGATGTAAGATTGTGTTTTCAGCATACCCCGCAGATAATCGCTTGTGTGTAGTCGCACATTTATCTCGTTACATTGAGATTACTAAACCTCTGAGAGGAACAGAGTTGGCTTTGTTTATTAGTCACAAAAAAACACACAGTAAAGTGTCGGTGCAAACGATTTCAAGGTGGCTAAAGCAGGTCCTGGCAAGTGCAGGAATTGATACTGATAAATTCAAATCTCATTCCACCAGGGTGGCATCAACTTCCGCGGCAAGGGCGATGGACTTGCCAATAGACCATATCCTCGCAGCCGCAGGATGGTCCAGTGAGCTAACTTTTCAGAGGTTTTATCACAAGCCGATTTCAAGGCTTGGGGTGTTTGCTGATTCTGGTTTCAGTACTGTTATAGTTTCCCCTGAGTTAGAGGGGTTTCTTATGATTTTATTTGTAAATAAACTGTTATTCGTTTAACAAATGTTATTATTGATGCATGATTGATTGCTAACGACTTTGAGTCAATCCAGGCAGTGTGAACGTCGGATTTGGGTCTGCGGCGTGAATTCACAATGCTTTGAAATCTTCACATAGTCAGTCACGTGACTCCGAAGTAAAATAGTATGATTAAACGAGAACTTACCAGTTTGAAGTTTGATCTTTATTTTATGAGGAATCGAGTTGAGGGACTACGTGCCCTCCGCTCCCACCCTCATAGATCTCATCTGGTAGTTCTAGTTTTATCATCTTACCATTATACTTCAGTCATTGTTAGCTGTGAATTCACTCCGCTGCTTTGAAGATTGACGCACCAACGGCTGTATGGGCTTCTATTCACGTAGTCCCTCAACTCGACTCCTCATAAAATAAAGATCAAACTTCAAACTGGTAAGTTCTCGTTTAATCTTACTATTTTAGTTAATATTTTCTGATCAGTATTTAAGAGAGCTATTGCTCTATATGAGGCCGGGTCTTCCAGATCCTTATCAGTTTTGGGTGTAAGTATTATTGTGGATTCATTTAAAGTTTCTGGGAGTTTCTGTTGAGTTTGTAAGTGTTCTGTTACAATGTTTGTAAGTGTGGAGAAATCAGATCATAAATGTTTTTATAAAATTCAGAGCTTAGGCCATCTTTGAACAATATAATGATCTGCCACTATACCTAGCATGAGGAACTTTATCAAAATCTTTACTAAAATCCATGTTTACAACATCCACCGCCCCACCTTCATCAATCTCCTTGAGTCTTGATAGACCCAAATGGTATCCATTTATGTTGTAAGAAAATATGGGCAAATTAGTATTTGGATAGTTAATAAAAATAACAAGTGATTGTGTGGACAAGATCCCATTTTTCTGCCTGCAAAATGGTGTTCAGTTAAATTATCACCCGATCTCCATTTGGTCTTCCTGCTGCAGAAGACACCACATTGTGAGTAGTCAATATTCTATACAGGAATGAATAGCATTAGTAAATTGTTGTTCTATTTGGAAGGACTTATCCGGAACCCTACATTGTGGAAGGGAGGAAGGTATAAGTCAGGCAGTGCATTCCTGTGCTTCTTGGTGTTGGCCCTACAATTTCTATAGAGTATCAACTGACGAGTCAAACAAGAGATTCTAAACCAAGTTTTAGTACAACTTACTATTCATGAGCACTCGACTTACTTAAGCATGCATGTAAACCACTGACTTTGAATAACTTCATATTTGATTTACTGACCAGCTGATCACTCAAAGTAAATCACAAGACTTGCGGTTTGATCTCAGATACTATCCATGTGAATAAATTGGCTAGATTCCCTCTGTTGATGGGCCATAGTGTTCTCAGACCTTCAAACTCATGACTCTCCATCTTGCTCTTCTTTGATATGATTTTTCCTTCAATTTTTAAATGTTGCCTTTGCTTTTATTCTAGCCCAAGGCGCTCATTGCTCTGAAGTCAGTCATTTTCAAGCTGTAATCCATCCAAGGACTAAATAAACAGAGCACATCTTTTTTCCTTATCAGGATAGAGAGTCTTTATTTGTACTGATGCTTATTCATATTTTCTTTCTCATCAAATGGTCCCTTTACAAAATGGCCATTCCCAGATACCTTTATCTTCTCCCATACCGGTCACATCCTTTATCAAGGTCACATCGCATAGCCATAAAGCTATCCTCCGCCATGCTTTCACCAAGTGTGGATCACATAACCTTTTTTCTCTGTGCTTCTTTGTTTCTATGGTCCTCTGTCTCTCTCTGTCTGTGTCTGTCTCTCTCTGTCTCTCTCTGACTCTCTCTATCTCTCTCTGTCTCTCTAGCAGTGTCCTCTCAGAATCTTTGGGATAGTTGGCATTTTGAATGTACCATGGATGTGGAAGTGATTTTGGGAAGAAATAATGATTTATAAGATGGGCATGGCCTATTTAAATGCAAATTGGAAGGAAGGGAATGCTGTCTTTAAAAATAGCAGAAATGACAGAATGGAGACACTTAGGGACCCTATAATCCAGAACAGAGAAAAATTAGGACAGCAGCAAGGAAATAGATGTATTAAAGATTAAGATAGAGTGGGATCATAAGAACAGATGATGAACAGAAAATGAGAAATTCTAAAAATTGTGATAAGTCCTAACAGGTGGAAGAAAGTGTTACCAAGGTGACTATTTGAATTATGGGATTATAATCATTATTGGATGACTGCCAGTTCTTAGGTATAGAGACATGGACCGAGGAAGAAATAGATTCATTGATGGATCAAGTGAAAACAAGGGAGAGGGAATCGGAAGCAAAGTTGATGAAATTTTCCAGTTCAGCAGCTCCAATAACATTCATCAATTACTCCTTTACATATCTGTAATTGAGGAGTCTTAGTTTAGTGTGCTTGTGCTATATAAATCAAAATCTCAGCGGGAATCCTTCATAAGATGACTATGCACTGACGATTAAATTAATAGCATCATTACCTTTGTTTTATGTGAAACAGGATACGCATAGAAGTGGATGGAGGTCTGGAGAAATAAGAAAAAAAGCTTCAGCATTGAAGACTGGAAAGCCATTGATCCCCTGTATCTACATAATGCAGTCTTGGAGCAGATTGCAAAGAAATAGGTTTTGTAGATTATTGAATGTTCTGTAAATAACTCTCCATGACTTCAAGAACCAGAGGACATAGGTTTAAGGAAAGATTTAATATGAAGCCGTGAGGCAACTTTTTTTACACAAAGGTTGGTAAGTATATGGAACGAGCTACCAGATATATTAGTGGAGACAGGTACTATCACAACATGGAAAATACATTTGGATTGGTACATAGATAGGCTAGATTTGGAAGGATATGGGCCAAATGCATTTTGATGAGACTAGTGTAGATGGGGCATGTTGGTCATTTTGAATATCATGTTGATGCCCCTTTTCGTGTGAATTTAGGAAGAGTTTTAAGGAGCAGTTCATTAATTAATCTTGTTGACATTATCTTTTAATGAAAATAGAAAAACCATTACAACAGATTTGAAACTCACTTCCTAATTATTCTTTCAATCTACAAAGGGACCAAACATGAATACTAGTCATAAAACTATTGCTTTTTAAAACTGAATCAGCAAATTGAACTTCATTGAACTAATTTAAAATAAGATAAATTAAAAAAGAGATGAATATATATTGAGTTTCAAGATCTTACTTCCATTGTTTTTCTGAGGCGTCTCTGTAGATCTGACTAATTTTAACTTTGTAGAAACAAAGAACTGCAGATACTAGTTTATACCAAAGATAGATACAAAGTGCTGGAGCAACTCAACGGATTAGGCAGCATCTCTGGAGAAAAAGGATGGGTGATCTTTCGAAGAAGAGTCCCAACCCAAAATGATACCCATCCTTTTTCTCCAGAGATGCTTCCTGACTCACTAAGTTATTCCAGTGCTTTGTGCTAAATTTTGGCTTTGCCTCGGCTCACATGTTGTTGAAATACTTAGCCATGTCTTTGTTGCTTTCTGTATAGGTCAAACACACTTATCATACTAATCTCAGTAGATTTATGGGTATCAAATCTCTCCTTCTCATCCTAACCATTCACAGTTCATCCGTCAACCTGGACTGGATTCTAATTAATTAAGTACATTTTTAAATTCTCATTTTTGTTTTCAAATCTTTCCAAGGTTGCATTGCTTTCAATACCTATAATCTCCTCCAGGCCATAAACACTTTGAAATATCTCTGCTCCACCTGTTCTAAACTCTTGCATATTCATGATTTAATCTCTTTATTATTGGTGTTTCTGTCTTCTTTTTGCAATACCCTAAACTCCAGAATTCAAATCCTGAAACCTTTCTCTTTCCTTCATTAAGATGGAGAAACACAAGGATATTTTGGTAAAGGCAATAAATACTGGCAGCTGATTCTAAAAATGAATACAAATGTATAAAAAATAGCATTTCAATTCTTAGATAAACTCAACATTTTTAAACAGTTCATAAGCATGATTTAGATTTCTGTTTAATTAGTGTCACCAGGTTATACAACCAAGGTTTCAAGGTTTCAAGGACAGTTTATTGCCACATGTACCAATCAAGGTGCAGTGAAATTCGATTTACCTTACAGCCATCCTAAAAATAAGGCAACAAGACACACAACTGCATAAAAGTTAACATAAACATCCACCACAGTGGATTCCCCACATTCCTCACTGTGATGAAAGGCAATAAAGTCCAACATTCTCCCTCTTTATTCTCCCACGGTCGGGGCAGTCGAACCATCCGCAGTCGGGGTAATCGAAGCTCCTGCAGCCGGCGATCAAAGCTCCCACATCGGGGCGAATAATGGACAAGGAGGTAGAACCAGAAGCAATAACATTGCAAACTAGAGGCACAAAAAACTGCAGATGCTGGAATCTTGAGCAAAACACAAATTGCTGGGGGAGCTCAACAAGAAACATTATAAACTAGTTTCTTCTGCTGCGGATGAGAAACTGATTGATTGCTGGATCACCAGTAAATAAAGGACCTACACAGGTTATTTATAGAACAATAAAGTGCTAACAACATGTTTCCAGTGTCAAATATCACAAACAAATTTGATCCATCCTTCCTACTGACCCAACAACTTTGCATGGGGATAGTTGGATTGGTACTTTTGATGCAATCAATGGAAGTTCTGACTATGGGATCTCAAAGCCAGAGCATTTGCTGTTCATAGTTAAATGCCCCTGAACACCAAATAACTGTCTGGAGTCACATAAGGCAGGACTAGGATGGGATATTTATTTTCCTAAAATACTTCAATTAACCAATATGATTTTATGATAATCCAGTAATTTCCAGTTTAACTGAGGATATGGACATCCCATTTGGAAACACAAAAGTCCAGTTTATTGACAACAAATTCTCAGTCAAATATGCTGGACTCAGCAGAACCCAGCTAGTTGGGACTTTCCTGGCATTATTGTAAACAAAAGGAAGGCCTTGAACTTTATTTCACCTTCCATCACAGTGAGGAATGTGTAGGAGTCACTGTGGTGGATGTTCATGTTAAATGCGTTTTTGAGTCTGTTGCTTTTAATTGTATGTCTGACCTGGCCAGTGAAATTCCTCGTATATTGCAAAACATACTTGGCGAATAAAATCTGATTCTGATTATGCTGCCAACTCACCATTTGGCTAAACCTGACGTAGGATCTGATTTTGATAATTGAAAAGTTTCTACATGTATCAGTCAGCAGCTTTAAATGTTTCTGATTTCATTTTTTGTACCTCTCATATCCGAGGCTATGTTTTAAATGTTTGATAAAAGCTCTCAGTGATCCCTGATGTAAAACATGATTATTACCACCTTTGTCCATGCATGTAGGTATATCAAATATATTTCCATTTCTGGAGAAATTTCACATTTGCTAGCAAATGTTACATTGCAGTAAGCTATTAAATAGAGGGTGTTTATTAGCAGTCAGAGGCCAGAACAATTCACCTGTTCTTGTCACAGATACTTCAGGTCTCCAATGTTCAGCTTTCATGAAACATTTGTCCTGTCTGCCTCCTGAATGTGATGCTTATTATTATTTATCTGATTAAAATCTATAAAACTATTATCAAACGTTGAGGTGATGTTTATGAAATCAAAATGTCATTTCAACTATAAGATGTAAAGTGAAGTTGAAACTATTTGGACGTTGTAAGTCAGAGGCAGCATCCAGTGACGGTGAAAACTGTTGAGTGTTCCAATCTCTATTAATTTCCAACCTAGAAAACACATACAACTCTTGGTTGATTCTAAGCTACTAACCTTTAAAATACAATGATGATGTTCTTCAGAGAATTTGACGTGCAGTTTAAAAAATAAAATCAGACAATGATTTCAAAAGTTCTTAGTGTATATAATTCTTGCAGTTAACATTCTCCATTTGAAATTGGTGGGATGCTTTCAGCTACAATATCAAAGTTGGATGACTCTTGCAATCTTTCACATCTGGTTATTTTTAAAGGAAGGGTAAAGGAACATTTTTAATGCAATGAGGAAAAAAATGATGCTGCAACTGAAGCAAACCTATAACATTTCTGCTGAACTTTCACTTTAAACACCTCACACTTTCTTAAGCTGTTTTTGTTTCTCGTGTGTAATAAACTGCACCCAATTGATTTTGTAGCTGACCCAAAGGACACCTGCACCCAATTGATTTTAGCTTTGTACAAAAGCTAGTTTATTTCATTCTGAGTGACACAGCAATGTCCTTGTGAGATGCAGTTCTGAATCACTGCAAACCGAATAGCTTTAGCTCTAAATCTGTGACCTAAGTACAAAGGTTAGTACTTTCTCTTCATCCTTTTTCACTGCAACCTGCGTGTCCTTGCAGACATTGCATGCTCACCGCTGATGTTTGAACTCAAGAACCATTTGATTTTGGTTCATATAGGTTTTCATGCTTCCCTGCCTTGCAATAACAGTGCTGGATTAGCTGAGTTTGGGAATTCAGTCCTTGCTGACGTAGATACCCAATCCAAGAAACAGACCAAAAGAATACAGCAAATTAATAAAATAGTTCAGATTGAACATTGTTCATGAAGAATCGATCCATCCCATTTTCTTATGGCTGCTTAAGGGAATATTGCTTTATTAATTTTACTGATAGGCACAGCTTAAATTAAACATTGCCAAGAGAATCAACAACATTTTAGGTTCTGAGTGTCTCAAAATATATCTATGTCTCCAAGTAATAGTAAGATTAAATGAGTCTATGTGTCACACACTGCATCAGTTGACCAGGATGAGTGAGAATAATTAATGCATTCAAACATGAGATAGATAAAAAATACTGATGCTTTAATAATCAAAGAAAAATAATAGTGAAACTCTCTCACCCAGGGGGAAACTATAAAACAGAACCTAAAACATAATTAGCAAAAGTCCCCGGTCTGGCGATAGGTTTGTTATAAAACGTTTGGTACGTCAGTTCATTCGACCATCACGCAGCTGCTAAAATGTGGTCGAGAAGGACGTCCATATCCTTCGCTGCTGACATAGATGCAGCCCTGGTGGAATGAGGCTTAAAAATGTCAGTGTCCACCCCTACACGTGCCAGAACCTGTTTTATCCTTCTAGAAATGGTCTGCACTATAACTTTCCTATGAGGTTTGGTGTGGTTGATGAATAAGGAAGATTCCGTGCCTCTGAGGCTTTTAGTGACCTTTATGTATTGAAGTATGTGAGCTACCACACACAACCATTGGTCTAAGGGGTAAGCCATAAAACTTAATTTGAGCCCCAACATCCCTGGTCTGCTCTGCTTTATAAGATCATCAACAAAAAAGATGATGTTGGCAAAAGATGTTACCATGCTGTCCAGTCTAAGCTTACTTAACGTCTGGACCCGTTACGCTGAGACCAGCGCCATAAGCATGACTACCTTAAGTGTGAGATTTGGTAGAGACAGAGATGAAGCTGGTGCCCACTGACGGAGCAGCCTGAGGACCATGCTCACATCCCATATCTGTGAATGTCTGGGCCTAGGGGGAGTAGAGTTAAAAATGCCCTTCATAAATCTGGTTATTATGGGATGAGATCCGACAGTGTGGTTCCTTGACCCTAGCCATAAGTAAGATGACAAAGTGCTCCCAGCACTATTAATGGCGCTGTAACTGAGTTTCTGATCATAGAACAGTGTAGAAAGAAACTCCAAAACATCCGTAATGGAAGCCGTGTCATAAGAAATATTAGAGAGAGAGCAGTACATCTCCCATTTCCTTATATGAGTGATGTACTGTATCTGGGTGCTCTTCCTCCAGGTCGCAGTGATCACATCTACCGTACGATTTGAAAGTCCAAGCCCCAGGAATGGTCTCCTCAGAATCTGCAAACCAATAAATTTATTTGGTCATGAAGAGGGTGGCTTTCCCCTATCACAGGATGTAGCAGCAGATTTCTGCTTTTGGGGACAGTCATAAAAGGTTGTGTAATCATGGCTAGAACGAGTGGGAACCAAGGCTGAGTAGGCCAGTCTGGTACTACCAATATGCCAGAGGCAGTGTCCTGCTTGATCTTGGACAAGCATCGACTGATGAGGCAAAAAGTGAGAAACACATCCAAGAACTTCCCACCCTAGTGTAGCGAGAATGCATCTACTGCTACTGTCCCTGGGTCTGGTTCCCATGAAACGTAACTTGGTGACTGATGATTTAGTCTAGATGCAAACAGATCAATGTCCGGTACGCCATACCGAATCACAATGTCATTAAAGACTTCATGATTCAACATCCATTCTTTGTTGTCATTGAATTCTCATGACCTAATGTCTGCCACCATGTTATATCTACCTGGCAAGTAGATAGCTGAAAGCCAGATGTTTCTCGTTATACACCAGTGCTAAATTAGGTTAGACAATTTATCACAGGATACAGACTTACTTCCACCCATGTGATTAATGTATGCCACTGCTGTAGTGTTGTCAACCTGAAGTTGAACATGCACATCATGCATATTGGTACAATAAACCTTTAACCCATAGAGTGCTCCCAACAACTCTAGGTAGTTTATACCAAGTGACCGAAGCATCGATGATTCCTGCAGATTCCATCTGCCACCGCAGCTTGAGACGGTGTTGGTAGCACCCCAACCTAGAGCACTGGCATCAGTTTGCAGGATAACTGATGGTGTATCAACTAAAATAGTACTAGAGAAAAAACATATATTGATCACCCACCATTGTAACTCAGCAATGGCTTCAGCTGGCAACTGCATTGGTTTATCGAAGTGACCTCTATGAAGTCTGGGGGCTGAGGTTAACTCATTAGGCAATGCTTTAAACTGTCACAATTGCCCCATCCAGCTAAACTTCAAATATCTCCTGTGATCCTTCATGAATGGCCACCAAATAGTAAGCATCTTTGAGGTTGATGCATGCCATGTAACATCCCTTGGAAACCAGTTGTTTGGCAGTAACAAAGTTTTCCATTTTGAAGTGTTTATACTGCACAAAGGTGTTAAGCTCAGTCAAATCGAGGATGATTCGGCATCCTCCATCCTTCTTTTGCCTAGTAAATACATTGGACGCAAATTGGCAAGGCTCATGACTCGACTTCTCAATTACCCCTTTCTTGAATAAAGATACAATTTCAGCTTGTGCATTCGCACACTCCTGTTGTGAAGGAATAAAAGTGCGGCTCGGTGTATGCTTTGTGGGTGGAGGCGAATTGGAAAAGAACTCAATTTGGAAACCTTGTATACTGCGCAGTATAAACGGGTCAGGTGTTATCCTATGCCATTCATGTAAGAAACATTGTAATCTCCCCCCAACTTGTAACTGATCCATCAAAATTGAGTTACACAAACAACCAGACTCGCTTACCCCAGTGGTTATCGGCGGTAAGGTGTTTGCTTCTGCCACCGAGGTCTGGGGAGAGGGCTGCTGGAGGGCGCCATCTGCGCATCTATTTGCAGCACTATTTGCAGCACATTACAGACCTGTAAACACAATAGTCATCTTGACCCGAAACATCACCCGTTCCTTCTCTCCAGAGAAGCTGCCTGTCTCGCTGAGTTACTCCAGCTTTTTGTGTTTATCTTTGGTATAAACCAGCATCTGCAGTTCCCTCCTACTCACAGATAACATGTAATATACATAAACAATCAATAAATTAATAACCCCAACACTAGCACAAAAAAAGACTGAAGTCTAGAGTGCAACCGACCAAACACAGATCAAAGTTTCGATTTTTGTAGTTTTCAAGAGCCTGATGGTTGTTGGGAAGAAGCTATTCTTTAACCTGGTGCTCAAGGTCTTCAGAAGATACCTTATTCACACTGGTTGGTGTGAAATGAGAGCATGGCTAGGGTGTGGCAGCACCTCTGATGGAGTCCTTCGATGGTGTTTTGCCTAAGTGCAGCGTGTGTAAAAATAAGTAATTGAGACAGTAAATGGATATGTGTTGTCAGGACAATGAGCTGGGAATTCTATGAAGGCTTGAGTGTAGTTTATAGGACGAAGCAATTGTGTCAATGTGAGAAGAAATTCCAGCTAATTCTCATCGGAGCTGGGTTGTGCATACACATCTCAATTGTCATGGGATATAACAATATGTAATTCCCACCTAAAAGTTGTGGGTGAGTACTTCTGCCACATGAAAATGTTCCTGGTGTTGGGGAAGTCCAGAACCAAGGATCACAGTTTAAGAATAAGGGGTAGGCCATTTAGGATTGAGATGTGGAAAAACATTTTCACCCAGAGAGTTTTACTGTGGAATTTTCTGCACAGAAGGAGGTGGAGGCCAACTCACTGGATGTTTTCAAGCGAGTTAAGGGGCTGTCCCACTTGGGGGACCTAATTGGTGAGTTTAGAGAGTTTAGGAGAATTTGAAAAAATGTCATGTTGAAGATCTCCTTCGACTATGTAGAAGACCTCCTTCGACATCCCTTGACTATGTTGAAGACTAGCTTCGACCAGCTGCGACTAACTTCTGGAAAATTGGACACCGAATAGTAGATAGTGAAGATAACCTCCTTCGATCTCCTTCGACCTCCCTTCGACCTCCCTTCGACTATGATGAAGACTATCTACGACTACCTTCAACAGCCTTCGACTATCTTCGACTACCCTCGATTACCTACAACTAACATGCCGACCTACTACGACCTAACCTATGAGTAAAAAAAGTATCAATTTTTTTCCATGGCGACTTTTTTTTACTCACAGGCATTTTTCAATATGTTGAAAAATAAGCCGTGACCTAGCTGAGGCCTCGAGTACACGGGGATACACTCGAGCATGAAGGAGAGTTACAAAGACCTCCTAGGACCACGTGTCGACCATGCTGCGAGTATGAATCGAGGACAAACTTGCCAGAACTCGCGGATTAGGTCCCCCAAGTTCTAATCCTTTAAGGGGCTGTCCAACTTGGGCGACCTAATTGGCGAGTTTCGAAGAGTTTAGGAGAGTTTGAAAAAATGTCATGTTGAAGACCTCCTTCGACTATGTAGAAGACCTCCTTCGTCTATGTTGAAGATTAGCTTTGACTAGCTACGACTCGCTACGACTAACTTCGGGTAAATTGGACACCAAATAATCAAGGTCGAAGGTAGTCATAAATAGTTTTCATTATAGTCGAAGGGAAGTCGAAGGAGATCAAAGATCATCTTCACTCTCCACTATTCGGTGTCCAATTTTCCCGAAGTTAGTCATAGCTAGTCGTAGCTAGTCGAAGCTAATCTTCAACATAGTCAAAGGAGGTCGAAGGAGGTCTTCTACATAGTCGAAGGAGGTCTTCAACATGACATTTTTCAAACTCTCCGAAACTCGCCAATTAGGTCGTCCATGTGGGACAGCCCCTTTACAAAGACCTCCTACGACCTTGTGTCGACCATGCTGCGAGTATGAGTCAAGGGCAAACTCGCCAGAATTTGCGGATTAGGTCACCCAAGTGGGACAGCACCTTTAGATATAGCTCTTAGGGCTAACGGAATCTGGGATATAGGGAGAAAGCTTGATCGGGGCACTGATTATGGATGATCAGCCATGATCATATTGAATGGCGGTGCTGGCTCAAAGGGCCGAATGGTCTACTCCTGCACCTATTTTCTATGTTTCTATGTTTCTATGAACTGCAGCAGTCCAAGAAGGTGACTCACCATGATCTTTTCAAGGCCAATAAAGCTGGCCATGCAGCAAATACACAAATAATAAAAATGCATCCTGTAAGTATTTATTTTGAACCTTACAGAATTAAAATATTCTGATTTTTGAGGCCAATGTCCTATCCCTAACTGCTCACCAAAATGATCCCATAACAAATGTGTATTTTGTTTAATAACAGGATGTTACATATTCAGGAAAATGCTGGGTACTATTAATGTTTCTGTTGATCTATCAGAGAATTTCATCGGAGCTATTTAGAATATTTTAAATGCAAGTTACTGATGCCCATATTTTCAAAATGAAAACCAGAAATACATGCATCCGCCAATTTGTGATTATGAAAGAAATAGTAGCTTCACAAAGGAGACTGTAACACGTGTGTTTCAGAGAGCAGTACAAGTCATGGTATACATCTTGTAGCACTTAGAAAAGTACAGATTAATTTAGCTGTGTAGCTTTCAAAATTCAAAATGTAGGGATAGCGCAATAGAATATCACATCTTTAGAAAACTCAGGAAGCTTTTATCTTTCTGCCTCTGCTATATAATTCTCAGAACACAAAAGCAATAGCCTTTCAGAATGAATACAATGGTCATTCACAGTGTGAAGAAAATGTATGAAGGAAATGAATGACAGCAGAAAAGAGCACTAATTTTATCTTCGCTTTGAAATACTACTGCTGCTTTGTAAAGGTTGGCAACTGTAATGAAGTAACTGGTCAATCCTCAAACTGAGGAGCAAAGTTTTTCCAAATGATGCATTGAAATGACAGACTAATATAATGAAATATGCTGAAAAAATATACATGAACATATAAGTAATAAAATAACAGCTTTTATTTACAATTCATATGACAATCTCAAAATGAATAACAAGAGTTTGATCATTGTGACATAAACAATTTTTGAAATCTTTGCAAGTCTTAATTGTGGTTTCAACACTTACAGTTTAGGTATAGGTTTATTATTATCACGTGTACTAAGGTATAGTAAAAGCTTTGTTTTGCATACTATCCAATCAGATCAGATAAATACAATCAAGTCAGACTTAAGTACAATTGATCGAACAAAGGGGAAGATACGGAGTGCAGAATATAGTTCTCAGCGTTGTAGCACAACAGATCAAAAGACAAAGTCCAATGTGTGCATTGGGGTAGAGGTGAATCTGACAGTCTCTTAGCTTATAGGAGGACCATTCAGAAGCCTGATAAATGAGGTTCCTGACACACTTTCAAGCTTCTGTACCTTTTGCACATTGGGAACAGGTAGAAGAAGGAATGACCCGGGTGGGATCATTTTGGGTATTTTTGTTAATCATTTTGGGTATTTTCCAAGGCAGCATGGTATAGATGGAATCAATGGTGGAGAGTCTTGTCTGTTCGATGGAATGGGCTACATCTACAATTCTCTGTAATTTCTCACAGTCTTGAGCAGAACTGTTCCCAATCCAAGCTATGATGCAACACAACAGTAATGCTTTCTATGGTGCATATGGAAGTGTATAAGAGTCTTTGGCGACATGCCAAATTTCCTCAGTCTTCTAAGAAAGCAGAGATGTTGGCTTGCCTTCTTGGATGTTGCATTAGTGTGGTTGGTCCACAACAGATTGGTGGAAATATTTACGCCAAGGAACATGGTCGGTGGGGGCGCTGCGAGTCGGCTGCCCTGTCAGCAGCGTGTCCGTTATTTTGACTTTAAATTGTTTAAAAAATTTGTCTAAGTGTTTGTTTTGGGTGTTTCTCGGTGTATCTTGTGTGGGAATGTGGGGGGGGGGGACCGTTCTTCAGTCACCCTCGGCGGAGAGGCGACTTTTTCCATGTCGCTTCTCTGCCTTCCCACTCGTGGTCTAACAGCTTGGATTGGAGCGGCCTTTCCTAGAGTCAGGCCCGGAGCAACAGCAGCAGGCGCAGTGTGGACTTTTTCCATCGCGGAGCAGGAAATCCTTGCCGGGGGTCGACCTAGAGGAGTGCTCCGATCACTGGCCCGCGGACTACGACATCCTGAAGCCGTGGTCTGCGGAGATTCTAACCACGGGCTCGGCATGGACTTCCATCGCGGAGTCTGGAATCCCTTGTCGGGGATCGCTGGAGAAGAGCTCCGACCGCCGGCCTGCGGCCTGTAACATTCTGAAGCCGCAGTCTCCGGTAGGAAACTGCCGATTTGGGCACCAAGCCGCAGAGTGTGTCCGAACGTTCATGGCCCCGACCACAGGTGAACAAGGGAGGAGGATTGGCTGAACTTTGTGCCTTCCACCACAGTGAAGAATGCTGTGGTGGATGTTTGTGTTAAATCTTAATGTGTATTGTGTGTTCTTTTTAAGTGTATCGCTGCTGACAAATTCATTTCACTGCACCTTCGGGTGTATGTGATGAATAAAATTGACTTTGAATTTGACTTTGAAGCTCTCAACCATTTCCACTTTGTCACCTTCAATGCTGAATGGGACATATTTCCACCATGCTTCCTGAAGTCGATAATTATCACCTTTATCTTGCTGATATTGAGGGAGAGGTTGTTCTGACACCACAATCTCCTTTCTGTGCTCTATATCGTTATTGTTCATGATTTGGCCCACTACGATGGAGTCAGGCATGTGCCGTCAGGGTAGGCAAAGTTGGAAGTTCCTCCCCTGACTAAAATTATGAAGAGGAAATTATTAAATGTAAATAGTAAGGATTTAAAATTCATTTACTAAATTCAGTATTTATTATTAAATGCTCATTATTTTACCAATCAATCTCAGGTAGGCATAATTCTCCTGTGCCTTTCATCCGCAGTACGTGTAATAAACGTAACTATGTTCAACTCATTTGCCGTGGATGCTACTTCAAGCCTTCGCTTACAACGGGCAATAAATGCAGCTGGAATTCTGCCTTTGCACTGTGGACTGCATGCAAGGTGCTGCGCTTGTCTATAGGAGTGGAGACCAATCTGCGCATGCGCGGGTTTTAAGATTTTTTTAAAATCGACTGACCTGCGCATGCGAGGTTTTCGATTTTCTGCACATGCGTGATTTTTTAAAACCCGTTTTTCTGAGCATTTACAGATTTTACCATTTTTGAAAGTCAACTGACTGCCAGTGCCTACCCTGAGTAATTACTCACGGCATGTGCTTGGATGGAGTCATAGAATCATAGAGTCATGGAATCCTAGTCATTGACAATTACAGTGTGGAAACAGGTCTTTCGACCCAACTTGCCCACACTGGCCAACATGTCCCATCTACACTAGTCTCACCTGCCAGCATTTGGTCCATATCCATTTACCTGTCTAACTGCTTCTTAAATGTTGGGATAGTCCCTGCCTCAACTACCTCCTCTGGCAGCTGATTCCATACATGCACCACCCTTTGTGTGAAAAGGTTACCCCTCAGATACCTATTAAATATTTTCCCCTTCACCTTAAACCTATGTCCTCTAAGTCTGCAAACTTTCAGATGGAGTTAGAGCTGAAGTTAGACACACAATCGTAAGTGTGTGGGGAAAATAGAAGGAGGCTGACAATACATCCTTGCAGGGCTCTGGTATTGAGAATCATTGTAGAGGAGGTGTGGTCACCTATCCTCACTGATTGTGGTCTGTGGGTCAGAAAGGTGAGGATCCAGTGGCAGAGGGGAGTGCTGATTCTTAGGTCCAGGTGTTTGGAGATAAGTTTGGATAGGATTATGGTGTTGAAAGCAGGAGTTATAATCAATAAATAGGAGCCTTACACAGGAGTTCTTGTTGTCACCATAGGGTCAGGAAGGTGGCGTCTGCTGTGAACCTGTCGCAACAGTAAGCAAGCTCCAGTGGATTAAGACTGGCAGGGAGGCTAGTATTAGTATGCACCATCACCAGTCTCTTGAAGTACGTAGTTTAGCATTACGTGTAATAATAAAACTAATTTATGCACTCTAAGTGGAGAGAAAGATTTCTATCAGGCGGACATGGTACTGAATTTTCATAAAATCAGCATCTTTGACTATATTTGATGGATGCTATAATAAACAGTCTCATTAAACGAGTCAGGTATTAAAGGCAACCCATTGAAATTAAGGCTTGTCATGCACTTAGAGCTTTCTGTTGTGCCTGGCAGACAGGAGACTATAAAACAACCTCCTGTGGACATCGTTTGAGGGGATAAAAATACATAAGCTTGTGAAAAAAAATTAAATGAAAATTCAAATAATTTTCAGGAGGCATGTGAAACTCTGGCACATAGTACAATGCAATTATTCATCTTTGATTACATTTTCTTTGCATCTGTCAAGTGGTAGTTAAGCAAAAATAATATTTTCCTATAATTTTTCAATTTTGTTTTCAGTTTATGAGTATTGCAATATTTTGTGGCATAAGATGGCAGCTGAAAAGTTTAGTTGAATTTAGTTTAAAGATACAGCATGGAAACAGGCCCGCTGGTGATATCGAGTCTGTGCCGACCAACAATCGCCCCATACCCATGCTCTATCCTACACTCCAGAGATAATTTTCAGAAGCCAATTAACCTACAATCCTGCATATCTTTTGGATATGGGAGGAAACTGGAATGCCCGGAGAAAACCCGCACAGCCATGGGGAGAACGTGCAACCTTCATACAGACAAGATTGTACTCAAGACTCTGGTGCTGTAAGGCAGCAACTCTACCTCTGAGCCACTCTTCCGCTCAGAAAATGTGAACCATTGGGTTTTGGTTTGTTTTGCCAGCATTGCCCAGATCTTTAATTGGAGTTGATATACTTGGTCACCGCCTTTATTCCTTCTGACATGGTGTGCTTGACCAGCTCCCCAGGCAGCAGGCGCATGACAGTCTAAATCTCCCGGGAGCTGATGGGTGACCGCTTGTTATGATGGGCCAGACGGGAACCCTTGGCCGCACTGCACTAGAAAATATCATTGACAAGTGAGTTCATGATGCTCATGACCTTGGAAGAGATGCCAGTGTCAGGGTGAATCTGCTTCATCACTTTGCAGATGTAGATAGAGTAATTCTCCTTTCTGACAATCCTACGCTTCATGCCCTCTTTGCCTGCAGGTTTCAGCAAAGCTTTCTTGACGCCCTGCTTGGGAGCGGTTTTCTGAAACTCAGGCATTTCTTCAGTCGAGTTCAACCCCAAATTACTTTCAAGCAACTAATTAAATCTGGAATTAAAAAGAACAACTCATCCCAGTAACACTGCCTCAGGACAAGCATTTGGTTACTTTTCCTAATATATGTAAAACATAATACCATGGGGACTTTTAATGAAGGTGCTATATAAAGTTGATTATTATTGTCAAATTAGATCACATCCATGGAGTTATTATTATTTAAACCAAATCAAAAACAGAAATAATTATTTTATTTAAGAATGGGATCAGGAGTAATGGGATTTTAGATTTCATATATTTGCCCACAATTATTTCTTGCTCATAAAACCTTACCAAATATAAAGTGCATAATCAACAAATCCTGTATGGTTGATTTATTTTTACCACACACATACATTGAGAAGTTTATTTTGTTTTATTGCTAACAAATGTACATGCTGTTAAATTACTTTCCTAATTCCTAACCTCATTTAATATTACTGTGCAATAAATTGGTATCGTCTATATGAAAAAAGTGTTCATTTTTATTTGAATTAAGATTGCACATAATTTTTATTTGAATTATAATGCTGGTCCCAATAGTTTCTGTTACCCTTTGGTTAGTTTAGACTTGAATGTAGCTTGCCTTTTATCAAAGATAGACACAAAAAGCTGGATTAACTCAGTGGGTTGGGCAGCATCTCTGGATAAAAGGAATAGGTGATGTTGCGGGTTGAGACCCTTCTTCAGGCTGAGAGTCAGGAAAAAAGGAAACAAGTATTATAGACGGTGATATAGAGAGATATAGTTTAATTAATTAAATTAATTAAAGATATACAAAAAATAACAATGGTCAAGGAAACTTTATTACCTAGCCCACAACGATCTATTGTAGACTGTGGGCTAGGTAATAAAGGGTTATACAGACAGTGAAACTCAACAGGACGACAGTGAAACTAGTATGATGACTAGTGATTGTGGGAGATTTCAATTTCCCAAAAATAGACTGGGAAACACATTCTGTATATGGGCTGGATGGTTTGGAGTTTGTAAAATGTGTGCAGGATAGTTTTTTGCAGCAGTACATAGAGGTACCGACCAGAGAAGGGGCAGTGCTGGACCTCCTGTTAGGAAATGAGGCAGGACAGGACAGGACGGAGGTATGCGTTGGTGAGCACTTCGGGACCAGTGATCACAATACCATTAGTTTCAATATAATTATGGAGCGAGTCAGAACAGGACCTAGAGTGGAGATTTTTGAGTGGAGAAAGGCTAACTTTGAGGGAATGCGTGAGGATTTTAAAGGAGTGAATTGGGACACTTTGTTTCATGGGAAGGATGTAGAAGAGAAATGGAGGACATTTAAAGGGGAAATTGTAAGAGTACAGAATCTTTATGTCCCTGTTAGGTTGAAAGGAAATAGTAAAAATTGGAAAGAGCCATGGTTTTCATGGGAAATTAGACACTTGTTTCGAAAAAAGAGAGATATCTACAATAATTATAGGAGGCATGGAGTAAATGAGGTGCTAGAGGAGTATAAAGAATGTAAAAAGAATCTCAAGAAAGAAATTAGGAAGGCTAAAAGAAGATATGAGGTTGCTTTGGCAAGAAAGGTGAAAGTAAATCCAAAGGGTTTCTACAGCTATATTAATAGCAAAAGGATAACGAGGGATAAAATCGGACCATTAGAGAACCAGAATGGACAGCTATCTGCAGAGCCAAAAGAGATGGGTGAGATATTGAACAATTTATTTTCTTCGGTATTCACCAAGGAGAAGGATATTGAACTCTGTGAGGTAAGGGAAAAAAGTAGAGTAGCTATGGAAACTATGAGATTCAAAGAGGAGGAAGTACTGACACTTTTGAAAAATATAAAGGTGGATAAGTCTCCAGGTCCTGACAGGATATTCCCTAGGACATTGAGGGAAGTTAGTGTAGAAATAGCAGGAGCTATGACAGAAATATTTCAAATGTCATTAGAAACGGGAATAGTGCCGGAGGATTGGCGTACTGCGCATGTTGTTCCATTGTTTAAAAAGGGTTCAAAGAATAAACCTAGCAATTATAGACCTATTAGTTTGACGTCAGTGGTGGGCAAATTAATGGAAAGGATACTTAGAGATAATATATATAAGCATCTGGATAAACAGGGTCTGATCAGGAACAGTCAACATGGATTTGTGCCTGGAAGGTCATGTTTGACAAACCTTGAATTTTTTGAAGCGGTAACTAGGGAAATTGATGAGGGTAAAGCAGTGGATGTTTGTCTATATGGATTTCAGTAAGGCCTTTGACAAGGTTCCCCATGGAAGGTTGGTTCAGAAGGTTCAATCTTTGGGTGTTAATGGCGGAGTAGCAAGATGGATTCAACAGTGGCTGAATGGGAGATGTCAGAGAGTAATGGTGGATGGCTGTTTGTCAGGTTGGAAGCCGGTGACCAGTGGGGTGCCTCAGGGATCTGTGTTGGGTCCACTGTTGTTTGTCATGTACATCAATGATCTGGATGATGGGGTGGAAAATTGGATAAGTAAGTATGCAGATGATACTAAGATAGGTGGTATTGTGGATAATGAAGTAGATTCTCAAAGTCTACAGAGAGATTTGGACCATTTGGAAAAGTGGGCTGAAAGATGGCAGATGGAGTTTAATGCTGAAAAGTGTGAAGTGCTACATCTTGGCAGGACAAATCAAAATAGGACGTACATGGTAAATGGTAGGGAATTGAGGAATGCTGTGGAACAGAGGGATCTCGGAGTAACTGTGCATAGTTCCCTGAAGGTGGAATCGCATGTAGATATGGTGGTAAAGAAAGCCTTTGGTGTGCTGGCCTTTATAAATCAGAGCATTGAATATAGGAGTAGGGAAGTAATGTTAAAATTGTACAAGGCATTGGTAAGACCAATTCTGGAGTATGGTGTACAATTTTGGTCGCCTAGTTATAGGAAGGATGTCAACAAAATAGAGAGAGTACAGAGGAGATTTACTAGAATGTTGCCAGGGTTCCAGCAACTATGTTACAGAGAAAGGTTGAACAAGTTAGGTCTTTATTCTTTGGAGCGCAGAAGGTTAAGGGGGTGACTTGAATGAGCTTCCAGCAGAGGTGGTGGAGGCAGGATCGATTTTAACATTTAAAAGTAAAGTGGATAGGTATATGGACGTGAAGGGAATGGAGGGGTATGGTCTGAGTGCAGGTAGATGGGACTAGGGGAAAACAAATGGTCGGCACGGACTGGAAGGGCCGAGAGGGCCTGTCTCCGTGCTGTAATTGTTATATGGTTATACTAGGGTGGGGGAGCGACAGAGAGAGAGGGGATGCAAGGGTTACTTGAAGTTAGCAAAATCATTATTCATACTGTTGGGTTGTAAGCTGCCCAAGCAAAATATGAGGTGCTGCTCCTCCAATTTGTGTGTGGCCTCACTGTGACAATGGAGGAGGCCCAGGACAGAAAGGTTAGTATGGGAATGGGAAGCGAAGTGTGTGGCTACCGGTATTTCACGTAGGCCAACCGTACTTTAAAATATCAAGTCAGTTGCAATGTTCTGCCTAGAGGGGAGGTAGATTCAAGTTAGCTTTGAACATTTGACACCATTTGACAGAATTGTCGGCCTTCATGTGACATATAATGTTTATGGAGATACCGGCTCCTTGTCCACATTATCATTTGGTTTTAAATCTCATGCTAACAATTTATAATCATGTCACTCTCCCCGTCTCAATATGGTTAACTTCCAACGAAATCTTCTGTTCATGACACGCACTGATTCCTTCAAGGTTGTCATTCCAGGAACTATTCATATTTTATAAATTTTGTCTGTTCTTGCGTTTTTCCTCATTTCAGATTCACTACCCACAGCCCACAAGGACTCAAAATGAACCAGCTCAGACATTAATTTAACACTGTGCTGTGTTACTTCCTGCTGAGATCTTCCAGATTAAAACTGTGGCGTGATGCCGATTTACTTTGAAGATTTACTTAGAGTATTGAATACCAGTGTTTTCAAGTGCGCGTGCTATGTGGTGGGATTAGTGGATTAAAGCCAGCAAAACTGGTAGCTTATTGAGAAAATGACTCAAACTCAGCAATATTCACATTTAACATGAAGTGTTATCTGACCATCTCAGTTGCAAGAAGCAGTATGTCAATTTCAAAATATTGCAGTCAATTACTGTGATATTAAGTGTGTAGGAAGGAACTGCAGATGCTGGTTTACACCTTCTTCAGTCTGAAGAAGGTTCTTGACTGAAACGTCACCCATTCCTTCTTTCCAGATATGCTGCTTGTCCCGCTGAGTTACTCCGGCATTTTGTGTTGATCTGCAATGATATTAAAGGTAGACAAAAATGCTGGAGAAACTCAGCGGGTGAGGCAGCATTTATGGAGCGAAGGAAATAGGCAACGTTTCGGGTCGAGACCCTTCTTCAGACTGATGTGAGGGGGGGGGGGGGGAGAAGAAAGGAAGAGGTGGAAACAGTGGGCTGAGGGAGAGCTGGGAAGGGGAGGAGAAAGCAGGGACTACATGAAATTAGAGAAGTCAATGTTCATACTGCTGGGGTGTAAACTGCCCAAGCAAAATATGAGGTGCTGCTCCTCCAATTTACAGTGGGCCTCATGGAGCAGGCACAGGACAGAAAGGTCGTATTTGGAATGGGAGGGGCAGTTGAAGTGCTGAGCCACCGGGAGATCAGGTTGGTTATTGTGATGGGCGAAACGATGGGCGAAGCGATGAGCGAAGCGATGGGCGAAGCGATCGCCAAGCCTACACTTGGTCTCACCGATGTAGAGCAGCTGACACCTAGAGCAGCGGATGCAATAGATGAGGTTGGAGGAGGTGCAGGTGAACCTCTGCTGTACCTGGAAAGACTGCTTGGGTCCATGAATTGAGTCAAGGGGGGAGGTAAAGCGTAGCACTTCCTGTGGTTGCAAGGGAAAGTGCCAGGAGAGAGGGTGGTTTGGGTGGGAAGGGCCAAATTGACCAGGGAGTTATGGAGGGAGCGGTCTCTGCGGAAAGCAGACAGTTGTGGAGATGGGAAGATGTGGCCAGTGGTGGGATCCCGTTGGAGGTGGTAAAAATGTTGGAGGATTATTTGTTGTATGTGACGGCTGGTAGAGTGGTAGGTGAGGACAAAGGGAACTCTGCCCTTGTTACGAGTGGGGGGATGGGGAGTGAGAGCAGAGTTACATGGTATAGAAGAGACCCTGGTGAGAGCCTCATCTATAGCAGAAGAGGGGAACCCCCGTTCCCTGAAGAATGGGGACATCTCCGATGCCTTGCCCCCCCCACCCCACCCTCACATCAGTCTGAAGAAGGATCTCGACCAAAAACGTTGCCTATTTCCTTCACTCCATTGATGCTGCCTCACCCACTGAGTTCCTCCAGCATTTTTGTCTACCTTCGATTTTCCAGCATCTGCAATTCCTTCTTAAACATTTCTTATACAATGATATTAAGTTGGGTTTGGGGATTAATGTTGAATGCTTGGCCTTCTTGTTGAAAGCTATAATGGAAAGCCTTATCGTGGGGCACGTACGGTGGCGACAAAGATATTGAGAGATGGGGATAGTGTCTTTGCAAGAGGCTGGGTGGGAAGAGATGTAGTCTGGATAACTGTGGGAATCGCTGGGGTTGTTGTAGACGTCTGTCCCCTGTGATGGAGACGGAGAGATCAAGAAATCGGAAGATTTGTTGGAGAGAGAATTTCCATGCTAAGACATCTGAGATGTCCTCTTTCTTTTTTTAACATGGTTTTGCTCCTTGTTGCCCAACATGGATCCCTCACCCATGCCTCTTCTGTGTCCCATAGTTCTGCTTTTGCTCCCCTTCACCACAGACAGGACAAAGATAGAGTAACGAAGGAGCGAGGCCTCACCTTTCGCCCCACCAGCCTATGCATTCAATGGATAATTTTCTGACGTTTTGGTCATCTCCAACATGATCCCACCAGCAGTCCCATTTCCCATCCCCACCCCTTTCCACCTTCCACAGAGATTGCTCCCTCCACAACTCCTTGGTTCATTCATTACCTCAAACTACACCCTTGCCAGGTACTTCTGGCAAACACCGCCGCGGGTGCATTGGGGAAACTCCCGGTGATAGGACCCAGCGGTGGTCCAGGAGGGCAGTGGCGGTCGTAAACTGGCCAGTGCAAATCAATAAACAGGCACTAAATACAAGGGAGTGGGATTAAGTCTGCTGAAAGTAAGCACCAATGAGGTGATTGTGTCCCATACAAGGTCACTGGAACTCTCCTTCGTGCTCGAGGGAAGTTTCCGCATACTCGCGGCCTCAGTTTGGTCGAGGAAAATGTTTCAGCATGTTGAAAATTTTTCCGCGAGTAAAATTTGGTCGGCATGGTTCTTTTGAACTCGCAGTGCAGTGGAGTGGGGTAGCTATGTAGTCATAGGCAGTCGAGGGCAGCCATACGCAATCTCCTTCTGGGCTGACCGGGCATTTTAATTGGCTCATTATAGTTTTCAGGACCAAGGAAAACTGACCGGAAAGTTAAATGCCCGCTAAACTCTATTAAAAGTTGACTGGCTTCTTAAAAGTGTCCACTCCTTCTCCCCCCTTCTCCCCCCGCCTCTCCTCTTCTCTCCCCTTCACTCCCCCTCTCTCCCCTTCTCTCCCCCTCCCCCCCTCCGAGCTCTCTAAAGGACTAACCGTACACTGTGCAGCCGTCTTTTACCTTCCTGTTCATCGTGGGTGGGAATTTCAGACAGTGCTACCACGCTTTCCCAGGGCCCCCTTTGCGATGTGGTTGTGTGTATGTGTGCAGTCGGTCGATCCAGCTCGTGGTTTAATCGCTGACGGTCGATCCAGCTCGAGGTTTTTCTGGCGAGTGCCCTCGAGCTTGAAGGTCGAAGACAGTCACTGAAAGGTCGCGTCCCTTAATTTCAATCCAGCATCTTCTTTCTTTCTTTTATTTTTATTCCTCTCTGGCCACGTACTATCTATAAAAATCCAGTAATTTGACATTGGAAATAATCCACTATTACCAGTTTTCACTCTTTAAGCTTAATAGGGCGGCACGGTGGTGCAGCAGTAGAGTTGCTGCCTTATAGCGTTTGCAGTGCCAGACACCCGGGTTTGATCCCGACTATGGGGTGCTGCTTGTATGGAGTTTCTACGTTCTCCCCATGACTTGCGTGGGTGTTCTCTGGGATGTTCGGTTTCCTCCCAAAGAGGTATGTAGGTTAATTGGCTTGGTGTATGTGTAAATAGTCACTAGTGTGTAGGATAGTGTTAATGTGCGGGGATCGTTGGTCGGCGCGGACTCAGTGGGCCGATGGGCCTGTTTCAGCGCAGTATCTCTAAAGTAAAATTAACCTTTCAGTATAGTTCATTGTTGAGAATTTCCTTCAGGTGCTTTCGCCATTCACCTAGTATGATGTTGGAGAAGACAGTGAGGAAACAATATGAACTGACTGCTTGTTCTTTACCCTTGAAACATATTTGACGTCAAAAGGTAGTAATATGCCTGATAATAATGTCAGTGTTCCTAGCGTGAACACAAAGCATCTTGTTTGATTCAGTTTGCCCTAACCAAATCAGGGAACAATCATGGAACTGATGGGCAGTGGAGTGCACACAATTATTGTCACTGAAAGCTCTGCCTCAGTTACCCTTATTCTTAATGTTCAATGAAGAATATGAAATAAAACATCACTGCCTCTGCACATGAGAGAGCAACAGCAGAAAAGATTTGCCCATTATGGTGCACATGATTTAAGGCCAGATTATAAGCAAATTAGTCTCAGGTCATGCGTTGTCAGGAGTGTTCCAGGAGGGAAGCATTGCTCTTGTCAGAATGTTATATGTTATTTTTGAACACAAATCAAACAGCACACATCTCTCTTCAACCAACTAAGCGAAATGGTGCAGATAATATGGATCACATGAAACAGGAAATGTTGTAAACTCCCAGCAGGTCAGGCGGCGACTTTGGGGTGAGAAGCAAAGCTGATGATCTTTCATTGGAACTTTGGCTTCTTTGTCAGGATATGTTGGTTCGAGAGGCAAGACAGCAGTTGACATGGACAAGTTGCACAGTTCAGGCATGGAAGCTAAATGGAAAGAAATATTGGTGTGTGGTCAAGATTCAAGAGAGTTTATTGTCATGTGTCCCAGATAGGACAATGAAATTCTTGCTTTGCTTCAGCACAACAGAATATAGTAGGCATAAATAAATACAAAGCAGAACAGATCAGTGTGACCATATACCAATGAATATATGTATATATATATATATATACATACATAAACAGATAAAGTGCAATGGGCTATTAATATTCAGAATTTTGTTTGAGTTGAGTTTAATAGCCTGGTGGCTGTGGGGAAGCAGCTATTCCTGAACCTGGATGCTGCAGATTTCAGGCTCCTATACCTTCTACCTGAAGGCAGCGGGGAGATGAGCGAGTGGCCAGGATGGTGTGGGTCTTTGATGATGCTGGCAGCCTTTTTGAGGCAGCGACTTGCACAGAGTAGAGGAGATTTAGATTGGTCATTACCAGAGAGAATTAACTATTTGGGCCTGGCTCCTTGGAAGGGAAAATCTTTCAGTGCACAAAATAAAACACAAAATACTACCTGTCAAAAACTGTCTCATGAGACAAATGTAAATTCATTGGCAGCTTGCCACGTGCTTATAATAATTCAATTATTGATACCCCTGGTTCTTCATGATTATGTTATCACCCAGCCAAACAATATTGCAGAGCTTTGAAATATAAAGCTCTCTATTTCAAAATAATGCCACTGAAGTAATTTTCAACCTGCGTGTAATTCTCCTTACCATTGATATTTATGCATAAAATCAGCTTACAAATAATACATTGTGTCTGTAATTTATATTGTAGCTTGATAACCTTTATTTTCTTCATTATTATTTTGTCAATGTTCCTAACCTGGTATCATTTCATTGGAAATTCCAACGAAGTAAAATATCAACAAAACAAAATCTATTAGCAATAATATATCTTCAAGTTTCCAATTGTGTGTTGAGAGGTCTTTGACCTTCTTCTTCTTTCGTGTGGCGTGCACAGCCTAAAGTTGTAGGACAACGTGTTCTATTTGATCTTCCGTTTGTGCACGTCGATTTGATTGCATTTGACGAAACAGGGCGGACCACGTGAAAGCTGCAATCTTCCACCCCGTCTTTGACCTGAAACATCAGCTTTATTTCAAATTCAGTAGATGCTGCCTGACCTACTGTGTATTCCCAGCATTAAAAAAATAATCTATTATTATGCATCTGCTTATTTGTTTGCTTATGTGTGTGCATATAGAAGCAAATCTAAAAAAATATAAATATTCTTCCTATAAAGTATTTTGGTCAGTGCATCAATCTCAGGTAAAAATAATATGTAAGGCATTACCCTAATACAGAGGGCTGGTTAGTAAGAAATGCTTGAATGTAATGGAAAGTAGAAAACCACCAATCTGAAAAGTTCGGCACTGATGATGAACAATTAACAAGAAATAAATCATCCCACAAAAATTGCTATTGATTTATTAGGATGGAGGAAATTAGAAAAAGAAATTCAGAACTTTGTAACCTGGTGCCAAAGCAACAACCATTTCCTCAATGTCACCTAGACAAAGGAGATTGTGATTGACTTCATACACATAGCCTGCATTGATGGCGCCGATGTAGAGACGGTCGACAGCTTCAAGTTCCACACCAAATTCTAAAGATGCGCCGTAGAAAGCATTTTATCAGGATGCATCGCAGCCTGGTTTTGGAACAGCTCCATCCAAGATCCCGTGAAATCGCAGAAAATTATGGACTTAGCCCAGAACTTCACACAAACCAACCTCCACCATTTACTCCATTTACACTTTACCGTGCCTTAGCAAGGCCACCAGTATAATCAAGGACCAGTCTCACCCTGAAAACATCTCTTCTCCCTTCTCTAAATCAGACAAGAAGTACAGAAGTTTGAAAACTCATACTTCCAGATTCAGGTCCATTTTCTTCTCAGCTATTATCAGGCAACTGAGTGATCCTCTCATCAGCTAGAGTGTTATTTTAACCTTCCACCTACCTCATTGGAGACCTTTGAACTAGCTTTAAACCAACTTTATCTCACTGTAAATGTTGTACCCTTTATCATCTATATGTACACTGTGGACAGCTTGATTGTAATCATGTAAAGTCTATTCTTTGACTGGATAGCATGCAAACAAAAGCTTTTCAATGTACCTCGGTACATATGACAATAATAAACTAAATTTAACTAAAGTTAAACAGTGTTGAAATGGGAAAACAATAAACTGGCCTTCAAGCAAGTCTGCAGGGCAAGATAAATAATTTACCAGATTGTTAGATGCTAGCTTAAAGCCCCTGCTTCCAGATATTTCCCTACTGTACTGAGATGTTGATAACCATTGAAATGATCTGATAGCCTCTCTTATGGGATTTGTTAGCCACCATCCAGTATTGATGTGCTTATTATGCCTTAGCTCAAAGGAAAATTGGTTGGAAGACAGGAAACGAAGAGTAGGGATTGACGGGTCCCTTTCAGAATGGCAGGCAGTGACTAGTGGGGTACTGCAAGGCTTGGTGCTGGGACCACAGCTATTTACAATATACATTCATGAATTAGATGAAGGGAGTAAAAGTAACTTTAGCAAATTTGCAGATGACACAAAGATGGTTGACAGTGTGAACTGTGAAGAGGATGCCATGAGGATGCAGGGTGACTTGGACAGTTTGGGGGAGTGGGCAGATGCATGCCAGATGCAGTTTAAGGTGGATAAAAGTCAGGTTATCCACTTTGGTGGCAAAACCAGGAAGGCAGATTATTATCTAAATGGAGTCAAGTTGGGAAAAGGGGAGGTACAATGGGATCTGGAGGTCCTTGTTCATCAGTCAATGAAAGTAAGCATGAAGGTACAGCAGGTAGTGAAGAAAGCAAATGACATGTTGGCCTTCATAACAAGACGAGTTGGGTTGGAGCAAAGAGGACCTTCTGCAGTTGCACAGGGCCCTAGTGAGACCACACCTGGAGTATTGTGTGCAGTTTTGATCTCCTAATTTGAGGAAGTACATTCTTGCTATTGAGGGAGTTCACCAGGTTAATTCCCAGGATGGTGGGACCGTCATATTTTGATAGAATGGAGCATCTGAGCTTGGATACTCTGGAATTTAGAAGGATGAAATTTATATCATCTTATATAATTATATAAGATTATTAAGGGGTTGGACACGCAAGAGGCAAGAAACATGTTCCCAATGTTGGGGGAGTCCAGAACCTGGGGACACAGTTTAAGAATAATTGGTAGGCCATTTAGAATGGAGATGAGGAAACACCTTTTCACACAGAGAGTTGTGAGTGTGGAATTCTCTGCCTCAGAGGGAGGTGGAGGCCGGTTCTCTGGATGCTTTCAGAAAAGAGCTAGACAGTGCTCTTAAAGATATGGAGACAAGGGATATGGGGAGAAGGCAGGAATGGGGTACTGATTGTGGATGATCAGCCTTGATCACATTGAATGGAGGTGCTGGCTTGCAGAGGGCCGAATGGCCCTCTCCTGCATCTATTGTCTATTGTCTATTGACTTAATTTCTGCTGCTTCTCAATTGTGATTCCTTATAAACAGGTCCGTACCAATGTGTTTGAACAGCTAGTACCAGCCAAAAGAATTAGATAAAACCAAACATTAAAACACAACAGAGATCTTTACATATCTGCACTCAGCTAATTTAACATTATCTGTATTTTAATTCCCATATGGACTTCTGGAGATATATAATTTAAGAGGATTGTCTTTACAATTTAATATGTCTAATTTGGTGAGATGAAAGGATGCTGGTGAATTGTAGATTCAATGATCAGACAGGAGCAACTAAGGCAGCTCGTGGCAACCTCCACTTTATAAAGTGGCATGTCTTTCTTTCCATTCTTTCATTTGAGTTACTCAATGTAGCTGGGTTGATCCCTGGACTCTTCAAAACTAGATAATTCATAGAATGTTTCCATCAATTTAACATCAGTGGTCTGCTGAGAATTATGTACCTTCATCACTAGCATTCATTTAGAGACCGATAATTTATACAGGCCTGGAAATTCTGCTTATGGTGTAATATGTCCTCCCGTCTGCATTTATTATTGCCCATCGGCTTTGGATTGAGAATAATTTTGTGAACACTTTTGTAACCCTTCTATTTGAGCAAATAAAATGCATGTTGGAAAATACCATTAAAATTGTAGATTTATTTCTACGAACATTAATTTCTCACCAATTTTCTTGCCATTTTTCTCTTTCCTGCTCTGCTGTTTTCATTCAGCTCTGGTTATAATTAGTTAAACATAAATTGCTGGAGGAACTCAATGGGTCGAGCAGCATCTGTGGAGGGAATGGATAGGCAACATTTCGGGGCGGGACCCTTTTCAGATTAATTGTGATGGCGGAGAATGCTGGAAAAGAGATGGGAGCAATTCAAAGCTCCCACCTCTGGTGGATACAGGTGAGGGAAGGTTAATAGTAAGATTAAATGAGAACTTACCTGTTCAAAGTTTGATCTTTATTTTATGAGGAGTTACGATGAGGGATTACGTGAAGAAGCCCCGCCAGGCGCATGCTCGGCATACTTCACAGCAGCGGCGTGAAAAACACAGAACCAATAGCCAAAGTAAGATAGTAAGGCTCACACAAGACTAGAACTACCAGATGATCGTTTAGTTTATGAGGGTCGGGATCGGAGGGCACGTAATCCATCATCGTAACTCCTCATAAAATAAAGATCAAACTTCGAACATGTAAGTTCTCATTTAATCTTACTATTTTACTTCGGAGTCACGTGAGTGACTACGTGAAGATTTTGAAGCTCTGTGATTTTCATGCCATAGATTCATTCCATATGACACACTGCTTCAATAGACACAGTAGTGAGTAAATAATATTATTGAATATTGCTTGAATAATGCAATAAGTACTTTAATATATAATAATAGAATAAAGTAATACCCCTTTATAATAGGAGAAATTACAACAAAATATATGAATCATTACATAAAAAAAGCAAATATCAAACAGAACTCAACACAGCATGTGCAAATTCTGGCACCATGATAACAGGCTTATTGTAAAACTTGGAAAAGGTTTCTTGTTTACACCATCTTGTGGCCTCTAAAATTTGGTCGAGCGGCACGTCCTGCGCCATTGCCACGGTCGTGGACGCTGCCCTGGTGGAGTGAGATTAAAACACATCAGTGTCTACTCCAGCTAAATCCAAAAACCTGTTTTAACCATCTAGAAATAGTTTGTACTGACACTTTTTTGTATGGTTTTTTATGAGCAATAAGCATTGTTGTCGCACAACCTCGGAGACTCTTGGTTACTTCAATATATTGAGTCAGATGCTTAACCACACACAATGTTTGGTCGACAGGATATGCTCTGAAGATTACCTTGGTTCCAGACTTCCCCGGTCTGATCTGTTTGATTAGATCATAAACATAAAATGTAATGTTATCTGCAGACAAATGCATCCAATCTAAACGTAACATTTGCAATGTTTGTACTCTTTGTGCCGACACTAATGCCATAAGCATTACCGCCTTAAATGTTAACTTCTGAAAAGACAGTGACGCAATTGGAGCCCATTGCCGAAGTAATGTGAGGACTAGACTAACATCCCAAATTTCTGTATATCTGGGTTTGGGAGGATTTTTATTAAAAATCCCTCTCATAAATCGGGATATTCATGGATGAGACCTGATAGATAGTTCTGAAAATTGTCCTAAATAGGAAGACAAAGCACTACGAGCACTATTAATAGCACTATAACTAAGGTGCTGATCAAAATGCAACATAGCATGGAACTCCAATACATCCGATATGTTTGCAGATGATAAGATATATTTGACTGAATACAAAAAGCTTCCCAGCTCCTGGGTCAGGCTCCCATGGACACTATTTATGTGAGCAAACAAATCAATGTCTGTACACCATACTGTGGACAATTTTTGGAAAATTTGTGGATTTAACATCCATTCTGTATTGTCTTTAAACTCCCGTGATCTGTTGCCTGCTACAACATTGTCGTTCCCTAGGAGATAGCTGAAAGCCAGATATTCCTAGATATACACCAATTCCACATCTGGTTGACCAGATGATCACATGATACTGATCTTACTCCACCCATGTGATTGATATATGCTACAGCTGTGGTATTGTCTACTTGTAATTGAACATGCAAGTCCTCCATAGTAGAACAATAAGCTTTTAATCCAAAAAATGCCCCCAATAACTCAAAATAATTAATACCATATGCTTGGAGGATTCATTCGTCTTGGACAATCCATCTACAACCACAGCAGGTGTCATTGTCCGTAGCCCCCCCCATCCAAGAGCACTAACATCAGTTTGTAATACTACTGTAGGTTGCTGAATAACAATGTTTTTAGTAGCTTGTGCAACATTCCAAATGCACCACTGTAATTCAGCCAAAGCTTCTGTTGGTAACTGCATGGGTCTGTCAAAATGAACGGCACGCTTTTTTTTAGTGCTTGTGCTTTTGCCCTTTGAAGATTTTGATAATGCAAAGGGCCAAACTCAACAGTGGGAAACACTGCTACTATCATACCAATAACCCTAGCTACTTCTCGGATGGATGGATAAGATTTGTCAGCAAGGAATTCACACTCATTTGCAATATTCACAATTTTATCTGTTGGTAAATTACTGACATAGCAACTGAATTAATAACAAACCCCAAATACTCAATTGTCTGCAATGGCTGTAGCTTAGATTTTGTTGGATGGATCAGAAACCCTAGCCTTTTCAACAGGCTTATAGTTGCTGAAACCGAATCTTCAGCTGATTCCTGAGTGGCATTAATAATTAAAATATCATCAAGATAAGCCATGACAATGTGATTTTGAGCCCTTAACAATGCCAGTGCTGGTTTCAATAATTTTGTGAACAGCCTGGGAGCTGAACTTAACCTATTAGGTAATGCTTTATATTGCCACAGCTGACCCATCCAATTAAACTTCAAGTACCTGCGATAATGGTGATGAATTGGCACTGAATAATACGCATCTTTCAAATCTATAGTAGCCATGTAACATCCTATGGACAACAAATCCTTTGCAGTGTTGAAGGTGTCCATTTTGAAATGTCTATACTGGACATATAAATTCAATTTTGTGAGATCCAGAATGACTCTACAACCCCCATCTTTCTTTGGCCTGGGGAAAATATTTGACACAAATTGTTGCGGATGATACCCCGTACTTTCAATTACCCCTTTTTTAAGTACATTTTTTACTTCTTCTTTTTACCTGAAAATTTTCAGGTGCAGAAAACACCAAATCTCGATTAGGTTTATCCTGTACAGGTGGATCAACTCCTTCCACAAATTCAATAGTAACACCTGACACTGTATCTAATATAAACCGATCAGATGTTATACAGTACCATTCATTATAAAACAATTGCAATCTACCACCATTCGGTGGTTCTACAACAGTTTCCTCTGTGATAGAATACAGTTTTTGTACCTCAGCAAATGACCTTGATGGTCTCCTTCTCCCATTATATGGATTAACATTGGGCTGTGATGGGTGATAATACTTTCTCACCATACCCCTGCCTCTGCTTGTTCCTGCTCCTGAATCAAACCCCCTTCTCATCCAGCCAGATTGTCTCCTTTGGCCAAATATAAAAAGTTTCATGAGGCTGATAGTTTTTGCCTCCTCATCGATATCTTTAATTTGTTTAGGCAGGTTTTCTCCAAATAAATAATCTGGAGCTTGAACATTGCTTGATTTACACAAACCAGCAAATCTTGGGTGCAGGATGGGCCGAATGGCGATTTTTCTCATACAATTAATTTCAAAGTGAGAATTACAAGACAATGCCCACATGTCTTTTTGAATTTTGGACATAGCATTCCCTTCCAACTGCCTCCCAAAAGTAGTAATGCCAGCTGCAATGAGCTTAACTCATAGGTGTCCAAATACTTGGATTCACTGTCGGCACCCTTAGTGATGCACAATTAATGGGTGTTTTATAGAGGTCTGCTGTCTCCATCATGACAGTCTCCTGAAGCTGGTGAGAAATCAAATAATTAATGTTGGCTGCCAGGTTTTCTTCCATGACCTCATCACTTCCCTCTGGTATAGCAAAGGATTGTGCTACATCAGGTACACCTGTACTTTGACTTTTGTCCTGTGGTGGGTAAATAACACCAGAAACACCACCTTCAGGGTCAGTCCTCTTCCTGCAGACCTAAACAAGGCTCTGGAGGTTCACATTCCCATGCTGTAAAGGCACCATAATCATGGTATGGAACCCCCTCAGGGGCTGCCTGGGAATATTCTGGGTCTTTTGAGACTTGGTTTATAATTGTTTGGAGCATTTTCTCCATTTGGTCCATCCTCAGCCACAAGGCTCGTCTGCCTGGTCCTGCCACTTCTTCATCAGAATCATCTGATATTTCAGGCCTAGCAGGCTTCCTTTCCCTCTGTACTGGAGTTCCCTCAGTGGCCTGTGGCTGTGGAGCGTCTAAAGTCTGAACTATGGCAGTTTCAACGGCTACCGGTATCGGAACCGGCTCCGTACTAATCTGTGGTCCGGATCTTAACTGAGTTTCCACCCGGGACGCGCGCTTTCCCCGCGCCGATTTTTTCACCATGTCCATTTTAAAACTTCCCCAAACTCCTCCTAGCTATTCCAGCCAGCGTCACGGAGTTTCTACCCAGGAAGTAATTTCAACTCACTTACCTGCGGGTCTGTTACTTACCGCTGGTGGAGCTGCGATCTGCAGCCCTTCCCTACCGACATGCGTCGACGTAATGCCGAGCATGCGCCTGGCGGGACTTCTTCACGCAGTCACTCACGTGACTCCGAAGTAAAATTGTTCATTTAATTGTTCCGTTGTTGGTACTTATGACAATTGAACACTCTTGACTCTCTTTATTGACAGATGGGTAGGCAAAGTTAAGAGGTGAAAAAGAGACAAGAGATTGTCAAGTAAGGAGTGAAGAGGAATAAAATATAAAGCCGGAGGGAGGGATATAGGTGGAAGGGATATAGGTGGAAGTGGGGAGAGGGGAGGAAGGTGATAGAGGGACAAAATGGCGGGAAAATGGACGCTTACCAGGGTGAGGAGGGGCACAGGAAAGAGAGAGAGGGAAGGGGATGAATTATTAACAATTGATAATTCAATATTTATCCCATTGGGCTATAAGCTGCTTAAATGGATAATGACATGCTGTTCCTCCGTTTTGTGTGTGGCCTCATTCTGGCACTGAAGGAGGCTGGTTGGAAAGGCATATGAGTGGGAAGGGAAATTAAATTGGTTGACAACCAGGAGATCCAGCAGGCTTTGGTGGACCAAGTGCAATGGTCACCTAGTCAATGCTTGGTCTAAAGGAGGCCACACAGTGAGCACTAAATGCAGTAGATGATGTTTGAAAAGGTGCATGTAAACCTCTGTCCCACCTGAAAGGGCTGCTGGATAGGGGCCCCATGGATAGAGGTGAGGGAACAGGTGTCACATGTTCTGCAGTTGCAGGGGAAAATACCTGAGGAGGGAGCGACTTGGGTGGGAAGGAATGAGTAAAGCAAGGATTAGTGGAGGGAGTGGTCTCTATGGAAAACGGAAATGGATTGGGAAGGGAGAACATGACTGATCGTGGGAAATGTTGAAGGTGGCAGAAATGGCAGAGAACGATCTGTTGCATGCAGTCTGTTTGCGCACCAGGTGAACTCTGTCTGCGCTCTGACTGGGGGCAGGCAGAGCAGCACTCAGGAGACACAGAAGACACGGGTGAAGATGTATCAACAACAGCAGACGGGGTTGGGTGGACCACATTTACTAAATAGAACATCTTGGATGATGTGGAAAGCCCCTTCCTAGAAACAGGAGCAATGGAGATGGAGAAATTGACTGTAGAGGAATGCATCCTTGCAAAAGGCAGGTTGGGAGGTTCCAAGATAACTGTGTTCAAGATGACTTATTTAGCATGTTTACAATAAAAACAGAAAGCCTTATGGCCCTGTCTCGCGGTGCGAGTCATCCCACGAGTGATCCCAAGTGAAAGAAAAAAAACAGACTCGTGGTTGTGTACGAGATTTCAAGTTTATGATCAAGTGTTTAACCGAGTTCCCGCGGGTATGTCATTGCTGTGATGTTCCAACTTCCTCTCCTGAGTTACCAAGTTCCTCTCGCGTTAATCTTGAGCTAACTGTGAATGAAGGTAAGTGTGTGAGGGTGTGAGACGTCCATGCCGGGTGCCGGCCGCAGCCGCTGTTCTTTCACATCAGTTGCACATCAGATTGTTGGGTGACGGAGCTCAGGGTTCGCCTCCTGAGCTGCTTTGGTGCCCAGGCGTAAGTTGAGGTGGAGGGTGGTTGGGGGTGGGGGGTGACAGACAAGGCTCTTGGGTGCCGGGATCATTCTCTGCGGTCTTAGTGCGGGAGACATGTGTAGGAGAGGTGTGCTGACTGCAGGCAGACACTTTGTTAGTGATTGCCCACCGGTCTCAAAAGCCGCTGTCTCCCTGTCCCTATGATAGCAGGGGGCAATCAAGCAGCACAATAGCCCCCTCACCCTCCAAGCCAAAGGGCAACGATCCCAAGGCTTTAGGGGCAGAAACAACGGGCAGGTGACAATCACCCGCCATAACGCGAGAGATATCATGCGCTATTGTAAGTCTCCTTTGCACGTCGGTGTTTCTGTATTTCTCCATCTCATTGTTGGCCCTGTCTGTCACCAGCCCCACCCCCACCCCTCTGCTTCCCGGCCATGTGTGTGACCCCTTCCCTCCCCTCTCCAGCTCCCCGCCCATTGCACCGGGCGCGGGGGCTTCGCACCGTCTTCACGTCGGCGACGATCCCAAGGCTTTTTTGTCTCTATCGTTGAATGGGTGACGTTTCGGGTCGAGACCCTTCTTCGGACTGAAAATAAAACTTGCCTCGCGTGAAGCGGCTTGTAAATTAAACCATAAAATCAAGAAATGTTAAAGATTGACTCATTTATGTGCTGCTATTCATTCACCTGGCCTATTGCTGTTCTCCCTTGTCCACCGTGAGTGCTGGACAACTCACCGGGTGCAAACCTCCGCTGCATCCCGGGCGGAGGGGATGATCACTGGAGTAGAGGCGGCGGGTCGGCCAAGCCCGGCTCCCCACCACCGGGATAGACACCAACTACTGGAGTAAACTCAGCGGGATCTCTGGAGAAGTCTGGTGTAGGGTCTCGACCCGAAATCTCACCCATCCCATCTCTCCAGAGATGCTGCCTGTCCCTCGGAGTTTCTCCAGCATTGTGTGTGTCTATCTTCGGTGTAAACCAGCATCTGCAGTTCCTTCCCAATCCCACACTCTCGGCCCCGGGGGGTGGATGGAGCATCACGCGTGGACACATCCCACCCATCGCCCCAGACTTGCCCCTCCGGCAGGTCTTTAACCGTGTCCTAAAGCCGTACATTGAGACAGAGTGAAGAATACGAAGCCACGGGGCAGGTGCCTCAGTAATAAAGGACAAGTGGCAGATCATCGTAGAAAGGCCGAAGATAGACACAAAATGCTGGAGTAACACGGCGGGACAGGCCGCATCTCTGGAGAGAAGGAATGGATGGCGTTTCGGGTAAGTCTGAAGAAGGATCTCGACTCCATTCCTTCTCTCCAGAGATGCTGCCTGGTCCGCTGAGTTACTCCAGGATTTTGTGTTCAGTCTTTACTCGAATGAACGAGATTATAAGAAAGTTCCCACGGTAGACTCACGAGTCACCAAGGTAAATGCAAGGGCCACTACGTTATTACAACGAGTTTAAATGTTTCCATTTTTAACTTGAACAGTTAATTTGACTCATGGAAAAAATTAAACATGTTTGTTTTTTTTAGTTAACAAGTTTCCCGAGTACCTGCCGATAGCGCCACGAGTCGATAAGTTGCTCGTGCGAGTTCCGACGTTCCCGCTACGTGATCACTCGGGGTCACTCGTGGGCCAACTCGCACTGTGAGACAGGGGTTTTAGAAATAATCAGCAATTCAGAGAGCATCTGTAGAGAGAGAAGCAGTTAAAATTTCAGGTTGATGAACTCTTCATCAATATAAGTTCTGGACAATGGAGAAGGCAGTAGGTTGCTTAAGTCACAAGATGGAGAGAAATCAGCAAATTACACATTTTGTTTGTTGGTTATGTTGTCAATTACTCCTGAAGTGCAGCCAGAATCACAGCAGGATGTTCCAGATGCTGAACCCATGATGATGTCTAATCATACTACTTGATGAGATCTGAAAGTCTCCTCCTCCTTTAATGGTGAACGTGATGTCTCTCATGATCCCCACCCTGCACCCAACAAAAAACCATTATAAAGGGTCTGATTTATTCTGTAGCTTTTCGTACCTCAAATTCGCTCTCCCCTGACTCTCAGTCTGAAGAAGGGTCTCGACTCGAACCCTCACCTATTCCTATTTTTCCAGAGATGTTACCTGACCCATTGGGCTATTCCATCATTTTATGTCTATCTTAGGTGTAAACCAGCATCTGCAGTTCCTTCCTACACAAAAAAATATGGGATGTATCCTTAAATCTTACTTCCTGCTTTTCTCTCGGCAGGTCGATCTTAAACATCTCCTGATTCTTTAGCATTGATATTTCCCTTTTAAATAGTATTTAGTTGTCATTTAACTCTGACTGCTCAACTTGAAGAGACACAATCTAGAAGCCCAGATTTATTGGCTTAATAAAACTGAACCCCAAGATGCCAATGCATTGACTTGACTTATGTGTGTTCCTTATATAATTCCAGACTGTCCTCATAAGTCACCTTCACAAAAGATATTACATATGTTATAATAACATATAATTGCATAATAACAATAACCTTACTGGTACCAGCAATTTGTGTAATGCTGCATCAGCGTACAAAACTGATTTTGAATCATGAATATATTGAATATGAATTAGATTTCCAAAGCATTAATAACCAGTGCTATGCGGTGTACAAGTTAATTAGTGCCTCCCACTTATGAAACAAGAAACTCAGCAAATTTGCCTCCAATTCATTATGTGGGAGCTGCGTTTATTTCATTTAGTTTACTTGTGACTTTCAATAAGGATTCAGTCTGGAGTCTTATAACCCAACTTCCTTCTGTTGCATTTGCTCAAATTAAGAATGCCAATTCATCAAGAGGTTCCACTTTGTTTTTAGCAATAATGCCACTAGCAGGATAAAATGTTATTATTAAACAAAAATGATTTTAGCTCAAAGTTTATAGTAACGTATCACAATATGAAAGATTGACGCATGTTATTTGGTTACCCATTAAATAAGGAGATACAACTGCAAGTCAGTCTTCAACACTGAACAAATATCTTCACTTTATTTCTATTCAGATAAACTAATCTTTTATCTGTTTATTACCTGGGAGAGCGCTTGGTCTTTATTTCCAGCCCTGATTCCTAGTAGATACCAGATGGTGTCGTTATTGCTGCATTGCACTGAAGATGTAAAAGCAGAATGTGGTAAATTACATTGTGGTGTCTTTGCCAAGCTTTGCTATACATGTAGCTGAATTATGTATCGAGAATGGTAAATATTTTGGATAATTTAGAACCATGCTGATTGTTTCAATGTGAGTGATGAATAAGTGACAGTGGCATAAATGGTGTAATTAATTAAATTATTTTGTCACCATTCCAGCGAGTTTTAGAAGTTCACAATGCTGAACACAGATATCCCATGTAGTTATTCTGATATACTTGTATTTCATAGAAACATAGAAACATAGAAAATAGGTGCAGGAGTAGGCCATTCGGCCCTTCGAGCCTGTACCGCTATTCAATATGATCATGGCTGATCATTCAACTCAGTATCCTGTACCTGCCTTCTCTCCATACCCCCTGATCCCTTTAGCCACAAGGGCCACATCTAACTCCCTCTTAAATATAGCCAATGAACTGGCCTCAACTACCTTCTGTGGCAGAGAATTCCAGAGACTCACCACTCTCTGTGTGAAAAATGTTTTCCTCATCTTGGTCCTAAAGGAATTCACCCTTATCCTTAAACTGTGGCCCCTTGTTCTAGACCTCCCCAACATCGGGAACAATCTTTCTGTATCTAGCCTGTCCAACTCTTTAAGAATTTTGTAATTTTCTATAAGATCCCCCCTCAATCTTCTAAATTCTAGCGAGTGCAAGCCGAGTCTATCCAGTCTTTCCACATATGGAAGTCCTGACATCCGAGGAATCAGTCTGGTGAACCTTCTCTGTACCCCCTCTATGGCAAGAATGTCTTTCCTCAGATTTGGAGACCAAAACTGTACGCAATACTCCAGGTGTGGTCTCACCAAAACCCTGTACAACTGCAGTAGAACCTCCCTGCTCCTATACTCAAATCCTTTTGCTATGAAAGGCAATACTTTTGCATTTCCTGGCAATGAAGGCACTATTTTTTACCCAAAAATAAGGCACGATAATTTACCTCCGTCTTGGAGGCCGAAGGTTAGACTGTTAGCCAAGAAAGATAGACTTGGTTATCCCTCAGTACAGCAACATCAAGAACGATGTTGCTGTACTGAGGGATAGACAAGTGTATCTCTCATTGCTAGCAGCTGATGGGAAGTGGCTGTAAAGTGGGAAGCGGCTGTAAAAGGACAGCGCCGCTGGGCGGGAGAGTTGCTTTCACAGCATGTGGGGAGTCTAGGGCAATTCAGCATGGCCTGGGCTGCACAAATTGGCTGGGCCGCCAGGGGTAAAGTTGTGGGGAGGGTAGGAGCATCTTTGGGCAGGAGCGTTGAGAAGGAGGGGGTCGGGGATCATGCCAGCAACTCACTCACTCACCACTGGCCACAGCATATCAGGCGCGGAGCCACCGCATTGTGGCCGGGAGGGAAGTAGCTCGGGTGGCTGCGAGTGGCCGCCGGGACTGGACAGCGGAACCGATCGCCAGCGCCTTCTGCCGCCTGCCCGGCACAGGCACTACCGGTAGAGGTAGAGGTTGGCGGGTAGCTACTGAGCGGAAGGCTGGCTGCTTTGTCCTGGTCTCTCTCCCTCTCCCTCTCTCCCTCTCTCCCTCTCTCCCTCTCTCCCTCTCTCCCTCTCTCCCTCTCTCCCTCTCTCCCTCTCCCTCTCCCCCCCCCCCTCCCTCTTTCCCACCCCCCAGTCTCGGGGCAGGCGACCTGGGAACTACAGCTAGTCCGGGGGACACGAGGGATCTGGGAACTGCAGCCAGTCCCGGGGCACGCAGGCAATGTTGCCAACACCTGGACTAAACAAAATCCTGTCCCGCCATCCTTTTCTCAAGATTTAGCAACTTAAATTGGGGGTGTGTCTTTGACGCAGTTGCATCTTCATTTTTGGGAAATACGGTACATTTCCATAGGATGCCTGATTCTGCTGGCATTTAACTAAAGGGCTTGTCCCACTGTACGAGGTAATTCAAGAGTTCTCCTGAGTTTCCCCTGATTTGAACTCGGAGATTTACGGTAATAGCCGCTTGTAGGTACTCGGGGCACTCGTGGACATTTTTCAACATGTTGAAAAATCTTCACGAGCCGAGTACCTGACGTTAGCGTTACAAGCCGCTAATAGACGTCCCGAGCTCATACGTACCAGCTACGTACATTCTACGTACTTACCAAGAGTTTGATTTTTTTTTAAACTCGGGCGAGCTCTTGGGTAAGCTCGAATAGTGGGACAGGCCATAAGTGTACTGAAAGATATTTTTAGTGCTGCTGTTTACCCAGTGAAGAAACAACACAATGAAATTCCCAAGGACCATTCTTGTGGGGAGTGGAATCAATTTTGACTTTGAGTTTAAATACAAAAATGGTGTGAATAGTGACATGGTCCCAAGATGTTACAAGATGATTGTTTTCATGTTTACTATCAAGAAACACTGATAAAGAACACTCATACACACATTCAGACAAAATAATGCATCAAAAGCATTTTCACCCACGCATTTTTATGGTTCTGTGTAGTAGCATTAACATGCTTCAGAATGGGAATGTGTCTGCTGAAACTGCAGCCCCTAAAGAACTTGTCTCACTTGGCCGTCATTTACGCGACAGGCCAGTGGTGACTGTCGTGCGCATTATCATGAGTCTTCATGTGTCAGCACAGCCGTCTGGAGCGCGTGACGTCATTTGAATACCCAGTTTATGATATTTACCCAGTATATGATATTTATGATGATTTTTTATAATGTTCCTGTTTCTTGAGTGGTGCTAACAATTGGAAAACTGCATTTGTAATTCCCCTATTCAATAAAAGAGGTGAATGAAAAGTAGAAGGCTGCAGACCTGTAGGAAGGAGCTGCAGATCCTGGTTTCAATTGAAGATAGACACAAAATGCAGGAGTAACTCGGCGGGACAGGCAGCATCTCTGGAGAGAAGGAATGGATGATGTTTCGGTTCGAGACTCTTCTTCAGTCTGAAGAAGGGTCTCGACCCAAAACATCACCCATTGCTTCACTCCAGAGATGCTGCCGGCCCCGCTGAGTTACTCCAGCATTTTGTATCACTTATCTAGTTTGCTCTTCCATTTCTATATTGGTATGTATTGCTATGTAACCTTTCAGGAATTTGTGTACAAGGATTTCCAGCTCGTTCTGAATACAAACATCGGCCAAACCCTCAATTTCTCATTCCTCATGTGAATTGCCTGTTGCCAAAGATTGCCAACATTCCCATTGTTCTGAAAATGCTAAATAATTATCCACAATGTACTCTTAAATAGCACGCGCTTATATCCATGATGAATAAAAGGCGGGCCGACTGCATATGGGCGTTGCGCGGCGGCGCATGGTTATGCACGGTGACGTAATCATGCGTCCCCACGCACTACATGTACGAGGTCATGACGTCAGTGTGCGACCCCAGTACATTTACGTGCGTAAGCGATAAACCACGCCGGTGGCGCGCGAAGATTTCATGCAGCATGAAATCCTGAAGCGCCACGCGATGCCGCGCGCAACTCCACACTCCTCCACGCCTCTCCATGCGCCTGACCCGTGCTACCCACACGCTACCCGTGTGTCACAACGCCATGACCACATTTTTGGAGGATGCGTAAATGCCGCACAAAGGACGGCCAAGCGGGACAGGCCCTTAATTCATTCACCCTCATCGCAGTATCACCAGTGCATTGATTAGTGTTGTTTTGCATTCCTTCCTTTGTTTTATGCTTCAAAACTTTCAGTTGGACAAATCCGAATCGTTTCAGTGATATCATAAAGGTCTGCAGCATTAATATCGATTTGGGAGGATGGGTTGCCAGTATAAAAGTCAAATGTCACTCAGCACAATGTGATATTGTAATCTCGCTGCATTCCAGTCCCAAATCTGTGCCTTCAGAGTTTGCATATAAGCGATGATTTTCTCCACATTTATGTACTTTCTCAATCATTGTGCATTTCCTTATTTATAACATCAATGAAAAGAATGTGAATACCACGGTTATAACTTTCAGAAGAACATCATAAGTGTGCTCATGGTGAACAGATCTGGTACAGCATTGAGCTGAATAAAAATTCAGATAAATCCTTGGTTCTAGAGTACTACATGATGAGACATGACACTGAAATAACCTGAAGGAAGAAATACCTTCTTTGTAATGTTTTATTCCATTTTTATTTAGAGAGGAGAGGTTAGTCTGGCCCTCAGCAAATCCATTATAACAAAGACACATGACAGCAGCCATTCTTAAATCAATTCTTCACCTGCAAAATGAAATGGGGGAGAAGCAGTCAAACAGAATTTTTGATACAATTCTTACAAGAACTCGTGGTCATAATTGGTCTATATAGCCCGTTAGGTCTTCACTCTTAAATTAGATTAATTTGTGGAATGAAAATGTATTCCAAGGCGCTGAGAAGATGTGTACTTTAAGGCCAAACTGTAGAATTCTTAAGTAAGCTTCAGGTCAATTTGGACTTAAATGTTTCATGAGGGAGCTACGTAGCCCAGTAACATTGATAAGAATTTAATTGTATTTTCCCCGTAAACCAAAATCCTGGATGATATCAATTACGTTTTCTATTTTTATTTCAGTTTTAAAGTTCAGATTTTAAAACACCTCTGCTAATGACATATTTCTATTTGTTTGATAATTTCTCAGTGCAATCCAAATGACTATCTTCTTTGTCCATTATTGAGTGTGAGCCAAGAATGTGCCACAATATTCCATGAAAAAGATAAAAATATAATTTTAATTTTACTGTAGAAATGATGATAAAATTCAACAATTCATAATTGTAGTCCAAGTTAATAAGAGTGCGAGCATGAATCATGCACCCCCCCCCCCCCCCCCCACCCCGTCCCCCCTCGATAAGGGTGAGCTAATATATTTTGGTTTGAATTAATTATGGTTCTTTTATTGCTCAGGAAATGAATAGGAGCAAAGAGATCTAGCAGACACTCACAGAAATAAAAAGAAGTGATGCATGTTATTAAGACCTCTTCAAAACAAAAGCAGGTTAAGCACATGATTTCAAAGAAGAGAAGTGAAAAGTAGAGGTTATGTTTAACGTGATGAATTTTGCTTCAATCAGACTTTGCGTAATGGCCAGTCTGGATGTCATGTTGCAGAAAGGAAATAGAGGCAATGGAGTGAGTTAAGAATAATTGGAAGTTTCCGGCTGGATCTGTGAAATTAAATCCAATCCATTGCTCAGATCAGCCACCAAATTGTAAATGTTGGTTGATAAATGACTGCTAACCTGAAGAGAAGGCTCAGAGAATACTGTTAACCTCAATGAGGCAGGATTCCCTTATCTGGTATCTACACACCTCAGATGGCTCTATTACAACCATGTATCGTCTTTCCCCTGACTGGTTAGCACACAACAAAAGCTTTCACTGTACCTTGGTACATGTGACAAGAAACTAAACTAAAGTACACACAGGGATCTAATGATTGGAGAGCAGACCAAATATGATTCTGCTTTCCATCACTAACCTCCAATCAAAGGACTGTGGTGGGCCTAATTTTAATGGGTTTCCCCAGTATTTTGCGAGATTTGTCCCTCAGACCTATCGAATAATTCATAATGTCAATGTTATCACAGAGAGTCAATGGTATCACAAAGGGTAGTTAATCTGTGGAACTCATTGCCACAGAGGGCTGTGGAGGCCAAGTCAGTGGATATATTTAAGGCAGAGATAGACAAATTCTTGATTAGAACAGGTGTCTATGGTTTCTGGGAGAAGGCAGGAAAATGGGATTAGCAGGCAGAGATCAGCCATGATTGAATGGTGGAGTAGACTTGATGGGCCGAATGGCCTAATTCTACTCCTATAACTTGAGAATGTGAACTTATGATATCAATGGGCATTCTAGGCTTGCGGAATAGGAGATGAGAAAGAATGTTTTAATACATATTATTCTTTACTTGTCACCTTTTATTTATTTTTAAGTGTTCCTGTGTGTTTTAGATTAAGTTTATTTATTTTTTAATTCTGATTTAATATTTTCAAATAATTTACATGTATATCAATGCATGTTAGAGATGCTGAGAAACCTTTTAATTAACAATCTAGCAAGGTCTGCAAGGGATATTTCAGGGATTGGGCCCCTGCACCACCCTGCCTTTATGAAAGCCATCACAATATCACTTGCTAACTTTCCAAGGCCAGAGATCAACCCTCACATCTGGCAAATCTGGGCAGTGGATCAGATCTGGCGTGATTTGGTTCAATAGAAATCCATTCATGACATTATTTTCTCTGAGCATTCTTGTGAAATCATAGATATATATTAACTGCATGAAACACGACAATGAATCTTCAAAACTCATTTACAATGTCACTGGATGTAAGCTGACAAAGGAATTGTGATCCCATCGATTTTAGATAAATTGCCACTTCAAAGTGATCTTAATAGGCAATTTCATCACTTCCCTCAGTCATCTCCCATCTTCAGATACCCAGGGTAAAATTCAACACTGGATGAGTGATCTCCGTGGTCATTATATCTGTTGAGATGGTAACATGCTTCATCTTAGAGAAACATTTCATTTCCCACAGCTAGTTTAGAGAGAAACCCCTCTGGAATGACAAATTGTCTGTTTTCATAATTTCAAAATCACAGGATTAAATTCCTATTTAAAGGAAACAGATGAATACTTGTACCCTTCGTAATTAATGACCACTAACGATATGCAGCAATTGATATCAAATGTTTAGGAATAAAATTTTATTAGGTATTAGCCAGTAGCTAGTAAACCAGTGCTTTTGCAAAATTTTACTCTAAAGATAAAAAAATAAATGGCACAAAGAGCCATGAGGTGATAACGGAAAAATAAGTCTGAATCAATCAGATCTTGTTCATTTTTTTTATAATCTACTCAATTTTTCACGATATTCAACAATCATGGAAGACCTCAACAAATAATGCATACAATTCAATATGCTGAGATCCTCTGGGTCAATTTGCATCCAATTTGAATCATGCTCCTTCCTATATGTTCTATTTATGGACAAACTTAAACCTATTTCTAATACTGCTCTTTTTCTCTGCGTTAGAATGTTCTAATCATCAATTTTGGAGATTTTTATAGAATTATTTCCTTGTTTCTTCATCATTATTGTGGAAAAGTTCAAGACGTCACTGGGTAAAATTACTGCGAGTCTCTACAAAATCAACCGCAGAAGGTGGCTCAGCATCACTAACTCATGTGTAATTAGGAATGGGCAATATACGTCAGGCTCATTGTCGCAGCCTACATGTCTGGTTGAATAATAATAACAATAAAAATACCTGGAGGTTATTGATGTTTGTTGGTGAAAATATTCACTGAGACCTGAGTAAGAGAAAAGCAGTGACTTTATTGCTACTTTATTGGCTCTGTGAGAAGAGTCAAGACCCTGCGGTCTGTGAGCACCTTCTCCCTGAGTGATCCTTACAGCTGATTTATTTATATTTTATCATCAAACAATGGCAGGTGTTTACATTATCAGGGTGAGTCTCTGATTCTACCTCGGTTTACCTGTTTCGAGACATGAAGGTTCCAGCACTGAGGGTTTTAACAAATATCATTTAAAACAAATATTCAATTCTAATGTCAGAACTGCTATTTGATTTAGTAAAAAAAGAGGAAATATTTGCCAATGGAATGGTGGTAATATAATTATTCATAGGGAAGACAAAGGTATTAAGCAAATAATAACAAGGAATCATTATCGTCTCATTTGGCTTTCCTTCTTAATCCCCTGTTTTCATGGAATAATTGATTCTGATCCAAAATGCTGGTTTCTGACAGTTAAAGCATAGAGCACAGGATCAGGTCCTACAGCCCACAATGTCTGTGTTGAATATAATAGCAGGATAAACTAATCTCATCTGTTTACTCATGATCCATATCCCTCAGTTCCCGGTGCCCATCTAAAAGCCTCTTAAATTCCACTATCATATCTGCCTCCACCACCCCCCCCCCCCCCCCCCCCCAGTAGCACATTGCAGGCATCCACTACCCTCTGCGTTGAAAGCTTGCCCCACACATCTTCTATAAAGTTTGCCCTCTTTCACCTTAAAGCTATATCCTCTAACCTTTGACATTTTCAAGCTGGGAAATAACGCTTACCCTATGTATGCATTTCAGGATATCGTATACATATCAGTTCTCTCCTTAACTCTGACATTCTAGAAAAAACAATCCAAGTTGAACAAACCTCTCCTTGTAGTTAATAGCTCCTAATGCAGGAAGCATTCTTAAAAACCTCTTCTGCACTCTCCCCATTGCCTCAACGTCCTTCCTGTAATGGGGGGACCAGAACTGCACGTAATATTCCAAATGCGGCCTAATCAAAGTATTATAGAGCTGCATCATGACTTCCTGACACATATTCAATGCTCCAACTTATGGCAAGTGAACCATATACCTACTTTACCACTCCATTGAAAGAGTAAAAGTAATTATGAGGTTATGTAGGTTACAAAATGGACACAATGAAATCGGAAGAGACTACCGATCTTTAATATTACCTTATATGGACATGGCAGGATTCTGGACGAGAATGTTCTGTAAAGATAAAGAATTACTGAATTGCTGACTGTTGGGCTATAAGTACATCTGATTGAACATTACATCTTTGAGTGGAACACGAGGAGCTCTGTGTATCTGAGGATAGATAATGACGTAATAATGACGTTACTGCCTTCCTAACTTTATTGTATTGTTGTCAGTTGAAGTGAATCAGACTTTAACACTATCTTCTTGCATTGCCACTTTCAAGGAGCTATGGACGTGGACACCAAGATCTCTCTCTGCATCCATTACTGAGGGACAATGATCCAACTGGAATCATTGCATAACTGAGCCTGATGGAAATCAGTTTCTAAGGGACAATCCACTCAATAATATGATGCAAAACTGGCCTCAGAATTTTCAGATGAGATCAAAAATTGAGGCCGTTCCAGAATGGTTTCCAGTGAATGCAACAGTTCCAATGACAATTCTTTAAATAAAAGGAATTATTTTGGTGTCCTGGCCAATATTTATCACAGTAGTCATCTGGTTGTATGTCTTCCTGTGTGTAAATCGGTTGCCAATGGCTATTCTTTAACAGTGCTTAATTATTTAAAATCTATTGGAACATCCTTAACTCATAAGAAATGCTATATGTCTGCAATTTCTGTCTTACACTACTGTAATATGCAATAGTAAGATTAAATGAGAACTTACCAGTTCGAAGTTTGATCCTTATTTTATGAAGAGTTACAATGAGGGATTTCGTGAAGAACCCGCCAGCACGCATGTGCGACATTCTTCAAAGCAGCGGTGTGAAATCACAGATAGTAGGGTTAACTGAAGATAGTAAGATAAGAGAACTAACATACCAGTTGATCTTATAATAGAGGGTTGGGAGCGGAGGGCACGAAATCCCTCATCGTAACTCATCATAAAATAAGGATCAAACTTTGAACTGGTAAGTTCTCATTTAATCTTACTATTTTACTTCGGAGTCACGTGAATGGCTTTGTGAAGATTTCAAAGCTCTGTGATTTCATGCCCTGGAAAACGAGTCCATGCTAACACACTGCCATAATAACCAATGGAGGAAGTATGTTAACGTATTTCAGACTTGTACAGTGCTGAAAAACAAACAATGTATTATTTAATAATACTAATAATAACCCCTAAATTCGGGGAATTATAATACAGAACTTAAAATAGTGTCTGTAGATATCCCAGGCGTGGCCACAGGTTTGTTATAACCGCTGGAAGTTGTTTCATTAGACCAACCCGCCATTACAAGGGCGTGGCCCATGGGACTGCCATTATCCTTGATGTAGCTGCAGTCCTGTTGAAATGAGATTTAAATATCAGTGTCCACCCTTGCTGCACTACCCTGAGTCATCTTGATATGGTCTGCACGGTACTCTGTGATGAGAATGTTTGAACTTATCAATAGAGCCATGTCCGTACCCCTGAGATAAATGGTGACCTCCAGTTAATGTAGGAGATGGTTCACTATGCATAGGCATCTATCTACGGGATAAGCCAGGAACTCCAATTTGAGGCCAGATGACCCAGGCCTGTTTAGTTAGGTAACTCATAAATGTGAAAGGTTACTTATTTTGGGATATTACATGGTGTCCAGTGTAGTTTGTGCAGAGACTGGACCTGTCGTACCGTTACAAGTGCCATCTGCATCACTATTTTATACGTGTTAGTGAGAGGGACGTGGCTGGTGCCCAATCTCTGAATAGGTCAGGACAATGCCAATATCCCAGGTCCGGGTATATTGAGGCCTGGGGATTTTGTGTTAAAATCCCCTCATGAGTTTTGACACCAGATGGTGAGATACTCCTCCATGGTGTTCTAGCTCCTATCCCAGGTATGAGGATAGGGCATTTTGCGCAATTGAAGGCATTATAACTCAAGCCTTCATCAAAGTGTAGACTTACCAGAAACTCTAGCACAACAGCGATGGTGGCTGTGTTGTAAGTTGTGTCTGTCCTGGTATAAAATACCTCCCATTTTTTTAATAGGTGAGGTACTGTTTCCTGGTGGACACTCTGCATGATGCCGCGATGATATTCATGGTTCGGTCCGACAGCCCAATTCCAGGAGAGGTCTTTCCCACATTTTGCACCCAATGGCACAGAGGACTCTCCCTTGTCATAGGTGTACCTGCAAACTCGGGTGTTTGTAGATCGAAATCTATTGCTCTTACCATGTCAAGTCCCACAGGGTACCATGGCTGAGTAGGCCAATCGGGTACTCCCATCTACCTGATGGGGAGTCTTGTTGAATTTTCCACAGGACCCGACTAATGAGACAGAAAATGAGGGAAAAATGCATAGAAAAACTATCCCCCCCCTCCCCAGTGTAGCGAGATGCGTCCATCGCTACTGCCGCAGGGTCTGATTCTCATGCAACATATGCTGGTATCTGGTGATTAAGTATTGATGCAAAACAATCGATATCTGGCGTTCCATACTGAGCTATAATGTCAGTAAATGACTGGTGGTCCAACATCCATTCGGTATTATCATTGAATTTACGTGACCTGGAGTTGATATCAAAATGTTTCTTTCTGTGCACCAGTGCCAGATTGTATTGATCAATTCATCACAAGATATCGACTTAATTCCACCCATATGATTAATGTATGACACCATGGTGGTATTATCAATTTGTAGGCGAACATGCAGGTGATGCATGTCTGAAAAGGTAAGCCCAAAGTCCGTGAATGCTCCAACACTTTATGATGATTGATACCCTGAAGTAAGGTTAGCTCATGTGTATTCCATCTACCACCGCAGCTGGAGGTGGTATTGGTTGTTCCCCAGCCGTGAGTGCTGGCGTCAGTTTGTAATACTGTAGTTTTGGCCCTTTGTAGATTTTGGTAATGTAAGGGTCCAAATTGTGGCTGGGAAAAAAGGGCAGCAACGAGCTTTCCAATTACCCTGGCTATTTGTCGAATAGATGGTTTACTGACGCAAGCAAGGCTGTTGTATGCCTCTATCAAGTCTGTGCTTTGTCCTTTGGCAAAATGACAGACATGTGAACAGAGTCATCGTGAATCCCAAATCCATTGTCACCGGAAGGCATTTAACTTGGATTTGTCTGGATGGATAATAACCCAGTTTTTGAAATAGAAGCTTAGTGGCTGAGAGTCAATTTTGCCAATTCCAGTGTTATCCTCACAATAAGATGTCATCCAGATACACCTTGATAATATGTTTTTTGTTTCCGAAGAAACGGCAAGCTGGTTTCAATATTTTTTGTCTGGGTTGATGTTAATCCATTAGGCAGCGCTTTATACTGCCAGAGCTCCCATCTAGATGAATTTTAAATATCTGCGGTGATCTTTGTCGATTGGATCTGAGTAGTATGCATCTTTTACGTCGATGCACCATGAAACACCCTTTGTAAAACTAGTTGTTTTAGAAGTAACAAAAATTGTGTGTACTGCACAAAAGTATTCAGTTGTGTCAAATCAAATGATGCGGACATCCGCCATCTTTTTTGTTTTAGGTGAAGATGTTTGATACAAACTCAAGAGACTCATGTTTTGGTTTCTTCTATTGCTCCTTTTGTATATAGATTTAACAGTTCCGCATGACCTTCCACTTTTTCTTTGTTGTGAAAGCTCAAACCTTTGGCTAGGTGCATGTTGAACCGGAAAGGAGGAGTTTGTCAACAGATTCAGTTTTGTATCGTTGAATACTGTGCAGTATGAAGATCAGAGGTTATTCCCTGTACAAGTGTAACCTTCCCCCAACCTGTGAAGAAGTTACACACGCTATGTTCTGAAGACAACAAAGCCCACCTACCTCCATGGTTACCGGTGGTGCCGTGTTGGTTTTCTCCTTCTTTGGTTCCTGGGAGGTGGAGGCATTGTGGTGTGGGGTTGGCACATCTTCCAGGAAGGCGGTTCTGGGACATGGCCTGAAAAGGACCTTTGTGTAGGTTGTACGGCCTTCATGCTTTCACCAGCTTTTCTTTCAGTGTGATAACACAGCCTGCTGGTGGATGCATAGTGGTGCTGTCGCCAAATATGTGAGGACCTGGTAGCGGCCGGCACCTTAATCTTGCCGACGGCCTTTGTCTCTTTGTCGAGGTCTTTTACCTGTTTGGGCAGGTTGTCCCTGAAACAGAGTAGGCGGCTGTGCACTGCTGGTTCTACACAACCTCGCAAACTTGGGGTTTAGTGTAGGCCGGATGGCATTCTTCCTGAAGTAGTTGATCTCAATTGACCATACTGGAGAGTGTCAGGGCTTCTTGTTGCTCCTCTGACATATCTTCCGTCTACTGACCTGGTAAATCTGGTAATACCCGAGGCCAGTAGTTTGAGGATTTGCCGCAGGCACATTGAGGGAAATACCGATTCATGGAGCTAGATACGTTGTTGAGTACTTTAAAATGGCTGCCTGGTGACAATGGTGGCCCCTTTTGTGAGGGCATCGCAACCTGGATGCCAACCCGAGTAGCTCTTCTTCTTGCACCCCTAGCATGTTGTGTTTCTTCTGCCAACACCCCTTCTTCAGAGTCAGCCCAGACCTGAGTCCTTATGCTCCCGTGCGAAGAGGGTGAGCATTTGGCAGCCCTGTAAAAGATACTGCCATGGGTCTGCTAGGAGATCCACGGTGACCAGACTCCTGCTGGAGTGGGTCACGGTGGAGCCGCCTGAATAACTAGCAACCAGCAATAAGAGTGGAACGCACACACACACAAACACATCGCAGGCGGGGGACAGGGGGAGTGCTGTCTGAAATTCACACGGTGCAAAGCCAAGGTGATACAGACACAGAACGCGATGAACAGGAAGGTTGGCGCTGTAATTAAGACGGCTAAGCACAGTATACGGTAAGTCCCTTAAAAGGGAGGGGGGGGGGGGTTGAGGGGGGAGAAGGGGTGAGAAGGAGGGAGAGGGAGTGGAGAAAACTTTTAAGAAGCCAGACAACTTTTAAGAACCCAGAGATACACGGCTGTGAAGATCGGCAGACATTTAACATTACCGGTCAGTTATCCTTGGTTCTGAAAGCTACTGCTTACGTTTTATTTCCCCAATGAGCCAATGAAATTCAGCGGTCAGCACCAGCTGCAACCTGCAAGAACCTATGAGAACCTTTGACCTCCTGGCAACCCACTAGGACCTCCTGACAACGCACATACGGCACGAGAATTCTCGCTGCTCTCCATGGCGGCTTTACTCTAGTCGCCGCTAATTTTTCAACATGTTGAAAAATTCACAGGGACTATATTGAGGCAGCGACTAGTTCCCAGAATGCAGGAACTCCTCACGACCATGAAGGCGACCCCGGCAATCACCCGCGAACATGTGGCGACCATGTGGTGACTGCATATTCACCGGCAGTTGCCTAAGAGGTCGCCTAAGTGGGACAGGCCCATATGACTGGATTTAATAACAGAGGCAGAAAGGGAAATGAATTTTCAAGTAAATTATGTGTATTATATCTTCATCAACAATTAATACCAGAATGAATGTGACCCCAGACTTGTATTCATTGATTTATCATGCTAAAAAGTTTGTTTAGTTGTGATTAACTTATATCAAATTATTAAAAGACTACTTTGACTGAAAGTGATAGGATTTAACAACCATAATATATTTTGTTACACCTACTATACAAGAACAGCAACATGTCAGGCATTTTTTTGTTTTAGTGAATCTTCTGTGAGATGCCATTTTCATGAAATTAATAGCAGAGAAAAACAGGATTTGGCTTTGCATTTTTAATCATGGATCTGCGCATAAATCTGTAATACGGCAATTACAAATGTTGGCCCAACCGAATCTCGATGTTATTGTGAGCTGGAGGAAAATTGGCTCAACAATTGATAATTAAAAATTAATAAGTACACTCATAACAATTTGGATAATTACCAAATTACTTTTTTCCTCATCTGCAGATACTGTATGAGTAAAAATGGAAACTTCACCTTGACTCTAGACCCATTTCATCATGTTCAGATCAGGAGTTAATCGATCTGAGATTAGTTGAAAGCATAACAAGAATTGGCCAATAATGAAAGCATAACAAGAACCGGCTCAATAACCACTAAGCATAACAGAGTGGAACACAGCTGAAAACAATGTTGGTATGTTAAGCATCACAATCTATATTAATAACAAAATATATTAATAACCCAGCTTGACATTTCTGTAATCTTGAAAAAAATGTGTAGGTGTTTCTTTTTTGGTATGGGCCAATTATTCTCAATTTGGATGTAAAATCCTTACAGTTTCTTGGCAGAATCTTGAGTCTGACTTTGCCTGAGTTGACTAAACTTAATGGCTTCAGCTTTGGACTGAATAATATAACAGTGAATGTAATATTTCTACTCCCTTCATGAACGATTCAATGAAATTGAAAACTCTGGACTATGATGTGCACTTGTCGAATAATCTGAAGGTTAACTTTCTATAGTCTGCACGTTGTTTAAAATTATAGACTCATGAGATAAATAGTTTGCCCACTAACCTGACCTCCCTTATTTTAAAGAATGGAAACTAATTTTGACATTCTAGCTTGCTGTAGATTGACAGTATGAAAGACATTTTCAATATGTGTTCTTAAGTATTCACAAGTCAGCATGTTCATGAACAAACTGAGAGCTGTTGATTATTTGCATCGCTAAGTATTACTTTCACCTGTGAGATAAACTACATATTTTTATTCAGAGGTCCTTTTTGACTCAAATATTTGCCTTCTTATGTAATGTTCTAATTTTGCAGTGAAGCCTTTTAGCAAAATCCACCAATGTTTAGACCTTTGATGTTATATTGCATGATGTGACTGCACATCAACCATAAATTTATAATTTTTGCACTAATGTGAAGAAGGGCCTCTCTCCTGTTATCATTAATGTGTTTTAGTTTACAATATAGATAATAGTTAGGTTTGTAGATTTTTCTTGATGCTTAAAAATCTTGTAGAAAAAGTAAATGGTTTGATTTTTTTTTTCACAAAATATAAACCATATTTAAAAGTACTACCAAAAAATTCATGATTTAGTTAGTGCATATTTTCAAAGTAAACACAGTGCAAAATTTCACCCTGACGTGGAATCTAGTTTGAATGCCTTTGTGGCATTTCCATTATTACTTATGAACATGGCACAAAGTACCTGCATTGATGTTTCATTGAATGAATGTTCATTCAAAATGCATTTAACTGCCTTTAATATGAATTCACTGAACCTTTTAATTTAACAGACTTTCTTTCTGTGAAGGGTTGTTTGCTAAAAGGCAGACATTTGATTTACAAGCTGGGTGTCAATTTTAATTTTGAAGATACCTAATCTTTCATGTTTTTTTCTTGCCTCCATTTTCCTAAAGATTGTGATTTTTATGAGATTACATTTCAAAAGTCCCCCTTGTTGGAATGTCATCCAATAATATGCAGAATTGCTATGGAGGACATTCCAGAAATGACAGGAAAAAGAATAAAATATAGATGGGACAGGAAATGCTGGAAATACTCAGCAGGTCAGGCAATTTCTAGTCAAGAGTCAAGTATCACAAGTGTTTAATTCTCATATGTACTGGCAACGGTACGATGAAATTATTACTTATCGCAGCTATAGAGGTCCACTAATGCAAATATACACAAATAAATAATTTATTTGGGTGCTCCAACCGCGGGAGCCTGCGGACTTTAACATCGTGGAGCTCGTAGTCGCTGGTGAGAGACCGGCTTTGGGAGCTCCAAGCCGCAGGAGCTTCGACTGCCCCAACGTGGGAGCTTCGATCGCCCCGACGAGGGAACTCCGATCGCCCCGATGGGGGGGATTCGATCATCGGCTGTGGGAGCTTGAATCGCCCCAACTGCAGATGGTTTGACTGCCCCAATTGCTGGAGAATAAAGAGGGAAGAAGATTAGACTTTATTGCCTTCCATCACAGTGAGGAATGTGGGGAATCTGCTGTGGTGGATGTTTATGTTAACTTTTATGTAGTTGTGTGTATTGTTGCTTTTTTTTAGTATGGCTTTATGCTAAATTGAATATCACTGTACCTTGGGTAGCTGACAACCCAATGATTTGAACTCCAATTTTAAGTATTATCCCCACCCCCTCTCTCTTCCATCTATATCCCTCCTTCTGGGGTTACATTTCATTCCTCTTATCTTCTTATCTAACACCCTTATGTCTTCTTTTCACCTCTAGTATTTGTCACTTACTCCACCCATTTGCCAATCAAAACCTCCCTCACCTCCATCCACCCATCATTTGCCAGGCTTTGTCCTGCCCCCACCTTTTTTTTCCAGCTTTCACCCGCCATTACAATCAGTCTGAAGAAATATCCCAATATAAATGTTGCCTGTCCATTCTCTCTATGGATGGATAGGACCGGTTTGGAGGGGTATGGGCCAAATGCAGGCAGGTGAGGCTAGTGTAGCTGGGGCATGTTGGCCGGTGTGGACAAGTTGGGCTGAAGGGCCTGTTTCCAATCTGTATCACACTATGACTCTATGAGATGCTACCTGCTCGTTGAGTTACCCCAGCATATTATGTTTTGTGACTTTTTATCTTTATTCTCCTTAGATGCTTGTTTAATATCACCATGTTATATCTATCAGCAGGACAAAATTTGTCTGACTTCATGCAACATTACCCCGGAGAAACTAAAGTCAGATGAGGATGGCCTCCTGCGGGGGCCTGATCCGACATGGATCACCACCTGACATTGATTAAGTACCATATGATTTTTGCACATTTAGCCGTGGGCTTGGATCTTTTTATTTAACTTCAAAGAGTCACAAAGGCATAGAACTGTACAGCAGAGGGACCAGCCCTTTGGCCCACCTTGACCATGCTGACCAGGTTGGGCTATTCGGCTACTCCAATTTGTGGGCCTTTAACCCTTTTATCTCTTCTCAACCATATATCTGTCCAAATGTATTTTAAAAGTCGTATTTGAATCCGGTTCTTAATTATTTTTTTGGTAGCTCATTCCAGATATAGACGATCTTCTGAGTGAAGAAGTTTCCGCTGTAGTCCCTCTTAAATCACTCCCCTCACATCTTAAACCTATATCCCAATCCAAGGTGTAGCTATGGGCACTCACATGGGCCCCAGCTATGCCTGCCTTTTTGTGGGGTTCCGCGAACAATCACTGTTCCAGGTGTACACTGGTCCTATCCCTGCATCTACCTCCGCTGCATTGATGACTGCATCGGTGCTGCCTCCAGCACCCATGCGGAACTCACTGACTTCATCAACGTCACCACTAATTTCCATTCAGCACTCAAATTCACTTGAACCATCTCCGACAACTCCCTACCCATTCTGAATCTCACTGTCCCCATCAGAGGAGACAAACTATTGACCAACATCTACTACAAACCTACTGACTCCCATAGTTATCTGGACTACACTTCTTCCCGCCCTGCTTCCTGTAAAGACTCTATCCACTACTCCCAATTCCTCCGTCTGCTCCGCATATTATTGGCTGCAACCTTCGCTCCATTGATGAACTGTACACTGCAAGGGCCAGGAAGCGAGCAGGCAAGATCATCTCTGACCCCTCTCACCCTGTCTATTTGAACCACTTCCCTCTGGAAGGCGACTCCGGACTGTCAAAGCTGCTACAGCCAGACATAAAAACAGTTTTTATCCAGTTTTTATTCTCTACTCAACAGTCAAAAATCTGTAGCCTCCCTTTGATCTGGTATTTTGTTGGTTCACATGCTTGATCAATGGTGTTTTATCATTAATGTTTTATTATTATTAATGTTTAGTGTTTTCTGAGTCATTTGTAACTGTCACTGTATGTCATGTTGTTACTTGTGGGCAGAGCACCAAGGCAAATTCCTTGTATGTGAATAATTGGCCAATAAACGTACTTACTTATTTATATGCGCCCAGGATGAGGTTTTCCATACTAGATCATTGGAGATGTCCTCATTCTTTCAGAAATGGGGGTTACCCTCTTCCATTATACATGAGGCTCTCACTAGGTTCTCCTTGATATCCCGCAGCTCCGCTCTTGCTCTCCCTATTCGCAACAAGGACAGAGTCCATCTTGTCCTCACCTTCCACCCCATCAGCCGTCGTATACAGCACATAATCCTCCAACACTTTTGCCACCTCCAACGGGATACCACTACTGGTCACAACTTCCCATCTCCATCCACCCCTTTCTGCTTTCCACAGAGACTATTCCTTCCGCAACTCCCTGGTCAACTCATCCCTTCCCACCCCCTCCCCAGGTACTTTTCCCTGCAACCGCAGGAGATGCAACACCTGTCCTTTTATCTCCCCCCTCAACTCCATCCAAGGACCCCAACAGTTTTTCCAGGTGAGGCAGAGGTTCACTTGCAGCTCCTCCAACCTCACCCGCTGTTCCAGGTGTCAACTTCGGCGAGACCAAGCGCAGGCTTGGCAATCGTTTCTCTTAACACCTCTGTTCAGTCCGACTAAACCTACCTGATCTCCTCGTTGCTCAGCACTTTAACTCCCCCTCCCATTCCCAATCTGACCCTTCTGTCCCGTAGGTTTGATTCCATAAAGATGACTAGGAATAGATCATTCTAATCTGATCTGAAAATATAAATATTTGCAAATTCCAAAATGATGCCATGCATGAAATGAGACAAGAGACGGGGTAAATCTATCCTCGCTCTTGATGATTTTGATGTGCAGATGATCGACATCCAGACTTTTTGTAATTGAAATTTACTTTATAAGTCATCCCTTACCAGTCACAACTTGCATATAATTCATTTTGATTTAGGCACTCAGGTAGGTCACGTTATTTTTGAATTCAGGATGAAAAGTTAAAAAAAAAGGAAAGAGAACAAGAACATTTGATGGTCTATGGTTTTCTTCTGTTACCTGTGTATATTTTTTACATGGGACATACCAGAGGACATAGGTTTAAGATGAGAGAGGAAAGATTTAATAGGAACCAAAGCAGCAACGTTTTCGCACAGAGCGTGGTGGGTATAGGAACATGTTGCCAGAGGACGTTGTCAATGCAGGTAGTATGATAGCATTTAAAATACATTTTGACAGGTACATGGATAGGAAAAGTTTAGAAGGATACGAGCCAAAAGCAGGCAAATTGGACTAGATTAGATGGGGCATCTTGGTTGGCATAGACAAATTGGGCTATAATAGGGCCTGTTTCTGTGCTATTTCACTCTACAACTATGACTCTAAGTGGCTGTGGGTGCTGCAGGTAAACATTTCATTAATCACTCCCAGCAGATCAGTTCTATGTCCTCATGCCTCTCAGTCAGTTCATAAAGGGCATTGGTAAAATAAATAATAGCAATGGCCAATTTGAATTACCTGTTAATCATAAATAGAAAGCATCTTTTAATTTGATTTGTTGCATTTATTAGTGAGAGTTCAGGTTACTTTAGAAATGTAGTTGTGTAATAACTAATAGCAGCGGTAATGCTGCTGCCTTACATCGCCAGAGACTCGGGTTCGAGCTTGGCTACGGGTGCTATCCATGTGGAGTTTGCACCTTCTCCCTGTGATTGGGTGTCCGGTTCCTCTCGCATGCCAAAGACATGCAGGTTTGTAGGTTAATTGGCTTCTGTTAAGTGCCCCTCGTGTGTAGAGTGCAAAACTGTAATAACAGTGAAGTAGTATGCGAGTGGTCATTGGTCGGCGCTGATTCAGTGCGCAAAAGGCCTGTTCCAACACTGTATCTCTAAGCTAAACTAAACGCAGAGAATGAAGAGAATATATTGCAGTTTATATCATTAAAGATGAGCATTATTATAGTTATTTTTGAGGAACATGTAATGGCTTTGCCCACATGTACTCTGCCCAACATGCTATTATTCCCTTAGCTCCACTTATTTACTGCGGCATTACAGAAAATGCCTTTCAGGAAGCCTTGATTTGCCAACTCTTTTGTGAGGTGGACTGGGCTGCAAGTGTTGACTAGGTGTCAGGTTAACGTACTGGAGGTCCTGTGCTCAGTTTGATCTGACAGCATTTGTAGGGTCACTCCCGTCAAATGCAGCTTTTCTTGACTTGGCAGGACATCCGGCCTTAGCCTTGTAATCAGCCATTGATATTGCCCCTAATTAATGAAATTAGAATTAATGGACCAGATTTTGTTTGAACTTGGAAAGAGATTCTATTGGGAATCACTACTACCTGTCCTCTGATACGCAATGTCTGAGCCTACTCACTGAAATGCAGAAAAATAGACTACATTATGTTGAATGCTAGTCCATCTGAACTCCCAGTTTACTGATAATATTTTACGCTAAATCCTATGAGTCCTGTGGCGCCTGCTGAGAAACCACAAACCAGATCATCGATCTTCATTAAAAGGGGAGTTGGCAAATTAAACAATACTATGGCCAGCTTGAATTGGCTGTTAATCATACATAGAGAGCAATTTTTAATTGATTTGATACATTTGTCAAAAATAGCTAAGTGTGAATATGGTGTTTGTTGATTTATCTTTAATTGACAATATAGTTATGTTTTAATTAATATTTAATGTGTTAAAGTAATATTTAAAGGAGTTTTCCAACTGACATGAATGCTGTAGGTTATAGATCAATTATCAACACCTTTCTGTTTTAATCTTGAGTGGAAAATACATATTTTAAATATCTAAAAAGGTCTATGCAACCTCTCTTGCTCAGAGTGGGGGAATCAAGAACTAGAGGGCATAGGTTTAAGGTGAAGGGGAAAGATTTTATAGGAATCTGAGGGGTAACATTTTTGTGTAAAGGGTGGTGGGTGTATGGTACGAGCTGCCGGAGGATGTAGTTGAGGCCGGGTTCTAACACAATGTTTAAGAAGCAATTACACAGGTACATGCGTAGGACCGGTTTTGAGGGATATAGGCCAAACACAGGCAAGTGGGCCTATTGTAGATGAGACATGTTGGTCAGTTGGGCAAGTTCAACACTGCATGACTCGATGACTCTATAAATCTATACATGTAAAATAAATACAATAACATATATTAAGTAGTATTTTTATTATAAACCATGGAAACAAAATAATAAATTGACTTATAAGAAATATATTCCAACTACATTAACAATTCAATGAAATTAAAAAACACTGTAGTGCACTGAAGAATGTCTAAGGCACATTGCATATTTTTTTGCCTTCCATCACAGTGAGGAATGTGGGGCAGTTGTTGTGGTGGATGTTCATGTTAAAAATGTATTTTGGTGTTTTGTTGCTCTTTATTGGTATGACTATATGACAATCTGGATTTCACTGTACCTTAATGGTACATGTGACAATACACTCACCTTGAAACCTTGAAACATTGGATAGTGGATGGCTAATGGTTCCCTTTGGAGACACCAGTAACAATGAAGCAAGATCTGGCTCATTAACACTGCCTTCAATAATGTGAAATTCTTGGTGCATGTATGGCTAACATTAGATGCCAAGCTTTGGGTAAAAAAAAGCTAACTGTGGACAAGGTGAGAATGTAGAATCTGTGATCTTTATCGTCTGGTCCAAATTAGGCCATGCCAAGTAATGCACACATTACTTAAAGGAGCTCCCTTACTGACATGAACACTGTAGGTTTCCATATTGAGTGGGAAAAACTTTTATTTTTCATATCTAAAAATGTCTATGCAACATGGCTTTTATTTGTTCTCACCATAACTCTTTGGTTGGCATCAAGTGTGTAAAATTAATCATATTACGGAACCCATCATACAATGTCCTCTACATAACCTCTCCTTTTAAAATATAGATTTATTGTGCAGGATACCTCTCTTCTAAAAGTCTGCTCGGTTAGATATTAAATAAAGATGACAGCTAGTCTCTGCAGGAGCTTTATTCTGATACTTTCTTTGTTCTAGTCATATTGCAGAATATATAGTTCTGCAATTGAAATTAATTGATCAAGTTTCACTCAACTCTAATCTCAAATCTACTTGCCCTTTGTTACAAAAGCTATATATATTTTTTCCATTGACAACTGTAGCCCGCCTTAGCACTTAGTAAAGTTACTGTCATGTTAATCAGATGCAGAAGCCACCATATGCGACACCCTAAAAATAGTGACAAAGTATAGACCTGTTAAGGAATTCGGTGCATTTGCATTTGCTAGAAGACATAAATTACACATGTACCTTATTGTCCACATAGCTTTTAACAAAGGACATTTTCTTGTAGGTATTATGAAAAACAATTTCTAAAATGTTATCTGAGATTATATATTAAAAATAATTCACTAATTTTTATATACATTATACAAGATTCACATAAGCAGATCACAGATGTATTTACTTAGCAACTTGCTAATTGCATAGCATTCTACTCTTTCGCAAGGGTTAGACTTGCAGGCTGCAAAACAGCAGATCCTGTGTTTTCTTTCAACTCAATTCTTAAACTAAGTAAGAGGATGAAGCAAGGAACAGACAATGAACAAAAACTAATTGCATATTATAAATGCATAAATTATTGAGAGAAATACAAGCAAAATCATCTCAAGTTGTGTTTATTGTCACATGCATAAGTACAATGTGGTTCAAGTACAATGAGAAAATTGCAGTAGCATTATAGGCACATAGTCTCAGACAACAAACAGAACATAAATCATACAAGACAGTGAAAAGAGAAACCTCGTAAAAACAAGACATTAGTGAAAACCACAATTAGAAAACAAGTTCACGGTAGTGCCAGAGATGGTCCAAAGTGTTGCCTTACTGAGATAGGATTATGGTTGAGCACCTCTCTCTCTCGCTCAGCCACTCAAGTCCTGACAACATCTCTTAAATCTTCTCTGCACTCTCTCCAAGTTAACAACATCCTTCCTATAGCACAGTGACCAAAACTGAACACAATCCTCCAAATGCAGCCTCACCAACGTCTTTAACACCTGTAACATAACATCCCAACTTCCATACTCAGTATCCTGACTGATGAAGGCCAATGTAGTGAAAGCCTTCTTGACCACCCTATCTACATGTGACACCACTTGCAAAGAACTAGGTACCCACATTCCTGGATCCTTCTGCTCTACAGCACTCCTCAGGGCCCTGCCATTCATTGTGTGGTTCCTGCTCTGGTTTGACTTCTCAAATTGCAAAAACTCGCACTTAGCTGTAGTGACAAATTAGAGAGCTGCTACCACACTCTATACTTGTAGTATCCCAATCTTGATTCATATCACTGGAGCTGTCTCTGATTGCAAAAACCTTCTTGCATTTTTGCAGATTCAGCAGAGTAATGCTGATTTCTCATTTAGATTTCCCACAATAAAATTGATAAAAGTGAATCTATTAAGTTTCCATTAACACAGACAATAAAACTTTAAGATTATGGGCCAAGCATGGTGTAAAATATCATATGCCAGATCACAGTAGCTAGCTTAGCTGGAATTGTTGCCTGAAGTTCCCTCATGTCCCTACACTGTAGACCAGGTCTAGATCCAAAAGAATGATATAGTGTCCAGAAGCATTCGGGATTCCAGCTTTGTGGCTTACATACAGCAGCTTCTCTGTGGACCCATGAAGGCTTTGACAGCAGGCAAAATCCCAGGCTCAGCACTACAGACTGTAAAATGTGGTCCTGTTTTGCAATATGTGGTAAAGCTGACCTGCTGCTTGGACAGGGTGGCACGGTGGTACAGTGGTAGAGTTGCTGCCTTACATTGCCAGAGACCCGGGTTCGATCCTGACTATGGGTGCTGCCCACACAGAGTTTGTATGTTCTCCTCGTGACTGCGTTCGATTTTAACGGGAGCTCTGGTTTCCTACCACAATCCAAAGACCTACAGGTTTGTAGGTTAATTGGCTTCAGTAAAGATTGTAAATTGTCTCAAATGTGTAGGATAGTGTTAGTGAATGGGGATCGCTGGTTGGCGCAGACTTGGTGGGCCGAAGGGTCTGTTTCCGCACAGTATCTCTAAACTAAACTAAACTGAACTAAAGCATTTTTCGGTTGTGAAGGTTGAATGAGCTGACTCCTCAGGTGAAGTCTCAGGAAATGAAGCAGACATTAAACGATATGGCTTGCTGCAGTCAAAGACTTTTCGACAGAGTTGCCTAAACCATTTGGATAGTTAAAATCACTGACAACTGTTGAAATTATGAATATAAAATAAAATAATGACACTTTGTTCCAGTTGCCTTTTTCCACTGAGTCAGTAATGCAATTTGGGTTGGAATGCGAGAGGGAACAAGCTGATTTACTGGCCCCTTCCTCAGCACCTCGGAGCTCCACCATTGACATCAATGGTGAGTTCAATGGTGGAGCAGAGAGTCAGGGACACTGTTACATGACTTTAATATTGCTTCAGATTTCTGTGCTGGTGTGAGCGTGTCTGAGATAACCTTGGACCTTAATGGTGACAACCTGCAGTTGCGTAAGGAGCCATGTGGTATTAGCTAGTCAGTGTCACCTCCTGATGTGTGCAAGGTCAATTCACCAACACAGGCTTCTTGTTACAATGTCAGCTCTTTTGTAGATATGTTTCTGGGTCATTAGAATCAGCATGCCTCTTAGTGATCTGAGCACGTTTTATTGGTACTGTGTTATAATTTTGCAATTCCATTATAACCTAGAGGGTGAAGGTTATACCCCTGATCATCTGAACCAAAAAATTGTGATTTATTGTTCATGGGTCATGTTGTTTTCCAACATTCCTGAAATGAACTGGTAACAGACTTGGTAAAATGACTCGATACAAATAGGCAGGCTGCAAAATTTAATCGTAAGGTGACAGTGCAGAGAAGCAGTTGTGAGTGGGTACCCTGATTCAATCAATATATGCAATCAAAGAAAATAAATGACATGGCACATTTGTCCACACTTCCTGGAGGGTATAAAATGCCTTTAGCAAGTGGCAAGCAAACAGTGAAATCTGAGGGTACACAAAAAGCTGGAGAAACTCAGCGGGTGCAGCAGCATCTAAGGAGCGAAGGAGATAGGCGACTTTTCGGGTCGAGATCCTTCTTCAGACTGGTCAGGGATCAGGGAAACGAGAGATATAGACGGTGATGTGGAGAGATAAGGAACAATGAATGAAAGATATGCAAAAAAGTATCGATGATAAAGGGAACAAGCCATTGTAAGCTGTTTGTGGTGTGAAAATGAGAAGCTGGTGCGACTGGGGTGGGGGAGGGAGATAGAGATAGAGGGAATGCCAGGGCCCGAGGGCTGAGGGAGAGGTGGGAAGGGGAGGAGATAGCAAGGGTTAACAGAATTGAGAAAATTCAATGTTCAAGCCCAAAGGATGCAGACTCCCCAAGCGGAATATGAGGTGCTGTTCCTCCAGCTTGCGGTGTTGCTCACTCTGGCCGTGGAGGAGGCCCAGGACCGAGATGTCGGATGCGGAATGGGAGGGGGAGTTGAAGTGCTGAGCCACCGGGAGGTCGGGTTGGTTATTGCGGACCGAGCGGAGGTGTTCGGCGAAGCGATCGCCAAGCCTCCGCTTGGTCTCACCGATATAGATCATCTGGCATCTGGAGCAGCGGATGCAGTAGATGAGGTTGGAGGAGGTGCAGGTGAACCTCTGTCGGACCTGGAAGGACTGCTTGGGTCCCTGAAAGGTGTGGAGGGGGGAGGTGAAGGGACAAGTGTTGCATTTCTTGCGGTTGCAAGGGAAAGTGCCCGGGGAAGGGGTAGAGCGGGAGGGGAGGGAAGAATTGACAAGGGAAATCTGACCCTGGCTTAAAGTAGCACACTTATCCTCACCAACACTTCACACTGTCCCACTGATTGAAGGCAGGCATGTTGTGTTAAACTGCTGTATGAATATGCAAAGCTCAGTCTTTTTAATGAGCAATTGAATTAATTATTAGAGGCTTAACTATGTTTAAGAAAGAACTACAGATGCTGACAAAATCGAAGGTGGGCAAAAATGCTAGAGAAACTCAGCAGGCGTTGAGTTTCTTCAGCATTTTTGTGTACCAGAGTCTTAACTATTATCAGTTTGGCCATTTTTAGCATGCTATACCTATCGGATGTTAAGGCCAATTAGATTTTACATGTCAAGTCTCCAACTTGGCCATCTATGAGATATTTTAATACTTACGGCATTTAAGGAAAGTTATCACTGGTTCCAATTGAATAAGGTCGCCAGTGCCTCTACCTAAGTCTATTCAATGAGTATTCAATGTTTGTTATTCAATGTTTACATATTCTGTTGTGTTGCTGCAAGTAAGAATTTCATTGTTCTATCTGGGACGTATGACAATAAAACACTCTTGACTTGTTATGAATGCAAATTTCTGGATGCATTTTGTGTCTTTGTTATCCTCCATCATGCAGACTTCAAGATAGTCTTGAGGATATATCAGTGTCAATTTGAGTGACAGTGCCAGTTCTGGAGTAGCAGCCGTATTCAGAGGGCATAAAGCATATTCGCCATTACTGCAAACTAGAATCAGCCTTCAGAAGTTTTATGGATGTAACACCCAGACAGTACTAGGTTTTAAAATTGTAAGGACAGTGGAAAGACCAAACACCAGTGTTTGTGAATGGAGTCAGCGCACCTGATCCATCCTGCAAGGATAAAGACTTGTATTGACTGGGCAAGTCTTCAGACTAATTGTAATCAGCAGCAAGATATCTATGTGGAGCTTGCAGCTTTTTGGTGCCAGGTTGATTGGGCCCTGTTCACACACTGGAGAGATTGACTAATAGCACGCGTCCTCTGTTGTCTAGTTAACCAGGCTATTGATTTAACATTCAGACAGCACATGGCAGAGCTAGTGGTGTTGGTGCCTTACAGCTCCAATGATACAGGTTCAATCCTGACTGTGTGCAATTTGCACATTCTCCTTGTGATCCTGTGGGTTTTCTTCAATGCACCTGTTTCAACACATACGATGGTGAATGGTAGAGCTGCTGCCTTACAATGCCAGAGACCTGGGTTTGATCCTGGCCATGGGTGCTCTTTGTACGTAGTTTGTACATTCGCAGTGTACAACTAGTTTGTACTAGTTTGTACATTCTCAATTCCGTGACCATTAGGTTTTCTCCGGGTGCTCCGGCTTCCCTCCCACACTCCAAAGACATACAGTTCTGTAGGTTATTTGGCTTCTAAAAAATGGTAAATTGTTCCTAGTATGTAGGGTAGTGCTAGTGTATGAGAATCTCTGGTCGCCTGATTACATGCTGTATATCTCAACTAAACACTAAATTAAACATCATAAAAGTAGTGGAAGTTGTTAGTTAACTGACCACTGTAAATTGCCTCTTGTGAGTGATTGGTAGCATCTGAGGAGAAGCTGATACTAATGGGGCAAATTAGAACACACACACAAAAAAAAGGATTCAGGGTTTTCACAGCCCTCTTGGCTGAAGGTCTGTTTCAGTGTGGATTGAACAGAACTTCCAGGAAGTTTGCAAAATTTCCTTCTGAACAAAGCATCCCTGGGCTTGGTCGCCATTATTAGGTCAGGTGTCTTTTGATCTGGTGTTACTCTTCCAACAAAACATCACTGACAGTGAAGGGAGAACAGTGTTTATAGCTGCAACCAGTCCTTTGGCTGGATTTCTAACTGAGCTTCAGTGATGAAGATGATGGAAAGACATTTCCACCATGAGCTCAGCCAATAGCTCCGGATAACTTCCAGTGGTGTTTCCTTCATTCAGCTCTGTGAATTCTGTGTTAATTCCATTCTGCGGTTTAATTAATACACACTTGTTTGCAGTTCACCAGTTCATTTTTTCTAACATATGCAGAAATGTTTATATTAAAAGCAGAAATTGCTGGAAATGTTTAGCAGGTCAGGCAGTACTTATATGTTGACACGTACAGTGTGGTTAATGATCTTTCATCCTAACCGGAAAATATCACATGCAACTGAGATTAAATGTGAACAATTGTTTTATTCAAACTCTGGTTCCTGTTTGGGCAGGACAGTGCCACAGCTAGCAGAGCTATTGCCCCAGTGGTCCAGTGACTATGTGGAGAGTTTGCATACTCTCTGTGTGACCATATAGGTTTCCTCCGAGTACTCTAGTTTACTCCCACATTGCAATGATGTTTTAGTTACCCCTATGGTGTTCATAGAATCCAGGGGAGTTGCAGAAATGTCACCAGAATAAAATGGGATGCTGTAGGTTTAGTGTAAATGGATACTTAATGGGCCAGCATGGACTCTGTGAGCCAAAGGGTCTATTTTCGTGTAGTATGACACCATGACTCTGACCCTATACCTTGTTTTTGCGTGCCACATGTTTGAGTTTCAATTAAATAAATCGTAATGAAAATCAGAGACTTACTGTATGTTGCACATATTCAGTTGTCTGTGCATCAGACATTGTCCAGAGCATGCAAGTTCTGATTTAGCACGATGACAGCCTACCTGAACAAGTTCTCTATTCATAAAAGATAGACACAAAATGCGGTCATACTTTTTGCTTGAAGTTTTTTAAATATGGGCAGGGAAATGGAGGAGGTCATGCTGGGCAGCAACAATTACATAATAGAAGAACAGAAAAATGGGGAGAGAAAATAAACTAGAGCTGTGGCTCTGCAGGGGAGCATATCCCTTCTTCCCTGGTCTGCTTCCACTAGACTTCTAACACCATATCCAAATACAGTGCTCCAGTCCCTTTTGGCTCTGAGCCTTTCTGCAGTAACCAACTGCACCATCTAATTATGAGTCACCAGTCAATTTAAGGGATGATGGTTAGGTGACCCCAGGTTAACTTGCCCACTAACTGCATTTTATTGTGTCATTGCAACTATTTCATGGGATCATAGAGACATGGGCCTACACCATTGGAATGGGAGAAGGAAGTTGAAGGAGCTTATCTGGGAACCAAAGCATAGTCCGTCCATTTACCCCTACAAATCCTTCTGATCTGCTGAATTCCCCCAGTAAAAATGACATACAGGGAACTGCAGATATAGGTTAACAGATAAAGACACAAAGTGCTGGAGTAACTCAGCGGGTCAGGCAGCATCTCTGAAGAAAAGGAATAGGTGATATTTTGGGCAAAAAACTTTCTTCTGAATCTATTCATTAGTCTCTATTCATGGAGTCTGCCAACAGAAACATCTTGGGTAGGGTCCATTTAAAATGTGCAGTTTTCAAAACATAGCCTCTCCATTTTCCCATTATCATATCTTAGGCAGCATCCTGATGAATCTTCTTTGTACCTTCTCCAGTGCAATCATTTTCTTCCCATTGTATGGTAACTGGGACAGTATCTGTTATTATATTCACTTTCCCAGCCAATGATTTCCTTGAATGGATTTGATGCACCAGTTTAGTTCTTGATAATAAGCATTTAACACAGCTGCAATAAGTTTGACAAAAAATCCACACAAGTAACAGACAAAAAGCTGAAAGTTAAGATAACACAGTAGCACAGTGATAGAGTTGCTGCCTTATGGCGCCAGAAACCTAGGTTCAATCCTGACTACAGGTGCTGTCTGCATGGAGTTTGTGCATTCTCCCTATGACTGCATGGGCTTTCTCCGGATCTCCGATTTCCTCCCACACTCCAAACAATTACAGGTTTGTAGGTTAACTGGCTTCAGTAAATTGTTCCTAGTGTGGAGAATAGTGCTGGTGTATGGGGTGATCGCTGGTTGGCATGTACTCGATGAGCCTAAGAGCCTGTTTCCATGCTTTATCTCTTAGGTCTAAAGTTTGATTGGCAGCAGTGATGAGTGAAATAGTCCTAAAGGTACCTACAATTTTCACAAGTATCTCAAAAATATCTCAAAAGGCATAATATGGATGTGTAGGTTTGGCCATATCCATGCTGTCTCTCTCTATAGCTCCATGAGAAAGTATACTCTGACAACAGCAAACTTAAATTTCAAATGCCTGAAAGAAGAGAAGATCGAGGTTCTGGATTTTTGTAACATACGAAATCAAGTACTACAATGGAGAAATTGTTTCAAGCTATTCCGCTTGGCAGAACATTACTACGATCAACATGCTAATATATACAAATCTTCCATCACTAATAAAGAAATAAATTGCACAGCAGATCTTCCAAAACTTAAGACAGACAAACACAACATTGGCTTGCATATCGTCTTCACTTAAATGACAAATCTTCTGTGGATGTGTTTACATTTAGTAAATAATGTTATAATGTTATAAATTTAAGGCACAAGTCATGTGGCAAAGTAAACTCTTCAAACATGCTCAGCTCTTTTTACAAGTGTACTACAAACAGCATTAAGAAAAATGGCTCACCACACTTTTTCAAACTTAACATTGCTTATTGCTTACCTGGATAATTACTTCTCTGGAACCATTCAAGCAGTTTAATGATATCATGGTCAGGGAAGATGCATATGCCTTCTTCACCATCTTATTTACGTGTTGACATTTTTTAGGGATCCAAGGACGTATATCAACATCCCTCTATCATTGAGATCTGAGAGTGAAACTGGGCCGTGTTATTTTGTGGTGCTCAAAAGTTTATTCAAACAAGTTGGCAGATTATTGGAGTAGAATTATGCTATTCAGCCTATCAAGTCCACTCTGCCATTCAATCAGGGCTGATCTCTGCTCCTAATCCCATTTTCCTGCCTTCTCCCCATAACCCTTGACACCCGTTCTAATCAAGAATTTGTCTATCTCTGCGTTAAAAATATCTACTAACCTGACCTCCACAGCCCTCTGTGGCAATGGGTTCCACAGATTAACTACCCACTGACTAAAGAAGCTTCTCCTCAGCTCCTTTCTAAAAGAGTGCCCTTTAATTCTGAGACTATGACCTCTAGTCCTAGACTCTCCAATCAATTGAAACATCATTTCCACATCCACTCTATCTATGCCTTTCAGGCATTAAGTATCATACTTCACTGCACGCAACCAAAAATAATTTCTGTTTTATCTTTATGGTGCCGCTATTTCACGGGCACCTTGTAGCAGCAAGGCTCCACTCCAGGCAACTGAATCATCCTACCACAACCAGAGAGCAGTGCTGAACTACCATCTACCTCTGATGTCCCTCGGACTATTCTTGTCCGGACTTTGTTAGATTTACCATGCACTAAACATTATTCCCTTATCATGTTACAATACACTGTAAATGGATTGATTGTAATCCATTTGTTCTGCTGACTGGTTAGCACAGAACAAAAAATCTTTTCACTGTACCTCGGTACACATGACAATGAGCTAAACTGAAATAATCTAAACTGAATTTAAAGGGTTTGAGTATAGCTGAGGAGATAAGGCTTTCACTGACAATGTAGTAGGCCCCCTTCTATGGGGGTGGGAGCGTCTACCTTCCCGTGAAGGTCTATAGCACCTGCCCACTGCCCACTGACAATATGATCAAAGTAATAGGACACGCATTTAAGATATTTACAATGGCAATCTAGAATTTACTACCATTTATATCTTTCAAAGTATTATGGGGAGAAGGCGGGAGAATGGGGTTAAGAGAGAATGATACATCAGCCATGATTGAATGGCGGAGTAGACTTGATGGGCTGAATGGCCTAATTCTGCTCCTATAACATATAAAAGAGGAAATCACAGGAGTGTAAGAAAATAGTAGAAGTTTGTTCTTTAGAAGTTTTGCAATAGATATGATGGGCTGCGTAGACTTCCATGCTGTATATTTCCATCATTCTACATTTCAAGAACAGGGAGCTTTTAGATGTTTGAAGTAGCGTACTATGTTTGCATTTAGTACAGTCTTAACCTAATTTTGTAAGTGTAATCTCAAATTTTCAGATATTGGATGAGGTAGAATCACATCTCAATCACTCATGTAAAAGCTGATGCAGTGCTTCCTGATTCATGTCAGTGCAGGAGGATGAAGAAGAGTAGGGATCTTGAGAAGAATTTAATCGGAGAGCCAACACCTCCAATAATGCAGATTTCTACCACTTCCCTATCTGAATCTCAACCTACTTGGTCCCCAAATCTTTGAAGCCTTGAAACCGAGAGCTTCTGAATCAGAATCACAGTGTGTGTTGACTATCTTCAGAGCAAATAATGTCCTGCAATTATTCAGCTCCTGAACAACCCAGAACTCCGACCTGGTGAAGGATTTGAAACTCCACTGCTTTGAGTGGATTTTTATTTTTAAGTAGATTTCATTAGTTAAACGTTTTAATTATTTCAAACACCGTTAATCTGTTTTTAATTAACTTCACTTCATAATTTTGCTTGCTACTGCCTTACGAATTAATTGAAACATGGTTTAGAACAATTCTCCTGGGGATATCCAGGAAATCATTAGCATAATTCTTCCTAGAGAGACAACGCAAGCTGCACCCATACCTAGGCCTACACACCGTAAACCCACCCACACCAAGGTCCACTCACCACACCCCACCCACACCAAGGTCCAATCACCACACCCCACCCACACCAAGGTCCAATCACCACGCCCCATTCACACCAAGGCCCACCCACCACACCGCACCCACAATAAGGCCCACCCACTACACCCCAGCCACATTAAGGCTCACCCACATTAAGGCCCACTCACGCCAAGCCCCACCCACAACACCCTGCCCACACCAAGGCCCCCACACAACACCCCACTCGTACCAAGCCCCACCCACAACACCCTACCCACAACAAGGCCCACACCCAACACCCCACTCTCAACAGCCCCATCTACATCAATGCCCACCAACAACAACCCCAACCTCCACCCTTTCCAATAATTGAAGTAAGTGTTCACTCTATGGCATAATGAACTCTCAGGTCTAGGTATTTAATGGAGTAGAGGCACCTTTACAGTTTTTCAAGTGCACATCAGGCGAGAAGTTGGCAGAACTGCTGCTTCACAGCGCCAGAGATCCGGGATCGATTCTGACCCTTGGGTGTTTTGCATATTCTCTCTGTGACCATGTGGACTTTCTTTGGGTGCTCTGATTTCTCACTACATCCCAAAGACGTGTGGGCTGGTAGGTTAATTGGTCTCTGTAAATTGCCCCTAGTGCGTAGGGAGTGAATGTGAAGGTGAGATAACATAGAACTAGTGTGAAAGGGTGACTGATGGTCTGTGTGAACTCGGTGGGTTGAAGGGCCCGTTTCCATGCTGTGTCTTTCAATCAATCAATCAATTGCCAACAGACACTATGCAACTAATACTTGGTGAAAATGTTTGTATACATTGGAACTGAATTCTGGAAAAAAAAAGATTTTGCAAGAAAACAGAGGTTGTACTCAACAGAAGTTAATGCTTCCTGTGGTGTCACTTGATTTATTATCTTGTTCATCCTTTAAACCCTGTCTTATTACCTACAGTCAAAATCTATGCTTGATGTGATTAAGATCATGAATCTCTTTTACTTTAATTCTCTTCAACTCCCATTCCAGTTCCACAGTAGTTATAATTCCATCCTTATTCAATTCCACTTCCTGCAACTTTTTAAATATTTATTTCAAAAGTAATAGTTTTCCAAATGTCCCGGAATGTCAGAAATTTAAAAAGATGTTGAAATTAATTACAGCTAGCAAAGTTCTTCCCTCAAAATAAAAAAAAACAGTAAATGCAGGAAACAGTCAGCAGCAGCAGTGGAAAGAGTAACAGGGTTAACTGGTCTGACTCGAAACCTATTTGCCGAAGGCCTCCTGCCATGTTACAACAAGGCACAATGCAAGTCTAGGTTTAGGTTTATTGTTGTCATGCGTACTGACGAAAGTTAAAAGCTTTGTTTTGCTTTGCATGTTATCCAATCCAATCAGATATTGTTATTTTCTAAATATAATCAAGTCAAGTACATTAGGCAGAGCAAAGGTGAAAGCTCTCAACATTGTAGCCACACCAGTTCAAGTTTCAAGGTTTCAAGCTCAGTTTATTGTCACATGTATCAATTAAGGTACAATGAAATTTGAGTTGCCATACTAAGTGCAAAGCAACAACACCACGGAAACAGCCCTTCCAGTCCGTGCCGACCATTTGTTGTGGAGAAGGGAGAACCAGTGGATGTGTTAATCTGGACAGAAGGCTTTCGACAGGTCCCACATAAAATAGAAGTTAACATAAACATCCAACACAGCAGCTCCCCACATTCCTCACTGTAATGGAAGGTAAATAAAGTCCAATCTTCTCCCTCTTTATTCTCCCGCAGTCGGTGCCATGAAAGCTCCCACAGCCGGCGATCCGAAGCCCTCGTGTCAGGGTGATCGAAACTCCCTCATCGGGACGGTTGAAACTCTCCACGCTTGGAGCTCCCGAATCAGTTGCTAACCAGGGATCGCAGGCTCCACGATGTTAAAAGTCCACAGGCCTGTGGTTGGAGCTCTCCACAGTCGATCCCCAGCAAAGGGATCGCAAGCTCCACGATGGTAAGTCTGCGCTGCGCCCGCAGTTGAAGCGCTGGATCGGTCTCCTGGAAAGGCTACACCGCTCCACCATGTTAAGCCGCAGTGGGGACGGAGATACGATACAGAAAAAAATCGCATCTCCGTCGAGGTAAGAGATTGAAAAAACGTTTCCCCCAGCCCCCACCCCCACGTAAAACAAACTAAGGAACACAAAAACATACTCTTCAACACGTACTTAAAATAATAAAAACAGAAGAAAGGACAGACAGACCTTTAGCGAGGCAGTCACTTGCTGACGCCACCCGGTTCCAGAGACAACATCCAATGTTCGCAATAGGGTATAGGTGAATTGGACAGCACCCTTGTTTATGGAAGGACCATTCAGATGCCTAATAACAGAGGGGAAGATGCTGTTCCTGAGACTGGTGGTGAGTGCTTTGAATATTTGACTGGAGCAGGGATAAGAAGGAATGACCATGGTGGGATATATCTGGAATACTCAACACCTCATCTGACAACATGGCACATTGCAGCCTTGAATTCTCCAACTGCAGGTAATTTGCTCTTTCTTTCTGGTTGTATTAGCCCTGGCTATTTCCTGCTTAGTTTTTTTCTCAACTTTTGTGAGGCAGCCTCCTACAAGCAAGACATAGTAAAAGAAAATACAAGCATCATCCATCTGCCACCTCCAAATTTAATCCATTTGGTTTCTCCGACCCCAATTTCTCTGCAACTGAAAGCTATCTTATTTCCTTTCTTTCCCATTTCCGTGGCAGGTCTTGGACTGAAACATAGCCTCTGCTTTTCCTTCCATAGATGCAGCGGTGACCTTCTGAGTGTTTTCAGCATTTTGGTAGTTCAGATTTCCAGCTTCTGCAGCTCTTTTGATTTCATTTTGAAACATCAATCTAATTTCAACTGTTCCACAGAGAGATCACAGAGTCTAAAAGCCATCGGCAGCAGTTGAAGCAATGGTGCCAATAACTATATACAGTATAATCTGCTTTCCATGCTTGTCAGTTTTTAGATGTGCAGCAATTGAAATGGATTTAGAACTTCATTCTCATCCTGTAGCTGTGTGGTAAGCATGTAAATGGCAGGCATATTACAAAAGGTAACGTATGGTATTTTGGTAGCTGAAGAGATGACTCAATTCTGGGTCATTTTACTGCATCACCTGCCAAACAAGCCATAGCCACAGTTCTTCCACAGCCAATAATGGACCATTGTGGTTACTGCCTTTCCTTGGTCATTGGTGCCAGCTCTGAATTGTTCTGAACCTTTTCATACCTCTAGTCTCCCTCTCCCCTAATTCTTAGTCTAAAGAAGTGTCTCAACCCAAAACGTCACCTATTCCTTTTCTCCAGAGATGCAGCCTGACCTGCTGAGTTATTCCAGCATTTTGTTTCTATCTTTGGTGTAATCCATCATCTGCAGTTCCTTCCTGCACAAGACAAAACCAACCACTACTTCCATATACAGAAAGCATATTTAACATGGCAAAAACATACCAAGGCATTCCAAAGGATTATCAAGCTGAACCAACCTGAGTTTGTAAAGGAATAGAAGGTCAAATGACCAAATGTATGGTCCACTGGGAAGCTTTGAAGGATGTCAAATAAAATACATGGCGCATATAGTAAAGTGTATAAGTCCATATTTTCTTAACATTGGTGCACCATTCAAACTTACTGCCTTTATTCCTCGTCCCCTTATAATAACATTAGTCAAATCCAGTAGGTAAATCTTGCAGAAAGGTAACTGCAGATGCTGGTTTAAACCAAAGATAGACACAAAAAGCTGGAGTAACTCAGCGGGACAGGCAGTATCTCTGGAGAGAAGGAATTGCTGACTTTTCGGTTGAGACTCTTCTTCAGACTGGTTAGGGATGACCAGGGTACGGTTAGAAACATAGAAACATAGAGAATAGGTGCAGGAGTAGGCCATTTGGCCCATCGAGCCAGCACTGCCAATCAATATGATTGAGGCTGATCATCCAAAATCAGTACTCTGTTCATGCTTTCTCCTCATATCCCTTAGGTTAGGGTAGGGTAAATCTTGCTTGCCTTGATGGTTTCAGAATAGAGCAGTGAGCAGCTGAAATGTGGCAAAGATTTAAGATTTAGGCACAATGAATTGCAGATGCTTGTTTATGAAAAAAAAACATAAACTGCTGGAGTAACTCAGTGGGTCAGGCAGTATCTCTGAAGTGCATGGATAGGTGACATTTCAGGTCAGGATGAATGGTCCCAACCTGAAATGTCACCTATTAGAAATGGTGCCTGACCCGTTGGGTTACTCCAGCACTTTGTGGCAGTGATTAAATGACCGATTTGAGCTGTAAACCATGCACATAACACTCTACTGGAATGTTTTGACAGCCAGCCAAGCACTGACCTCAAGTTTCACATATATCAAAGCCATCAAGGTTTTTCATTTCAAGAGTCAAGAGAGTCAGGAGTGTTTTATTGTCATTTGCCCAAAACAGAGCAATAAAATTCTTACTTGCAGCAACACAACAAATACGTAAACATAGCACTCTGTAAACACAATAAGAAACCATATATTTTGAACAAACAAATGATATAGTGCAATGCTCCCCAAACTCTAGCATGATCAAGGCAGTTTGTAGTTTGGGGTTTATTTGGAGTTTATAGCGTTCAATAGCTTGATGGTTGTTGGGAAGAAGCTGCTTCTGAACCTGGATGTTAAAATTTTCTTCCATGGCAGAAGTGAAATCAGAGCGTATCCACGGTGATGAGGGTCTCTGAAGATACTGGCTGCTTTTTGAGGCAGCGACTCCTGTAGACCCCTTCGATGGGGGGGGGTCAGTACCCATGACGGACCATACCCTTCTGACATCTAAAAACCATTGAAACTAAATTAATGAAAAACATTAACAAATGGCATAATACTTGAATAATTAAAAATATTAAACAGAAATTAAACAATTATAACATTACTTTTATTTGGCTTATTTTCCCCTTTCTTCCTTGCAACTTCACACTCCCCTTTCAAATGAATAAGCTCACAGTGCCAATGAGGACCTAAGAAAAGAATCTGCACCATAAATGCTGGTTAATATCTGTAAGCTTCTGCTCTGCTATTGGAAAATTATTAGCAGACTTTGGTCAGGAAATCTGGAATATCCGCATTTGTGCAGGAGTCCCAAATATTCTCTCACACATTCAGGAATGTCTGGAGCGCAATGCAAAACCTCTGACATGTTTTTGCTGAATATGGATCACAAATTCAAAATTAATTCAATATTTAGGTTCAAGTTTCAGTTTATTATGTTTTGAGGTACAGTGAAAAACTTTGTTTTATATGCGAAGTCATCAAATGGGTTAGTACTATACCTAGAAACAATCAAGTCAAACTCGAGTACAATAGATAAAGCAAAGGGAAATACAAGAATGCAGAATATAGTTCTCAGCATTACAATGCAACAATTCCAGAGACAAAGTCCAATGTCCTTGTAGATGCGAATCAGACACTCCCCTAGCTTCTTCCTTGGACCATTCAGAAGCTTGATATCAGAGGGGAAGAGCCTGCTCCTGACTCTGGTGGTGCATGCTTTCAAGCTTCTGTACCACCTAGCTGATAGGAGCGGGAAAAGAAGGGCTCCCTGGTGCAGGACTTTGATTATGTTGGCTGTTTTTCCAAAGCAATGTGAAATATAGATGGTGGGGAGTCAGGTCTGTGTGATGGACTGGGCTGCATCCACAACTCTCTGTAATTTCTTGTAGTCTTCGGCAGAGTTGCTCCTAACCAAGCTGTGATGCAGCATGACAGTACGTTTTCTATTGTGCATCTGCATATCAAATCACACATCTACACAAAGTCCTTACATTCATGGAAGGTGTAATCATTATTAAATGTGCAGCACTATTCTAATGAAATGTTAACTTGCAACTAAATTAGGTGAAATTGATTTTTTTCTTTAGTTTATTTTAGGACACTAATAATAATGTGATGAAGCTCTTCATAAAATTATGGTGAATATTTGAAACATCAATCTACAGAGGTATCTTGGGATTCAAGTCTAGAGCTCCTTAAAAGTGGTGGTACATGGATGGATTGGCAAAGAAGACATGTGGTATGCTTGCCTTCATCCGTCGGGACACTGAGTATAAGAGTCGGGAAGTTATGTTGCAGCTTTTATAGGACTTTTATTGGACTTTACATTCAGTTCTGTTCAACCCTTTGCAGGAAGGATGTAGAGGCTTTGGAGAGGGTGCAGGTTTACCAGAAAGCCATCTGGATTAGAGGGTATTAGCTATGGGAAGAGTTTGGACAAACCTGGGCTGTTTTCTCTCAAGTGTCGCAGGCTAAGAGGAGACCTGATAGAAGGAAATTACGAGAGGCAAAATTATGAGAGGTGTAGATAGGATAGACAGTCAGAACATTTTACCCAGGGTGGAAATATAAAAAACTAGAGAGCATAGCTTTAAAGTGAAAGGAACAACGATGTACGGGGCAGGTTTTATTTACAGAGAGTGGTGGGTGCCAGGATGACACTGCCAAGGGTGGTGATGGACACAGATACAATTTAGGAGAATTTTGGATAGATACGTCGATATGAAGGGAATGGAGTGACATGAATCATGAGGAGATTAGTTTAACTTGCCATCATGTTTGGTACAGACATTGTGGGCAGATTGGCCTCATCATGTGCTGCATTCTCTATGCTCTGTGATTGATATATTAGAATCAAGAAATCATATTAGCTTAATTGAATTTCCCTGATCGCTTTATACAAAGTAATCTAAGTGCCAAGTATTAAAAATGTTGTTTTTCTGAGAGCTCTAATATTTGTTGCAATAAGGCTATGGAATGAATCCCTCTCATATAGTTCAATTGGTCTGTTTAATGATTCTTCATTAGCAACAATGAAATAAATGGGGCTAGACTGCTCAGTGTTTATAAGTGTTGGTGGCCAAAAGTAATCCCATTTCATTTTCCCTTCATTTTCCATTACCCACAAACATAGCTTCCACTAGTTACCTGTAAACAAGGGTCCATTAACTATCCAAACTGCTCCTTTTAGAGATGTAGGAGAAAATCGAAACACCCAGGGTTAAGCTATATGTTAACAGATGGAATTCATGGAGTGAAACAAAACGGAAAAAGGCCATTCAGCCCAACTCATCCATGCCAGCCAAGCTACTCCATCTAAGATAGCACCATTTACCCAGGTTTGGCACAAATCCCTCTAAGTTTCAAATCCATGTATCTGACCGTATCTTTTAAATGCTGTATAGTGCCTGCCTCAACTACCTCCTCTGGCAGTTTGTTCCATATATCCACTGCCTTCTAAGTGAGTAAGCTGCCAAACTCCTATTAAATCTTGCTAATCTCATATTAAACCTTCCCATGATTCATGATTTCTCCTAACCTGGGTAAAAGACTGTGCGTCAACCCTATCTATTCCCCTCATGATTTTACATACCTCTGTAAAATCACCCCTCAGCCTCTTGTGCGCCAAGGAATGAAGTCCTCGCCTGCCCAACCTCTCTCGATAGCTCAGGCCTATGAGCCCTGAGAACATCCAGTGTAATGGCATCTTTCCTATTACAGTGTGACCAAAACTAAACACAGCACTTCAAATGCAGCTCCATAACACCTTGTATAACTGTAACATAATATACTAACTTCTAAACTCAATATCCTGACTGATGAAGGCTAATGTACAACAGCCTTCTTTACCACTCTATCCACTTGTGATGCCACCTTTAGGGAACTATGTACCTGCACTCCCTAATCCCTCTGCTCTACAACACTCCCCAGGACACTACCATTACTGTGAAGGTCCTGCCATGGTTTGACTGCCCAAAATACAACATCGCTCACTTATCTGCATTAAACTCCATTAGTCATTCCTCAGTCCACTTACCCACCGGTTGAAATCCTGCTGTAATATTTGATAACCATCTTCAAGATCTACAATACCACAAATGTAATTTTGTGTCATCTGCAAATGTACTAATCATATCTTGTACGTTCTCATCCAAATTGTCGATTTAAACCACAAACAGCAATAGGGCCAGCGCTGATCCCCAAGGCACACTGCTAGTCACGGCCCTCCAAGCCATCCACCACCATCCTCTGCTTCCTTGCATGAGGTCAATTCTGTAACCAGGCAGCTGGCTCGCCATGGATCCCAGATGATCTAACATACCAGAGCAGCCAATCATGTGGAACTTTATCAAAGCCCTTGCTGAAGTCTATGTAGACAATCTGTGGCCTTTACAGTACATACTCCAAAGATACAACACCCAAGGTCAGGATTAAGTCCCAGTCACTGGAGCTACGAGGATGCAATTGTACTGGTTATACATTGATGTCGCTCATTCCTAAATGTGCAGCAGGGAGAAGCAAATGTGTTATCCCTGCTCTCTCTGCTAATGCACTCTATCTGCACTCCCAACCACGGGACTAATGATTCCTTCCATTATATCAGATACTGCTGCTAAAAGAGTAAGGCTGAAGACACACCAACATGATTCTCAGTTCATAATGTTCAAACAGTTTGAACATAATGTTGGAGCCATTACAGACTAATTATTCAGCAAATTATTTCCAAATAACTTTCCTAACTATCTTATCAAGGTTTCAGAAGAACGAATCATGAATTTTAAGTTGGACCTGGTAAACAAGTGGTTCTGTAATTTTAGTCTGAGCAATACTGCCATTTGGATAACACGCACACATTATCAACGATGCACCAATCATTTAAATTATTTTTTGTTTCTTTTTGTGAATGGACAAATGTAATTTTCTCGAGCCTCTCTCTCATTTGTGCGTGGATTGTAAGACATATGTTTATAAATGTTTTGAAACTACTGAAGTGGTAATGAGGCACTGTCTTCAATAGTCAAATCACTGTTTGTTATACATTTCTTCCAGTTTATTTTGCTAGCTGGACTGGATCTGTAGAACCCCCGTAGAGCTCCCATAATCTTAGCTAACCCGTCGCAGGTGGAAGGGCCTACATTGCTAGAGTTCAGCTATGTTGCTTCCTTGACACCAGTGTTACAATTGTTGACTGGGCCAGAGGAGACTCCCGTAAAGCAGTTTTGACAGCGAGAGAACCAACTAAGGAAGAAACTTGAAAATCAGCAGATGCCTGAAGTCAACTCTGATGGAGGGTTTGGGGCCTGGAACGTTAACGTCTTTCCATAGATGCTGCATGAATTACTGGGTACTTCCAGCAATATTTTTACTTGAGGTTTCGGGAAATGGCTGGATGACAATGGAGATATGTCGGAGGAGGATTGTGTGATTACTTTGCCAAAGGCAGAGGTGCACAGGAAGAATAATAGTAGACTTTGGTGAAGATTTTGCGATCGAAATGCACCTGCACAACTCTTGCACACCTTTCCACTGCGATCCAAGTTTAGTTTAGTTTAATTTTGAGATACAATGCAAAAAAAACAGGTGCTTTGGTCTCCTGAGTCCGTGCCGACCAGCGATCCCCACGCACTATCACTATCCTACATGCATTAGGGACAATGTTCAATTTACCAAGCCGATCAGCCTACAAACCTGTACATCTTTGGAGTGTGGGAGGAAACCAGAGCTCCCGGAGATCACAGGGAGAATGTACAAACTCCGTACAGACAGCACCCATAGTCAACCATTGCGCCACCATGCCAACCCAGTGATAGATCTGTTCTGAGATAAGTCCTGTCTGACAAGACCTGCAAAATACTCTTCCATTCTCCCTTCAGCAGCTTGTCCTGACAATATTACCCCCACCCCCTCTCCTTCCACCAGTTCATTCATCCTATGGTTCTCCATTGCAATAGGAATAACTCTTCATGCACCTAATTTGGAGCATCTATTTTTTGTAGAAGGAAGAATACTGTACTTCAGTATGTGCCCAGCCATTTCCCTGTTGCTGTTTAACATTATTCAAGTGCTTTAAACACCCATGCAACAGTAGAAACAGTAGCAAATAATATTAAAATAGTTGATGATCCCTTTAAATATGGGTGTTGATGGAGAGGAAGTGATATGTACAAACACACATATCAGATATCAGTTTTGAATGGAAATGTGCTGTTGTACTCAAAAAGCACAGCTACATAATCAAAGTTTGTACTCATAACACTTAATATATTATTGATATTTTTATCTCTCCTGTACTGTGATGGCACTTTTGGGTATATTTAAGCAGCATTAATTGCACAATCTACATTACAAGATAAGCTTATTGCAAACAGTTGAATTAGTAACTGCAGGCTGTGTTTGATATTGATAGGAATAGTGACAGCTGACATATTTCATTTTGTGCCTGGCTGTTTCAGTCATGGAGGCTTTATAAAGGCTTTAGGTTGCTATAATTGGAATGAAGGGGTGCTTGCTTTATGAAGGATTGCAGCTTGAAGGAGAGGCAGATGTTCACAATTGTTAAAGTCATTCCCATTATTCTTAAAGCAGGGATAATCTGGATATTAAGATGTAATCGTATGTAATGCTGGATATATCATAGTTATTTACATCACCAGTGAATTGTCTTGTTGCCAGTGGCATCTTTTGCACATTTTGATTGATTTATAAACAATCTGGATTGTTTATTAAAGCAGAAAGTTAATAAAACCTGACTGTTTTAAAATAAAAACTAGCAGTAATAAAAATAAATTTGAACAAGACTGTAGCTGTAGTAGTCTAATATTTATTTTTTCCCAATGCACAATATTCTGTTTCTTGGCATGTTCTGTAAGGTTGTACAATATTAGGCGAACACTCATTCTTGATCAACATTTCAATGATTAAACATTGGTGTCAGCAAGCATTAAAAAAAAATCCACAATGAGAAAAATATACATCCATTATTGAACTGTTAACATGGAAATGTTAAATCAGAATGAGAATAAGGTTTTGATTTACTTGCATGTGATACTTGCATTAATAAAAGTGATGGAAATCGCCCCTTCAGATGGTTTGTGAAAGTGTATTGAATAAGTAGCACAATTTCATCCCACATCTGTCAGTAATTCAAAATCATATTGATACTAAAGTGATTGAGGAGTTGGTCCAAGAGATTTAGATTTTTGGACCATTGGGATCTGTTCTGGAGCAGAGGTGGCCTGTAGAAGATGGATGTGTTGCACCTGGTCTGGAGGGGAACCAATATCCTGGCAGGCAGATTTGCTAGTGCTATATTGGTGGGTTTAAACTAGTTTGACAGGAGGGAGAGATACAATGCAGGACTATGGCAGAAAAGATACTGGAAGTTGGTATGGACGGCGATGAAATAATGTTCAATGGACAGAATAGGCAGGAGCACAACAGAGTGAGGAAAGAATGTTGGATTGAACTGCATTTATTTTGTTGTGACTGACGGGTAAGGCAGATGAACTCAGGGTGTGGATAGGTATGTCTGATGGGTCCAATGGAAACCTAGCTAAGAAAGGGACAGATAGACACAAAAAGCTGGAGTAACTCAGCAGGACAGGCAGCATCTCTGGAGAGAAAGAATAGGTGATGTTTCTTCACAGTGAAAGTCACAGGAAAGGAAAAGGAGAGATATAGACAATGATGTAGAGAGATATAGAACAATGAATGAAAGATATGCAAAAAAGTAACAATGATAACGGAAACAGGCCATTGTTAGCTGTTTGTTGATTGAGAAAGAGAAGCTGGTGTGACTTGGGGGGGGAGGGATGGAGAGAGAGGGAATGCAGGGATTACTTTAAGTTAGATAAATAAATATTCATACCACTGGGCTGTAAGCTGCCCAAGCAAAATATGAGATGCTGTTGCTCCAATTTGCGTTTAACATCACTCTCTTCTTCTTGTGAATGAAACATAAACCAAAGGAATAGTTAGATCTGAAGCCAAGTGTTGAGCAGCCTGGCATCACTCTGACAATGGAGGAGGCCGAGGACAAAAAGGTCAGTGTGGGAATGGGAAGGAGAATTAAAGTGTTTATCAACCGGGAGATCAGGTAGGTCCAGGACTGGCAGCTTAATATTCCAAGGTACAGGTGCAAAGGTGACTTTGAGGTGGGGGTGAAAGAGGAAGGGGTGTTGCTTTATTGATTAAGGAGAATGTCTTGCAGTAATCTGAAATGCATTGCTGATTCATCCAGTGAGGTTGTACGAGTGAGACTGTATGGGTGGAGCTGAGAAGTAAAAACAAGATGATCAACTTGTTGGGAGTGGACTATAGGCCCCGACATAGTCAATGGGAATTTCAAAAGTAATTACAGGCAGCTACAAGACTAAAAAGGTTGTCCTTGTAGGGGATTTTAACTTTCCCAACATAGGCTGGGATTGTTATATTGCCTAAGGGCTTAGACATGGTGGAATTTGTCAAATGTGTGCAGGAAGGTTTTCTCAGGCAACATGAGAGAGGACAAAGCTTGATCTTCTGTTCGGAAATTGGGAAGGGCTAGTGACTAAAGTGTCCATGGGTGAACCTTTTGGGTTCAGTGACCACCATTCCATTAGCTTTAAAATTGTTATGGATAAAGACAGGATGGGGCCACAAGTTAAAATTCAGCATTGGGGCAAGACGAACTTTGATGGTATTGGACAGGTATTTCCTCTATTTGATTAGACAAGGTTGTTTGCAGGCAAAGGATATCTGGAAGGTAAGATGCTTTTAAAAGTGTGATGACAATAGTTCAATGCATGTTTGTTCCTCTCAGGGTAAGGACGATGGGAGTAAATAGTTAAATAACAGGGGAAATTGGGGCTATGGTCAGGAAAAAGAAGGAGGCATGGGACAGGTACAGGTAGCTGAGGTCAAGAGTATCCCTGGAGGAGTTTCAGGAACTGAGGAGCATACCTAAAATGGAAATTAGGAGGGCAAATACGAGATAGCTCTGGCAGAAAATATTAAGGAAAATCCATAAATATTAAGGGAAAGAGAGTAACAAGAGAGAGAATGGAACCCCTCAGAAACCAACGTGGTTATCTCTGGAAGGAGCCGCAGGAGATGGGCAAGGTCCACAAATAGTATTTCTTTCTTACCATTAATAGGAATGCCTTGAAGACATATTTAAAGATGTTAAATTAACAGAAAACAAGTATTTCCCACTTATTTCTTAGATTATTTAAAGATGGTAAATTAATAGTAAACAAGTCTTTCCCACTTATTTCTTAGATGTTACTGGTATTCAGTCTCTCTTAGTCTTCACCCTGTGTCAGGCATTTCCCTTGTTCTCTCCACCTTTCGCCCTCTGGAACGCAATGTATGTTTCAATTTTAACTTGGGTTACACAAAAAGCTGGAGAAACTCAGCGGGTGCAACAGCATCTAAGGAGCGAAGGAGATAGGCGACGTTTCGGGTCGAGACCCTTCTTCAGACGCATTCAATTTTCAACTTCACTGAGCTCTGATGCAAGGTCACTGCCCTGAAAGTTTACCTCAACTTCCTCTTTCCAAGGATGCGGTCTGGCCTGGCAAATATTTTCACCATTTGCTCTTTTATTTCAGGCTTCCAGCCTGGCAATTTTTGGGATGGTTACAATTAATTGTAATTTACATAAACCTACAAGTGGATCAGTGGCGAGTGTTACTGCTAGCCAGGTGCAGAAGTGATCAAATACAGGAATGTTCACTGTCAATCTATCCTGGCAATGCTTACTGCTGATATTTATTAAAAATGCGGAAAATATCCTTGACTTTGTATTAACATAACTCGCCTCAATCAATATGAAAATTTATTAAAATATGCAACATCAAGAAGCTGTCAAAATAGCCACTTCTTATTTATCCATTATATATAGATGATACTGCAATAATTACATTTGCTGCTTGTCCTTTGGATGACCATATCCTTGTAAATGGTGCAAAGGATTCTTAAAAGAGAAGCCAATCGTCATCGATTGTTGTATTCATTTTGTTGATATTACTGGCAAAATTGAGCTTCTGTTCAGTGGTAACCCCAAAGTCCCTCTGCGCCCCTTGTAACTATTTCCCTGCAGGTGGTAATGGGTGAAGAAATCAACACTGGTGGTACTGATGAAGGTCAGATCTGTTATTGGAGGTGGTTGTTATTTAGTGCTTAACCATGCAAGTCTTGACATTTTCGAAGTCTAACTGCTTGTCAGGTGAGGTTGTTGCTATTATGAATGTAGTTGGATGCCCTTTAGTCTCATATTTCCATCTAATTCTATTTTATTTTTCTGAAATTAACTTGGTTATATGTAAGTGCACTTCGATGAACTGAGTGTACTATTATGCAATGGATATATGGCTGAAGCAGAGAGTTTTTGCCTTCAGCAAAGAATGTTGAATGCTGTCAATATCTTTATAATTTATCTTAATAACTAGCAAAACCAGCAAACTTACAGATCCTTCTTATCTACTTTATGAAAAAAAACCATCTAGCTTTTACCACGGAAATGACGGAAATGTTGGAACTTCCCATCTCAAAATTAGTTACGTGCAGCAAAATCAAAATCTGATCACTCCTGCAGCTACCACAACAGCCCTACAATAAAGCTATGTAATTTTACAGAGATAATGTGTCTGGATGAAGAGGTGGAGGATTAACAGTGATAACTTTTAGACTTCTTCGAGTTCTCATTTTTTATTTCATCCGCCTATTTTGTTGGCAAGTGTTACAGAGTTCTAATAAACACCTTAAAATGTCTGTTTTGGTGTAGGTTTTGAAAAGGTAGAAAATGCAGACCAAGTAGTTTATTGCATTGTCCTATCTATCCACTACCTGATGATGATGTGACCCAAGGCATAAAGAATATTGGAGACAGCAGATTCATGCTGCAGACCATTCGCTTATCTGGAGCAAAAGACTGCCAGGGGGTCGATAGCCAGAAGCTCATCAATATTAGACAAAGGCTCGAATATTCTGAGTCACTTTCTCTCACATTCAGGTTGTCCCAAATTTTCAACAGTGCTCTGCTTCTGAGAACTGTTCATAACCTAAAATGCAGTCACTCAACAATAAACTTACATAAAAACATAGGCCAACTAAGGGCAACGTATAGTTACACCATGAAGTTTAACTCAGCAAATATTGGCATTAACCAAGTTCCTGCATGGCAGAAGATGCCTGCAGCCCTGCAACAACTGACAAATTCATCCCGCTCATCTCCCAAATGCGATGGATGGGCTACTCATACGTAGGTCGGGTAATCATTACCTGGGAAAAACCTTAGTCAATTACCTGGGAAAGATCAAGGTGCTGGAGGAACTCTGACTGAAGAAGGTTCCCGACCGGAAACGTCACCAATCACTGATCGTTCTTCAGAGAGGCTGCCAGACCTGCTGAGTTACTCCAGCACTTTGTGTCTTTTTCTGTAAACCTATATCTGCAGTTCCCTGTATATCGTTTTTGCTGGAGGAATTCAGCAGGTCAGAAGGATCTGTGGAGGAAAATGGACGGACTATGCTTTGGTTCCCAGATAAGTTCCTTCAACTTCCTTCTCCCATTCCAATGATGTAGGCCCATGTCTTTATGATCCCATTAAATAGAGGATATGGGTGTAGTTCCACAATGAAATGCAGTTAGTGGGCAAGTTAACCTGAGGTCACCTGACCATCATCCCTTAAGTTGACTGATGGCTCATAATTAGATGGTGCAGTTGGTGACTGCAGAAAGGCCCAGAGACTAAGGGGACTGGAGTACAATCTGTGGATGTGGTGTTAGAAGACTGGATGAAAGAGACCAGGGAAGAAGGGATATGCTCCTCTGCAGAAATACTACACTAGTTTCCTTTCTCTCCCCATTTTTATGTTCTGCTATACTGTAGTTGCTACTGCTCTGCCTGCCCTCATGTCCTCACCCTGTTCCCTGCCCAGATCAAATAGACTCCAAGCAAGATGCCCAAGACCAAGCATTCCATTTTCCTTGGTAACTCCTGAGCTGTAACTTGTGAGCTGTGCAGAGAAGGTGTGTAACACAGCAGTGTTAACAATGTTTAAGAGGCAGTCACAGTACGAACAGGCAAGAAATTGTGAAATATAGACCATTTACATGAGGATGTGCAGTATAAATTGTCATCGTGGTGGACTCAGACTTTGTGACTGAAGGCCTGTTCCTGTGCTGAACTGTTCAAGGTGCTGTGACTGGCATTTACTTTTATTTCAATGACACCTTGAACGAATTGTGTTCCAGTGTTGTTGATATTTTCACAAAATGTTTTGCAAGTCATGAGATGTGTTTCAAGAAGTATTTGCAAAGCTCCAGCATTAATGAACAATAAATAACGTGATCCCTTTCAATGGTGAATATTGTTTTAAGCAGCACTTGAAATTACTTTCAGTACTGTGTTTTACTCTCAAATGGGTGACATTCGTTAGAATAAACACTAACTACCTAACCCTGTGAAATTATTTTAATATACCATCGGGTGGTGCCGTCAGCAATGGCAACCTTGCCAATGGTCTGTCTGTCTTTTTGTCTTTTTTGTTATTTTTAGTGTATTTTAAAAAGTATGTGTTAATGTTCTCTGGTTTGTTTTATGTGGGGGGTGGTGGGTGGTGGGTCGGGGGAAACATTTTTCAATCTCTTACCTTGCCGGAGATGTGATGTTTTTCTGGATCGTATCTCCAGTCGCTCTGCGGCCTGACATCATGGTGCTGGCGGCCGTGCTCGAGACTGACTGAGCCCCACCGCAGGGCCGTGGACTTACCATCGGAGCCTGTGATCCTTTGCCTGGGATCGATGTTCCAACGGATTTCACCATCGAGGAGCTCGCAGTCTTGGGTAGAGACTGATGTCGGGAAGCTTCAAAGTCGCAAGAGGTTTGACTAGCCCGGACACGTGGTCCAATCGCCCAGTGTGGGGGGGGCTGAGATCCATCCGATGCGGGAGCTTGATATCCCCGATGTGGAGGGTCCGACCACCGGCTACGGGACCCAAGATCGTCCCGTCAACGGAAGGCTCAAGGCCCCCGACCACGGGAGGACAAAGAAGGGAAGAGATGGAACGTTTTTTTCGCCTTCCATCACAGTGAGGAATGCGGAGGAGTCACTGTGGTAGATGTTTATGTTAAAATGTATTTTATGTGTTTTGTTGCTTTTTATTGGTATGACTGTATGGCAAATCAAATTGTTCATAAAGTATGATTATGATTATGAATGTTAGCAAGTGTTTTGGTAGTCTGGTAACTGCCAGTACTTGTCCTCATCTCCTTAAAGACACCTTGCATTAAATGCAGACTAAATTGAAGTTTTAACTTAACATATTGACTATCTTTTTACCACTTGATAAAACTGTTAATATTGGGTGGCATGGTGGCATAGCTGGTAATGATGATGCCTCACAGCGCCAGAAACTCGGGTTCAATCTTGACTTTGGGTGCTGCCAGTGTGGAGTTTATATGCTCTCTCTGTGAGTTCGTAGGTTTCCTCAGGGTGCTCCAGTTCCCTCCCACATCGTAAACAGGTGTAGGTTTGTAGATCAATTAGCCTCTGTAAAATTGTCCTCAGTGTGTAGGTAGCGGATGAGAAAGAGCAATAACAGGACAAATGTCACCAGGTGATCGATGGCCTTTGTGGACTCGTTGGGCCAAAGGGCCTGTTTCTATGCTATATCTTTCAATCAATCAAAATATTTCCATAAAATTATATATTTTCCTTGTGTTCAATTTGCGCCATAAAGCTTTATTTTTGTTGAATTATATTGTTATTGAATTACTGTTTTATATTTGCAGAATCATGAATTTGTTTCCTGGGTAGAGATTTATTGTGCAAAACTAATCTTTACAGGCAGCAGAATTTATTCTCTTTAAATTCCTCTAATTAAATATGTGCAAAATAAAATGTTATCAACTAGAAAAGATAGGCTCTGAAGAGGAATGTGACAATAAAAGGAGTTTATATATGTCCTATCACGTTTGGGGCAATGCTGAGGCACCTTGCTATTAAACCGTGAGTTGGAAAGTTAAGATCTTCCATTAATCTGAAGATTATCACTCTTTTGTAAGGTTGATTGATATGATTCTAGAATTTTTCTAATCGTTATTCTGCTTGATCAATAGAATTAGGAGAGACTTTATTTGAATAAATTAAGAATATTTATGATACTAAAATTCTGTTCAGTTCTAACATTCTGAGTTTATTTCAATATAAGTAGGAAGGAACTGCAGATGCTGGTTTAAACCGAAGATAGACACAAAAAGCTGGAGTAACTCTGTGGGTCAGACAGCATCCATGGAGAAAAGGAAGACCCTTCTCCAGACTGAGAGTCAGGGAAAAGGGAAATGAGAGATATAGATGGTGATGTGGAGAGATATGGAACAAATGAATGAATCAATATATTTTTATTTACAGATTACAGCGGTAACCTGTGCAGAAGGTCAGACATCTTTTTATTTACCTGTTAAGCAGTGCCTGAATAACATGAATGATACACCACAGACCTTAACATTGCTCTTATAGACAAGAGCACATGTTCTTCTGAGATAAGGAAACCAATATTTATGCATGTGTGGAGATTGTGCAGCACACAGCAAACCACCGCAAATTTTAACACCAGCTCTGTCTGGCATCATTGTTTCAGCACACCAGTGGTTTATTTAAAACATCTGCTAACGCAGCCTGACCTTCAATGCGCTCAGCTTGCTCACATGTACAGGCTGCAAACCAGACCGGAAAGCAACAATGCAAGCAAATCGTTAAGTGGTCTGGTGGCTCATAATTAGATGGTGCAGTCAAATTCTGCAGACCTTCTGATTGCAGCCAAGTTACCACACATACCAAGCTTTTCTGCTTTATGTAATGCTGGTCTTCTCTGACTACTGCCTCCTGCTGACTGTCCAAAACTAAACTGAATGCTCCAAGTGCGAGCTCACGAATGTCTTGGACAACTGCATAACATCCCAATTTATGTGCTGATGAAGGCCAACATGGAGCAAAGTGAGAATACTAATGAGCAAGGGAAGTTTGAGATCGAGAAGGAGGAAGTGTTGGGGTTCTTGAAGAATATTAAGGTGAATAAATCCCATGGACCTGATGGGATCATTCCCAGGTTACTGAGAGAGGCAACAGAGGAGAATACAGAGCTCTTAATGAAATTATTTGTATCTTAAGGCAAGGCCATGGAGGACCAGCGAATAGCCAATGTTATTCCTTTGTTCTAGAATGAGGGAGTGATGATCCAGGAAATTATAGGCTGGAGAGCATAATGCTTGTGCTAGGAAAGCAATTGAAGCGGATTCTTCAGAATAGGACTTACTTTCATTTGGAAGAGAATGGGCTAATTAGGGGCAGTCAACATAGCTGTTTCAGTGGCAGGTCATGTCTTATATTGAATTTAGAATATTGTGTTCAGTTCAGGGCATTATGTTATAGGATATTGTCAAGATTGAAAGGGTTCAGAAAAGAATTACAAGGATGTTGCCTGGACTAGAGGGCGTGAGCTATAGGGAGAGGTTGAGTAGGCTGGGTCTCTATTCCATGGAGCGCAGGAGGATGAGGGGAGATCTCATAGAGGTATACAAAATCATAAGAGGAATAGATCGGGTAGATGTACAGTCTTTTGCCCAGACTAGGGGAATCGACGACCAGAGGACATAGGTTAAAGGTGAAGGGAAAAGATTTATTAGGAATCCGAGGGGTAACTTTTTCACATAAAGAGTGGTGGGTGTATGAAACAAGCTGCCAGAGGAGGTAGTTGAGGCTGGGACTATCCCATGGTTTAAGAAACAGTTAGACCGGTACATGGATAGGCCAGGTTTGGAGGGATATGGGCCAAGCGCAGGCAAGTGGGACTAGTATAGCTGGGACATTGTTGGATGGTGTGGGCAGGTTGGGCCACAGGGCCTGTTTCCACACTGTATGACTCTATGACTATGACTCTATGATGAACGATTTAATTTTTTGAAGAGGTGATAAAGGTGATCGAAGAAGGTAAGACAGTGGCCATGGTCCCCATGGATTTTAGTAGTGCTTTCGGTAAAGTCCCTCATGGTCCCATGATCCAATACATCCATGATGACTTGATGATTTTGATTCTGAAGTGGCTTATTCATAGAAGACAAAGAGGTCATAGAAGGATGCTATTAAATAGATAAATACCTCTTTATTTAGCACTAGAAGTATGGGGTTGTCTCCTGTTGGTAGGTACATGTTTAGTGTGGAAGATTTAAAGAGCGTGTGAGCTGGGATGCCAATCTCAAGAATGCAGCGCTAACGTCAAAGGGGCATTGTGTTATCTGCCTAGACTACAGGTTGGAATCGGTTTTATACCAGTTGTGCCTAAAAGGATGCTGTGAAACCAAATATTGTAGCTAGTATTCTGTGGTTACAGGAGAACAAGAAGAAAAGAGTGTGCCAGGAGTCACAGTATCACTTGTCACAATTTAATTATTCCAACAATTATGCTTCCGATCCTGAGCACATATTGTTGCCAGAGACTGAGGCCAAACTTGTTCAATATCCAGAAAACAGGCTCGCCAACCAGCTGTCTTTGTCATTGTGACAAGTATATGGGCAGCCATCTATTGACATTGCAGAGCGGCACTATGGCGCAGTGGCAGAGTTGCTGCCTTACAGTGCTTACAGTGCTGGAGACCCGGGTTCCATCCCGACTACGGCTGCTGTCTGTACGGAGTTTGTATGTTCTCCCCGTGACAAGTAGGGTTTCTCTGATATCCTCAGTTTCCTCTCACACTCCAAAAACACACGGATTTGTAGGTTAATTGACATGGTATTAGTGTAAATTGTCCCTAGTGTGCGTAGGGTTGTGTTCATTTGCGGGGATCGCTGGTCGGTGCATCTCTACACTAAAACTAAACTAAATTAAATAACATTTTCTGAAGAAGGGTCTCGACGGATGAGGGGGGATCTTATAGCAACATCTTATGGAAACATATAAAATTATAAAAGGACTGGACAAGCTAGATGCAGGAAAAATGTTCCCAATGTTGGGTGAGTCCAGAACCAGGGGCCACAGTCTTAGAATAAAGGGGAGGTCATTTAAGACTGAGGTGAAAAAAAACTTTTTTACCCAGAGAGTTGTGAATTTATGGAATTCCCTGCCACAGAGGGCAGTGGAGGCCAAATCACTGGAAGGATTTAAGAGAGAGTTGGATAGAGCTCTAGGGGCTAGTGGAGTCAAGGGATATGGGGAGAAGGCAGGCACGGGTTATTGATAGCGGATGATCAGCCATGATCACAATGAATGGCGGTGCTGGCTCGAAGGGCCGAATGGCCTCCTCCTGCACCTATTTTCTATGTTTCTATGTTTCTATGACCCGAAACGTCACCCATTCCTTCTCTCCAGAGATGCTGCCTGTCCCGCGGGTTACTCCAGCTTTTTGTGTCTATCAAAACTAAATTACAATACAGTTATCAAAGACATTTCTGCTGCACTAGGTTATTTATAATAGAGAATCTCAGCTTCCCCAGTAGTACTCTCTTGGAAATGTGAGCAATGTCAGTGCTCCCTGTCGTTGATGAATATGACACTGTGTGCGGAAGGGGCGTTGAAGGACAAGAAGCCGAAGCAAAGAAGTGGAAGCCAAGATGGAAACAATGGCGAAAAGCCAAATAACCAAAAGGAAACTATGCTGAAAAGCCAAATAACCCAAACAAACGCGATGCCGAAAAGACAATAGCCGAACGGATGTGACACCGAATTCCTCCAGCACTCTGTTTTATATTTAACTCTGAAATCGAAGATAGACACAAAAATCTGGAGTAACTCAGCGAGATGGGCAGCATCTCTGGAGAGAAGGAGTGGGTGACGTTTCAGGTAGAGACCCTTCTTGACCGATGAGAGTTCAGTTCAGTCTGAACTGCATTTCAGTCTCCAGCATATTGTGTTTATTCACAAGTACTCTTTGTATCTCTGTGGAATATAGACCCCGTGGAGGTGTTGTATGGAATTATGTAACTGGTTTGGACTGATGGTGGGATGGGAGCGGTGGAGTGTCTGTTGTCCATATGCTTTCTGCAAGAGTAGTCGATTTACTGCCATTGTTTATGTATCTCACGTAACCTGATTTAGGGGAGGGAGGGAGGGGCGAGAGGGAGGGAGGGAGAGGGAGAGGTTGCTTATTTGGCTTTTCCGCATCGCGCCGGTTCGGTTATTTGGCTTTTCGGCATCGTTTCCATTCGGTATCTTGGCTCCCACTTCTTCGCTTTGGCTTCTCGTCCTTCGACACCCCGTTCAGGTACCTATGACACAGCCTGCTATGAAAAGACTGTATCAATATCCACAAAAGAATAAGGGAAAGCCTCAGAGCACCTGGAAATGATGCCAAGGACTTTACATGTAATAGATATCCAGACAATGGACATTAAATGAGACAAGATTAAGTTCATCTATCAATATTTTCGACTACCCTGCATTCACATATTGGCTGGACAAGTTTAGCAAAATTGAAGAATCTCAATAACCTCTACTACAAAGCAGTCAGCTTGACAGGCACTTTATCCATCACCCTAACCACTCACTCTGTGTGTGCTGGAGTGCACCCTACACAAAATGTATTGCTGATTCTTTGCCAAAGCTTCTTCAAAAAGCATCTTCTAAGGTCATAACCACCAAATCACCAATATCCCTGTGACTCTTAAGCTTTTAGCTGGCAGGGATTAAGGCATTAGTCCAGTGGAATGCTTCATAAATGTGTCTGAATCCCACCATGGCAGCTGGAGATTTTCATCAAGTGATCTGTAATTGAAGAATAGCAAGGTGGACTTAAGGGCCTGTCCCACTTACGTGTCCTTGGCACACAAATTACGCGACCTCATGGTCGCGTTGAGCCGCGAACGTCGCGCGCGATCTCATGTATACGCACAGCCGTCTGGAGCACGTGACATCATTTGAAGATGGACACAAAGCTGGAGTAACACAGCGAGACCGGCAGCATCTCTGGAGAGAAGGAATGGGTGACGTTTCGTGTTGAGACTCTTCTTCAGTTTGAAAAGAAGGTCTTGACCCGAAATGTCACCCAATGCTTCTCTCCAGAGATGCTGCCGGTCCCGCTGAGTTACTCCTGCATTTTGTGTCCAACTTCAATTTTCTTGACCCCGCTCTAGGAGTAGAAGTGGGGGCGGATCCGGACCGCAACGGCCGTGAGCCCCAGGCCGAGTTCGGCGATCGTTTGCCTGTTTCTGCTGCTGTTGGAGGTGAGAAGTTGCATCGTACCAGGGCCTTGGGCCTGTCCCACTTTGGCCGTCAGTTACACGATAGGCCATTGGCACGCGAAGATTTTGTTTGCTACAAAAATTTCGGAGCCCCGTGCGATGTCGCGCACAACTACATACCCCTCCTGCGCTTCTCAGTGGGACTGGCCCCGCGCGGCCATACGATGCCCGTGCGCCTCAACGCGACCACGAGGTTGCGTAATTTGCGTGCCAAGGACACATAAGTGGGACAGGCCCTTTAGTGACAAGAACAATCACTAAGATTGCTGTAAGAATCTCTCTGATTAATTAATGTATTTTCAGCATGTGGAAATCCAGTAACCTAAACCAATCTACATACACGTAACTCTAGATCAACCATTGTTTTTGATTGTGAGCTGCCCTCTTAATTCTGGGCTAATTAGGACTGGACAATATATGTTACGAATCCTGACAATGTCGACATGCAGTGAGTGAATGAAATAAAAATGACTGAGAATGGCACCACAAGCATGAAAGCTTCGTGTCATATTCCACCCCCAAATGGAAGCAAATGACTGTACCTTTATTGCCCAAATCATGTTGCCACCTTGTAAACAGCAGTTTGAGAGTTTCTTCTCAACATGGATATCATCTCTATCTGCACAAAACGAAATGATCAATTAATAAAAAGGGCACTTGCTGATAAAAGGATTATATAGCAATCCTTAGGATTGTGTATAAAGGGAAACTAAAGAAAAATAAAAACCAATCTTGGTGCAGTGACATGACCATACTGCTGTAATTTGTTCATTCCAGCTAATAGAGAACATTAACTCACTATATTTTGTAATTCATGGAAAAGTGATAAAAGATACCATCAAATTATTGATGTTAAAATATGCATATTATTGCTGCATTAATCTGTCAATTGCTAGTAACTGTGATTCTGTTTGTGGGCCCAATGTATACTTGTATTTGATTTGATGCTTCTATTGATTAATGTTATCTGTTTGCTGTGTGCTGGAAACATCATAAATATGCTTTTAAAGGTTTTCTCTGCTGACTATGAAATGGTGTTTTCCATTCAGGATATTAATTTAAATCTTGAACCAAATAAGCACCTAGCTGAATCTCACCTTACATCTCACATTATTTCACAATAGGTAACATCAGTATAAATAATGAATGCTTTCAGTAAACATGTATATATACACACTTTTATTTAAAAAATAGCTGATATTTGGCTGCGTGTTTTCATATTATTAAAAGTAATGGAAAGCTTATGACAATCCTTTGGCATAAATGTTTGAAGTATAGTAAACTGGGAGATCTTCTACAGTACTAGAACATCATATCAAAGTTTCAAGCTAGCGGACGATAATGTGGATTGTTTTCACTTTACACAATATTAATGGCGGCACGGTGGTGCAGCAGTAGAGTTGCTGCCTTATGGGCCTGTCCCACAGGCGACTCTTCAGGTGACTGCAGGAGATTATGCAGTCGCCACATGGTCGTCACATGTTCGCAGATGGTTGCCAGGGAGTCGCCTTCATGGTCATGAGGAGTTCCCGCATTCTGGGAACTAGTCGTGGCCTCATTATAGTCGCAGCAAATTTTTCAACATGTTGAAAAATTAGTGCCGACTAGAATGAAGCCGCCATGGAGAGTAGGGAGAATTCTCGTGCCATAAGTGGGTCGCCAGGAGGTCCTAATGGGTTGCCAGGAGGCCGAAGGTTCTCATAGGTTCTCGTAGGTTGGAGGTGGTGCTGGCCAGTGAATTTCATTGACTTAGTGGGGAAAAAAAGGTAAGCAGTAGTTTTCAGAACCAAGGATAACTGACCAGTAATGTTAAATGTCCGCCGAGCTTCAGAGCAATGTATCTCTGGCTTCTTAAAAGTTGTCTGGCTTCTTAAAAGTTGTATCCACTCCTTCTCCCTCTTTCTCCTTCCTTCTCCCTCCTCTTTTAAAGGACTTACCGTACACTGTGCTTTAGCCGTCTTAATTACAGCACCAACCTTTCTGTTCATCGTGGTGTGTGTCTGTATCACCTTGGCTTTGCACCGTGTGAATTTCACTCAGACAGTGTTTGGGGGGGGGGGGGGCCCCCCCAGGGGGGGGGGGGGGGGGGGGGGGGGCCCCCGCTTGCCCTGCCCCCCGCCTGCATAACGGGCTGGTGAAGGAAGTGATGTGTTTTTGCGTGTGTTCCACTCTGACAGTCGCCGTTCCAGTTGTCGGTTTTTCAGGTGACTGTCGGCAACTTGACAGTCGCCAGCAGTCACCTGAAAAATCGCCTAAGTGATCACCGAGTGATCCTCGCACATTAACACTACCCTACATACACTTGGGTCGATTTACATTTGTACCAAGCCAAATAACCTACAAACCTATACATCTTTGGAGTATGGGAGGAAACCGAAGATCTAGGCGCAAACCATGCAGGTCATGGGGAGAAGGTACAAACTCCGTTCAGACAAACACCCGGTAGTCAGGATTGGTGGGCGAAACAAATCCACACTCCTGAGGAGACGTGAGAGACGTCGCTGATTCGCTCTGCTCCGACAGATGTTTTAATGTGCTAAAATTATATGAGTTCTTCTGGACGCACGGGGAGCTTTTTCTGAAAATAACTACCGGGAGTTCTGCTATTTAATTGTGTGTTATCTAACCAGCTGCTGTAACAGAGAAATACTAGCAGTTTAAATGAAAAAACAGAAACCTCCCGCCAAAGTCTGCAAAAGCCACTTCAAAGACCTGCTACAAGAGCTACTTGAAAAACCCTTAAAAGCATTTCTCCTCAACAATCCCCTCAAACATCAGCTGGAGTGTCAGAAGAAGAAGTTAATCCCCGAAATCCTTCTACAGAATTGACTTTAAGGAGAACAAATGGAACACACCTGAAAAGTCAGTATACCTTTTCAGTCACTGAAGTTTATTTCAAACTGATACAGAGAGGAGAACCTCGTCTGAACAAAAGCTCTCCCTGAAAAAAATTAAACAAGGTACATGATACGCTGATATGGGATCTCAACTTGATGACTTAACCAAACGTGTGGTCGAAGTTGAGGAGGATTTAAATATAAATAAATTAAGCAGGTTGATAAGGATTGTAATAAAAAACTGGATTACAAGCTAAAATTCACTACTGAGGGGCTATGGAAGGAAGGACAATACGATAACTGAGATGGCTAAGAGATAAGAGACCTAAAACATGACAAGATTCTAGGTGGTAGGGAGCTTGCTAAAATGAAGTAAAATGCCGGACTTGGAGCCAGAGACAAGGAGACAAAATTTGAGGATAATTGGATTAAAAGAAGGAAAGGATGATTGGACAAAACTTCAGGAGTTTGCTGCCAAATTACTCCAAACAAGTACTTAAGCTGCCTGAAAGCTCCCGAAGAGAATAGATATTGCTCACCGAGTCCGACGTAAGGCCTCTAATTGGGGCAAGCTAACTGCCCCCCCAAGACTGATTATTCAAATTCTATAAATTTCAACCTTGGAACGGATATGAAAAGATTCCATATAGTGGAATTATTTGATGTTTTGGAGAAAGACAAACTAGAGTCACACCGTGATTTTCCAGCCTGAAGTCATGAAAAGAGAACATAAAGCTTTACAAACACGAGAAACTACTGAAAGAGGTCTCGAGTAAGATATGGGGATAGAATATCCGCTAATAGAGAAATTTCTTATAAACGCGTTGAACGTGCATTCACGGATCAGAGAGGCAATTTAAAATATGCACAAAGTACACAATGGATGGCTACTGATCGTTTAGGAGTTGGCCTCCTACAATAACATCGAGAGAGAAGCGACAAAGAAAGGACTGTGTCTCTTTTTTTTAACATACAAAAAAGACTGCTCTGTAAAATGAGCGAATCTTCTTCCTCGAGGACGCCAATGTCCTCGGACTTTATCTGTGAATGTTAATTCAAGGTTCGGATTTTAAGTTTGCCTCATTCACAAAGGACTGACAAAGAAGAGAAACTGTGGCGGGGAAAATAATTAGAGAAATATAGTGTATAGAATACGGATTATAAGGAAACATGATAATTACATACAAATAAAGCATGTTATATAATAATAAAATTAGTGGGCGTAGTATTAAAAACATACTAACACATTTTATGGATACAGTATGACTTAATCTATCGAACTGTGCGTAAATAGTCTATTATATATTTCTAGGATACTTTTGGAAAATTATCCTAGGGTCTGAATTTGGTTAACCCTTGGGACGGCCTGATTTGTCCTGTAATACAAAAGTTTGAGACTTAATTTTAAATAAATCATCTAGGGCAATTGATAGATACGGGATATAGAGCGATAATAAACATAATTACTGTTATATTTAACATATATCATTTAATTGTGGACAACTTTTTTATTTGTTTTTCCTCTGGAGATAATAAATTTCTAATCTAGCTATTGGAGTATATTTTTTAAATGTATATAAATGTATATAATAAATTTTTGAACTTGTATTCGCTCTCTATCTTCCATTTAATAATAATTGGTCAACGGGGCAGAGCGAAAGCACAAACAAAAAACATCTACGGAAGTCAATAACATTTTTCTACCACCTGTTGGTGGTCTTTGTTTAATATTTATATCTTTATTTTTGGGATTCTATATATACTCACTTTTTTGTTTGTGTTAATTATCTTTCACACTCTACACTTCTGTCTTTTTCAAGTTAGAAGGAGATGATATCCGAACAAACTTAACCAGCTGGGATGATCATCTTCATCTGAGTTATAAGGTTCTTGGTTGCACCATATGAGTAAAGGTATTAACATCAAATCCATACAAAAAATAAGCAAGAGAACGAATTAAACAAAAATAAAACTGGCGGAATCACGTTTTGTCTAGTTATATGGATATTGAATAAGGGCGCTAATGATACCAATTAAACGGGGTAAGATCTTTGTCCCAATTATTAAAAAAATTAAAAAGTGACATAGCTTTCTCTAAAGAGACCATCTGAAATATCAAACACAGATAAGATTGAAGCAGGCAATTGGATTGGGCAAAAACTACTCTTCATTTACTTCTAAATCTAAGGCAGCGCGCTCGTTTATCATTCGTAAAGAACCATTGTTAAATTAAAGAATACTATGCAGATAAAAGAGGGATGTCGTCCATAGTACGAAGAAATTTATTCTACTCAATTTACTTGATATATTAATATGCTCCTAATTTTGACAACCGGCAATTTTTTAGTAAAATTTTGGATATAATTTCAGACTTAATCATCAAATTGATCATGGGGCGTGTAGGGTGGAGATTTGAATTGTGCTTTTAGAAGATAGCATATATTTGAATAAATCAGCAAAACAACAAAACAAAGGATAACTACACATAAAATAAACGAGTGAAGTTGAGGGGGGTAACCTTCCTAAATACATACATGAAAAATTCTAATATAACAGATGTAAGGGAGGATCTGCTAACCCAGTAAGTAGGGAAATTCATTTATTCACAGTACATAAAACATATTCACGTATTGATTATTTCTTATGGACCAAAACTAATTCCATATACAATAATTTCTAAATATCATAATAGTAACACTCATTTCTGATCATTCCCCGTTAACTTTTTCTTTAAAATCATGTAAGGAATGCCCGATAAAAATTCGTTTGGAGGTTTAACCCAATTTTAAATAACTCACAAGGTTGCACATATATAAAAGCGCACGATGAGATCCTTCTTGAGACAAATGAACACAGATATTTCACCCTCTTATTATGGGAAACTTTTAAGGCATTTATAGAGAATTATAATCTCATATCAATGTCTACCAAAATACAAAAGAATAATACAGAACAATTGCAGTTAGAACAAGAAATAAGACAATTAGGTTCAGAAATGCCAAAGAACCAACTATAGATAAACATTAATAAGATAATAATACTAAAATATAAACTAAAATAATAAAATTTTATCGCCAAATAATGATGATTATTTCCAAAATTACAAAACAAGAAATTTGAAATTTGGTGATAAACCTCCAAAAACCTAGCACCTACCAACTGAAAAAAAGGGTACAACAGAAAATACAATTACTAAATTAAATCAGATAAAGGGAATTACTAAACACGACCTGAAAGATAATAATAATGGTTCGCTCAATTTATCAAAACTTATATACATCGAAAACCTCTGCAAATAATACTCAAATTGCAAATTTCTTAGATAATTGTAATCTTCCAAAATTAATAAGGTGGAACAAGAGGCATTAGAGCTCAGATTACACTACCAGGAAATAGAAGAAACAATTAGTTCGTTGAAGAACGCAAAACCCCAGAACAATGGCTTTCAGTAATGAATTCTATAAAATTCTACAAATAATTTCTCCAACGGTTGCAAGATTTATAAATATACATTTTAAAGAAATCTCTTAAAACTGACCAGAAACACTAACTGCATCACTATTACACTTATACAAAAAAGGATAAAGATCTAGAAGACCCAGGCTCTATAAGAGCTATTGCACTCAAAATACAGTACCGAAAAATATTAACGAAGACCCTAGCGAGAAGTAATTGAGTAAATATGTTATTAAACTAATAAATCCGGACAAAAACAGGGGTTCATATACCAAGAGATACTCCATTTAAACAAGATTTTGGAGAGAGACGGTTGTCTAATATAATGTACTCACATAATACTGAATAAGAACTAGCAATTATTTCATTGGACGCAGAAAATCTTTTGATCAAGTAAATTTGGCACTATTTATACAAAGTATTGGAGAAAATTTTAATATGGGAGATAATTTTATCTTTCATGGTAAAACTATTAATATGAATAAGCCGACGGCTAGAATACTGACTATAATATATTATCCCTGAAATTCCACTTAACAAGGGGCAATAGGCAGGGGTGCGCGTTATCCGCCCTGCTTTTTGCACTAGTGAATCCTTTAGCTGAAAGTATAAGAAGGCCATCCGAACATGTCATGGGTATATTACACAACTCAAATAATAAAATTTCATTATATGCAGATGACATATTATTATATATTCACAAATTCGCATTATTCAGCATACCAAATATACTAAAATTTAATAGAGGAATTTGGTTCTTTTCAGGATATAGAATAAAATTGGAACAAAAGCGAAATATGAACATAAAACCTCAAGAGTCGACACATCTGTTGAAATTCCCTTTTAAATTACAACATAAAAATTTAAATATTTGACATCCAAATTACTAGGAACTATAAATCATTACTCAACGCAAACAAATGCTTTATTAACTAAATTACATGGGCTGTCTTAAATTTGAAGACACTGCCGATGTTCATTATAGGCAAGAATAAACCGCGATAAAAATGATCTTCTTACCACAAATATTGTACCTATTAACAATCATTACCAATATACATACAAAAAAATTCTTCACAAAATTAATAGATTCTGATATTATAAACTTTACTATGGGATTATAAATCACACAGAATAAGAAAATAAAACACTTGTGTAAATCAAAGAATCAGGGGTACTGATACACTCCTAACTTATTGTATTATTATTGGGCGTGAAGTGAATATTAAAAATATAATCTCTGTTTGGACAGTTCTGCCCAACAGTAGATTTGATAAGTAATGGAGAAAGAGGATTGTTCCCTTATAATATAGGAAGCGATCCTTCGACTTTCCCCGATAAAACTGAACAATGTAATATACAAGAAAGAATCCAATTATTCATAGTATAATACGAATTATTATGAGGAAACAAATAAAATTAACCAAATTTAAAATTAAGAAATTACGCTCTTTCTCCAATAGCTAATAATCCGTCTCATATCAAACATCCATTATGATAAAACGTTTACCCATATGGGAAAGAATAGGAAATTAAAATGATGGGAGAAATGTATGAAATGGAAAACTTTTATCATTCCACAATTACAACTAAAATAAAATTTGACAAAGTAATCCAATATTTCAAATACCTTCCAATATTCAAGATTATTTGAAAAAGTATATACAAGGATATCAAACTTTAACCCAGATCCCTACTGGAGGAAGGAATGAATAGAAAGGCAGAATCAAGCATTATTAATATCTTACTTATATAATATAATTCCTCAAAATATAGAAACACCAACGACAGAAGCATAAAGAGACTGCAACCAAGAGTTATTGATAAAAAATTCACGAACGATAGATGGGATAAAAATCTATTATATGTAAACAAATTCAATTCAATGAATAAAGTAAACCCCCATTTTTTAACCTAATTCAATTTAAAATTTTACATAGATTATATTAATGCGAAAACAAGACTGAATAAAATATTTACAATGTTTCCCCCATCTGGCGTACCAAATGTTCTAACTCAAATGCCACTATACAAGCACATTCCTTGTCTCTTGTACAAAACTGTATACATTTTGGAATGAAATTTTTGGAATTATTACAAAACTAATTAACACAAAATTTGAACCCCATATTGAAATTGGATTATCTTGGATCAATGGAAGAGGAAGTAAACTAACTATATAATCCCAAGAAAGCCTTTCTTAATATGTCTAATAACAGCGAAAAAACTATACTTAAATTTTGGAAAAACGCCCTACGCCAAACATTCAAAATTGGAATCTCAAATATGTCTGAAACGCTCATCTTGAAAAATGAGATTCCTCTTACTACTAGGCAAAGTAGACCAATTCTTAAAGATTGGTCTCCGTTTATCAACTTTATACAAGCATATGGTGCAACATAACATAACTTAGAAATTAAATGTTCAAACTGGTGACGAATGGGCAAAAATATGAGATAGGTAGATCTCTCCTAATCATTCATTTCTTATTACTTTTTCTTTTCTTTCAATCTTTTAACTTCTCACCTTCTGTCCCTTTATTTTTTTTTACTTTCTGTTTCTACTTGCTGTTCTATCTATCCATGCGACACTCTTTAATTTCTCTTTTCTCTGCAATGAGGAGTCTTTTATATATTGCACGCAAAAATATGAAAGTTGTACAAGAATGAAAATCTGTATTTTATGTATAAGTATGAGAGTACTTAAGTACCAGACTACTGTACTTACTTCTAACAAAATAAACAAACAAAAAAAAAAAAAGACAAACACCCGTAGTCAGGATTGAACCCAGGTCTCTGGCGCTCTAAGGCAGCACCTCTACCACTGCGCCACCTTGACGCCCTTACTTCCTTACTTTTGAACAGCAACCAATTGATATCATTGGTAATATATAATTCTACTTCTAAGTAATTGATGTATCTAAAGGTTTACTTTCTGCATCTCATAAACCAGCATAATGAGATCATTTTATACATCAACTTTAATATACTAGAATATCCCAGGCACTTCATAGTCAATGCATCAACTTTTGTTTGCTATGTTATTAAACGTTTTATCGAGGAGCTAGTTTTGAGGAACATTTTAAATGAATAAAGTGAATTAGTGGTGGAGTGGATTGAGAGGGTAAATTCAGAGATTAAATCATGTCGGCTGAAGAGGTAGTCACCAAAGTCCGCTGGTAAAAATAAAACATATTCTTGAGGCCAGAATTGGAGGAATATACATATCGCAGAAAAATCTAGGACTGGTAAAAACTACAGACAAACTAAAGGCAAGACCAGAAAGATATGTCAAAACAAAGATGAAAGGTTGAATACCGAAGAACTGCTTAGCAACTGATAATGGCACGGTGCCAGCGTTATTAAGTTCCATTCAGGACCTTGTGTTCCAGTACCTTGATTTTAAAGCTTCTGACTTGACCCAGCATCGTGATTTGATTGCTTGCTTTATTAAAGTTGTCAATTTTACATTTGCAGTTTTCCCATGTGAATAACCACAATTTGGACAATCTGCTTTTTATCAATATTATATCCATGATAATCGAGTTTCTTTCCCTGTTAGGAACACTACGTACATTGACAGACATTTTCCAATTCTACTCAGATGTGCACTCAATACAGATTTTTGATTGTGTATAGATTTAATAAACCTGAGACTTACAACGTAATGCCAAAACTGTACTACTTGAAGAAGAAATTAGCTGTTGTAATACTGTAGATCAAATCTAATTCACCACTGGAATACGCAATATCCACTTAGCAGAGTGTGATGACCTCAGGAGAAGATAATGTCCTTGCCACTACCATTTTCATTGAGGGACTGCATCAATCATCCATGCCATTTAATAAGAAAAAATAAATAAAAAGCAGGCTGTAGTGATAGATAAATAAAATTCTGCATTTGGAATAATGTAATAATTGAAATGGTTAAACTTAATTTCATGTCTTGTCGTTTATTACAATGTCCCCAATATGATACAATTTAAAAGGTGAAACGAGGCACAGTAGAACCTCTACAGAGATCTACAATATTCTCATAGTTCAATCTTATAATTTATAAATAGGATATTTATTATACAACTACTTGTACGAGTTATTTGTCCCCAGAATATATTCACTCCGGCAGATGCATGATTAAATGTAATCATTTAATTAAAGCAGTTCTTTAATTAAGATGTGTAAGCATGACTAAGCATTAAAAACTCATAACAGTATAACAAGAGCAAATTTTACCACATCATTCCTTTTACAAATGTTTATGCAACGCATCAAAAGATTAGGGTATTTCCATACAATTTGATGTTTAGCTAAGAACAAGTTATTTTATGGTACATTTTTTAAAGTTACATTTGTTCTCTTGGTTAATTATGTTTGATAGTTAGGGCACCCTGGTGGGATATGGTGTGAATTTTTCAAAGTCGTAAGGGAAAGCCAAAATAGATGTAAATCAGTTAAACCAGTCTGACGAAGGGTCTCGACCCAAAATGTCACCCATTTCTTCTCTCCAGAGATGCTGCATGTCCCGCAGAGTTATTCCAGCATGTTGTGTTTATCCTCAGTTTAAACCATCATCTGCAGTTCCTTCCTACACAAACCAGGAGAATTGACGACTCTAATAATAAACAAGTGTTAAAAAAAATGGGATGAAAAAGATCTGTTTGTACTAAAGTTGCAAAATTCAGATTCCACAGTGCTTGTTATTCCATTTTTGTGAATGCTGCTATAGATGTAAAATGTCATAAATGCTAAAGTAATATAGTATAACTCTGGATTTTTAGTGTTAAGATGATGTAACTGAATATGAATCCAACAGCAGAATGGATACCCATCAGCAATGATAAAAATGGATAATCAGTTACTTGGATGGTTAATTTGTTGATTACATTCTTCTGGCTGCAACACTGATGTACAATAGTTTGTGTTCATTGAATTCTCCATAGAAATTGCCATGATAAGCGTTGAGGGACTTTGTTCTGATTTCAGGGCTTTGGCACAAATTTTTATTTTCTTTGAAATAGCCTAATTGGAAAAAAAAAAAATTAACAGGGGCAAGTGAAGCAAGTAAGGTCCGGGAAGAAGGGTTGGGGTTGGATGTGAAGACATCTCTGAAGGGCATTTAAGGAGAAATTCTGCCACTTGGCCAAGCCCTAACCCCCGTCTTCAAGGGAAGAATAATAAAATCTTGGCACCTTTGCCTCTTTTACCCTGACCCGGCTCTGGCCGCCGAAAGTGTTGGACTCAGCCCAGCCTATCACAGGCACAGCTCTCCCTACCAATAAAAGCATCTACATGAGGCACTAACTCAAGGTGGCATCTATCATCAAGAATCCCCACCATTCGAGCCGTGCCCTCTTCTCGCTGCTACCATCAGGTAGGAGGTACTGGAGCATAAAGTTTCACACCACCAGGTTCAGGAACAGCGGGCTTCCTACAACCAGCAGGTTATTGAGCCAGATCTGCACAACCATGGACCACCTCTTGCGCCAGCATCGATTTGGATTTTACTTCAGTCACGTGAGTGACTACGTGAAGACCCCGCCAGCACGCATGCACGACATATCGTCCAGTGCATTGTGCAGCGACAGGTGGGAGGAGCGTCGCTCCTCCAGCGGTAGGTTTAAAATGGACCTGCAGGTAAGTTTTCACTATTCTGAGATTGTTTTTGGCCGCTCTGTGTAATTTCTTTTACAGAGCAACACCTTTTATGGACAAGTCGAGGACTAAATCCAAACGGACCGCAACTAAACTGAATGCGGAGGACCGCGGGAATGCGGGCAGTCAGCAGCGGCCGACCACCAGAGCTGCTAACTATTCGACCAGCAGCCCCCGACTTGGCACCGCTACAGCCCGTAGGTGTACCCCGGACTGGCAGTAAAGCCGCCTGAAAGTCGGATGAGCCCGTAGACTCGGCAGGGTCCGGGCTGGAAGATTCACCGCCTGCGGGTAGCGACAGCGGTCGTTTATCCCGCATGGAACGGTTGATGGAGCAATTGCTCCAACGTGACCTTCTCCAGCAAACGGAGTCTGGTCACCGTGGGTCTCCTAGGACACCCACGGCAGCACCTTTTACAGGGCTGCCAAATGTCTCCCTCTCCTCTGAGGGGAGCATAAGGAATCAGTTCTGGGCTGATTCTGAACAGGGGGATTTGGCCGAAGACTCTTCCAGCATGCTAGGGGTGCAGGAACAACAAGAGCTACACGGCATGGTTTCCAAATTCGCGATGCCTTCGCAAAAGGCATCGATGCCTTCGTTACAGCCGCAGCTGGCAGCCAGCATAAACTACCTCACCACAAACCAACTACAGGAACAGGCCATGAGTGACACAGCTGCTAAATATTTAGCACGAGAGAACTGTGTCTCCCTCAACGTGCCTGCGGTGAACAACCCCATCTGGTGAAACATCAGTGCTGGCATCAGAAACCAAGAAATAAAAATGCAAAAGATCCTGAAACTACTGGCCTCTGGAATAACAGCATTTGCCAGGTCAGTGGATGGGAAGGACATGTTGGAAGAGCAACAAGACGCCCTGGCACTCTTCTGCAATGCACAGATCGAAACAAACTGTTTTAGGAAGAGTGTCATCCGACCTGCCCTAAACCCCAAATTCACGGGGTTGTGCAAGACCAGCAGCGCGCAACCACCTACTTTAATGTTCGGGGACAATCTGCCGAAGCAGGTTAAAGACCTCGATGAGGAGGCAAAAGCCGCCGGCCTGATGAAAGCGCCGTCCACTACCAAGACCTCGTATCCTCAGCGGCAGCACCCCTACGCATCCACCAGCAAACCACGTTACTACAGCGAAAGAGCAACAGCTGGTGAAAGCTCGAAGGCCGTATAATCAGGACAAAGGTCTTTTTTAGACCATGGCACAGAAAGGCCTTTGTGGAAGATGCGCCAACCCCACACCCCAGCACTTTCACCCCCCAAGAAACAAGGACGGAAGAAACCAACACAGCACCACCGGTAACCATGGCGGTAGGTGGGTCTGGTTTCTTCCGGAACATAGCATGTGTAAGTTCTTCACAGGGGGAAGGTTACACTTGTTTAGAAATGCATGGAGTTCCATAACTTCTGATCCTTTTATACTGCAAAGTATCCAGGGATACAAAATTGAATTTGCTCACAAACTCCTCCTTGCGATTCAGCATGCACCTAGCCGAACGTTCGTGCTTTCACAAAAATAAAAATTGGAAGGTCAAGCGGAACTGTTAAGACTAGTTACAAAAGGAGTAATTGAGAAAACCAAACACTAATCGCTTGAGTTTGCATCAAATATTTTCACAAAAAACAAAAAAGATGGTGGATGTCGCATCATCATTGATTTGACACAGCTGAATACTTTTGTGCAGTATACCCACTTCAAAATGGAAACCTTTATTACTGCCAAACAACTAGTTTCCAAGAGATACTTCATGGCTTGCATCGACTTAAAAGATGCACACTATTCAGTACCAATAGAAAAAGATCACCGCAGATATCTGAAATTTATCTGGATGGGGTAGCTCTGGCAGTATAAAGCGCTGGCTAATGGATTAACATCAGCCCCCAGACTGTTTACTAAAATATTGAAACCAGTTTTGACGCCTCTCTGGAAACAAAAACATATTGTCATGGCATATCTGGATGACATCTTAATTGTGGGGAAAACTCTGGAGTTGGACAAATTGGCTGTCTCAGCCACCAAGCTCCTATTTCAAAAGTTGGGGTTTATCATCCATCCAGTTAAATCCAAGTTAATACCTTCTATGACTATGGACTACTTGGGGTTCACAATTGTCTCTGTTCACATGTCTGTCACTTTGCCAAAGGACGAAGCAATAGACTTAATAGAGGCATGCAACAGCCTTGTTCACGTCAGTCGACCATCTATTCGACAAGTAGCCAGGGTAATTGGGAAGCTCATGACTGCCTTCCCAGCCACACAATTTGGACCCTTAAATTACCAAAATTTACAGAGAGCCAAGATTGAATCACTCAAATACCATGCTGGCCATTTTGACAGGCCAATGCAGTTACCAGCCAAAGCAAAATTGGAATTGCAATGGTGGATTAGCAATGCTTGACATTGCTCTAATCCCATCATAGTCACAAATCCTTCAGTTGTGTTACAAACTGACGCCAGCGCTCACGGCTGGGGAGCAACCAATACCACCTCCAGTTGCGGTGGTAGATGGAATGCACATGAGTTAACCTTACTTCAGGCACTGGGTATCAATCATCTAGAGATGGTGGGAGCATTCCACGGACTTCGGGCTTACTGTTCAGACATGCACCATCTGCATGTTCACCTACAAATTGATAATACCACTGTGGTGGCATATATTAATCATATGGGTGGAATTAAGTCGATATCTTGTGATGAATTGGTCAATACAATCAGGTACTGGTGCATAGAAAGAAACATTTGGATATCAGCTACTTACCTTTCAGGTAAGCTCAATACAGTGGCGGAAACTGGATCACGCAAATTCAATGACAACACCAAATGGATGTTGGACCACCAAGTATTTACTGACATTGTAGCTCGGTATGGGACGCCAGATATCGACCTTTTCGCATCCAGACTTAATCACCAGATACCAACATATGTTGCATGGGAACCAGACCCTGGGGCAGTAGTGATGGATGCTTTCGCGCTACACTGGGGGGGATTGTTTTTCTATGCAATTTCCCCCCTTCTGCCACATCAGTCGGGTCTTGCGAAAAATACAACAAGACTCCGCGTCGGGTATTTTGGTAGTACCCGACTGGCCTACTCAGCCATGGTTTCCTGTGGTACTCGACACGGTCTCAGAACCATGTATTCCAATCTCTAAACGCCCAAGTTTGCTGGTTCATCCTGTGACAGGCGAGAGTCACCCGTGCCATGACAGAATAAACCTGTTGAAATGCAGGATTTAAAAAGACCACTCCTGCAATTTGGACTGTCGGACTGAACCATGAACATCATCATGGCAGCATGCAGAGAGTCCACCAGGAAACAGTACCTCACATATATCAGAAAATGGGGGGTATTCTGTACCAGGGCGAACACCACTTACCATACAGCTACTATTATGAATGGGCTGGAATTCTTGGCGAGCCTACACTTTGATGAAGGCTTGAGCTACAGTGCCATCAACTGTGCCAGGAGTGCCCTATCTTCATACCTGGGACAAAGTTTAGAACACCATGGGGTCGGATCTCACCCTCTAGTGTCAAAACTTATGAAGGGTATTTTCAACTCTAATCCCCCCAGGCCTAGGTATTCCCAGACCTGGGATATTGGTATTGTGTTAACCCTGCTCAGGGATTGGGCACCAGCTACATCCCTAACACTAATAAAACTGACATATAAAATGGTGATGCTGATGGCTCTCATAATGGCACAGCAGGTCCAGTCTCTGCACACACTAAGGTTGGACGCCATGGTAACATCCAAAAATAAGATAACTTTCCATATATATGAGTTACTTAAACAGAACAGGCCTGGATCATCTGGCCTCAAATTGAAGTTCCTGGCTTACCCCATAGACCTTCGCCTATGTATAGTGACCCACCTTTTTCATTACCTGGAGGCCACCAAAAGACTCAGGTGCACGGAAATGGCTTTATTGATGTCATAAACGTCCTCATAAAAGAGTGACTGTGCAGACCATCTCAAGGTGGCTTAGGCAGGTATTAGGTGCAGCAGTGGTGGACACTGATGTTTTTAAATCTCATTCCACCAGGGCTGCAGCTACATCAGCAGCAAGGATGTTGGAAGTTCCCATGGACCACATCCTTGCAACGGCGGGATGGTCTAGCGAAAGAACGTTCCAACGGTTTTATAATAAACCCGTTGCCAGACCTGAGACAGTTGCAGACACGATTTTGAGTTCTGTATTAAGATTTTTCCCTGAATTAGGTGTTATTATTATTTGTTAATAAATACATCATTGTTTTTCAGCAACCGATTCATGTCTGAAATACGTTAACATACTTCCTCCATTGGTTATTATGGCAGTGTGTGAGCATGGACTTGTTCCACAGCATGGAATCACAGAGCTTTGAAATCTTCACATAGTCACTCACGTGACTCCAAAATAAAATAGTAAGATTAAACGAGAACTTACCAGTTTGAAGTTTGATCTTTATTTTATGAGGAGTTACGTTGAGGGATTACGTACCCTCTGCTCCCAACCCTCTATTATAAAGGTCAACTGGTTCTCTTATCTTACTATCGTTAGTCAACTCTATTATCTGTGATTTCACACCGCTGCTTTGAAGAATGTCGTGCATGCGTGCTGGCGGGGTCTTCACGTAATCTCTCAACGTAACTCTTCATAAAATAAAGATCAAACTTCAAACTGGTAAGTTCTCATTTATTCTTACTATTTTAATTGTGTTTTACACTGATGTCTTGTTTTTTTGCAGTCTTTTTATTTTTAACATTGGCAGCATGGCGGCACAACAGTTGAGTTGCTATCTTACAGTGTCAGAGACCTGGGTTTGACCCTGACAATCGGTACTTGTCTGTGCAGAGGTTGTACATTTTGCCCGTGACCTGCGTGGGTTTTCTCCAGGATCTCCAGTTTTCTCCCTTACTACAAAGACGTACAGGTTTGTAGGCTAATTGGTTTGGTATAATTATAAATTGTCCCTAGTGTGTGTGGAATAGTGTAAGTGTGTGGGGATCACTGGTCAGCGTGGACTCGGTGGGCCGAATGGCCTGTTTCCACAATGTATCTCTAAACTAAACTAAATATCTTGTATAATTTATGTGTATTATGTGTTGTCAGAGACACAGTGAGTTTATTGTGAAATACACAAGCTCGGTGAGTTACAGGTACTAAGACAATGTTCCTGTGATGTTGCTGTTGACAAGATTTTTCTTGTACCTATTGTACCCTGTACTTGCACATATGACAATAAACTCGACTTAACTTAATTTTACCTGATTTGACTCCAAGTCGACATTTTATGTCGAGTAACTTAACATGATGTAAAGATCATGTTAAGTTACTCGACATGTTAAGTTGCCTCCGAGCTATAACATGTACAGTGTTAGTTTTGGAGCTGGTGAATGTGAGTGTGAAATAGGCATTACGTCTTCAACACCATTACTTGTTGGGTCTTCCATTGTCACTTGACTAGAATTGATATCGGTATATCACGTGTACTGAGATACAGTAATATATTTGCATGTTATCCAGTCATATCGTGAGTACAATCAAACCATATACAAGTGGATCTCTGGAGAGAAGGAATTGATGATGTTTCGGGAGGAGACCTTCAGACTGAAGAAGGGTCTCAATCCGAAACGTCACCCATTCCTTCTCTCCAGAGATGTTGCCTGACCCGCTGAGTTACTCCAGTTTTTTGTGTCTATCTTTGGTGTAAACCAGCATCTGCAGTTCCTTCCTCCACATATACAGGTGCAGTAGGTAGTGCAAAGAGAAAAATACCAATAGCATTACAATTGTATAGAATGCAGTTCCTGGCAAAATGAATTGAGGAGTTCACAAGAATAGGGGAATGGGAGTGTAAGAGACACATCCTATTCCATCTGCAGTTTGTAAATTAGAGGAACTTCAATACGAATTAGTTATTAAGAGTAGGATTAAGTATCTGATATCTTCTTGGCTTTAGACCAATTGTTGACTCTGACCTTACAATAGCCACTGACCCCGATGTTAAAAAACCATCACCGACTCCAGGTAATTAGGGATGGGCAATAAATGTTGGCCTACCAGTAGCACCCACTCCCCATTCAAACAATGATGCATTCATTTCTCTTGCACCTTCTCTATGTCTTGCATCTAATTTGTTTACTCTCTTTCCCAGTTCTGGCAAAGAGTCTCTGATCAGAAACATTAACCCCGTTTCTCTTTCCAAAACTGTTAAAGCAAGGCAACTATTGCCTGACTGGTGAATATTTTCAGCATTTTCTCTTTATTTCTCAGGTGTCTAGCATCTGTACTTTTTTTTTGTTTTTCATTTATTAATGTTTAGCAAGTTAGCCTATCAATAGTGTAAACCACAGAACTAAATGTAAAGGACACCATCTAACTTTAGTTTCATTCAGTATGAATTTCTGTCTTTATTGATCGATACATGGCCATCTTTAGGAAATCATTGAAGTAGATACTGAATAAACATTCTTGCTTGAATTGAAGCATTCTTAACTTTAATCTATAAAATAAACATTGATTTGAGGCAACAATAGACTAATATATGTATCAAAAAGATCAACAGAACTACAGGGATGCCAAGATCAGCCAAACTCAATCTTATTCCTACATGATGTTAACCATTAGTGTCAACCACGATGTTAACTCTGGTACGAAAATCAATGATAAACCGACCACAGGATAAATCATTTTTGAGTATATTGAGAGAATTGGTGAAAACTGCCAAAAGTAAAACTTTCTGTGGTTGTCCTTTCAAATTTCATAGACCTTTTAGCCACATTGCTGAAAAGAAAATGATCCGACATAGAATCATAGAATCATAGAAAATAGGTGCAGGAGTAGGCCATTCAGCCCTTCGAGCCTGCACCGCCATTCAATATGATCATGGCTGATCATCCAACTCAGTATCCTGTACGGGGACATCGGGAACAATCTTCCTGCATCTAGCCTGTCCAACCCCTTAAGAATTTTGTAAGTGTCTATAAGATCCCCCCTCAATCTCCTAAATTCCAGTGAGTACAAGCCGAATCTATCCAGTCTTTCTTCATATGGAAGTCCTGCCATCCCAGGAATCAGTCTGGTGAACTTTCTCTGTACTCCCTAGGTGGCAAGAATGTCTTTCCTCAGATTAGGAGACCAAAACTGTACGCAATACTCCAGGTGTGGCCTCACCAAGACCCTGTACAACTGCAGTAGAACCTCCCTGCTCTTGTACTCAAATCCTTTTGCTATGAATGCCAACATACCATTCGCTTTCTTCACAGCCTGCTGCACCTGCATGCCTACTTTCAATGACTGGTGTATCATGACACCCAGGTCTCGTTGCATCTCCCCTTTTCCTAATCGGCCACCATTCAGATAATAGTCTACCCTCTTGTTTTTGCAACCAAAGTGGATAACCTCACATTTATCCACATTATACTGCATCTGCCATGCATTTTCCCACTCACCCAACCTATCCAAGTCACCTTGCAGCCTCCTAGCATCCTCCTCACAGCTGACACTGCCCCCCAGCTTCATGTCATCTGCAAACTTGGAGATGTTGCATTCAATTCCATCATTCAGATCATTAATATATATTGTAAATAGCTGGGGTCCCAGCACTGAGCCTTGCGGTACCCCACTGCCTGCCATTCTGAAAAGGACCCGTTTACTCCTACTCTTTGCTTCCTGTCTGCCAGCCAGTTCTCTATCCATATCAATACTGAACCCCCAATACCATGTACTTTAAGTTTGTATACTAATCTCTTATGTGGGACCTTGTCGAAAGCCTTCTGAAAGTCCAGATATAACACATCCACAGGTTCTCCCTTATCCACTCTACTAATTACATCCTCGAAAAATTCTGTAAGATTCGTCAGACATGATTTACCTTTCATAAATCCATGCTGACTTTGTCCAATGATTTCACCACTTTCCAAATGTGCTGCTATCCCATCTTTAATAACTGACTCTAGCATTTTCCCCACTACCGATGTTAGACTAACTGGTCTGTAATTCCACGTTTTCTCTCTCCCTCCCTTTTTTAAAAAGTGGGGTTATATTAGCTACCCTCCAATTCTCAGGAACTACTCCAGAATCTAAAGAGTTTTGAAAAATTATCACTAATGCATCCACTATTTCTGGGGCTACATCCTTAAGTACTCTGCGATGCAGCCTATCTGGCCCTGGGGATTTATCGGCCTTTAATCCATTCAATTTACCTAACACCACTTCCCGGCTAACCTGGATTTCACTCAGACCCTCCATCTCATTTGACCCCTGGCCCCCTGCTATTTCCGGCAGATTATTTATGTCTTCCTTCGTGAAGGCAGAACCAAAGTAGTTATTCAATTGGTCTGCCATGTCCTTGTTCCCCATGATCAATTCACCTGTTTCTGACTGCAAGGGATCTACATTTCTCTTTCAGTTATTGGATTGCAGCAATCCCTTCTTCAAACACCAACTAATGGTGTAATGTTTGGTGCCTGTTGGATGATTGCACCATTTTTTAACTATGCCAGTCATTCACCAATGCAAGGCACTTAATAACCTGATCCAAAAGACTGAATGTTCATTACATTGCCCTTCCTTTTCTTCTACAATACTGCAACAAGTTTACAGAGAAGCACTTTAAGTCATGCTATTAATCAGCTTTGTAGATTTGGAGCAATATTTATTTAGTTTTAGAGATACAGCGTGGAAACTGGCCCTTTGGCCCACCAAGTCCGTACTGACCAGCAATCCCTGCACATTTACACTATCTTACAAACACTATGGACAATTTACATTTATACCAAGCCAATTTACCTACATACTTGTACGTCTTTGGAATGTGGGAGGAAACCGAAGATCTCAGAGAAAATCCATGCGGCCACGTGGAGAACCTACAAACTCTGTACAGACAGTACCTTTGTCAGGATCGAACCCAGGTCCTCGGTGTTGCAAGCACTGTAAGGCAGCAACTTTACCGCTGTGCCACCGTGTCGCCCCTATCTTGTATTAGGGGCTCCTTATCTTGGTAAACATTATAAACAAAGAAGATTTATTTTCTGTGGCTGCTCCTAAACTTGCAATGCATGTGATAGAATACTGTCCTTGCTGCCATCCCCATCTAGTCCACTGAATTGCCCTTGTCTTCAAAAGTGTGTTCCCTTCAGATTGCCACCGTGTTACCCAAGATCTTGGGCTGGAAGATTGCAACCTTCACGTGGTCCACCCTATTTTGACGAATGCAATTAACCCCGCGTGCACAATCACATAAGATCAAATGGAACAAGTTGTCCTACAACTTTAGGCTGTGCACACCATACGCAAGAAGAAGAAGAAAAAGAAGACCCGAGATCTCTATCAGTAGGAGCAATTTGCCTTTGGTCATGGAGAACAAGTGCATGAGATAGCTCTTTAAGAACAGTAATGCCTCTGTTCTTCCTGATTCCTGAGTGATTCCACTTCATCATATGCTGGTTGCCTTGTGCAATCTGTTAGTGATCTGAGATTACGTTATTGCACAAAATCACCTCAGCGTATTGCTGCCAATTGCAGCAACTGAAGAGTATCAGTCTTAACTGCCGGTCCACCCAGACTTTTTTAGTAGCCCATGTATTTAGCAAATTAACAGAGGTGGCAAACAAAAACAATTGTAATAACAGCATGATTAATGGTTCCACAAGTGAGCCCTGTTTAAAATTACTATCAGCCTTATAAGCAGAATAGGTGTTCAATTTCATACCATATGTATACATCAAATCACATATTTCACAGTGATTAATTTGGGAAAAAGTATTTCATTTTGGTAGATAATACGATGAAACCAAAAAGTATTTAATCCTTGGACAAAATTAATTTCACAAATTGATCAAATATGGATTTAAGTGTTTGAAGTACATTAGGAATGATGATTAATACATGTCCTTACATGGAAAAACTACCATTTAAAATAAAGCAATTGCTCTTATTTAATTAACAATACGTTTATAAAGTATATAATGGAATATATTTGTAGGCTGTTGTCCATTTTAAATGGGTTGGTTCATCAATTTATCATTTAACCTTGTGCTTCTGGTTCCACAGGATACATATGATAATGAAAAGTGAAAAGAAACATAATTTTGCATGAGTGTAAATTGCATTACTACCTGGACTTGTTATTAATAGATCACACACTCGATTTCATGGTCAATTTCATGGGTAATGATTTATCATCTTTTCACCATAGAATTAAGTAGGCGCTTTTTCAAGTTTGAAGTTAAGTTTACAATGAAACACTATTAAGTTATACTGTTGAAAATGACTTTTCATAGGCTGTTAAATATGGTATTTAACAGTTCACAGTCAGAAGTAATTTTCTTCAGTATAACATAATAGTGTTTCATTGTAAACTTAACTTCAAATAATTTGTTCTTTTGTTTCTGATCAAATAATATCCCTAAAGAAAATCATAAAATTAATATTATTTACAATCTTAAAATAAAATAATATTATTTACATCAAATCATTCATAAATTCTGTTGCGCAGTCTTGTAAGTAGCTTTTTTTCCCTGGTCACTTTTTACATCTTTTTTGAACTCATCATTTTAGGTAATTTTGCCATTTTGCATTTTTCACAGGAAGCCTCTTGTTGGGACTAGATCCAAACCTTGTAAGTGAACAGTTGGAAAATTATGGGCCACATAGCCATATTACACGTGTAAGCACAGCTTAGCCTCCTAAGTCTCCATATAGGGGCAGATAGTACACGTGGAGATAGGATGTTTGTCAATTTGAATAAGCAGAATAGGTGGCATGGAGGCACAGCAGTAGAGTTGCTGCCTTACAGCGGTTGCAATGCGGAGACCCGGGTTCAATCCCAACTACGGGTGCTATCTGTACGGAGTTTGTACGTTCTCCCTGTGGATCTGCGTGACTTTTCTCCGAGATCTTCAGTTTCCTGCCATACTACAAAGACGTACAGGTTTGTAGGTAAATTGACTTGGTGTACAGTATGTGTAAATTATCCCTAGTGTGTGTAGGGTAGTGTTAATGTGTGGGAACTGCTGGTCGGCGTGGATCATGGGCCGAAGGGCCTGTTTCCATGCTGTATCTCTAAAACTAAAACTGAAACTAAAAATAAACAAAAAAAATCCTTTATTCGAGTAGTTTGAGACAAATAAATGATCTAATACTTCTTCTGCCTGTTTAACCTTACAAATAATTCAAACAGTTATGCCAAGACTGTATCCTAACAAAATATTACAGCCACTCTGCACATGCAAATGCTGCAGGCATAATAACTTGATTGATGCCACCCTTTTCGCAGATTTCTGACACTATACCATCATTAGCAAATTTTAGATTTGGGAAGAACCATGTGCTGTTGAAAAGAAAATGGGGTAGGGTCAAAGAATCAAGAAATGCCTTTAACCCATGTTTTTTTATCATAAATTAACAATGACTACAGGTGGGTTTTACTAGTGGGTTTATAGGCTGTCTTTCAGCCTTGTGAAAAAAAAAAAGTATTGTATTGCATCCACCATAAATTTCATCCACTAAAAAATTAAAGTAAGATTTAAAATAAGAATTTCAATGTCTCAGAGTGAAAGTACCCATCAGGCACAGTCAAAATGTTTTGTTAATTTCCTTAATTAATGTGTATCACTAGATTTGAAAATAAAACTCCTACCATGGAAATGGCAATAGAGTCATCACTCTAATGGTATCCCTGGGGTGGATTGGGAAATACAAGAGTCCATTATGGAGGCAGGTTACTGAATTTGGACAGAGATATTTTGGTTCAGGAGTCTGAATAAAAAACTATCTCCCACAAAGCTATATACAAGAATCAGTTACCAAAGATTAGCTGTAAAATCTAGCTGTTTGAAAAAAACTTTGACCATAAAAATATGTTCCTAGAAATAGTAAACAAATGCATTGATTTAGTTGATTTAATGACTAAATGTTGCAATGATATTATTGCAAGTAAAACCCCCAATAATACCTTTCCAAATAGCTCATCGGGTTATTCATTGAGTAACGACATGGTGAGATTTCTCCTTCTTAGTGAGGCAAATACAGAATTTATTTTGAAGATCCTTTGCTGTTATTTACTTGGAGATATTTGCATCATCGTTACCATATCCCCGAATAACTGAAGCTGTTTTAAAACTTGAATCTCTTTTGTTTTCTTTGCAAGCAACTTAAAAAAAGCTGAGAAAAAAAAATGGATTGGTACACTAGCAGTGTTTGGTAGGACATATTGGACGAGAAATTACTTTCACATTAAACCATAAAACATATTGTTAATACAGGATTTATTAATGTGTTTATCCATAAAGTTCAAAGTTTGTCCTTCGGGAATCATCCTTTTGATATTCGACGCCTCAAGCACTTGTTAAATCTGTAGCTTTGCCAAACTATTACAATCCATTCCTGAATTATTCACAAGAACATCTTGCAGTATGGATTGAGTCAGAACAGAACCAGATTAGTTGTGGCTCCCTGGATATTCAAACATTAATTTTCATAGTTGAAATAAGATGACATACAGAGAAAAAGATCATTCTTTTATGGCACACATTCAATAATTTCTGACAAGGCGAAACTGAACTCTAGGCTATATTTGCTTATCTTTTTCGCAAAGGCTTTTAAAGTGCCCCTTTCTCAGATCTTAAACAGCCTACAACCAAAGTAACTGATGTTCACAATTATACTTCGAAGATGTCGGATAACAATGTGTCTGGCCCTCAGAACAAATTCAGAGAAGGTTGGAGTCAGCAATAAGGAATCATCTTAAATTCTGTACTCTCCACTGAGAATTCACTCATCCTCTAAAAAAGTTGTTGAAATGGAGACCGGGAATGGAATTAAAATCTGTACAGTTTTTATTCATTGGGCACATACATTGGCAAGCAAGTAGTGCTGGAGCTAATCTGCTCTCCCAAGATATTCTGACTGGGAAATTAATATTGCCCAATTCTTTTCTTGTCACAGCTAATTGCAGCTGCAGCACCTTTTGTGGTCCTGTGGTTTACTCCAGCATCCATTTCAGTCTCTGGGCTGCAGGAGGGATTGTTTGACGTCACAACACATTAATAATTCCAAGCAGCAATGCGGATTCTTCTCCGGAGTGGATAAGCAGCATTGTGCTGGAGGTGTACTGGCAATGAAAGGATTCGTGATGGAGGATGAATGCTTGAGAGGTTAAGCACACTCACCACAGCAAATTAGATGTTCAGAGCAGAACAGAGCAAATGGCAAGCTGGAAGATGCTTCCTGTTTTGGACACAGCCTATAACTCATCAAAAGAGAAAAGAAAACTGAATCTTTCATAGATTTCCTTAATTCTGGGCTGTGAGTGAAAGAATGTACAGAAAATTAAGAGTTATTTCAAACTAAATGGCATTTCAAGAAACTAGTACAAGATGTAGAAACAAAGAACAGCAGATGCTGGTCAATACACAAAGTGCATATTACACAACGCTAAGTGCTGGAGTAACTCAGCATCTCTGGAGAACATGGATAGGTGATGTTTCAGGTTGAGACCCTTCATCAGTCCGAAAGAGGATTTCAACCCGAAACGTCACCTGCTCAAGTCACTCCAATACTTTGTGTTGAGCTAGTATAGAAGATTTAACGGTGCATATAACTAAACATATGTTTTGTTTCCTGGCTACCTATTTTACATTAGATTAACTGGTGAGGGCATCACCCTTCCAATAGCTTTGAAGCACCAAAGATTGCTAAAAGATTAGAGTCCTGTGTCAGGATGTATGTGACTAATTTCTCCCCTTACCAGATATCAACAAGCAATAACATCCAACTGAAGATCCAGGCTCAGTTTTAAATCATTGCTACGTCAGTTCGTCTTTCAATTCAATGCATGCAACAAATGTCTCCTTGGTCCTCAAAACTGTTGCAGCCAATTAAATGGGCTGGCAATACTGTTCTTCATACCTTTCTTTCGAGTTGAGTTCCCAATATTGAGTTTATGGATAGAAACAAGGAACTGCAGATGTTGCTTTACCAAGGAAAGAGACAAATGCTGGAGTAACTCAGCGGGTCAGGCAGCCACCCTGGAGAATATGGATCGGTGATGTTTCGGGTCGGGACCTTTCTTCAGTCATGTTCTCCAGGGATACTGCCTGACTCACTGAGTTATTACAGCATTTTGTGTGTTTCTTGAATTTATGGATGTTTAATATGATAACAGATGTACTTGCAAAGTGGTAATGATATAGAACCACCAGACATGAGGCTAGGGGTGCTCGTCCAGAGATGATTTCAAATTACCTCACAGTAAATGGGGCACCTGCAACCTAAGTAGTAATTAATATCCTTTGTGAAACAAAACGTACTTTGTGTGTCTGTTGTATTCTACATGTGACTCTGAAAGTGCAGACCAACACAGCAATGCGTTTGACTCTTAATTCTCCTTCTGACGGGTGTAATAAACTATTCAGCTCATAGCTAACTGCTGGTATTGCCAGTGATATCCACAACCCCTAAATTAATAAAGCATAAAGTACTTGGAGACTGCACTCAATTCTAAAATATGATTTGACACGGGCTGCAGCAGAATTACATTTACAGGTGAAATCCTGGTGCCTATCCAGCAATGAGCTCAACGTAGATAGTCACAAAATGCTGGAGTAACTCAGCAGGACAGGTGGAATCTCTGGATTGAAGGAATGGGGGATGTTTTGGTTCGAGACCCTTCTTCAAGCAGACAGTCAGGGGAGTCAAGCTGCCAGAGTCAGAGGTTCCTGATGTTGGGGGAGTCCAGAACCAGTTTAAGAATAAGGGGTAAGCCATTTAGAATGGAGATGAGGAAACACTTTTTAACACAGAGAGTTGTGAGTCTGTGGAATTCTCAGCCTCAGAGGGCGGTGGAGGCCAGTTCTCTGGATACTTTCAAGAGAGAGCTTGATAGGGCTCTTAAAGATAGCAGAGTCAGGGGATATGGGAAGAAGGCAGGATCGGGGTACTGATTGTGGATGATCAGCCATGCTCACATTGAATGGCGGTGCTGGCTTGAAGGATCGAATGGCCTACTCCTGCACCTATTGTCTATTGTCCATTGAGTGGGAAACAAGAGATATCATAGAATCATATAAAATAGGTGCAGGAGTAGGCCATTCGGCCCTTTGAGCCTGCACCGATATTCAATATGATCATGGCTGACCATCCAACTCAGTATCCTGTACCTGCCTTCTCTCCATGCCCCCTGATCCCTTTAGCCACAAGGGCCACATCTAACTCCCTCTTAAATATAGCCAATGAATTGGCCTCAATATAACATCATGTTAGACTGTACAGACATTGGTAAGACCAGAGTTGGAGCATTGTGCACTGTTGTGATTGCCCTGCTATAGGAAGAATGTAATTAAATTGGAAAGGGCGCAGAAATGACTTACGAGGATGTTACCGGGATTAGAGGCTTAGAGTTAAAATGAGAGTGTGGATAGGCTAGGATTTCATTCTCTGCAACTTAGAAATGTTTAGGGGTGGTCCTATAAAAATATGTTAAATTATGAAGGGTGTAGATAAAGAGATGAGCTATATTCGGTTCGCCGGTGAAAATATTTATTTGTATTCAAAAGCATAGGTTCAAGGTGAAAGGGGAAAGATTTCAAGTACATTTGAGGGGCATGCTTTTCACACAGAGCAGTACATATATAGAACATGCTGCCAGAGTAAGTAACAGTGATGCGTATAATTGCAACATTTATAAGACATTTGAAGGGGTACGTGGGTAGAAAACATTTGGACGGATATGGTGCAGGTAACCACTTACATGGAAACACTGAAAATAGGTGCAGGAGTAGGCCATTCTGCCTTTCCAGTCAGTGCCGTCATTCAATATTTGTGGATAAAGGTGGATAAGTCTCCAGGTCCTGACAGGATATTCCCTAGGACATTGAGGGAAGTTAGTGTAGAAATAGCAGGAGCTATGACAGAAATATTTCAAATGTCATTAGAAACGGGAATAGTGCCGGAGGATTGGCGTACTGCGCATGTTGTTCCATTGTTTAAAAAGGGTTCAAAGAATAAACCTAGCAATTATAGACCTATTAGTTTGACGTCAGTGGTGGGCAAATTAATGGAAAGGATACTTAGAGATAATATATATAAGCATCTGGATAAACAGGGTCTGATCAGGAACAGTCAACATGGATTTGTGCCTGGAAGGTCATGTTTGACAAACCTTCTTGAATTTTTTGAAGCGGTAACTAGGGAAATTGATGAGGGTAAAGCAGTGGATGTTGTCTATATGGATTTCAGTAAGGCCTTTGACAAGGTTCCCCATGGAAGGTTGGTTCAGAAGGTTCAATCTTTGGGTGTTAATGGCGGAGTAGCAAGATAGATTCAACAGTGGCTGAATGGGAGATGTCAGAGAGTATTGGTGGATGGCTGTTTGTCAGGTTGGAAGCCGGTGACCAGTGGGGTGCCTCAGGGATCTGTGTTGGGTCCACTGTTGTTTGTCATGTACATCAATGATCTGGATGATGGGGTGGAAAATTGGATAAGTAAGTATGCAGATGATACTAAGATAGGTGGTATTGTGGATAATGAAGTAGATTCTCAAAGTCTACAGAGAGATTTGGGCCATTTGGAAAAGTGGGCTGAAAGATGGCAGATGGAGTTTAATGCTGATAAGTGTGAAGTGCTACATCTTGGCAGGACAAATCAAAATAGGACGTACATGGTAAATGGTAGGGAATTGAGGAATGCTGTGGAACAGAGAGATCTAGAATAACTGTGCATAGTTCCCTGAAGGTGGAATCGCATGTAGATAGGGTGGTAAAGAAAGCCTTTGGTGTGCTGGCGTTTATAAATCAGAGCATTGAATATAGGAGTAGGGAAGTAATTTAAAATTGTACAAGGCATTGGTAAGACCAATTCTGGAGTATGGTGTACAATTTTGGTCGCCTAGTTATAGGAAGGATGTCAACAAAATAGAGAGAGTACAGAGGAGATTTACTAGAATGTTGCCAGGGTTCCAGCAACTATGTTACAGAGAAAGGTTGAACAAGTTAGGTCTTTATTCTTTGGAGCGCAGAAGGTTAAGGGGGGACTTGATTGAGGTCTTTAAAATGATGAAAGGGATAGACAGAGTTGACGTGGATAAGCTTTTCCCATTGAGGGTAGGGAAGATTCAAACAAGAGGGCATGACATGAGAATTAAGGTACAGAAGTTTAGGGGTAACGTGAGGGGGAACTTCTTTACTCAGAGGGTGGTGGCTGTGTGGAATGAGCTTCCAGCAGAGGTGGTGGAGGCAGGATCGATTTTAACATTTAAAAGTAAAGTGGATAGGTATATGGACGTGAAGGGAATGGAGGGGTATGGTCTGAGTGCAGGTAGATGGGACTAGGGGAAAACAAATGGTCGGCACAGACTGGAAGGGCCGAGAGGGCCTGTCTCCGTGCTGTAATTGTTATATGGTTATATGGTTAATATGATCGCTGGCCTGCGGCCTACAACATCTGAAGCCACGGTCTGCAGAGCTGCTAGATGTGGGCATGGTATCCGGAGCCTGGGATCCCTCACTGGGGATCCCCGGTGAAGAAGAGCCCCGACCCGCCGGCCCGTGGCCTTCAACATCTTGAAGCCGTGGAGTGCAGAGCTTCTAGCTGCGGGGAATTATGGACTTACTTACCATCCAGAGCTGGGTCCCTTGCCAGGGATCCTTGGGGAAGAGCTCCTACTGCTGGCCTGCGGCCTATGTCATCTTGAAGCCGCGGCCTCCGGTAGGGAAGCACCGATTCGGGACTGTTCAGACTAGAGGGTCTGTACATTTGGCCGCCCACAGCAGCGACTGCGGAAGTTTATAGCACCGACCACGGGGGAAAAATGGAGGAGGAATGACTGTACTTTTGTGCCTTCCACCACAGTGAAGAATGCTGTGGTGGATGTTTGTGTTAAATCTTTATTGTGCAGTGTGCGTTCTTATTTGATTTTACTGCTGCTGGCAAGTTCATTTCATTGCACTTTATCGCGTATGTAATGAATACATCTAATTGAGTGATTTATTGGGCTGATCATCCAAAATCAGTACCCCGATCCTGCTTTCTCCCCATATCCCTTGGATATATCTAAGAGCTATATCTAACTCTCTCTTGAAAACATCCTGTGAATTGGCTTCCACTGCCTCCTGTGGCAGAATATTCGACAGATTCACAACTCTGTAGCTTGACACTACACAACATTGTTTGCATGGACAATCTGTGTTACTAAAACTAAGAATTTGACCACTTTCTGACTTTCTATTTCATAATCTCTGAAAGAACGCCACCACTTATGGCCATCCTGTTTGGCCAACTCGATCGGGGTCCCCGTCAGCTGAGCTAGACCTGAGTATTTCTCCCATCAATGAAACATCAGAGAGTTATTAATGTTTTTAAAATGTTGCCATTCTCGCTGCTGCCCCCGCTGGTGGCAGGAGGGAGGGACTATAAAACCCGGAAGTGTCGTGCCTCACTCAGTCTCTGTGAGATGGGGGAAGCGAGAGGGTCATGGCTCTCTGAGCTGTGAATAACACTGAACACACGTCTACTCAACAGTGAGTCCCCTTGATGTGGTTGTAAAACATGTTGCAAAATTGTTGTCTTGGCTTTTAAAAAAATGGTTTCAGTAAATGTATTGATTATAAAATGTTTGCAAAATGTTTGTCTTGGCTTTAAAAAAAAATGGTTTCAGAAAATGTATTGGTTGTAAAATGTTTGCAAAATTGTTTGTCTTGGCTTTAAATAATTGGTTTCAGAAAATGTATTGGTTGGAAAATGTTTGCAAAATTGTTTGTGCTTTTAAAAAAGTGTTTTCAGAAAATGTATTGGTTGTAAAACGTTTGCAAAATTGTTTCTTGTAATAATATTTTTATTAGAAGTAATCCATCATAACAATGGTATAACAACTTTTCAAATACACAACCAACTTATTTCAATAAGTATACAAATGTTACGAATGATTCTTATAAACTTCTATTTTTTTAGAAAGTAGAAAAAGAAAACAATAGATTTTAATCAATAAGAATAGTGATTAAATAATAATTTTGATTATATAGAGAGAGAAGAGAGATAAAAAATATATGTATATATTCTTGTTATATATATTTAATTAAAATAAAGTATTATATATATATATATAAAGAGATTATAGTATACATCTTAATAGTGAATAACACAATTTCAAATAGCGATATCAATAGAGACATGTATACAATTCAAAAAAAAAACAGAGAGTTATTTTCATCTAATCCTGCCGGGTAACCATTGAGTTGTGATGCCAAGAAGAGCTACCCCTTCAAATATTCTGTATATGGAGACCATATCTGTTCAAAGAGTTCGTGTTTGTCCATTAGGACAAATCTGATTCTTTCCAAATGCAACGTCTCCAACATTTCCACTGTCCACATTTTAATTGTGGGGAATAATGTTCCCTTCCAAAATTTCTTTATTAATTTTTTCCCTGTTATCAAACAGTAATCCAAGAAATTTCTTTGGTTTACTGTTAATATTAAATTTGAATCCGGAACTCCTAATATTATTAATTTTGGATATGGGTCCAGTTTAATTTTAAGAACTTCAGAGATAACTCTAAAGATTTCTGTCCAATAATAATTGAGTTTTATACATGTTACAAAACTCTGCGTTAAATTAGCTTCCAAGTTCTGACATTTATCACAAATAGGAGAAATGTTAGGATAAATTCTATTTAATTTCGTTTATGAATAATGTCATCTGTGTAATACCTTAAATTGTATCAATATATGTCTAGCATTTAATGAGCAACGATGTATACGTTGTAGGCTTTCTTCCCAAATTTCCTTCGTTATAGATAAACCTATTTCATTTTCCCATGTTTGTCGATATATTTCCGAAGTCGGGATTTCTCTACAAAATAGTATTGTATATATACGCTATTAATTTTTCTGTATTTGGGTGTTTATTAAACAATTCATCTAATAATCCTGGTTTTCTATTTGTGACTTAATATAGTTTCTAATGTGTAAATACCTAAATATGTTATTTGACTGTAATCCATAGATATCCTGTAACTCTTGAAATGAAAGAAATGTTCCTTTCTTGTAAAGGTGTTCTATCCTTTTAATTCCTAAATCATTCCAATGTCTAGACCCCTTGTCCAATACAGAGGGCCTTACCAAGGAATTATTCATAATTGGCAAACAAAGTGAGAAATTATCCATATGTAGGGTCTTAACTATTTGTTTCCAAATACGTCTATTGCTATGAATTATAGGGTTGTCACCATACGTTTTTTTTTTTTGTACTTCCCTTGGTGCAAAAAGAATCGAACCTACATCAAAAGGCAAACCGTCTTCCTTTTCCATCTTTAGCCAGCTTGGTTCATGATCTAAATTTACCAACCAAAAATTCATATTCTTAATCTGAACTGCCCAGAAATAATATAAGAAATTTCGTAGTGCTAGTCCACCATTTATTTTAGATGTACATAGATGTTTTTTACTTATTTATTCGATGATTTTTATAGTCCCAAATAAAACTATTAACCAAAGTATCTATTTAAAAAAAAAAACATTTTAGGGAGATATAAAGGAATGGCTTGAAATAAATATAACAATTGTGGCAAAAAAAAAATCATTTTATAGCATTTATTCTACCGATCATTGATATAGGTAGTGTTTTCCAATATAAAATATATATTTTTAGTTTATTTAATAATTGAGGGTAATTATATTTAAATAGACAGTTATAGGACTTAGATACATTAATTCCTAGATATTTGAGTTTGTCCGTGACTATTTTAAGTGGGAATTGTTCTAATATATTTAATTTTATTCTAGTTATAGGCATAATTTCACTTTTATTCCAATTAATTCTATACCCAGAAAATGTACTAAACTTAGTTATAACATTAAATAGATTGGGAATACTAATCTCCGGTTTTGTAATATAAATTAAGATGTCATCTGTGTATGTAGATATTTTATTTGTTGTAGTTTTGGTATTATATCTATATATTTCTGGTTCTGATCTAATCATTTCGGCTAATGGTTCTATTACCAAAGCAAATAGTAAAGGGCATCCTTGTCTACAACCCCTAAATAGATTAAATTTTGCTGATAACATTTGATTTGTTAATATTCTTGCAGTTGGATTCGAGTATATGATTTTTACCCATTTGGAAAATCTATCCCCCAGTAGAAATTTCTGCATTATTTTAAATAAAAATGGCCAATCAACCTGGTCAAATGCTTTTTCAGCATCTAAGGATATGACAGCTAGTTCAATATCATTCACTCATTTTGAGTACGTGACATTGGATAGACGTCTCAGATTATAGGATGAATAGCTTTTTGGAATAAAACCTGTTTGGTCATAATGTATTAATTTATTAATCACTAAACTTAGCCTCCGAGATAAAATTTTAGTTAGTATTTTTTTATCAGTATTTAAAAGAGCTATTGCTCTGTATGATCCAGGATCTTCCAAATCTTTATCAGCTTTAGGGATAAGTGTAATTGTAGATTCATTTAATGATTCTGGTAACTTTCCTTGTTCATAAGCATATTTATATATTGTATGTAAGCGTGGAGAGATCAGATCATAAAACTTCTTATAAAATTCAACACTTAAGCCATCAGGGCCTGCGGCTTTTCCGTTATTTAATGATCCAATTGATTCTTCAATATCTTTTACTGATATATCAGTATTTAACAAGTCTCTACCTTCCTGATCTAAACTGTTAATATGACATTCTTGTAGGAATGTTTCCATTCCATCTGATTGTCCTGCTAGTTTAGATGAGTAAAGATTTTGATAATATTGTAAAAATGTATCATTGATATCTTTTGGTAAAGTCAATATTTCTCCTTGTTCAGATCTAATTTTATGTATCATTTTCTCCTCATCTAATTTTCTAAGCTGATACAGTATCAATTGGAATAAAAGTGAACTTATGCCAATAACGGTGAATAACTTACATATATTACAACAATTCCCTTTTAAGATAACAAATGAAAAAATTAAATATCTTGGAATTTTCGTAACAAAAAGATTCGACTCTTTATTTAAATCTAACTTCCCCCCATTATTGAATAAATTAAATAAGAATATTTTATATTGGAAAAGCTTACCTATCTCAATGTTAGGTAAATTTAATACAATAAAAATGATCTTTCTTCCACAATTATTATATCTCTTCCAATTAATTCCGATATATCTCCCTAAAAATGTCTTCAAAAAGATAGATTCCCTAATTACTAACTTCATTTGGGATTATAAGAGCCATAGAATAAATAAAAAACATTTATGTAAATCTAAAATAAATGGAGGATTAGCATTACCAAACTTTATGTTTTATTACTGGGCAGTCAATATTAAAAATATGAATTTTTGGCTAGAAGAAATAGATAATCAACCAAATTGGTTAAATATGGAAAAAGAAGATTGTTCTCCCTTTGAAATTTGTTCTATAATATTTGCTAATACTAATTTAGCTAAGAAAATTTATAGTGAAAATCCGATAATAGAAAACGGAATCCGCATTTGGAAACAAATAAAGAAAACATTAATTTTCTAAGCTGGCGTGCCAGTAATTTTTGTGGTTTATCCACAAATTCAAAGTGTACTTGTTTAGTCTGTTGAAAAAGTTCTGATTTGAGTATGTTGAGTGATTGTTGAAAAATCTGATTTGAGTATATTTTATTTAGCTTATATTTTATTACTTAGCCCCTTCGAAGGGGATATTGCATTTTCAATATCTAATTGTTTTATTTCATTTTCCAACTTTTGTTGAGTCTTTCTATTTTCCTTATTAAAGTATGCGTGTGCTGATATTATCGCACCACGCATAAATGCTTTAAATGTATCCCAAAGCAGAGATGGTGAAATTCCAGGTTTGTCATTAGTTTCAAAAAATAATTTAATTTGTTTTACCAAGTAATCATAACAATTTAATATTTGGGGGTTGAGTCTCCAGTTAGAGGTTTTAATAGTTATGTCTTTTAATTTTATCTTAAATGTTAATGGAGCGTGATCCGAGATAATAATATTATGATATTTTGAGTCATATGTAAATGGGATTAGTGTTGAATCTATTAAGAAATAGTCTATCCTTCAGTAGGTTACAAATACAGGGGAAAATAATGAATATTCTCGACCAGATGGGTTATCTGTTCTCCAGATATCCTTAATGTTTGCTGTGTTAATAAAATAATTTATAAATGTACTTGACTTAGAAGTGGTTTTCCTTTTCATTTATGATCTATCTAAATAATTATCTAAGGTACAATTAAAATCACCTCCAATTATTAGATTATGTTGAGTGGATATAGGGATATTGTTAAATATTTTCTTGAAGAATAATGGATTATCAAAATTAGGACCATATATATTCATAAGGATTACTTTTTTAGAATATAATTCACCTGTAATTATTATATATCTACCCTCAACATTTTCGATTATTTAGCTTTATTTAAAAGGTATACCTTTACGAATAATTATTGCTACCCCTCTAGACTTATGTGTAAATGAAGAGTGATATAATTTGGAAATCCATTTTGCTGTTAATCTATACTGCACATCTTCCTTAAGGTGTGTCTCTTGGAGAAAAATAATATCAGATTTCAATCTATTTAATTGAGCTAAAACCTTACCTCTTTTAATTGGTTCGTTAATTCCCTTAACATTCCAACTACAGAAGGTGATTCCATCACCCCCAATCCTAGTGTTTATGTCATACATTTTATTATTAAGGTGGTTTATAATGGAGTAGATGTCTCAGCTCATCTAACCCAATCCTATACCCAAACATCAGATCGATGAAATGTAATATCTGTGACATTGTCTTATACACACGTCTCCTTGAACTAACTATATAATACCAATCATACTTAAATCCATATAGTATATAATATGAAATGAAATACATAATATAAAAATAATAATAAAAAATGTGAGTAAAGTAAGTGATGTTAATAAAGTGTAAGGGGAAAAAAAGTGACTACAACTATAGTTAGTGCAGTTAGTATTGGTGTAAGCCACACTAGCGTGGCTACTAATCTACGGACTTCCGTGAGAAAAAAAAAAAATGTTAATAATTCCAGCTCCGTTTTTGCCTTAAGGGCTATATATGTTGGGGTGGGGTATTAAATTTATATACTTAATACTTAATAATACTACTAATATCAAATATAGTTAGTATCGTAGCACTATATTAGGAGAGCTAACATACATTTTTGAGGGGTAGTTAATACAAAACTATATTTATTAATAATCCATCCATCCCTCCTTGACCCCAAGATAGAGTCCATGTCCATTGTTCCTCCTCCTTCCCTGCGGATCCTCCTTCTGTGTGAATCCTCCTCCTTTTCTGTGAGTGGACAGTACCATCAGATAAGTGATCAATAATCAGTATCATCAGGTAAGTGATCAATAATATTCAGTGTCCTTCATCTTCAACTGCTTCTTCCTCTACTTTTTCCTCTTCCAGTTTCTTCTGAATGTCTCGAGCGAATTCAAGAGCTTCTGTATGTTTGGTGAAGCGGTGCTCCTTGTGATCATAAGTTACCCTTAATGTTGCCGGGTACATCAGGCCATATCTCAGATTATTTATGTTCCTCAGGATACCTCTTGTTTCTGTAAATAAAAATCTTCTCTTGGCTACTTCCGCAGGGTAATCTCTAAAAATACTGATGTTGTTTCCCTCATATTTGAGATTTTTCTTATGTATTATTATCTTCATCATATCTTCAAAAACATGATCGTAAACCACCTTCACAATCATCTGTCTTGGGGGAGCATCCCTCCTAGGGATACGTCTCAATGCCCTGTGTGCTCGGCGCAGCAGAGGTTCTTGGTCCAAGTTCAGAATATCTTTTAGAAGTCTTGCAGCAAATTTTCGAGGGTCTTGATTTCCCTCTCGGCCTTCACTCAACCCAACAATACGCAGATTCTGACGCCTTTGACGTCCCTCCAAGTCAATGCATTTCTCAGTTATTTTGTGTAATAGTACTGATCAACGCTTGTTCTCGGCAAGACGCTTCTCGGCTGATTCAGTCAGTTCTTTTATTGCGTCATTTTGTTGGTTAAGTGAAGTTATAATAGGTTCTAACTTGGTATCCAGCAGCACCTCCATCTCACCAGTTTTACGGTTTACATCATCCATCTGTTGTTGCAAATCAGTACCCGCTTTATCTTTCCATTCATCCATCAGGTCTTTACAGTGGCTATAACTTCCTTTTTGGGGCTTCTTTCAAATTCTCATGATACACCAAAATATCAGCTCTTAAAGCCTTTATTTCCTCTTTAAATTCCTCTTTAAATTCTTTTTTTATATCCTTATGCATTTGTTTTAGCTCACCCAAAATAATTTTTTTGAGGTTGGTCATCTTTAAAATATCTTCCTGGGAGGCACTCAAACTCGCGCCCGAGGCTCCAGTGAGGCCTACTTCCCTTTTCACAAGCTTTTTCCCTTGGTGGGGGGGGGGGGGGGGGGGTGGGAGCGATGCATCTTAGTAAAGTTGCACGCCTGATGACGTCACGCAAACTTTTTGCAGAAAATGTATTGGTTCTAAAATGCTTGCAAAATTGTTTGTCTTGGTTTTTAAAATGGTTGCAACAGTTTTCGGATGGATAAAGCGTGAATAAACATTTTATTAGATCAGGACTGTGTTTAATTGCAAAATTGGCGCTCATTCCGTGACTTCCGCTTAGCAGCAAGATGGCACCAGTGACATAGTTTCCAGTTAGCGGCAAGCTGTCGCCGAGTGCATCATTTCCGGTTCGTGACAAGAAGCGAGGGTGACGCGAAGATGGCGCTGAGTGCAGAAGATGCCGTTGAATAATTCAAGAGAACTTACTGCTCTGTCTATGGTGAGTGTGTTTGTTGGACGTTATTTAAAGCACGTTTTTGCTTCAGCAGCAGCAGCCCCTACAGGAGGCTTTAAACATTTGAATCATTCAGTTGACACACTGTTTGTTTACCATATTCTGAAGTTACTTGGTATTTTAGTATTGGTTGTGTGTGTGTGTGTGAGTGAGTCTGTGTGTGTGTGTGTGTGTGTGTGTGTGTGTGTGTGTGTGTGAGTGTGTGAGTGAGAATCTATGAGTGTGTTTGTGTGTGAGGCTGTGTGTGTGCGCGTGAGGCTGTGTGCGTGTGTGTGTGTGTGCGTGTGTGTGTGTGTGTGAGGCTGTGTGTGTGTGTTTGTGTGTGAGGCTGTGTGCAAGTGAGTGAGTCTGTGTGTGAGAGTGAGAGTGTGTATAGGGGAGTTGCACATAAGGTCACCGGGTCAAAGGGCTTGACACACGGAGCCGCTCAATCCATCTGGAGGACATCGCAGCTTCCGGTATATGTTGTTAATACACAAAACGCGTACTTTCCTACTTGTTAAAAACCGCCAAACTGGTGAATTTTTGCGCTGTAAATAATTGTGGAAGTCGGGGTAACCGTGAGAGACATCTATCCTACTTCAGAATTTCAAAAGTGAGGCGAAATGAAGGTAAAGAGAAGCGAGAGCTGAAGGGACAACAACAGCTAAAGTGCTTGGCGAACATTGGCTGTGCAGATATCGAGATTGAAAATATTGGGAATTATCGCGTTTGCTCACTGCATTTCATCATCAGTGAGGCATTATTTGTGTTTTTTCTTGATTCCTTTGGTATCTTAAAAAGTTTCAGAAGTGATAAATTTGGCTGTAAAATGTTTAAATCGCCCATGGTTCTGAAGTGGGTTTTTACATGCAAAAAGAAAACACTTCTGAAGCTAAATTTATCATTAGAAAAATCGCAAACCATACGTGGGTTTTGAATTACATTTTACTCAGATGCAAGCCAAGGAATGGCATAATTGTTAGCTGTTAATTGGACATAATCAACCTCAGCAAATTGACAATATCCTATTGAAAGGGAGTGGGTGTCAGGTCTCGCGTTTGATCTAGTTTCTGTTTCTTAATGGTTTTTAGTATTTGAGTTTGCATTCTTGTTTTATTTTGGTGTCTCACATCTCCTCTTGTTTCAGGTCCCATTTCCTGTCATGTCTTTTACCCTCATCTGATTGTTGGCCCCGCCCTGATGTGTTTCATCTGTGTCTTGTTATCCCCTGTTAGGCTGTATTTAAGCCCTTTGTGTTTTAGTTCTCATTGCCAGAAGTCGGGCATAGGTCAGTCCACAAGCCGTGAGGCCATGAGTCAGTCAGTCCGTCCAGAGACCGAGTTAGTCCCAAGGCAGTGAGTCCAGCGGCCATGACTAGGTCGCCCACCCCTCAGCTCTCCACCTGGGTATAGGATGCTCCCCCTCCTGAAGCCTCCCCCATCCCCTGCTGCAGTACACCCCCCTCCCTCATCACCCCATGTAAGCCCCCACCTGAAGCCATCCCCCTCCATCGGCTGCAGGACATTTGCCACCCCCCACCCCAACCCGACAGCCCTCGCCTCAAAAAATGTTTTACACAAATTCTTCAGTGAGTCCAGAGGATTGAGCATTACAACAAAGCAATGAAATTCTGTAATTTGCCACAACCAAGAAATGGAAGGATGCACCTTGATGATGACAATCCAGAATTGCTGCAGGAATTGCAATACGATAGAACTGAACAACCACAATTTGAGGAGAATGGGCCTCTGCTGAATGCTGAGTAGAAAGCAGTGTATGCACTCAATTTAACAGAAGGTGACGACAATCCTCTTCAACAGATCCAATTCCCCAATCAAGTTTTGCTATGATGATCCATAAAGCACAAGGACAAACAATGCAGAAGGTGTTGATCTACCTCGACAAACCGGTATTTTACCAGTTTGAAGTTTGATTTTCATTTTATGAGGAGTTACGATGAGGGATTACATGAAGACCCCGCCAGCACACATGCGCGACACTCTGCAAAGCAGTGGTGTGAAATCACAGATACCAGAGTAGACTAATATAGTAAGATAAGAGAGAACTTCCATACCAGTTGAACTTTATAATAGAGGGTTTTGGGAGCGGAGGGCACGTAATCCCTCATCGTAACTCCTCATAAAATAAAGATCAAACTTCAAACTGGTAAGTTCTCATTTAATCTTATTATTAAACTTCGGAGTCATGTGAGTGACTACGTGAAGATTTCAAAGCTCTGTGCTTTCATGCCCTGGAACGAGTCCATGCTCACACACTGCCATTCTTGGAAGGAGGATGAACGTATTTCACACACGACACTGTGCTGAAAAACAAGAAAGGTATTATTAATACCTAAAATAATATACCCCACATTGGGTAATTTATTTTACAGAACTTACATTTTTCCTGCAAACGCCTCAGGAGCGGCCACGGGTTTATTATAAAGCATTGAAATTTGTTCATTGCTCCAACCCGCTGTGGCAAGGATGTGGTCCATAGGAACTCCCATCATCCTAGCGTCCGATGTAGATGCAGCCCTGGTGGAGTGAGGTTTGAAAACATTAGTATCCACCGCTGCACGTAATACCACCCTAACCATCTGGATATGGTTTGAACTGTGACCTTAGGTGAGGGCGTTTATGGCTTATGGGAAAAGCTATCTCCGTGCCCCTAAGTGTCTTGGTGACTCTATATATTGCAAAATATGTGTTACTATGCAGGGCCGACTATCTGCAGGATAGGCCAGAACTCTAATATTGGCCAGAGGAACCGGGTCGGTCTTGTTTAAGTACCCCTGTATGTAGCAGGTTATCTGCCATTTGTGACATACATGGCATCCTATACTAGCTTGTGTAAGGACTGGACCAGTTCTGCTGATCCAAGTGCCATAATCATTCCCTTCTAGCATGTTAGTTTGTCCAGAGTGAGCCCCGATACGGGTGTCCATCCTCGTAACATGGTTTATACTATACCTATGTCCCATGTATGGGTGTATCTGGGCCGGGGGGGGGGGGGGGGGGGGGAGGAGGAGGGGGATAGAGTAAAAATACCCCTCATTCGTTTAGGTACTAGTGGGTGTGATCCTATAGCCAGGTGATCACTCCCTCTGACCAGATATTAGATAGGGCACTCCTTGCACAATGGCACTGTAACTCAATCCTTCATCGAAATGACAGGTGGCCAGAACTACGGCACTTCAGTGTTGGTGGCTGGGTCATATCTAGTGTTCGTCCTGGTGCAGAACACTTCCCATTTCCTGACATATGTCAGGTACTGTCTTCTCGTGGACTCCCTGCACGACGCTGAGATGGCATTGATCGTCCTGTCGGAGAGGCCATATCCCAGAAATGGCCTGTTCAGAATCTGCAAATCAACAAGTTCATATGGTCATGGCACAGATAACTTTCCCCTGTCACGGGGTGTACCAAGAAACTCGGCCGTTGTTGATCCGGATGCAGGGTTCTGAGGCCATCTTTGTACTGTTGGGAACCATGGTACCCGTTGCGGAGTCTTGTTCAATTTTTGTAAGACCCGCCTGATGAGGCAGAAGGGGGAAATGCATAGCAAAATAAATCCCCCCCCCCCCCCCCCCCCATGCAGCGAGAAAGCGTTCATCGCTGCTGCCCCTGGGTCTGGTTCCCAAGCAACATATGTTGGTAGCTGGTGAATTAGTCTGGATGGAAAAAGGTCGATATCTGGTGTCCCATACCGTTCTATAATATCTGTAAACACTTTCTGACCCAACATCCATTTAATGTTGTCGTTGAATTTACGTGACCTGGTGTATTTAGCTTACCTGGAAGGTAAGTGGTTGTGATCCAAATCTCTCTCCCAGACACCAGTGCCAGATATTATTAGCCAATTCATCACATGATATCGACTTTATTTCACCCATATGATTAATATAGGCCACCACTGTGGTATTATCAATTTGTACCATACATGCAACTGGTGCATATTTGAGCAGTAGGCCCCGAGTCCATGAAATGCTCCCAGCATTTCTAGATAATTAATCCCTAGTGCTTTAAACAGGGTTAATTTTTGTACACTTCATCTGCCACCACAACTTGTGGTGGTATTAGTTGCTCCCCAACCTTTAGCACTGGCATCAGTCTGTAATCTGATTTTGCTTTCCCTGGTAGTTTCATAGGCCTATCAAAATGGCCTGCATGATTTGAGAGCTAAAATTTTGCTCTTACAGGTTTAATAATGGAGTGGTCCAAATTATGCTGCTGGGAACGCAGCCACCAATTTCCCAATCACTCTGGCTCCTTGCCGAATGGATGGTTCCCTGATGCCAGTGAGGCTTTTGCCTGCTCCCATCAAGTCTGTCACTTTGTTTGGTGGCAAGGTGATAGACATATGAACAGAGTCAATAGTGAACCCCAAATAATCCATGGTAGTGGAGGGTTCCAATTTTGATTTATCTGGATGTATGTTAAATCCCAGTTTATGAAAAAGATGTTTTGTGGCTGATACTGCCAATGTAGCCATCTCCAAATTCTCACATATAATGAGAATCATCAAGGTAAGCCGTGACGATATGTATGCTAAAGCTGGTTTTAATAATTTTGTAACAGCCTGGGTGCTGAAGACAACCCATTGGGTAAGGCCTTATACTGCCATAGCTGTCCCATCCAGATAAATTTCACGTATTTACGATGATTCTTGTGTGTGATAAACATGTCCATTTTGAAATGGGCATACTGACCGAATTCAATTTAGTTCGGTCAAATCTATAATGATGTGGCAACCGCCATCTTTTTTGTTTTTTGTAAATATATTTGATACGAACTCTTGAAATTCTCTGATTGTCTTCTCAATTACCCCTTTTGTGTTTAGTCTTAACAGTTCAGCATGGCCTGCTGTTCTCCCTTTTTGTGAAAGTATGAACTTCCTGCTAGGCGTATGCTGAACTGGGATGGAGAGTTCATATACAAATTCAATTTTGTAACTCTGAATACTTCCGAGTATGTAAAAGATCAGAGGTAAAAGTGTAGCACACATGATGAAACAAGTGCAACCGTCCATCAACTTTTGATGAATCGGACATGTAATTTTTTTAGAGGCAACCAGACCCACCTACCTCCATGGTTACCGCCGGTGTTGTGTGGGTTGTCTCTGCACTTGTTTCTTCTGGTATTGTGTTGCTGCATTGTGGGGTTGGCGCATTTTCCATGAAGGCCGAGCTGGGCCATGGTCAGAAAGACCGCTGTGCAGGTGGGCCGGCCTTCAGGCTTTCACCACCAGATGGTCTTCCATAGTACCGTTGTCTGGTGGGTGTGTAGGGGTACTGCCGCTGCTGATAGTGGGTTTTTAGAGGTGTTTGGCACCTTGATCAGGCCTATATCCTTGGCTTCCTCATCCAGGTCTTTCACCTGCTTTGGGAGATGTCTCCAACAGCTGGTTTGTAGCCATGTAATTTGTACTGGCTTGCAGCTTAGGATGTATAGGCAGTCCTTCCTGAGTTGGTACAGCATGTTTTCCCATGCCCCACAATTCCTCTGGCACCCCTACACAGTTGACTGTTCAGCCATTGCCCCTTCTTCAGGGTCAGCCCAGCTCTGACCCCAAATGCTCCCTTCCAAAGAGCGCGAGACATTTGGCAGTCCTTGAAAGGATCCTACCGTGGGTTTGCGAGGAGACCCACCGTGACTCTGCCCCTGCATAAGCAGGTCACACTGCAGCACTGCTCCCCATTCGCTCCTGCGGGAAAGACGCCCGCTGTCGCTATCCGGGAACGGTTGTCTTCAGGTCCGGATCCAGCCGAGCCAACGGTCCTGTCCGACTTCTGGGTGGTTAGCCACCAACAGCGGCGCACCTGCGGTCTGTAGCAGCGAGAACTCAGGAGCTAGTGCACCTGCAGCTCTGGAGAGACAGCATGCTGTTGGCTGCTTTCACAGCAGCGGTTTTAGCCGCTGCTCTCCCTTACGTAACTCTATGGTGCTTCCTCTTCTGAAAAAGAAAATCCACCGAGTCGCCACGCTCACCAGAAAAGGTAAGACTTACCTTCAGTAAGTTTTGAAAACTTATGCTGGAGGAGCGGCGCTCCTCCTGACTGTCGCTTCCGCAATGCGTTCGACAATATGTCGCGCATTCGTGCTGGCGGGGTCTTCACGTAGTCACTCACGTGACTCCGAAGTAAAATTATGTGTGTCTGTTAGCCGAGGAAAGATGAAGGGAAATGTCAAAGTTTTCCTGAAGGATGGAACATCGACCAAAAATGTTGTCATTAAAAGCGTGCTTCGTTGAATGATGACTTCGGAGATAAATTCTCAGATTTTATTTGTTAAAATTTGACCGCTCACTCTCTCTATATTTAAATTGTCTCTTTTGTTGTGAGCAGCAACAAGAGGCACAACAAGAACAAACTTAATAATTCACATCTTTAACATTCAAATTGTTCTTATATTTTAAGAGTCATTCACATTTTAAACTAACAAATCCTTTTTCTACTTTTCATGCCTGCGTGTTCTTCAGCACAATGGGAACCTAATGGGCAGGAATGGATGCTCTGTGGGAGAGCCACTAAGAGTGCATTGGGGGGAGGTTGTGGGGAGATGGACTGAATGCGTGGGGGGAGGGGAATGGCAAGGAGCAAGTGGGGGGGTGAAGGGAGGAGGGGTGACTGAGTGAACTGCCAGCGTACCAGGCATGAGTAACTGGACTGCCAGCCCACCAGCTGTGAGTAAGTGAACTGCCAGCACACCAGCTGTAAGTGACTGAACTGCCAGCCCACCAGCCATGAGTGACTGCACTGCCAGCCCACCAGCCATGAGTAAGTGAACTACCAGCCCACTAGCTGTAAGTGACTGAACTGCCAGCACACCAGCCATGAGTGACTGCAATGCCAGCCCACCAGCCGTGTGTAAGTGAACTGCCAGCCCACCAGCTGTAAGTGACTAAACTGCCAGCCCACCAGCCATAAGTGGCTGAACTGCCAGCCCAATAATCCATTCAGTCCACCCTCTCCCCCTTCTCACAGATTCTGTCACCTGTTTTGGGCAGAATTTATGGCAGTTTCTCAGATGCTAGCTCTGAGTGACTGTCCTGCCAGGCCTCAGTGACTGAGCTACCAGCCCAAGAATCCATTTGGCCCACAATGTCCATACTAGCCCTCTGGAAACTAGTCTGGCCCACAACACCCATACTAGTGCAACAGAACCCCCCCCCCTCCCACAAATCCTTAAATCTTCAGACTATAGATATAGCAGTAGTCTGAAGATTGAAGGATTTGTGACGCTCTTCAGCTGGATATGCCAATGGCTGATCAATCAGAGCCTACTACTCAGTCGCAATAATCAAAAAGATCTATCTTCAACCAATTTGATTCACAGCAAATAATGGCATTTTCAGGTTATTGGAAGATACAATCTCCATGAGCATTAATAACATTAAATTGTAGTTTTGAAGTCTAAGCTCCAGACATAAGCAAGTTGTTGTAGTACATCTATGAATCAACTAGTACAGCTAAAATGTATTTGTTGATGTATTGAACATTATTTCATGGAAATATTCTGAATTACAAAAGAACTTTTCACAATGCAAATCTATCTATACATTTATTTTCATTTTTAAGCTTTGGCTTAGCAAGATCTTTGGAATGATTGTAGATCTATTTATTTTAATGGGTTCTATTATTAGAAATGCTTTATCAGAAAAGCCTAAAGGCTTTGTGAAACCAATCTATATGTGACAAGCAATCAAAGTGCATAGATTTTGGATATTAAAAAAACAAGTTTGGTCAGGATTTTGACACTGCAAGGAAGTAAGGAAAGCTGGTACATCAATAAAAATGTATATTTAATTTAAATTAGTTTTTTGCAATCACATTATATCACTCACACATTCTAATTGATAGTTGTAAATGTCCTCCCATAGATATGATTTAAAGAAACATAATGACTACTTTTGTGGCTTTCAGTTTGACAATCATCAAATCCACAACTATTAAAAATATTTATTTGCAACTAATAAATTGGTATCAAGATTAGCCTGTGTGGTGTTTCCACAGTACATTAAGGTGCAATAGTCATCAGTACAATAGTCTTTAGCCAAATGCATCCACAGTGCAATAGCCTTTAGCAAAGAGCAATAGATGGAAAGATTCCAAATTTAATTAGTGATCCATAGAGAGTTTATAGCTGACTGCTGGGACTTCTTTACGACTAATAGTTTGAAACAAATACATTTGCTTTTTGCATCTAATTTCTCAATATTGTTGTTGGTGCTGACTTTCAGCAGTAAGTTTAATGTGCAAAGTATAAAATTACTAAAATCAGTGATGGGGCAACCAAGGGCAAGACTCCATTAGTCTGAGGACTGATAGCCACAGCTTGTAGAACATGAACGTGAGAATGGAGACCATATGAATAACAACTCAGCAGGATGTGCTCCTAGTTTCATTATGAATGTTTATTAAAGCTCACATATAGAGACATAGAGTCATAGAGCGTTACCCTGTGGAAACAAGCCCATTGGCCCAACTTGCCCACACTGTCCAACATGTCCCAGCTACACTAGTCCCACCAGCTTGTGTTTGGTCCATATCCCTCCAAACTGGTCTGATCCATGTACCTGTGCAACTGTTTCTTAAATATTGCGATAATCCCTGCCTCAACTATTTCCTCTGGCAGCTTGTTCAACAGTTTGTGTGAAAAAGTTACCCATCAAATCCCTATTAATTATTTTCCCCTTCACCTTGAACCAATGTCCTCTGGTCCTCGATTCCCCTCCTCTGGGCAAGATGCAATTCTGTGCATCTACCCGATCTATTCCTCTCATATTGCAGCTAATAGTTTAGATTTATCTCAGGAAATGGGGAAACATGCGGTGCATGATGCAAGTAGGTGCACAACAGATGATGGATAAACATCCTCTGCGTTAAGGTGAATGTCTGGATGGATTTCACCAAGAAGTCATTACATTGAACCCAGGTTAAATTGTTTTAGTAATAGCTTGCCCATGAATAAACAGCACTAATGGAACCAATTTGCAAGCTGACAGTTGATTAGGTTTTTAGTACATGTAACAAATACGTTGGCTGTTGATCTTCTTTTCATGCCTTCTTTGATGCAGTAAGAATATGATGTGACTGGGTGTTTACAAGGCATTTTATGGCACTGCCATCAATTGGGTATTGGAATATGTTATGTTTCATCCATTTTGTTGTCTTGTCATTCTTTATAAAATAAACCATGCACGTATTAATTTTCTGCCACTCTGGGTTATATCTGCAGGTACTCAACAGTACCACACTCCTGCTGTAACTGGACCAAGGCTGGCATCCTGCGATCCTCATCTTTATCCTCCAAAAGCTGATCCAAGGTGTTATTCACCTTACTGCAGGGATGATAATGATAACGAGGATTACCACCCCATCCCTCACCCAACTAAGTCAAAGCAAAAATGAAAATGAATAAGTATCAGTTCTTTAGAAAATGATGAGAAGTATTTGATGTGCCTTCAGATAATTGCATCTTTTAGGGTGAACTTGTTTAAGTTGCTCAATTACAACCCATCTTGGATATATTTTGCATGAGGACTTGTCTGGGAATGAGTGGCCGGAATGTACAAACATTGGGAAATGGTATGCAGGACCCATATTTCAACAATATTTATATCTGTTCCAAGTAGACCTGACCCTAAGATTGTGTTATGACTCAAACATAGACCCATGATGTTATGTTAAGTTTTACCATCTACTTTACGAAACTGATAAAATAGTTTTTCATATGTATGACATGTAATTTATTTAGTTATTGGTATATACATGATATGAAGTCAATTCAATCATTGCTAGTTCTAAAATGTTTTGAAACAATCTTCGTATTATCGTTATTTTCGTCTATGTGCTTTAAGTTAAAACATGGAAAAGTCATGACTCGAACATTTCTCTTTCTCTGGCCACAATGATAACACTCTGAACTGTTCAAACTCATTTCACACAGACATCTTTTTTAACAGAATCAGATAAAGGATGCTTTCAATTCTGCTGCTTGAACTAAATTTGAACCAAGCTGATAATGTAAAAGAGTCCATTTCTGAATGTGTGCTTCCTGCAGGCATTTCAGGATTACTATTTGCAATAAAGTTGTACATCAAATATCCCTATTTGCCTTCAAATGCAATTAACTCTTAACATCTCAGGTTCCTTTAACTTCACATCCATAGCTATGACCCAAAAGCACAGAGAGTGAGGATAATGCCACCCAATTTCAGTTTGACTCTTGAAACGGGTTAACTTGGGTCAATACATTTTTGGCCATGTACACAAATAGGTTGTGGGAGAGACACAATTATTTTTTTTTGCTTGCAATAGCATCATAAGCACATAGATTCAGAAAATAGACAAAAAATAAATTATAAAAAATAAAGTAAGTGTTTGCACCAAAACATTAGGTCAAAGCACAAATAGAAAGCAAGTGCAAGGGATTGCAAGCAGTAGTCCATCATGTTCCATTGTTGAGGTCATATTAGGTTTGTGCAGGTCAGTTCCCAACCAAGACTGTAGATTTAACCCCAAACAAAGCAAGAGCAGGAATAGCAACAACAAAAAAGTTCTGGAGTAAGTCAATGAGTCAGATAATATCTCTGAAGAATATGGATAGGTGACATAATGCTTAATCAGTGTTTGTAGAGGTCTGATTAAATACAAAAAAACTGGGATGGTGACAAAGCCTGGCAAGTGACTGGAAGAGATATTTTTTTGATTGGAAGAGGTGTAGACAAAGGTTAAAAATGAAAAGGAGGCAAGTGGGTGTTAGATAAGGAGAGAAGAGGAATGAAATATAAAGCCAGGGGAAGGGATATAGAAGGAAGGGGGGTGGGACTGGAAGGGGAAAGAGGTGTGTGGGATAGTGGTAGAAATATGTGTGCATTTGAGTGGGGGAAAGGGGAAGGTGTGAAGGGGGAAGGGGGTGTTACCTAAAATTGGAGAAATCAATATTCAATGTGTAAGATTGTTTCAAGCAGCTTATCTTGTGAACCATGTTTTAAAAAAGGAAAAGTAATGAATTACAAGTTCAAAACCCTCTCACAATAATCATAGAAAATAGGTGCAGGAGTAGGCCATTCGGCCCTTCGAGCCTACACCACCATTCAATATGATCATGGCTAATCATCCAACTCAGTATCCTGTACCTTCTCTCCATACCCCGATCCCTTTAGCCACAAGGGCCACATCTAACTCCCTCTTAAATATAGCCAATGAACTGGCCTCAACTACCTTCTGTGGCAGAGAATTCCACAGACTCACCACTGTGAAAAAAGATCTTCTCATCTCAGTCCTAAAAGACTTCCCCCTTATCCTTAAACTGTGACCCCTTGTTCTGGAGTTCCCCAACATCGGGAACAATCTTCCTGCATCTAGCCTGTCCAACCCCTTAAGAATTTTGTAAGTCTATAAGATCCCCCCTCAATCTCCTAAATTCCAGCGAGTACAAGCCGAGTCTATCCAGTCTTTCTTCATATGGAAGTCCTGACATCCCAGGAATCAGTCTGGTGAACCTTCTCTGTACTCCCTCTATGGCAAGAATGTCTTTCCTCAGATTAGGAGACAAAAACTGTATGCAATACTCCAGGTGTGGCCTCACCAAGACCCTGTACAACTGCAGTAGAACCTCCCTGCTCTTGTACTCAAATCCTTTTGCTATGAATGCCAACACACCATTCGCTTTCTTCACAGCCTGCTGCACCTGCATGCCTACTTTCAATGACTGGTGTACCATGACACCAGGTCTCGATGCATCTCCCCTTTTCCAAATCGGCCACCATTCAGATAATAGTCTACTCTCCTGTTTTGCCACCAAAGTGGATAACCTCACATTTATCCGCATTATATTGCACCTGCCATGCATTTGCGCACTCACTCAACCTATCCAAGACACCTTGCAGCCTCCTCACAGCTAATACTGCCCCCCAGCTTCGTGTCATCCGCAAACTTGGAGATGTTGCATTCAATTCCCTCATCCTGATCATTAAAATATATTGTAAATAGCTGGGGTCCCAGCACTGAGCCTTGCAGTACCCCACTAGTCACTGCCTGCCATTCTGAAAATGACCCGTTTACTCCTACTCTCTGCTTCCTGCCTGCCATCCAGTTCTCTATCCACATCAATACTGAACCCCCAATACCGTGTGCTTTAAGTTTGTAGGCTAATCTCTTATGTGGGACCTTGTCAAAAGCCTTCTGAAAGTCCAGATATAACACAGCCACAGGTTCTCCCTTATCCACTCAACTAGTTACATCCTCAAAAAATTCTATAAGATTCGTCAGACATGATTTACCTTTCGTAAATCCATGTTGACTTTGTCCAATGATTTCACCGCTTTCCAAATGTGCTGCTATCCCATCTTTAATAACTGACTCTAGCATTTTCCCCACTACCGATGTTAGACTAAATGGTCTGTAATTCCCCGTTTTCTCTCTCCCTCCCTTTTTAAAAAGTGGGGTTATATTAGCTACCCTCCAATCCTCAGGAACTACCCCAGAATCTAAAGAAGTTATCACCAATGCATCCACTATTTCTGGGGCTACTTCCTTAAGTACTCTGGGATGCAGCCTATCTGGCCCTGGGGATTTATTGGCCTTTAATCCATTCAATTTATCCAACACCACTTCCCGGCTAACCTGGATTTCACTCAGTTCCTCCATCTCATTTGACCCCCGGTCTCCTGCTATTTCCGGCAGATTATTTATGTCTTCCTTTGTGAAGACAGAACCAAAGTAATTATTCAATTGGTCTGCCATGTCCTTGTTCCCCATGATCAATTCACCAGTTTCTGACTGCAAGGGACCTACATTTGTTTTAACTAACATTTTTTCTCTTCACATATCTATAAAAACCTTTGCAGTCTGTTTTTATGTTCCGTGCCAGTGTGTTTCATAATCTATTTTCCCTTTCCTAATTAAGCACATTGTCCTCCTCTGCTGGACTCTGAATTTCTCCCAGTCCTCTGGTATGGCTACTTTTTCTGGCTAATTTGTATGCTTCATCTTTAGTTTTGATACTATCCTTGATTTCCCCTTGTCATCCACGGATGCACTCTTCCCTGATTTATCCTTTTGCCAAAGTGGGATGAACAATTGTTGTAGTTCATCCATGCAGTATTTAAATGCCTTCCATTGCATATCCACCGTCAACCCTTTAAGAATCACTTGCCAGAATATCTTGGCCAATTCACGCCTCATACCCTCAAAGTTACCTTTCTTTAAGTTGAGAACCCTTGTTTCTGAATTGACAATGTCACTCTCCCTCCTAATGAAGAACTCAACCATATTATGGTCACTCTTGCCCAAGAGGCCACGCACAACAAGACTGCTAACTAACCCTTCCTCAATGCTCAGTACCCAGTCTAGAATAGCCTGCTCTCTGGTTGGTTCCTCTACATGTTGGTTTAGAAAACTATCCCTCATACATTCCAAGAAATTCTCTGCCTCAGCACCCCTGCCTATTTGATTCACCCAATCTATATGTAGATTGAAGTTGCCCATTATAACTGTTTTACCCTTGTTGCACGCAATTCTAATTTAATGTTTGATGCCATCCCCAACTCCACTACTACTGTTAGGTGGCCTGTACACAAGTCCCACTAGTGTTTTCTGCCCCTTAGTGTTTCGCAGCTCTACCCATATCGATTCCACATCCTCCAAGCTAATGTCCTTCCTTTCTATTGCATTAATCTCCTCTCTAACCAGCAACGCTACTCCACCTCCTTTTCCTTTCTGTCTATCCCTCCTGAATATTGAATATCTCTGGATGTTCAGCTCCCAGCCTTGGCCACCCTGGAGCCATGTCTCCATGATCCCAACTATATCATATTCATTAATAACTATCTGCACATTCAACTCATCCACCTTATTACAAATGCTCCTTGCATTGAGGCACAAAGCCTTCAGGCTTGTTTTTACAACACTCTTACCCCTTGTACAATTATGTTGAAAAGTAGCCTTTTTTTGATTTTTGCCCTGCATTTTTCTGCCTGCCACTTTTACCCTTGCTACCTATTGCTTCTACCCTCAGTTTACATCCCTCTGTCTCTCTGCTCATGCTCCCACCCCCTGCCACATTAGTTTAAATCCTCCCTGACAGCACTAGCAAACACACCCCCCCCCCCCCCCAGGGCATTGGTTCCCTTCAAGCCCAGGTGCAGACCGTCCTGTTTGTACTGGTCCCACCTCCCCCAGAACTGGTTCCAATGCCCGAGAAATTTGAATCCCTCCCCCTTGAACCATTTTTCAAGCCACATATTCATCTGCAATATCCTCCTATTTCTACTCTGACTAGCACGTGCACTGGTAGGAGTCCAGAGATTATTACCTTTGAGGTCCTACTTTTAAGTTTATCTCCTAGCTCCCTAAATTCACCTTGTAGGACCTCATCCCATTTTTTACCTATATCATTGGTGCCAATGTGCACCACAACAGCTGGCTGTTCACCCTCCCCCTCCAGAATGTTCTGCAGCCATTCAGTGACATCCCTGACCCTTGCACCAGGGAGGCAACATGCCATCCTGGAGTCTCATTTGCAGCCACAGAAACACCTATCTATTCCCCTTACTATTGAATCCCCTATTACAATAGCCCTTCCACTCTTCTTTCTCCCCTCCTGTGCTGCAAACCAGTGAGCTAAAGGGTTCAGTGAGCTAAAGGTACAGTACAATCATTCAATGTAGCCTGCCAGGAGCTGCAGCTGGACACACTTCCTGCAAACATAGTCACCAGGGATCCCAACCATATCCCTGATCTCCCACATTGCAGGATGAGCAAACCTTGGGGTCAATCTCAAATGACATGGCTTGCCCCTAAATTAAATCAGCTCACACCATAAAAATCTTAATCCTTTAAACTGACCTTTACTAAAAAGCACTGAACCCTTTAGCTCACTGTACCTTTAATGCAAACCAGGTGTTGCACCCAATCAGCTGCTTCCACCAATCAGCCACTTACACCAGAACACTTGTGTGGAATGTTACAGGTTTGGGTTCCTCCTCCTCTTGCTCCAACATATCCTGGGCCTCTGTTAAAACAAAGCCCCACACTCAATTTTTAAACTCACCACCCAGAGACTCCTCCTCTTGCTCCAACATATCCTGGGCCTCTGTTAAAACAAAGCCCCACACTCAATTTTTAAACTCACCACCCAGAGACTCCTCCTCTTGCTCCAACGTCTCCTGGGCCTCTGTTAAAACAAAGCCCCACGCTCAATTTTTAAACTCACCACCCAGAGACTCCTCCTCTTGCTCCAACATCCCCTGGGCCTCGGTTAAAACAAAACCTCATGCTCAATTTTTAAACTCACCACCCAGAGACAACAACATCTCCTGGGCCTCTGTAACAAATAATAACAGAGAACCTTTTAAGCTGAGTGGCCACTTAAACCATGTGCCTGCCTAGGGGCAGTGATTGAGGCCAATCCTGGAAGCTGTTATTTAAGTGTGTCAACTGCAGGCATCTGACAAGCCTGCACTGAGCTAATTAGATCATAGGACACTGATTTGCAGGCATTCATGGGGCAGTTGAATGCTCCAGGCAAGTGCCTTATTCACAACAACCTCAATGATATCTCACATGTTACAGATACTTCAACAGTAATATATATTAGATCCCACATTAAGCACAGGTTTAATGCATATTGGTATTAAATCATTCTTTATGCACGTCTTGTTGCATTTACTCTGCGAGACCCAGATCACAGAACATGAGTGTTAATGAATATCCTTTTTGACAAGTTTGGCCTCCAGCGGAGTCTACCCTAGTTTGTGCCATTCTTCCTGAATATTCATCATCATTGTCAATTAAGTCATACTGCAAAATGGTTTCAAATCTTTTATCTTTCATCACTAGTTTATCTATTCTTGAATATGAAATATATTATTATTTGCACTGATGCATTGCAGTAATGTAAAATCAGGCTGAAATATCCCCAAATGCTGTGTCTGATCTTTTTTTTTACCATTTGGCTCAGTCCAAAGTTTGGATTGAGCATTTAAGAATAGCGCTGAGCAACCCAAAGCTTTTCTAGGTCCCACCAACATAGTATCAATGAAGGACACAATGTGCTGGAGAAATTCAGCAGGTCGGGCAGCATCTCTGTGAACATGGATAGGTGACCTTCTTCAGTCTGAGGAAGATCCTGACCCGAAACATCACCTACCCATGTCCTTCAGAGATGCTGCCTGACTTGCTCAGTTATTCCCGCACTTTGTTATCCTTTCTTTGCAAATCAGCATCTGCAGTTCCTTGTTTCTACATAGTGTCGATGGAATAGCACAGACTGGATGTAGCTCTGCTGAGTTCCAAAAATGTCTGAAAGCAGGTTCATCACCTTTAATGATGATCTGACTTACTGAATAAATAAAACATGACAGGCATAAATAATAAATAATTTGTGAAAATCATCGCAGAAACAATGAGCCAATTTACTTATAATTTAAACTCCAATGTATGCTTCCAATATTGTATTATTAGATAACAATGTGAAATCTTACCAGAAACATGCTGACATGGATAGAAAATTGGTTGGCTGACAGGAAACAACGAGTAGGGATTAACGGGCCCTTTTCAGAATGGCAGGCAGTGACAAGTGGGGTACCGCAAGACTCAGTGCTGGGACCGTAGCTATTTACAATATATAATAATGATTTAGATGAAGGGATTAAAAGTAACATTAGCAAATTTGCAGATAACACAAAGCTGGGTGGCAGTGTGAACTGTGAGGAGGATGCTATGAGGATGCAGGGTGACTTGGACAGGCTGGGTGAGTGGGCAGATGCATGGCAGATGCAGTTTAATGTGGATAAATGTGAAGTTATCCACTTTGGTGGCAAAAACAGGAAGGCAGATTATTATCCAAATGGTGTCAAGTTGGGAAAAGGGGAAGTACAATGGGATCTGGGGGTCCTTGTTCTTCAGTCACTGAAAGTAAGCATGTAGGTACAGAAGGCAGTGAAGAAAGCGAATGGCATGTTGGCCTTCATAACAAAAGGAGTTGTGTATAGGAACAAAGAGGTCCTTCTGCAGTTGTGCAGGGTCCTAGTGAGACCACCCCTGGAGTATTGTGTGTAGTTTTAGTCTCCAAATTTGAGGAAGGACATTCTTGCTATTGAGGCAGTGCATCGTAGGTTCATAAGGTTCTCTGCCGGTTCTCGTGATGCTTTCAGGATGGCGGAACTGTCATATGTTGATAGAATGGAGCGGCTGGGCTTGTATACTGTGAAATTTAGAAGGATGTATAGGGATCTTATTGAAACATATAAGATTATTAAGGGTTTGGACACACTAGAGGCTGGAAACATGTTCCCGATGTTGGGGGAGTCAAGAACCAGGGTCCACAGTTTAAGAATAAGGGGTAAGCCATTTAGAATGGAGATGAGGAAATACTTTTTCACACAGAGAGATAACGGAGTCGTAATAAGGTGGACGAGTTGAACGTGCAGATAGATATTAATGATTATGATATAGTTGGGATCACGGAGACATGGCTCCAGGGTGACGTAGGCTGGGAGCTGAACATCCAGGGATATTCAATATTCAGGAGGGATAGAGAGAAAGGAAAAGGAGGTGGGGTAGCGTTGCTGGTTAGAGAGGAGATTAACGCAATGGAAAGGAAGGGCATTAGCTTGGAGGATGTGGAATCGGTATGGGTAGAGCTACAAAACACTAAGGGGCAGAAAACGCTGGTGGGTGTTGTGTACAGGCCACCTAACAGTAGCAGAGAAGTTGGGGATGGTATCAAACAGGAAATTAGAAATGCGTGCGACAAAGGCAAAACAGTTATAATGGGTGACTTCAATCTACATATAGATTGGGTTAATCAAATTGGCAGGGGTGCTGAGGAAGAGGATTTTTTGGAATGTATGCGGGATAGTTATCTAAATCAACATGTAGAGGAACCAACGAGAGAGCAGGCTATTTTAGACTGGGTTTTGAGTAATGAGGAAGGGTTAGTTAGCTGCCTTGTTGTACGTGGCCCCTTGGGCAAGAGTGACCATAATATGGTTGAGTTCTTCATTAGGATGGAGAGTGACATTGTTAATTCAGAAACAATGGTTCTGAACTTAAAGAAAGGTAACTTTGAGGGTATGAGACGTGAATTGGCCAAGATTGACTGGCAATTAATTCTAAAAGGGTTGACGGTGGATATACAATGGAAGACATTTAAAGACTGCATGGATGAACTACAAAAATTGTTCATCCCAGTTTGGCAAAAGAATAAATCGGGGAGGTAGTGCATCCGTGGATAACAAGGGAAATCAGGGATAGTATCAAAGCAAAGGATGATGCGTACAAAGTAGCCAGAAAAAGCAGCATACCAGAGGACTGGGAGAAATTCAGAGACCAGCAGAGGAGGACAAAGGGCTTAATTAGGAAAGGAAAAATAGATTATGAAAGAAAACTGGCAGGGAACATAAAAACTGACTGCAAAAGTTTTTATAGATATGTGAAGAGAAAGAGGTTAGTTAAAACAAATGTAGGTCCCTTGCAGTCAGAAACAGGTGAGTTGATCATGGGGAACAAGGATATGGCGGACCAATTGAATAACTACTTTGGTTCCGTCTTCACTAAGGAAGACATAAATAATCTGCCGGAAATAGCAGGGGACTGTGGGTCAAAGGAGGAATTGAGTGAAATCCAGGTCAGTCGGGAAGTGGTGTTGGGTAAATTGAATAGATTAAAGGCCGATAAATCCCCAGGGCCAGATAGGCTGCATCCCAGAGTACTTAAGGAAGTAGCTCAGGAAATAGTGGATGCATTAGTGATAATCTTTCAAAACTCTTTAGATTCTGGAGTAGTTCCTGAGGATTGGCGGGTAGCAAATGTAACCCCTCTTTTTAAGAAGGGAGGGAGAGAGAAAAAGGGGATTACAGACCAGTTAGTCTAACATCGGTAGTGGGGAAACTGCTAGAGTCAGTTATTAAAGATGGGATAGCAGCACATTTGGAAAGTGGTGAAATCATTGGACAAAGTCAGCATGGATTTACAAAAGGTAAATCATGTCTGACGAATCTTGTGGAATTTTTCGAGGATGTAACTAGTAGCGTGGATAAGGGAGAACCAGTGGATGTGGTATATCTGGACTTCCAGAAGGCTTTCGACAAGGTCCCACGTAAGAGATTAGTATACAAACTTAAAGCATACGGTATTAGGGGTTCAGTATTGATGTGGATAGAGAACTGGCTGGCAAACAGGAAGCAAAGAGTAGGAATAAACGGGTCCTTTTCACAATGGCAGGCAGTGACTAGTGGGGTACCGCAGGGCTCAGTGCTGGGACCCCAGCTATTTACAATATATATTAATGATCTGGATGAGGGAATTGAAGGCAATATCTCCAAGTTTGCGGATGACACTAAGCTGGGGGGCAGTGTTAGCTGTGAGGAGGATGCTAGGAGACTGCAAGGTGACTTGGATAGGCTGGGTGAGTGGGCAAATGTTTGGCAGATGCAGTATAATGTGGATAAATGTGAGGTTATATACTTTGGTGGCAAAAACAGGAAAGCAGACTATTATTTAAATGGTGGCCGATTAGGAAAAGGGGAGATGCAGCGAGACCTGGGTGTCATGGTACACCAGTCATTGAAAGTAGGCATGCAGGTGCAGCAGGCAGTGAAAAAAGCGAATGGTATGTTAGCTTTCATAGCAAAAGGATTTGAGTACAGGAGCAGGGAGGTTCTACTTCAGTTGTACAGGGTCTTGGTGAGACCACACCTGGAGTATTGCGTACAGTTTTGGTCTCCAAATCTGAGGAAGGACATTATTGCCATAGAGGGAGTGCAGAGAAGGTTCACCAGACTGATTCCTGGGATGTCAGGACTGTCTTATGAAGAAAGACTGGATAGACTCGGTTTATACTCTCTGGAATTTAGGAGATTGAGAGGGGATCTTATAGAAACTTACAAAATTCTTAAGGGGTTGGACAGGCTAGATGCAGGAAGATTGTTCCCGATGTTGGGGAAGTCCAGGACAAGGGGTCACAGCTTAAGGATAAGGGGGAAATCCTTTAAGACCGAGATGAGAAAGACTTTTTTCACACAGAGAGTGGTGAGTCTCTGGAACTCTCTGCCACAGAGGGTAGTTGAGGCCAGTTCATTGGCTATATTTAAGAGTGAGTTGGATGTGGCCCTTGTGGCTAAGGGGATCAGAGGGTATGGAGAGAAGGCAGGTACGGGATACTGAGTTGGATGATCAGCCATGATCATATTGAATGGCGGTGCAGGCTCGAAGGGCTGAATGGCCTACTCCTGCACCTAATTTCTATGTTTCTATGAGTCAAGGGATATGGGGAGAAGGCAGGAACGAGGTACTGATTGTGGATGATCAGCCATGATCACGCTGGCTCAAATGGGCCGAATGGCCCACTCCTGGACCTATAGTCTGTCACAAGCTCTGTGCTGATTCACAGCCAAAATTGTTTATAATATTCATGCTTTGTGATACAAAGCTACAGCAAACATCAGCCATTAGCTGCACCATATCAGATTCACCCTTCAACTCACTGCAGAATGATGGCCATATTTACACAGTTAAAGCCAAACTCTGTTTCAGCAAATTGTCATTCACTTATTTTTATATAATCCTACTTAGCATTTATCTATATGTGACCACAGAATTTAGCTCTACAAAATGAAGAGAGTGAATTACTTTTCAATTCACCGATGTTCAAGACAACATTGTATAGGTTAAAATTTTAATAATTTGAAAGTCAAAGGAACACCAGAAATGTGATGGTAAGAATTTCAACTGAAATGAGAGAAGAGATGAAAAGAGAAGTCAGACTCTGTTAGCTGAGTTATTAGACGACAGCAATAGCAAAATGTGGAATAATGACAGAGATTAAATATAAATTGTGCTTGAGTACTTTTATGTCCTTGAATTTAACTTTGATTATATTGACATTGCTAATAATCTTTGTTTAAATTCATAATATGATATTGTGTTAACTGGTAATGTAAGAATCTATTTTATGTCTTCCCGTAAACATCTCTTACTTTAAGTGCAAAGGATAAGGTGGGCTGCACGTTGGCGCAGCAGTAGAGTTGCTGCCTTACCGCACAGGAGACCTGGGTTCTATTCTGACTACAGGTTTTGTCTCTACAGAGTTTGTACGTTCTCCTTGTGACCGCGAGGGTTTCTCTGGGTGCTCCAGTTTCCTCCCACACTCCAAATATGTACAGGATTGTAGGTTAATTGGCTATGGTAAAATTGAAAATTGTCCATAGTGGGTAGGCCAGTGTTAGTGTACGGGGTACACAAAATGCTGGAAAAACTCAGCGGGTGCAGCAGCATTTATGGAGCGAAGGAGATAGGCAATGTTTCGGGCCGAAATCTTTCTTCATCCCGAATCTTAGTGTACGGGTGATTGCTGGTCGGAGCGGACTCGGTAGGCTGAAAAGTCTAAAGTCTAAAGACTAATAATTTAACTTACATCAGAATATGTTATTAAATGCTCTGTGTGTGAAGGAAACTCAACTTATTAAGACTGTTTTGCTGGAAGTTCAGTTTGAGTCTTATCACATGGAGTAAAAAGCTCATTCATCTGAGCTTGCAATTAATTTCTAATATCTGCTTCACAGTTAACTATGTATTTATTGTTTTACAACATCATGAGCTGAAGATTATAGAAGCAGGTGCTTACTATGAACCATACTTCAGTCCCCCTTGTTTGTCTATGATAGGTTAAGAAATACACAACTCATAATGCAACTCAACTTAGAGATACAGTGCAGAAACAAGTTTTTTGTCCCACCGGGTCCGCACTGACCTGCGATCCCCGCACATTAACACTTTCAAACACATACTAGGGACAATTTGCAATTATACCAAGCCAATTTACCTACAAACCTGTATGTCTTTGGAGTGTGGGAGAAAACTGTAGATCTCGGAGAACACCAGCATCTGTAGTCAGGATCGAACCCGGGTCTCCGTCGTTGCAAGTGCTGTAACGTATTAAACACAGAGTAAACTGATTCAGAGTCAAGTTTCCTCTAAATTCTGCAATTTATTAATATCTTTGTTAATGTAGAAATTTGAAGTCAATACCCTGGGATGGAAATAACCAGTTAGCAAACTATTATCTGAAGGTGTGATGCTATTGGCAATCATGTGTCGGGATAAAAACAGGTTGATTGTGTTTTCCATTGACTATAGCATTGCCCCAATAAACAGCAAGACAGTGACCAAGATGTTGCCATTAAGCCACAGTCCAGGAGACTGTTGGCATGGGCCTGTAATCAGGTGCCCAGACGTGGCGACGAAGGTCGAGAAGCCAAAGCAAAGAAGTGGATGCCAAATAACCGAACGGAAACGACGCTGAAAAGCCAAATAACCGAAAGGGTGTGATGCCTAAAAGCCAAATAACCGAAAGGCACAACGGCGAAAGGCCAACTCACCGAACGGATGCAACGCCGAAAAGCCAAATAACAGACATGACGTCGCTGGGGGCGGGACTTGTCAGCGATTGGTCCAGAACCCCGTGTCCATCACATCACTGGCCAGGGGAGACGGGAGGGTGGGATCATTTTTCCCACACAAACCGCCCGGGGCTGGAGGGTGAATGGGCACTCTGAAGTTGTGCACCAAGGTGTAAGCGGCTAAAGGAGCGCATCCCTCGGGACAGCCCCCACCGGGGTCAGCGCTGTCTGGCCACGGCTGCCCTCCGCCTCATTCCCCCATGCGGCCCCCCCCGGCCGCGGAGATAGATGGCCCGGGGCACTGGCAGCCATAGTAAGTGTCCCTTTCTCTTTGCTCGCTCTCTCTCTTGGCATTCCTGGAATCATTTGGAATTTGCAAAGACAACTGCAGCTGCAGTCCCTTCCTGTTGAATACTTCGGCATCTCGACCTTTGACGCCACGTCCGCACATGCTCCAATCAAAAGGCGTAATCAAAATAACTAATCTAAATAAATGGAGTGAAAATATTCTGGAGGATTTTTGGACATTATTCATATTATTCCCCAGGTAAAGGACATTTTTAAGAAATGTGGGGAATAAATTGGATACATTTCCAAATGTTATTCAGAGCTGATCTGCACTTATTGGCTGTTGAGAAGCCAACAGAGGCTTCTTCGCTGCCCATTTATCTCAATAGTTTTATTTTTCCAGGCAATACTGACATTGCAAAGATTAGCTGGACAAGTCAATAGATGACCACTACTGCCTGGTTGCCTCTAGGTAGAGCCAGTCCTCACTGCTTACAACCAGCCAGGACCTCTTAGAAAGGAAATGCAATGTGACCATGACAGAGCTGGCAGACATACAAGAAGTGAACCTGATATGGCAAACTGTGGAGAATGGTGCCACAAGGGAGAGATTATGTTCCATCGCTTCCACATGCAATACTGGATGCATTTAGGGGAGGAAGTAAAAAAAAGATTTTTGTTTAATATAGTTTAGGGATACAGTGCGTAAACAAGCCCTTCGGCCCACCAAGTCCGTGCCATCTGGTGATCCCCGCACACTAACACAATCCTACACCACACTAGGGACAATATACAATCTTACCAAAGCCAATTAGCCTACAAACCTCTACATCGTTGGAGTGTAGTTGGAAGTAAGAGCATCTGGAAAACACCCACACACGTCAGAGGAGAACATACACACAGCACCAGTAGCCAGGATTGAACCCTGGTTTCCCTGTACCCCTGTAAACCCTGATCTCTGATACTCCAAACTGGTGCTGTAAACTCCATACACACTGGTTTCCCTGTACCCCTGTAAACCCTGGTCTCTGGTGCTTCAAACTCCGTGCACACAGAACCTGTAGCCAGGATCGAACCCTGGTCTCTGGTGCTGTCAGGCATCAATGCTACCGCTGCGCCACCATGTTGTCCTAAAATGTTCTATAACTGAAGGAGACCAGGAAACCACCAGACACTTGCTCAGAAGTCAGAAAGACGAAAAGCAAAGTTATGTTAAAATAACATTATTGTATAACCTACAATCAAATTAAAACGTGAAGGAATGACATTCCAGACTTATATGTTAATTTTCAATGCTAGCGATTTATGAACTATAATTCAGCTAAAGTGTACAGTTTAGTTTACAGATGAATTGACAAACCTTAAGGATGTATAGTGGACAAGTTGAGCAATTCTCTTTTTTCATAGCATGCTGAGGCCAAATATCTGGGCAAGATGCTGTGGTGGCAAAACATTTGGAGAGGCAAAATAATTCTGAATTTGCTTTTTTGATTTCTTTACTTAATCATCCACATGTACTTGCAGACTCTAATTTACACTTTATTGACAATGTGCATAGTGGTCTTCCTGTTAGACTTCCTGCAAAAATCTAAGAAAATTATAAATTGAATTTATCATTAACTTTGCTTTCACAACAAGTCCAAAAGAACCCCCCCTCCCCCTTAATTTTAGTTCTAGTTTCAGAAATGCATCATGGAAACAGGCCCTTCGGCCCACCATGTCCACACCAACCATTGATCACCCATTCACACTAATTATCCCACAATACAGTAGGTGCAATTTACAGTGGCCAATTTACCTACATGTCTTTATCTTTGGATATGGGAAGAAACTGGAGCAGCAAGAAGAAATCCACGTGGTCACAGAGAGAACGTGCAAACATCACACTGACATCACCCGAGGTCATGATCGGACCTGGGACTCTGGCGCCGTGAGGCAGCAGCACTACGACTGCGCCACTGTGCCGCCCCAGTTACATTAATTTGACATATTTTAAATGTATCTTTTTGATCCTACACCAATTTTGGTACAAAGTAGAACTTGTTGGGATAAGAAAAAAATGGCGCTATTGTTACACAATGAGAGAAGATTATTCCACAACACCATAGCTGTCATTTCCAACTGAATCAGCGGCATAAACACTGAGGAGCAGAATGACCTACCAGACTGTGCAAAATCTCCATAAAAAATTAAAAAGTGAAACAGTGTATTTTTTGTTGCTGATTGCAAGCAGGGTTTGTCAACATACCCAGGAGATGCTGTTAACAATGTTCAGATCCTTCTTTTGTACCAGCCAACCGATACATTTTGCTCAGGGAAAAACAATGACCCTAAGGAAACCAAACAGATATTAACGGCTCATTCAGCATGGCAGAAACTGGTGACCCTTGAAAGACAAACACACAACTTAGAAACCCAGCTGCTAATTATATAAACATACACTGATTAGAATACTATTTATGATTCATCTTACTTGTTTGATAAGATACTTAAGCCACAAAGTCCTTGCACCCTTCTTGGGTCCCAGAACACCTCACAGATAAGGACGCAAGTTATTTCTTATCTGCCTCCACTTCTTCTGTAAACTATACATCATTCCATATTTGCTGATGTGTGCATGCAGACGGTACACGATGTCAGAACAGACTTCCAAAGATTTTGGCAGATGACATTCATGCAAAATATATAATAATGTTATTGTCATGAAAAATCAGAGAGCTAGGAATTTTTGTGCACTGTCAAATTAATCATAGCGCCATCCATTTTGTTGAAAATAAAGCCTAGGGTTACAATTGCAGCTGTCATATAAATTTGATTGCTATCGGGCGAATGAGGGGAGATGGATCTCTCCTCTCAGCAGATCGCTTAAGTGGCATTAACAGGAACCATAGGAATGCACATCTTGAAACCATTTTGCTTTCCTGACCGAAGCAAATGCAGCAGCAGAACTTAAACACATTGGTGTAATATTATTAATTGAATGAATATTAATTACACAATGATTTTTAATACCACTTTATAAAACATTCTGGTGAAAAATTAAGACTAGAATCACTGTATTTTTCAGCACACTGAACTTAGGCTCGTGCTAAAAAATAGTGATACTAGTCTTAATCATAGAGAGACTGCCCTTCAGCCCACTGAATCAGTGCCTAGTTAAGCTAGCTACACTCCGCTTCTCCTCTACCTCATTATGGACATCGGCCTTTGTGACAGGAACTGTTGTGCTGTAATGCTGAGAACTATATTCTGCACTATGTATCTTTCCCTTCGCTCTACCTATTACACTTGGCTTGGCTTGACTGTATTTATGTACAGTATCTGATTTGTTTGCATAGCATGCAAAAACAAAGCTTTTCACTGTATCTCGATATGTGTGACGACAATAAACCTAAATCAACCATTATCTGCCATACAAACTAATCCCACATTCATTCTTTTAAAAAATATATTCATTCCTCATTTCCTACTCCTCGGAGATTCTACCACTCACTTAGATAATAGGAGCAATTTACAGTGGCCACTTAACCCATCGACCCGCACCACATCGGTTTGTGGGAGGAAATCAGAGTACCAAAATGATACTTCCCACACAGTGACAGGAAGAAACCGCAAATTCCACAGACACAACATCCAAGGTCAGGATTGAACCTGAGTCTCTGGAGTTGTTTGTGAGGAAATGGCTTTCCTAACTGAGCCACTGAGTTGTCCTACTGTTTCACTGTTCAGCACCTTCAAACAATGACGTTCTCTGGATTATTCCCAAGTGCCATGTGCTAGTGAGGGTAGGAACAAGAAGATAGGATCGATGAATGGATGGCTGAGAGGTTGGTGCAGGGGGAATGGATTTTCATTTATGGACCATTGGCATCTCTTCTCGGGCAGAGATGTCCTGCAAAATAGGGATGCGTTACAGCTGGAGGTGTTCCAGTATCCTGGAAGGTAGGTTTCCCAGTGCTACCCGGATGTGTTTGAATTAGATTGCAACCATGGGAAGCTAGAGACGAAATTGACGGATACTGGCTGAAATATACGTACAAATCATCATTAAACGTGGGCGAGGTGCCGGAATACTGGAGGTGGCTAATGTTGCACCTCTGTTTATGAGGTTTGCAAGGAAATGCCTGGGAACTATAGACCAATAAGCCTAACCTCTGTGCTAGGCAGATTAATGGAATGGCTTTTGAGGGATAAGATACCTACATTTCGATAGACAGGGGGTGATTAGGGATAGTCAGCATGGTTTTGTATATGGGAGGCCATGTCAAACGAATCTGATTGACCAAAACGTTGTAGTCATTATCAATGTGGACTTCAGTAGGCATTTCATAAGGTTCCGCATGGTGGGCTACTCTGGAATTTTAGATCGCATGGGTTCCAGGGAAGCCAGCTGACTGGATAGAGAATTGGCTTCATGGAGGTAGCAGAGGGTGATGGTGGAGGATTGCTTTTCAGACTGGAGGCCTGCGATTCATGGTGTGCCTTAAGGATTGGTGCTGGACCCTTTGCTGTTCATGGTTTATATCAATTTGGATGCGAATGTGCAAGGCATAATTAGTAAGTTTGCAGATGACACTAAAGTGGGCGGTATCATAAATAGCAAAGATAATTATAAAAAGTCTTGATTAACTGGACAAGTGGGCTGCAGAATGGTTAATGGTGTTTCATCATCCCGGCGAGTGGGCCTGAGCGGCGAGCCGCCCGTAGCAGCGACTGCGGAGGGTTCTGGAGGCCCTGACCATGGCTGAACATCAGGAACATTGGAGGAAGATGACTGACTTTGGTGCCTTCCCTCACAGTGGGAAACGTTTCGATTCTGCTGTGTGGGGATCTTTTATGTTGGACTCTATTTGTGTGTTGTGTTCTTTAATTTACTGTATGGCTGTATGCAAAAACAAATTTCAGACCTCGGTCTAACAATAAAATGCCACCGTATCGTATCGTATTAATGTGGTTAAGTGCGATATGCGGCATGTTGAGAAATAAAACCAGGGTAGGACTGACAAAATGAATGGGAGGGGCCTGGGGTGTAGTGTAGATCTGAAGGATGCATAGGGTGGTCAAAAAGGCTTTCGGTACATTGGCCTTAATCAGTCAGGGTATTGTGTATAGAAGCTGGGACATCATATTACAGTTATACAAGATGTTAGTGAGGCAGCATGTGGAGTATTGTGTTCATTTTTGTCATCCTGCTATAGATAGGATGTTATTAAGCAGACAGAGTGCAGAGATGATTTGTGATGATATTGCCAGGACTTGAGAGTTGTAGGGAGAGGTTTGGCAGAGCAGGCCAGGTAGTATAATAACATGTAAAGAACAGGTACATAGATAAGTTCAGAGGGAAATGGGCTAAACGTGGGCAGGTGGAATTAGCATAGATTAGGCATCTTGGTTCTCATGAACAAATTGGGCCAAAGGGCCTGCATCCGTGCTGTATGACTCTCTGACTCTCTGCCTCTAAAATGAAATGCATGTGTTAACTCAATTGCAAATGAGGATTTGATGGTGTGTTTTAATCTTATTATTACAGATCTTACACTAGCATGAGACAATTTGTTATTTGGCCATAGATTTGTGGAGATAGAGAGAGAGGGTTTCATCTTATTTGATTAAAAGTATTATTTTAAACCATGCAAAGCAATTTTTAGTAATGTCGAGAGTCAGATTGAGGAGAGAATAGCGTGAAGTATGAAAATTAAATTCATGCCAACAAATGCAAAGAATCTCAGAAGACTTGCTCAGTTGTAAGAACCAGTTTAAAAATGGTTGGGATCCATAATGTACATCTGTTCATAATTTTATGCATTTATGAGTTATCTTGAAATCATCTGCAGCGATTAAGTGAGCTTAGGAAGGCTTATAAATAGTTTCATAATTTGGAGCTCAGGAGTGCAATTTAAAATTAAAGGACAATCAAGAATTCTGTGTAAACCTAATTTGCATGGAGCTGCCGCAAAGCTCTTTGTGATATTTTCATCTGCTACATATTCATGCTTCCTTTTTTTAATGAATAAATTTATTTCCATACCCAGTTCATAATTTTTACAGAGCGTTTTAAAATATTTATATTTGATCAGTGTGATCTGACGCACCTCGCTGTGGCTTATTTACTCCCTCAGAACTGTTATACCTGTGAAAAATTATGCTTTATATAATTTTGGATATATTGTATTCCGGAAAATGTTTACATTTTTTAAATTTGAGCAGGTATGAATGTATGAACATAGAATTCTCCAATTTTTGTTAACTAACCTGTAAACACAGTTATCTATCTGTCTGTCAGTCTCTGTCTGTCTGTCTGTCTGTCTGCCTGTCTGTCTGTCTGTCTGTCTGTCTGTCTGTCTGTCTGTCTGTCTGCCTTCCTACCTATCTGCCTACCTATCTGTCCATCTATTCGTCTGTCTATCTATCTAGCTATCTATCTATCTATCTATCTATCTATCTATCTATCTATCTATCTATCTATCTATCTATCTATCTATCTATCTATCTATCTATCTATCTGTCTATCTGTCTATCTGTCTATCTGTCTATCTGTCTGTCTATCTATCTGTCTGTCTATCTGTCTGTCTGTCTATCTGTCTATCTGTCTATCTGTCTATCTGTCTATCTGTCTATCTGTCTAACTGTCTATCTGTCTATCATTCACCAGGCTTTGAGCTGCCCCTCCTCTCTTGCAGATCCGCCCAACCCCCGCCCCCCCATCACAATCTGTCTGAAGAAAGGTCCCGACCCAAAACACCACCCTTCCAAGTTCTCCTGAGATGCCACCTGATCCACTGAGTCACTGCAACACCTTGTGTCCTTTTTTAATAAACCAATATTGTAGATTGGTTATTTCCTATTAACCCATATTCTAACCCATATTGCTGCCCGCAGTCAACCGGCGTGGCTGGTCGGATAAACAACACAACACCCCACTCGCAATCCGCCCATAGTTCCTGGATCGCGACAAACTGGTGTTACAGGATGGGATTATAGCCAAGGGCCACAAGGCAGTTGTCCCGCCTGTCCTCCGGGACAAGTACTTCGACGCCGTCCACAGGGGCCACATCGGCGTGGAGGCAACCTTACAACGGGCACAAAGCATGTTTTACTGGCCTGGTATGACCAAGTACATACATGACAAAACTGAAGTCTGCGTCGTCTGCAAAAGCCTGATGCCACACCAGCAGAAGCAGCCCTTACTGCCGCACCCGGTTCCTCCTCTACCTTGGTCCACGTTAGCCACCTATATATTCGAATGGCATGGGAAACACTATCTGGTTCTTGTCAACTTTTATTCGGGCTGGTTTGACATCGATCTACTCCAAACCGTCACATCTGAAGTGGTTATTGAGAAGTGCAGCGCCATTTCTCTGTGCATGGCTCCACTGCACGCCTTCTGTCCGACAACGGCAGTCAGTTCACCAGCCAGCTTTTCAAAAACTTTGCAAAATGATGGGACTTTCGACATATTACGAGCAGCCCTGAGTTTCCGCAGTCCAACGGACTCGCCGAACGAGCCGTCCGAAGCGCTAAACAACTAATGGAGCACTCATACCTTGCAAAAGCGGTAGTCTACCTAGACCTGCTCAATTTAAGGAACATTGCAAGGGATACCGTACTAGGTTCCCCAGCCCAGCGACTGATGTCCATTATGCTAATTGCCTCTCTCCACATGTATTCACTGTGAAGGTGTGTTTGTGATTACAATGTATAATGTGCCGCCAAATGAACGTGAAGAATAAAGGGCCTGTACTACTTGGCCATCATTTGCGCGCCAATTACGCAACCTCCAAAAATGTGGTAGTTGTGTTGTGACGCACGGGTAGTGTGTGGGATGGGCGAATGAAGAGGCGTGGAGGAGTGTGGAATTGCGCTGGTATCGTGCGGCGCTCCAGGATTTTGTGCTGCACGAAATCCTCGCGTGCCACTTGCGTGACATATCGCGTACGCACGCTGACGCATTGGGTACGCACGCTGATGCATTGGCATCGCACGCTGGCGTCCCGGCCTCACACGTGTATCGTGTGGTGACGCATGGTTGCGTCACCGTGCTTAACCAATGTGTCGCCGCGTGCCGCAGGGTATTCTAATTACATCACGTGCACCAGACGGCATGATGACGCGTGAATTGGGCATGATGTCACGCATTACGATGCGTCAACCTATTTTACATATGATGCGTAAATGAGGCGAAAATGACGGCCAGGTGGGACAGGCCCTTTATTCTTTACAACACTATGGCACTCAGCCTTTGAGTTTGCATCCATTCACTTTAATTGTCGACTTCCTACAAATTCTCACCTATAAATATTCTCTCCTCTATTGTAGTGCTGTATTTGAAACAGTGGAGTGGTCGCTCTAAGGTGGCTCTGATGGGTTGTTCCATTTCCCTGTTATTTTTCATCTTACACGAATGTCAGTCCTAACAACCTGTGAAATTGTGCCAATGTAGTCAGGCATGCTGATGTCTGTGAATATAGTGGTGAGAGATCTACTGTATATCCAATGAGCAATGCTGTTTATCACTTCCACAACCCAGTGGAACAGTTCTAAGGCAAGCTGTCAGATCGTGAAACTTGATTACAATCCCTGCAGGCAAACCCAAAATCCCTTGAGTTTCACATCTTGTAGCAGGCCAGATGCATCTTCCCTCTGTTAATATATCACATTGCCCATACAAACCTACCAGCTCTAAGGACCTCTTCTGTATTTCTGACTAATTTACAAGCTATTGGCAATGTCTAACCACTTCCCCCCACCACCATTTCCCAAACATCAGTTATTGGATCCAGATGCCACTGTCAAGATTGGTATTTATTGCTGGTGCCTGATAAATCTAGATAGGCTGGTGATGAATCCCCACCATTGACCTGTTCAGTGCCACCCCCGAGTATACGTGGGTCATGGCCTATAGTGAAACAAAAGGGGTGGAAGTTTGCAACCTTCACGTGGTCCGCCCTGTTTCGACTAATGCAATCAACTCGACGCGCACAAACGGAAGATCAAATAGAGCAAGTTGTCCAACAACTTTAGGCTGTGCATGCCACATGAAAGAAGAAGAAGAGTGAAATAAAAAACTTGGCAGCGAACAGGTGAACAATGGTGCAGGTAAAGTTCCAGATTTGAGATTTGGAAACAATGTAGGAACATAAAAACATATAAAATAGGTGCAAAAGTAGGCCATTTGGCCCTTCAAGCCATCACTGCCTCATGATGTACTCAGAATGGAGTGTGATCTCCAGTTGATTCAGCCCAGCAAACATTCAGCAAAAAGGTGGATGGTTATAAACCCATTTCCTGAAGCTGAGTGTAATTGAGGAATTACACCAACAATATATTAGGAGGTGTACAACACAACATTTCTTCAGTATTATTAATTAAGTAAAAATGATTAAGCTTGTTGTTAAAGATTTTCTAATGAGTTACTGAAGGAAGGACAGCTGGTTTTCTTTCGTTGAATCTGAATATGTTATTGTGTTCACTGTGTAGCGGCACCTCGTGGTGAAGCTGTGTATTCAGAACCGTCATCATAGGTCTGGACTGTCACGTGACCGTGGGTTCCTTCGTGGGCTTTTCAGTATGTTCAGTAGCTAGTGCTCCTCACGACGACAGGAGCTTCGATCGTTTATTCCTGACCAAGTACACGTGTAGTTCGAGTGTTGTTTCGCTAATAAAGAACATTTTGCTCCACCTGCCTGGTCTCACTACAACTGTATGATTTTTCATGGTAAAATGACATATCTCACATTCAAGTTGAATATGTATCGGAAGGAAGAAGGATTATGAGCAAGATTCTGGAGCAGATCTCAGAATTCTAGACAAAAAGGTGACTCAATCTCAAAATTCACTGGACAGATGTAGTAAGTCAAATATAACAGTGAAATTTATCAGCCAAAGAGGAGGAAAAGATTTTGATTCACATTGAGATTTCGTTTATGGCCATATCCTACTGGTGCAATGAAATTCCTTGTTCACATGAAGCTCCTAGAATATATACTGTACATGATAATGATAGAAACAACAATAAACACAATGATGAATACTAAAAAGTGGAATGGCGCAGGATTGTAGTGTAATTTGAAGTATTGCAAAAATAATAGACACCCTAAAAATACCCTTTTACCCAAGGGAATCAAGAACCAGAGAACATAGGTTTAAGGTCGGTGGGGGGCGCTGCAAGCCGGCAGCCCTGTCAGCAGCGTGTTAGTCTTTTGAACTTTTTTAATTTGTTTTCGTGTGTTTGAAAGTACATTTTTAATGTTTCTTTGTGTGTCTTGTGGGGGGTGGTGTGGGGGGGTATGGGGGAAACCCTTACACAGAGAGGTGACTTTTTACAGGTCGCCTCTCCCATGGCCTAACAACGAGGATCGGGCGGCCTTTCCCGGAGACAGTCCGGCTTCAATGGCGGGCGCAACGCGGACTCTCGGCGTGGAGCGGGCGAGCCCTTGCCGGGGCTCGCCGGAGGGGAGCGCTCCGTTTTGCTGGCCCACGGCAGCCGGCAGCCTGAAGCCGGGGTCTGCGGCGTTCCAGCTGGCGTGGCGTCCGCAGCCTGGGAGAAGAAGAAGCTTCGACTCCGACTGCCGGCCCGCGGCCTACTTCTAGCAGGGGCGCGCCGTGGACTTACCATCACCCTGGAGAGGAGCTTCGAAGGCCGGCCCTGCGGTCTGCGGTGCTTCTGGCTACGGCGCGGCAGGGACCTTAAAACTTCGACCGCCAGCCTGCGGCCTACCCCAACCTGAAGCCGCGGTCTCCTGGTGGGGAAGAGCCGATTCTGGGCTTACCTGAACGTTTACCTGTCTGTACATCTGGACGTCGGCAGCGACGGCTGTGGAGGGTTGAGATCCCGACCACGGGGGAAAATGGAGTAGGTTGACCAATTTTTGTGCCTTCCACCACAGTGATGAATGCTGTGGTGCATGTTTATGTTAACTTTTTAGTGTGTTTTGGGTGTTCTTTATCATTGTACCGCTGCTGGCAAATTCATTTCACTTGCACTTTATGTGCAATGTGACGAATAAAACCGTATTGTATTGGTGTATTGTAGGTGAGAAAGACCTTTTCACTATGAGGATGGTGCATATATGGAATGAACTGCTAGAGGACACAGTTGAGCCAGCTACCATAACAGCATTTAAAAGACACTAGGATAGGTGCATGGATAGGAAAGATTTAGAGAGAGATGGGCCAAACGCAGGCAAATGGGATTATTTTAGATGGGGCATCATGGTCAGAATAGATGAGTTGGGCCAAGGACCTGTATACATGCTGTATGATTCAATGACTACAACACTAAAATTATAATGGAATCAGTCTATAATGTTAAAACCAAATGAGGAGAGTGAGAATGTGTTGGCAGCATCTCCGAGAAGGAGATGAGAAAACTGATTGCTTCAAAAGTCTGATAGCATTGGGGAAGAAGCTGTTCTGAAATCTGCATGCCCGGGCTTTCAAGCGTCTGTAACTGTTCCCAGATAATAGAAAAGAGAAAATGGAATGGCCAGGATGGCAGGCATCCTTGGCAATACTTCCAACCTTCCTGATGCACTTCACCATGAAGATGGACTGGATGGAACATGTGAGAAGCCTCTTATGGTCTAGGTTGTGCTCACTACTCTCTGTAGGTTCAAGTGATCGACAAACAGACCAGTTGCCAAACCAGGCAGACATGCACCCTGTACTTTCTATAGCTTATCTGTAGAAGTTTAAGACAATCCGTGTGACCATGCTGTATCCTATCAGATGCTGAAGAAAGTAAACCTGCTGTCACACTTTTTTGATCACTGCAAACCTTTAAGGGACCAGGTTATCCTGCTGATGATATGGATGCCAAGGAAGTTGAAATGGTTGTCCATTTCTACAGTGGTTCCGTTGATGAAGACAGGGTCATGTTGACCTTACACCCTGCCCGTAGCCTGGTGGATGGACCACCGAGACCAACTCAGCAGACGGGCCACCGAGAGCAACCGGGCGGGGTGCCGCCGAGAACAAAGAGGGATCCAGCCGAGAACTAAGAAGGACCCGGCGGAGGAGGGGAATGGGTGGGGCGGTTGGGGTGAAGTCTGCTGGAATATTTTACCAAATTGTAAACTAAAACAAAGAATTGCACTGTACCTAGGTACATGTGACAATAAAGGATAATTGAAAAGTGTTGGTGAGGAAATATATTTGGTTAGATCTCGAGTATTTAACGGCATTCAGCACTAAATTTCTCTATCCTTCTTTTCATTCTGTTCACCATTTCATTCACATATTTCCATCACGAAATATACAGGTTAAGTACAACATCTACCTGATTTATGGGATCATTTGCCTGGTCGCTTGTTTGAGAAGCTGAACAATATCAAATGAATGTCAGCAGGGAACACATTTAAATGGGCGCATTTTTCAACTTTAACATCCTGTTGCCTCAGTCAGCTGTGGCTGTTCATTGTTAAACAAGATCTCCACCACCGTTTAAAGATTTTACCATAAGTAGAAGAAATCAGTTAATTCCAATTATCTGAAATGATCTCCTATGACTTTAAAAATAATGGTGTTACTGAAGGATTGAATAAGTAAAGGTGTATGTGCATTTATATGCAGAAAATATTTAGATGCAGACCTGCAAAGCTTCTTTAAAGGTATATAGTGGTGTGCAAAAGCAATCTTTTTCTTTGATGCATAATGTCATCTTATCTTTCAGTTGATATTTTCATACTTCATGTCATCCTTCTTGCCATATGCTACACATTGCTCAGCCCGATTGTTTTAAATCCTGTTAGTTTGAAAATAATGCCATTAAAACCAGCAGTGTGTGTGTGAGAGAGAGAGAAAGAGAGAGAGGGGGGGGGGGAGTGTGTGTGAGAGAAAACGAGAGAGAGAGAGAGAGAGAGAGAGAGAGAGAGAGAGAGAGAGAGAGAGAGAGAGAGAGAGAGACGGAGAGAGGGATGGGAGGGGGACAGAGAGAGAGAGAGAGAGAGAGAGTGAATGGAGAAGAATGGAGAAGAGAGAAAGAGAGAGAGTGAGACCAATGTCATCCCTTAATACAGCTATGCAAGTTATTTAGACACATCATCAAAGAATTTAAGAAACTGCAATAAGTAGCTTAAAATAAAACTGCTTTCATTGTGAAATTCGTTATTTATTACCAACCTCGACTCTACAATTTCAATATAAACTAAAGATAATTTATTCTTATTTTTGAAACCTACTGAAATAGTGTTAATTCTACATAAAATAAATGGATTCAGATTCCATGAGTCAGCATGATTGTTTTGCGTAATGGCAAAGTCATAAAACAAATATTATATCATTAAGCATGAGGTGCAGAATACCAAATGTTTCCAAGTAAGCTACGATTCTCTGTACTGAATTCTGAATTGTGTTCCCAGTTATGATGTTTTTGGGGGGATTAAAAGGTACACCTCAAAGCAAGAAGTATATAATAGTTTGACAGTGGTATTGAGATGAGGAGAATGAACTGCAAAAACAGAAATATTAACAGCCATTTTACGAGTGGTAAAACTCTGAAGGTCAAAGAGAATCTAAAAGATTATTGTATTGATTTGCGTGGTAATGCTGTAGATAATAACAATAATTAAAAATAAAATCTGAAATGTCATTTAATGCAATAAAAACACCCATGCGTTAGATTAAGACATCATTTGTGAATACCCATCAGTAATTATGTAATGACCTGATACACAACAAAACAACAGCTAATTCTCCTCATTATCTGATCTTACCATCTGCGGAAAACAAACAGAATTAATGTCACAGTCAAGAACCTACCGAGAACCAGATAACTTCGACACTTTTGACTCAATCAGAGATGTTCCTGCCATCCTATCCATCTCTCCCCTAATCTCTCTAAAATGTAAAACTAACTTGTTTTCTCCATTTCCCAGTTCCGATAAAGTATCTCCAACCTAAAACTTTAATTCTGTTCCTCTTCCACAGATGATCTGCTGACTTTCTGCTCATTATTAAAGCACACTTCAAGCATCCTCTCCCACCATTCCAATTGAAAAGCCGGATGGAGTGGATGTGGAGAGGATGTTTCCAATAGTGGGAGATTCTAAGACTAGGGATCATTGCCTCAGAATTAAAGGATGTTCCTTTAGGTAGGAGACGAAGAGGAATGTCTTTAGTTAGGTGAATTCTTTGCCATGGAAGGCTGTAGAGGCAGTCAATTTATATTATTAAGGCAGAGATAGATAGATCCTTGATTAGTACGGGCGACCGGGGTTATGAGGAGAAGGCAGGAGAATGGGATTAGGAGGCAGAAATAGATCAGCATGATTGAATGGCGGAGTAGACTTGATGGGCCGAATAGCCTAATTCTGCTCCTATCATTTAAGAACATGAACTTTCCTTCACCATCCTGCCACAGAAATTCAGAAGCATTCAAACACCATTAACAATAAAATTAATTATTTTCTCTTAAAATATTAAAACAGAAATGAATGCACAAAAAGTTACTGCAAACCAAAATAAATGTAATCCATCTTATTTTTACTTTCTTTCTTGCATCTGCAAATTTCCACCACAATGACTGACCAGCGATCCTGTGCCAGATGTGACCTGCCATGGGATTTGTGAGAAAATTTACCAACGTAATGCTGGAAAATCCAGACAATTTATGTTAAATTGTTTTATTATTTTTAAAATTTAGAGATACAGCGCACTAACAGGATTTTCGGCCCATCAATTCTGCACCGACCAGCGATCCCCGCACACTAACACTAGGGACAATTTACAATTTTACCGAAGCCAATAAACCTACAAACCTGTACATCTTTGTAGTGTGGGAGGAAACCGGAGCACCCAGGGAAAACCCATACAGGTCACGGGGAGAACGTACAAACTCCACATCGAACTCCACATCGTCAGGATCGAACCCGGGTCTCTGGCGCTGTGAGACGGCAACTCTACCACTGCGCCACCACGCTGCCCTATTCTGTAATTGAATTAAATATGAAGTTCAACTGCATATTTGCAACAGGTCCGCAGCTATTTACAATATACATCAATGATTTAAATGAAAGGATTCAAAGTAACATTAGCAAATTTGCAGATGACACAAAGCTGGGTGGCAATGTCAACTGTGAGGAGGATGCTATGTGGTTGCAGGGTGACTTGGACAGGTTGGGTGAGTGGGCAGATGCATGACAGATGCAGTATAATGTGGATAAATGTGAGGTTATCCACTTTGGTAGCAAAAACAGGAAGGCAGATTATTATCTAAGTGGTGTCAAGTTGGGAAAAGGGGAAGTACAATGGGATCTGGGGGTCCTTGTTCATCATTCAATGAAAGTAAGCATGCAGCAGGCAGTGAAGAAAGTGAATGGCATGTTGGCCTTCATAGCAAGAGGCATTGAGTATAGGAGCAAATAGGGCCTTCTGCAGTTGTATAGGGTCCTAGTGAGACCACACCTGGAGTATTGTGTGCAGTTTTTGTGTCCTAATTTGAGGAAGGACATTATTGCAATTGAGGGAGTGCAGTGTAGGTTTACAAGGTTAATTCCCGGGATGGCAGGACTGTCATTTGCTGAGAGAATGGAGCGGCTGGGCTTGTATACTCTGGATTTTAGAAGGATGAGAGGAGATCTTATTGAAACATATAAGATTATTAAGGGTTTGGACATGCTAGAGACAGGAAACATGTTCCTGATGTTGGGGGAGTCCAGAACCAGGGGCCACTGTTTAAGAATAAGGGGTAAGACATTTAGAATGGAAATGAGGAAATACTTTTTCACAAAGTGAGTTTTGAGTGTGGAATTCTTTGCCTCAGAGGGCGGTGGAGGCCGGTTCTCTGGATACTTTCAAGTGAGAGCTAGATAGGGCTCTTAAAGATAGCGAGGTCAGGAGATATGGGGAGAAGGCAGGAACAGGGTACTGATTAGGGATGATCAGCCATGATCAAATTGAATGGCGGTGCTGGCTCGAAGGGCCGAATGACCTACTCCTGCACCTATTGTCTATTGTTTATTGTCTATTGAATCTGTCTGAAAGTTTGTGACTACCATTCGGATGCAGATGCTCTGAACTGCCACCCAGCTGGTGATTCTCAAGGTAAATGGTGACAGTGCTCTTCAGAAGTGACAGAATTAAATGGAAAGATTTAGCTAGTGAGCAGATGGTCTATTGATCCGCAGCACGGAATCCAAAATCTCTTTACTATAATTGGAGTTTTTCCTTTATTCAAATCAAGTAGCTGGTCAATATGTCAGTCAATTTTAAGTGACTGTTAATCCATTCTTCCTCCCTTGATAGTCTGACCTAACAAAACCTAACGATTCAGTTTAAAAATATTGGCAATAGATTAAGGATCCTCTGGCTTTTATGGAGAGAATTTGAGACTTCCCCAGGACCTCTGTGAAAACTTTCATTACAAAGTCTAAATAACTAGATAACTGTGCCTCCATGTAATAATATCTCCTTTAGGTGGAATACTTTCCATGATTCTATCATATTTATCATTTTAAGCATCACAGTTTAATCACATCCTAGATGACATTAAATCCATATACAACTATCCAAAAAGCTGGGAGTTACACTTGGTCTTTATGCCCATATTTGTGTTCAACAATGGACACTTTTTGAGTTAATTTCCACTCCAGCAGACTGGGTGAAATGTCGAGCTGCACTATTTCGACAAGCCAGACAATGATGTCTGAAAAACACACAAAGTGCTGGAGTGACTCAACGGTTCAGGCAACGACTCAGGAAGTCAAGGCTAGTGATGTTATGGTTCTTGACTTTTATTCAGACTGATTGTAGTAGGTGGGAGAAAGGTACAAACGAGGTGTAGGTGGGACAAATCCTGGCAAGTAATAGGTTGGTACAGGTGAAGGAGGTTGACAGAATGGCAGACAGAGGATAGTGATGAAATGGAGACACAAAGGTATGGGATAAAGTGAGAAAAATATGTGAAATGTGAATCTCAAGGAAGGGAAATAGATGGAAGAGGATGGGAGGAAAGGGGAAAGGGGAGGAGTGGGTTAACGAAAGAAATGGGTGCACATCCAAATGGGGCAGAGGGAAGGGAGGGGGGAATAAAACAGGGGTGGGCTGCTGGCTATGCACTTTCCTCCTTATCTGGACACCCTGCAGAATTTGTGAGAGAACAAAGAGCAGGTGCAGAAGATTGAGGCCAGTATGTGTGTGAACACGCGCACAGACACATACTTTTTATCCCCATCAACATCACATTCCAACCTTGCTGGAGCGGACCCATTATTATCGGTCTACCAGTAATATTTCCCATCAATCATAAGTTCATAAGTTCAAAAGTGATAGGAGCAGAATTAAGCTATTCAACCCATCAAGTCTACTCTGCTATTCAATCATGGCTGATCTATTTCTTCCTCCTAATCCCATTCTCCTGCCTTCTCCCCATAACCCCTGACACCCAAATGGGCAGCAAGGTGGCGCAGTGGTAGAGTTGCTGCCTTACAGGGCCAAGGACCCTGGTTTGATCTTGACTTCTGGTGTTGTCTGTACAGAGCTTGTACATTCTGCGTGGGTTTTCTCCAGGATCTTCGGTTTCTTCTCACACTCCAACGAAGTACAGGTTTGCAAGTTAATTGGCTTGGTATAAATGTAAATTGTCCCTAGTGTGTGTAAGATAGTGTGATTGTGTGGGGATCGCTGGTCGGCGTGGACTTGATGGACCGAAGGGGCCTGTTTCCACACTGTATCTCTAAATCTAAAACTAGTCAAGAATCTATCTATCTCAATTCAAACTGTGTGGCTCACATCCTGCAACAATCTTCATTGGTCCAGCACAGAGACTAGAGCCAGCAAGAAAACATCCACAATCAATAATTTGTGAATTGAAGTGGGTCCAGATCATTAATGAGGAATAGGGGAGAAGGGAGAATGACTGAGGTGAATAGGGTCCTTTATTAGTTTGACTGCCTTCTTGAGAAGTATAACTGTGGTAAAAAGAGGGGAGACTCCTTTGTGTAATGAATTAATCTGCAATTCTCTGCCAATTCTCTATCGCATGGCCAGAAGGCAGGAGGAGGTGAGCTGCAGCCTATAGAGGGAGGCCACCAAGCCCTCCCCATCTTGTTTCCAGAGGACCAGGGAACTGGTGGCCGGCGGATGCAGATTAAAAGGCTGGTAAAGAAATGTACCAGGGTCTTATATTTGCGAACTCATGGTAGGTATGTTTCTGGAAGAGATTCTGAAGGATACGATATACGTACATTTGGGAAAACAGGGGTAGATTAGAGATAGGCAGCATGGCTTTGTGTGTGGGAGATCATGTCTCACAAATGTTATTGTGTTTTTTGAACAGGTAACCAAGAAGATCAATGGGAACAAGACCTCTGATAAGGATTTGTAAGGTAGAACAAGGTAAAAATACAACATTTCCTGGAAGTGATAACACAGGTGATAGCGTGGTGAAGAGGGCTTTTGGCACTCTGGCCTTCATCAGTAATAGCATCAAATATAAAAGTTGAGACTGTATGATGGTAAGGCCTTACTGGTAGTATTGTGTTCTTTTTCAGTTACCCTCCAATAGGAATGATGCCATTAAGCAGGAAAGAGTGCAAAATAAATTCATGAGGATATTGCCACGACATGTGGGACTGAGTTAGAAGGAGAGGTTGGGAAGTTTTGGACTTTATTCCTTGGGATGTAGGAGACTGATTCAATCAAGGTGTGTAAAATCACGAGAGACATGGATAGGGTGAATGCACACAGCCTTTTATCCCACGGTAGAAAAATCAAGAACTAGAATGCATAGGTTTCATATGAGTAAGGAATGGTTTAATAGGAACCTGAGGGGCTTTTTCACACAGAGGGTTTTCCAGTTATGTTTTTCCCTCTAGCAACAGAATGGGAGCCAAAAAAAAATGCAGGAAGTATCAGGAATGGCTGAGGGAGTGGGACTAATTGGGTTTCTTTTGTAAACTATCTGCCATAATGGGGTATGAAATTACTGGATTGTTCTGCTTTGCTCGTCAAGTACAGACTTGATGGGCTGAAGTACAATCCTTTTGGGATTCTGCAACATTACCAGTGAAGTTAGATGGTTTCTCTGCTATTTCTCCTGGTTTATGTAACAACTTTATAAAATTGTCAGTGTGGGAAGAAACTGCAGATGCTGGTTTAAACTGAAGATAGGCACAAAATGCTGCAGTAACTCAGCAGGGCAGGCATCATTCCTGGAGTGAAGGAATGGGTGACGTTTTGGGTCGAGACCCTTCTTCAGACTGATTTGTCAGATATTTGGATGATTGCAAGAAATTGTCAGATAGTTGGATGAGCAATACTACAGATTCATAAAAGCATAATATTTGGAGATTGATAGGATCTTCAGTCCACCGTCCGTCCGCCCACCTTTAACAAACAGACACAAATCCATGTTATTGTCTATTGTCTATTGTTATTATCCCCATATTTCCATCAAGTCCCTCAAATGCCAACACTCATCTACACACTCGGGGACATTTATATTAGTCAATTCACAACAGACCCACATGGATTTGGGAAGTAGGAAGAAATCGGAGCACTCAAAGGAAACCCATTTGTTCTTGGAGAATGTGCAAACACCATAGAGACTAGACTGAAGGTTAGGATGAAACCTGGGTCATTGGAGCTGTGAGGCAGCTGAACTACGAGCTGCTTTTCTGTGCTGCTCTATAAGATTGATTGCATATTTCATAGAAACAAGTAAATGAATGATTAAAATGCTATTAACTGAATTATCATAAAGATAACATTTTAAAATAAAATGAATAGTTTAAAACTGGTTTGTAATAAATGATGCAAATCTTCTTATTAATTTATATGGGTTAATTTATCTCATACTACATGCCAACAACTTTGTTTCTTAGAATGTGCCTTTCAATGCAAGTGACAAATTGCATCAGCGAATTGTATCATATATGCGAAATATATGTAATATATATACTACATGTAATATATATACTACATGTAAAAATCAATGGCATGCGTATTAATAACAATATTAATCAGAAACATTAACACTGAATTGAATATCTCCATTAACAAACTCAGTTTTATGCATCTCTCACAGGTGTTCTGCCCTGTTTATGAATGATAAGCTTAGGCAAAGCTATTAACATAATCAGTCTGCCACTTAATTCGATGGACAAGTTTTAACGTTACTGACTTATTGTGTGGGTGTTTTGTTTCACTTTAGCACAGACATGACATGTCATGATCATCCAGTCTATGAAGATTAGAACCATTATACACAGCGAGTTCAATGTCAGATACTCTTGGTTAAAATTTAAATACCAAAGGGCTCAAGAGTTGTTGATAATTTATGTTGAATTCTCTTCTAATTGCTTCTTGGAATCAAGCTTCAATAGGACCTTTGATTTTGGTTGAAAAATTATCAATTTTATTCTTGAACATTGAAATGACTAATAAAGGAGGTTTTACTTCGGAGTCACACGAGTGATTTTGTGAAGAACCCTGCCAGTCGGCATGTGCGTCATTACGTCTGACGCATGGCGCAGCGACCGGCTGGGAGGAGCAGCGCTTCTCCAGCGGTAAGTTTAAAAAGCCTCAGGTAAGTGTCAAACTTGTTGGAGGTCGATTTTCTGCGCTTGTTACAGGAGGACAAGTTCAAGCATGAAGAAGTCATTAGCAGCAAGGTGAGCTGTAGCAAAAGTGTCTAACGCCCGTGGGAGTGCGGGTAGCGGGCGGCCGCCTAGCTCACCTACAGTGTCGCAAGTAGTGAGACCAGCGACTAGAGACTTGGTATCAGAGAGCACCGTGGCTACGCCGGAGGGGCGCAAGGCCACCCGAAAGTCTGTCCGGCCGATAGACTCGGACGGGTCCGGTCGGGAGGGTTCTCCCTCAAGAATGGATACTGTTCAATGGGTATCCAGGATGGAGCTCCTATTGGAGAGGATACTCCATCAAGAGCGCCGGCCTCTGCAAGAGCCCGCGCCAGCAGCACCTACAGGGCTGCTTAGTGTCTCCCTCTTGGAGGAGGAGAACATATCAGGTCAATATGATTCTGACTGAGGGCTTAGCGTTGGAGGCTGCCCCACGGGATGAAGGGAAACAGCCAGAGGTCCCATTCCTGGTAGCCAGGTTTGCCGTCCCAATAGACTCTGGAGAGCCGCTGAGGGAAGAGCTGGCTGCCAGTATAAATTACTTGGCCTCGCACCAGCTTCAGGAGCTGGCCATGGATTCTACGGCCAAAAAATATGACCCCGCCAGAAAATTGTATCCTGCTCAAAGTGCCGACTGTCAACCATGCCATTTTGGGCCATACGGAACTAGACATCCGAGCACAGGAGTTAAAACTGAAATGGGCGCTGAAGCTGCTCGTAGCCGGCATTACGGATTTTGGTCAGTCGGTGGATGGTGGGCTCCTGACTGAAGTTCAGCAGGATGCCCTGGCTCTCAAGTGCAATGTGCACTTTGAGATTAACTGCCTTAGAAAGAGCGCCATCCGCCCTACCATTAACCCAAGGTTCGCTGCCCTGTATATGCCAAGCAACATCCAGCCACCGAACCTATTGTTCGGGGAAGACCTCACAAAGAGGGTGAAGGAGCTAGACAACGAGACAAAAACCGTCGGGCTCATCAAGGCGCCAGTGACCGGCAGAACCCTTCGGCGATAGTACCCTTACAAACGGTTTTCTGAAACCGGGTCTGGGCAAGGACCAAGCCGTCCATTCAATGTGCGCAGCTGGTGCACACCAGCAGGAGCACAGGCAAACATGCCTTTTCCATCCAGAGCCAGGGGACAAAGAACTCCACCAGTAACCATGGAGGTAGGTGGGTCTGGTTTTTGTCGAAACATATTGAGTGAGAATTACCTACCAGTTGGGGGGAGGTTACACTGGTTTCTCAAAGAATGATGTAAAATAACATCAAACGTGTTTATACTGCAGAGTTTTCAAGGGTTTCAAATTGAATTTATTCCCAACCTGTGTCCACCCACCCAGCACAAGTCAGAGCGGGCACTCGTTTTCTCACAACGGGAGAATTTGGAGATTCAAGCTGAAATAGCAAAATTATGTTTTTAAGGTGTAATTGAGAAGACAGTTTATCAGACTCATCAATTTGTATCTAATGTGTTTCCTAGACCAAAGAAAGATGGTGGGTGTTGGATTATTTTGGACCTGATAGGACTTAATCCGTTTGTGCAGTATAATCATTTTAAAATGGAAACGTTTGCTACTGCCAACCAATTGATTTCCAGAGGGTGTTATATGGCTTGTATAGGTCTTCAGGATGCATATTATTCAGTGCCTGTTCATAAAGAGTATCAGAGATATTTGAAATTTAGCTGGATGGGGCAATTATTGCAATTTAGAGCACAGCCTAATGGGTTAACCTCAGCCCCTCGCTGATTCACAATGCTGCTAAAACCAGTAATAGTGTTACTACGGTCTTAGGGCCATATTGTAATGGCCTGTTTGGATGACATCTTAATAATTGGAAACACCTTTGTGACAGATTGAGTTATCAGTTTCAGCTGTTAAACTCACGGTTGAGAGGTTGGGGCTCATTATCCACCCAGCTAAATGAAAATGGTGCCTGTTAACATAATTGACCATTTGGGATTCACAGTTAATTCAACTCACATGTGTGTGTGACTCTGCCCAAGGGCAAGGGATTAGATTTAATTGAAGGCTGTATCAAGCCCTTGGGGAGGCAATCACCTTCAATTAAACAGGTGGCCAGCTTAATTGGTAAATTGGTAGCTGATTGATACCAGGTCTAGCTGTGGAGGCAGATGGAATATGCATGAGGCGTTGTTTCTCCAATCACATGGAATTAATTATTTAGAGCCTTTAGGAGCATTTTATTGTCTCAAAGCTTACTGTACCACTAAGCATCACTTACATGTTCAGCTTCAGATTAATAACACCATGGCAGTGGCGTATGTTAATCACATGGGTGGAATCAAGTCGAAATCTTGTGATGGATTGGCTAACCTTATTTGGCACTGGTGCATTAAAAATAATATTTGGATTTCAGCTGTCTATTTGCCAGGCAGATTCAATATGGTGGCAGACACCAGGTCATGCAAATTCAATGACAACACTGAGTGGATGTTGAATCATGATGTATTTAATGAAATTGTTCTCTGGTATGGGATGCCAGATATCGATTTGTTTGCATCCAGACTCAATCACCAGGTACCGAAGTATGTTTCATGGGAACCAGACCCAGGGGCAGTTGCGGTGAATGTGTTCTCACAGCACTGGGGCGGAATGTTTTAATATGCATTTCCCCCTTGACTAAGATCACGCAGGACTCCGCTTGAGAGCTTTTGGTGGTACCCGACTGGCCTACACAGCCATGGTTCCCTCTCATTTCGGATATTATTACACAGCCTATTATGGTGATTCCAAAGCGTCATAATCTATTGGTGCACCCTGAGACTGGAGATCAACACCCATTGTATGATCGTCTAAATTTGTTGATTTGCAGATTTTAAGAAGGCCATATCTGGGTCTGGGACTATCCAATCGGACCGTGGATGTCATCACAGCATCCTGGAGGGATAGTACGAAAAGGCAGTACATCTCTCTTGTCAGGAGATGGGAGGAATTTTGTTTACAGGGGAACATTACCTACCACACAGCCTCCATCCCAGATGTGCTTGAATTTCTGTCCAAGTTACATTTCGATGAAGGGTTGAGCTATAGTGCCATCAACAGTGCCAGGTGTGCCTTGTCATCGTACCTACGCTGGGGGTCAGAACTTCAGTCTGTAGGATCTCATCCGTTAATCTCCAGATTTATGAAGGGTGTTTTTAATTCAACCCCCCCAGGCCTAGGTATTCTGAAATCTGGGATGTAAGCATGGTACTGACGCTACTTTGTCAATGGGGTACAGCCACATCCTTGTCCTTAACAAAGATTACCCTTAAGTTGGATATGCTCATGGCGCTCATATCAGCGCAAAGGGTTCAGACCTTGCACAAACTGTGCCTGGACAGGATGGTGTCATCACAGAATGACATTAAATTTTACTTCGGAGTCACGTGAGTGACTACGTGAAGAGCCCGCCTGGCGCTGGCAAACGGCCATTACGTCGACGCTGACGGCAGAAGGAGGAGCTGCAGTAAGGAGCAGCTTCTCGCAGCGGTCGGAACGGACCCGCAGTAAGTGGGGCAAAGTCGGGACGTTCGTTAGAGTACGCTGGGTGGGTCCAGCAGTAAAAATAAAGTAAAATAAAAGTCAGAGTCACGTTAAAGTGCTGTTTAGCACAGATTAATGAAAGAAATGGAGAAATCGGCAAAGAAAAATTCGCGGGTAAAAAGAGCTTCCGGGGTGAAAATAAAAATACGGGGAAAAAGCTAGTGCGGATCCGGTTCCGATACGGTGGCCGCTGATATACCCGTTAGCGAGTTCTAGATTCTCCAGAAGTTATAACCACGGAGAGAAATGCTCCTAAAAATGTAAAAGAATCTGAGAGGCCCGTGGTTCTGATGACTCTGATACTGAAAGTCCTAAAGATAATTAAACTATGTGGAACTAATAATGGAGCATATGGAGAAAGTTCTCAAAAAATTATGAGACTAGGGTCACAGTACCCAGAAGGTTCCCAAAAAAGCCCTGAGGGGTTTAATTATCTGAATATGGCTGTGGGCCTAATTGGGAGTTGGAAATCCGGACCCAGGATTTGTGCTGAAGGGAAGTCTCATGGGATGAAATCCCAATGATTTAGGGCTGCAGAAGGCAGACCCTGCTGATGGTGATTTGCATTTGAAAACACACCACAAAATAAAAGAAAGGCCAATGTGCCTGGGATAGCAAAAGAATTTGCTATATATGAAGGAAGTGGTGAGGCTATGGAAGAAAACCTAGCTGCCAACATTAATATATGGTATCTCACCAACTTCATGATTCTGTGATGATTGAAACATCAGAATTATAAACACACAGGAAATTGTGCCTCATTGGAAGTGCCTACGGTTTATCCGTTGATATGGGCATCCATGACCCCAAATATGAGAGCTCAAGAAGTGAGGTTCAAAAATCCTCACAAATTATTCTACTGCCATTATGGCTTTTGGGGAGTTTAAAAAAGAGGGTCTATTGTGCAATTCTTTCTATGAAATTATTGTATGAGGAAAATGGCTATTCGGCCCATATTTCACCCAAGGTTTGCAAGCCTGTGTCGAGCAAGTGGTGTTCAAGCTCCTGGTTATCTGTTTGGAGTAAATCTGCCTAAATTATTAAAAATTGGATGAAGAAGCTAAAAATTTTAGCTGCATGAAACCTTAGTCTTAGGACAAAAAAGGTATTTTTTTCGCCCAGAAGGGGATTTGATTTTGGAAATAGAGGCAGAAATATGTCAAGGAAATATTATCGTACTGCACAGCCCAATATTTACCCGTATTCGGGGAAAAGGAGACCACCACGCTCATATGGAGAGGTATTAAAGACTTGCTCTATCCTTAAAGAAACTGCGGATTAATCTCCAGTTGGAGGGAGATTACAAAAGTTTTATAAAGACTGGCTTACTATTACTTCTGATCGGTTTATTTTTACAAGCAGTTTCAGGAGCCACTATTACATTTAAAAAAGGGGTTAATCCTCCAGTACAGATAAACCTGCCTATGCTTTCGTGTTTACTGCAATTGGAAAAGCAGAGATTAATGTGGAAATTGACAAATTATCTGAAAAGGGGTTATTGAAAAAAACTTATGAACACGAGCATCAATTGTGTCTAAGATATTTCAAAAGACATAAAAAGATGGTGATTGCAGAATTATTCTGGACCTTACAGATCTAAATAAGTGGTAGAATACAAACTTTTAAATGGAAACATTTAATACTGCAAGATATTTAATATCAGCAGGTTGTTATATGGCTACGATTGATTTGAAAAACGCCTATTATTCTGTACCAATACATCAGTTTCTGGAGGTACTTAAAATTTAATTGGCTGGGACAATTATGGCAGTTTAAAGCTTTGCCAAATGGATTGAGTTCAGCTCCCAGGCTCCTTACTAAACTGTTGAAACCAGTTTTAGCCCAATTAAGAGTACAAAAACACATTGTTATGGCTTATCTCGATGACATTCTAATCATTTATGGCAATCAAGAGTCAGCTGAGAATTAGTTCAGTACAAAAGCTTTGTTAAAGCTAGGGTTCTTGATTCATCCAATTAAATCCCAGCTGCAGCCAGCACAATCAATTAACTATTTGGGGTTTGTAATTAACTCAGAGACTATGTTAATACTTTACCAACAAAGATAAAGTTGATGATTTTTGGTGACTTGTAATAATCTCATTCACAAACTTATCCTTCCATCCGAGAAGTAGCGAAAACTATTGGTAAACTAGTAGCAGCATTTCCTGCAGTAGAATTTGGTCCATTACATTATCAAAATCTTCAAAGGGACAAAATAAGAGCTCTCAAAGAGAGGGCAGGCTACTTTGATAGGCCTATGCAAATTAACAAAAGAAGATTTGTTGGAATTACCATGGTGGGTTAAAAATGTCCCACAAGCTGCTAAAAAACATTCTGATAAACAGCCTGAAATTGTTTATAAATAGATGCTAATGCTCTCGGATGGGGGGGGGGGGGGGGGGGTAACAGATTCATCCTCCAGTTGTGGAGGTAGATGGAAAGTCCAAGAAGAAACGTTTCTTCAAACTTATGGTATTAACTATTTAGAGTTATTGGGTGCTTTCTATGGTCTAAAAGCATATTGCTGTTCAAAAAAGGGTCTACATGTATTAATACAGTTAGACAATAAAACGGCTGTTGCATATATTAATCACATGGGGGGAGTCAGATCAGTATCATGTGATTGTCTGGTCAATGAAATATGGCAATGGTGTATTGATCGCCAAATTTGGATTTCAGCAAACTACATTCCAGGTAAAGACAATGTGGTGGCAGATAAAAAGATCAAGGATATTTAAAGATAACACAGAATGGATGCTTAATCCAGCAATATTTAAGAATATTGTAACTCAATTTGGTTTACCAGAAATTGATTTGTTTGCATCAAGGCTTAATCATCAATTGCCTAAATATGTGTCTTGGGAACACGATCCAGATGCAGTAGCAGTAGATGCTTTTTCATTGAACTGGGGGAATATGTTATTTTATGCTTTTCCACCTTTTGCTTTGGTTCAGCAATGTCTGAAGGAAATAGAACAAGATTCTGCCACAGGATTGTTGGTAGTTCCAAATTGGCCAAATTGGTTCCCATTAATGCTGAATATGATTAAAGAACCATATATGTCAAATCCTAACTGTAGTGATATTTTGATTAATCCAGTAACCAAAGAAATGTATCCATTATATGCATATATGAATTTATTAATCTGCAGGTTTTGACCAGACCACTACAGGAGCTGGGATTGTCGGACAAAACTATGGAAGTTATAGTCGCATCATGGCGAGATAACACACAAAAACAATATATGACACATATTAAGAAATGGGAAGAATTTTGCACACAGTCAAATATTTCTTATGATACTGTGAATATTGCAAATGTATTGGAGTTCCTTGCTAAATTGCATTTTGAGCAACATTTAAGTTACAGTGCCATTAACACTGCACGCAGTGCCTTATCATCTTATTTAGGACTTATGTCTGACCAGAAATCAATTGGATCACATCCACTAATATCTAGATTCATGAAAGGAATCTTTAACATTAATCCACCCAAACCTAGATACACAGAGATTTGGGATGTGAGCATTGTACTTACCTTACTTAGACAGTGGACTCCAATTGAAGGATTGTCATTGGAAAAATTAACATTCAAATTAATAATGTTAATATCATTGGTTTCAGCTCAAAGAGTGCAAACTTTACAAATGTTGCGTTTAGACTGTATGCATGTGACTACAGATAACACAGTTAGAAACATAGAAACATAGAAATTAGGTGCAGGAGTAGGCCATTCAGCCCTTCGAGCCTGCACCGCCATTCAATATGATCATGGCTGATCATCCAACTCAGTATCCCGTACCTGCCTTCTCTCCATACCCTCTGATCCCCTTAGCCACAAGGGCCACATCCAACTCACTCTTAAATATAGCCAATGAACTGGCCTCAACTACCCTCTGTGGCAGAGAGTTCCAGAGACTCACCACTCTCTGTGTGAAAAAAGTCTTTCTCATCTCTGTCTTAAAGGATTTCCCCCTTATCCTTAAGCTGTGACCCCTTGTCCTGGACTTCCCCAACATCGGGAACAATCTTCCTGTATCTAGCCTGTCCAACCCCTTAAGAATTTTGTAACTTTCTATAAGATCCCCTCTCAATCTCCTAAATTCCAGAGAGTATAAACCGAGTCTATCCAGTCTTTCTTCATAAGACAGTCCTGACATCCCAGGAATCAGTCTGGTGAACCTTCTCTGCACTCCCTCTATGGCAATAATGTCCTTCCTCAGATTTGGAGACCAAAACTGTACGCAATACTCCAGGTGTGGTCTCACCAAGACCCTGTACAACTGAAGTAGAACCTCCCTGCTCCTGTACTCAAATCCTTTTGCTATGAAAGCTAACATACCATTCGCTTTTTTCACTGCCTGCTGCACCTGCATGCCTACTTTCAATGACTGGTGTACCATGACACCCAGGTCTCGCTGCATCTCCCCTTTTCCTAATCGGCCACCATTTAAATAATAGTCTGCTTTCCTGTTTTTGCCACCAAAGTGGATAACCTCACATTTATCCACATTATACTGCATCTGCCAAACATTTGCCCACTCACCTAGCCTATCCAAGTCACCTTGCAGTCTCCTAGCATCCTCCTCACAGCGAACACTGCCCCCCAGCTTAGTGTCATCCGCAAACTTGGAGATATTGCCTTCAATTCCCTCATCCAGATCATTAATATATATTGTAAATAGCTGGGGTCCCAGCACTGAGCCCTGCGGTACCCCACTAGTTACTGCCTGCCATTGTGAAAAGGACCCGTTTACTCCTACTCTTTGCTTCCTGTTTGCCAGCCAGTTCTCTATCCACATCAATACTGAACCCCTAATACCGTATGCTTTAAGTTTGTATACTAATCTCTTATGTGGGACCTTGTCGAAAGCCTTCTGGAAGTCCAGATATACCACATCCACTGGTTCTCCCTTATCCACGCTACTAGTTACATCCTCGAAAAATTCCACAAGATTCGTCAGACATGATTTACCTTTTGTAAATCCATGCTGACTTTGTCCAATGATTTCACCACTTTCCAAATGTGCTGCTATCCCATCTTTAATAACTGACTCTAGCAGTTTCCCCACTACCGATGTTAGACTAACTGGTCTGTAATTCCCCGTTTTCTCTCTCCTCCCTTCTTAAAAAGAGGGGTTACATTTGCTACCCTCCAATCCTCAGGAACTACTCCAGAATCTAAAGAGTTTTGAAAGATTATCACTAAGCCAGAGGACTGGGAGAAATTCAGAGACCAGCAGAGGAGGACAAAGGGCTTAATTAGGAAAGGAAAAATAGATTATGAAAGAAAACTGGCAGGGAACATAAAAACTGACTGCAAAAGTTTTTATAGATATGTGAAGAGAAAGAGGTTAGTTAAAACAAATGTAGGTCCCTTGCAGTCAGAAACAGGTGAGTTGATCATGGGGAACAAGGATATGGCGGACCAATTGAATAACTACTTTGGTTCCGTCTTCACTAAGGAAGACATAAATAATCTGCCTGAAATAGCAGGGGACTGTGGGTCAAAGGAGGAATTGAGTGAAATCCTGGTCAGTCGGGAAGTGGTGTTGGGTAAATTGAATAGATTAAAGGACGATAAATCCCCAGGGCCAGATAGGCTGCAGGGCTCAGTGCTGGGACCCCAGCTATTTACAATATATATTAATGATCTGGATGAGGGAATTGAAGGCAATATCTCCAAGTTTGCGGATGACACTAAGCTGGGGGGCAGTGTTCGCTGTGAGGAGGATGCTAGGAGACTGCAGGGTGACTTGGATAGGCTGGGTGAGTGGGCAAATGTTTGGCAGATGCAGTATAATGTGGATAAATGTGAGGTTATCCACTTTGGTGGCAAAAACAGGAAAGCGGACTATTATTTAAATGGTGGCCGATTGGGAAGAGGGGAGATGCAGCGAGACCTGGGTGTCATGGTACACCAGTCATTGAAAGTAGGCATGCAGGTGCAGCAGGCAGTGAAGAAAACGAATGGTATGTTGGCTTTCATAGCAAGAGGATTTGAGTACAGGAGCAGGGAGGTTCTACTTCAGTTGTACAGGGTCTTGTGAGACCACACCTGGAGTATTGCGTGCAGTTTTGGTCTCCAAATCTGAGGAAGGACATTATTGCCATAGAGGGAGTGCAGAGAAGGTTCACCAGACTGATTCCTGGGATGTCAGGACTGTCTTATGAAGAAAGACTGGATAGACTCGGTTTATACTCTCTGGAATTTAGGAGATTAAGAGGGGATCTTATAGAAACTTACAAAATTCTTAAGGGGTTGGACAGGCTAGATGCAGGAAGATTGTTCCCGATGTTGGGGAAGTCCAGGACAAGGGGTCACAGCTTAAGGATAAGGGGGAAATCCTTTAAGACCGAGATGGGAAAGACTTTTCTTCACACAGAGAGTGGTGAGTCTCTGGAACTCTCTGCCACAGAGGGTAGTTGAGGCCAGTTCATTGGCTATATTTAAGAGTGAGTTGGATGTGGCCCTTGTGGCTAAGGGGATCAGAGGGTATGGAGAGAAGGCAGGTACGGGATACTGAGTTGGATGATCAGCCATGATCATATTGAATGGCGGTGCAGGCTCGAAGGGCTGAATGGCCTACTCCTGCACCTAATTTCTATGTTTCTATGTTTCTATGTTTCTATGTATGCTGCTTTTTCTGGAACACATTGTGTTCTAGAACACATTGTGTTCTATGTTTACGATCTGATCATACAAAGCAGACCAGGAAGAACTGGAGCAAAGGTAATCTTTCAAGCTTATCCTATTGATCGTACTTTATGTGTGGTTAGACATTTGAACCAATATATAAAAGTTACCAAAACTCTTCGAGGAAATGAAATAACGTTAATGATTACGCATAAAAAACCACACACTAAAGCTTCAGTTCAAACTATCTCAAAGTGGTTGAAACAGGTGTTACTGTTAGCAGGAGTAGACACTGATGTGTTCAAATCTCACTCCACCAGGGCTGCAGCTACGTCCGCAGCGAAGGCGCGGGACGTACCGCTCGAGCATATTTTTTAAAAATCGCAGGGTGGAGTAAAGAAGAAACTTTTCAAAGTTCTACAATAAACCTGTTCACACTATGACAAGTTTTGGCCACGCGGTGTTGGGATCACTATAGTCGCCTGCTTTGTTTACTATTGATTGCTATAATCAGTTATGTAGTCACTTATATCTTTTATCACTTGTAATGATCCCTCGGATATAAGGAGGGTTATTGTGATGTTCTTTAAACCATTAAAAATTAATTATGGAAAGAACTAAAATTAGTCTGGTTTCTCATGTATGTATTTACTTAGCCGGACTGTCGTACTGATTAATTCTACGACATAAAAAACACAGAAAGCTTTAAAATCTTCACGTAGTCACTCACGTGACTCCGAAGTAAAATAGTAAGATTAAACGAGAACTTACCAGTTCGAAGTTTGATCGTTATTTTATGAGGAGTTACGATGAGGGATTACGTGCCCTCCACTCCCACCCTCATAAAAATAAATGATCATCTGGTAGTTCTAAGTCTATTATGAGCCTTACTATGTTACTTCGGCTATTTGGTGTTCTGTGTTTTTCATTCCGCTGCTTTGAAGTATGCTGTTTGCCAGCGCCAGGCGGGCTCTTCACGTAATCCCTCATCGTAACTCCTCATAAAATAACGATCAAACTTCGAACTGGTAAGTTCTCGTTTAATCTTACTATTTTACATCTATGAGCTAATTAAACAAAGCAGACCAGGGGTGTCCAGATTCCAGCTTGTACTGTCAGCTTATCCCATGAATTTACGTCTGTGTGTAGTGGTGCACTTGCGACGTTATATTGAAGTCACGAAGAGCCTTAGAGGCTCTGAGAAAGCATTGTTCATTAACCACAAAAAGCTGCATATGAAAGTGTCAGCTCAGACCATTTCACGATGGCCGAAATAAGTGTTGGGGTGTGCTGTAGTTAATACTGACAATTTTAAATCTCACTCCACCAAGGCGGCATCAACGTCAGCGGTGAGGGCAATGGACGTCCCTCTAGGCCATATCCTCGCTGCCGCAGGATGGTCAAATGAATTGACTTTTCAGAGGTTTTATAATAAGCCGCTTGTTGAATCCGGGGTGTTTGCCCATTCTGTTTCAAGTTCTGTTTCATAGCTTCTCCCTGGGAGAGAGGAGTCGCTATTGTATATTTGTTTATTTGTGAATTAAAGCATTAACATGTTAATCAGTATCATGTTTCAATGTATTGCTAATTATTCACTCCTCCTGAGTCAACTGATTGCAGTGTGAGACGCCTGGTTTTGAGTCGGCGTGAAATCACAGATCTTTGAAATCTTCACGGAATCACTCACATGACTCCGAAGTAAAATAGTAAGATTAAATGAGAACTTACCAGTTTGAAGTTTGATCTTTATTTTAGGAGGAGTTACGATGAGCGATTACATGCTCACCGCTCCCAACCCTCATATCATGAAGCTCATCTGGTAGTTCTAGGTTTATAATCTTATTATAATACTTCAATTATTATTCTTCTGTGATTTCACACCGCTGCTTTGAAGATTGACGCACATGCCGACTGGTGGGGTTCTTCACGTATTCGCTCATCGTAACTCCTCCTAAAATAAAGATCAAACTTCAAACTGGTAAGTTCTCATTTAATCTTACTATTTTACCAATTTAATACCTCAACCCAGCTAAACAATGTTTATTGTTGTAAAATAAATTAATAAATGTAATCACTGTGCCCGACCCGTTGAGATATACACTTATCCATATTGGAAAGAATGATCATGTGCAGGAACCCACACCGATTTGTTCCAGTACAATTTGCACAAGCAAATCATAAAGGTCGACAGACACAAAAAGCTGGAATAACTCAGCGGAACAGGCAGTATCTCTGGAGAGAAGGAATGGGTGATATTTCGGGTTGAGACCCTTCTTCACCCTGAAACGTCACCCCTTCCTTCTCTCCGGAAATGCTGCCTGTCCCTTTGAGTTACTCCAGCTTTTTGTGTCTATCTTCGGTTTAAACCAGCATCTGCAGTTCCTTCCAACACAAATCATAAAGTTATCTGTATGCAGTGATGGCTCGACTGTAATCATGTATAGTCTTTCTGCTGACTGGTTAGCACACAACAAAAAAGAGCTTTTCACTGTACCTTGATACACATGGCCATAAACAAAACTAACTAACTAAACTAAATGCACACAGTGCATCCATTTGTCAAAGCTCACAATAATGGGGAGCAATGTTAAGAGTTCAGTGTGTATGCAATTGATTATTGTGATTTTCTTCTGGTGTGTAGGAGACACCAGAGTACAAATGCTGGAATCTGGAGCAAAAAAACAAGTTGTTGAAGGTCAGTGAGTCAGGCAACATCTGAGCAACATCTGCAGAGGTAAAAGGGATAGTCAATGTCAGGCAAGATGCTGCATCAGTACTGAGAGTGTATAGATGAGTATAAGAACAGAAAAGTACTTTTCACTCTACCAACTTTGCATCCAGCACATCATACTATGTAATTCCCACCATCAGCAATGTGATTCCCCACCAGTCACGTCTTCTCCTCCCCATTCCTTTCTGCTTTCCTTGTCCAACGGGTCGGGCACAGTGATTACATTTATTAATTTATTTTACAACAATTACAAACAAGACTCTCGTTGTGGCTTCCTCTACATTAGTGAGATCAAGCCAAGACTAGGTGATGCTTTGTCCAGCCGCAATGTTCTGCTGGCAATGGCCATCTCAAGCTCCTGGTTGCAAATTATTTCAAGTACCCTCCATATTTCCACACTGACCTTTCTATCCTTGGCCTTCTCCATTGTCAGAGTGAGGCCAAATGCAAACTAGAGGATTAGCATATGATACTGTGCCTGGACAGTCAACAATGGCATTGACCATGCATACTTCATGTTCAGATAGCCTGCATCCCCTCTGCTCCTTTTTTTCTCCTGAAGATCCACCCAGGTCCTCTCGTGTACCCACTCCTTTCCTAACCCCTATCCCAGTTCCCTGTTATGCGGTTTCTTTTCATATACCCATCTGGTTCCATTTCTCCAACACCCAAACCAATGTCTCCTAAACCCTTCCTCTGTTTTTCCTGAAGACATACACAAAAGGCTGGAGTAACTCAGTGGGTCATGCAGCATCTCTGAGAAAAACGAATAGGTGACATTTGTTTCTTCTGCCTTCCACCCCTCCCTTATCTGATTTCACTTCCCAATCTTATCAAACTGCTGACCAGTCCTCTCATAACCTAAGAGTGTCTTCCCGATTTCACAACCCACCACATTGCACCCCTTGCACTTTGTTTGATTGGCTCTCTCTCTGTAGTTGTGACACTATAATACTGTATTTTACTTCGGAGTCAAGCGAGTGACTACGTGAAGAAGCCCCGCCAGGCGCATGCGCGTCATTATGTCCGACGCATGGCGTACCGATGGGCTGGAGAGCACAGCTCCACCAGCGGTAAGTAGTAAACCGTCAGATAAATTAATTTTCAAACATTCTGTGGGTATTTAAACTCCGTGAGACTGGTTCAGGAGCCAGCGGGAGTAGTTCGCAATGGAGAAAGTTGTTAAAAAGTCTGCCGTCCGTAGCAAGAGTTTAACTCGCGGGACCGCGGTTAGTGCTCGCGGATCGGGTAGGCAGATACCGGCTGCGGTAACGCTGGCTCCGACGCCGATTGTAGAACCGCCGGCAGCTCAACTGCCTCCATTAACTCCAGTGCCTCAGGGCACTGTGGCCACTCAGCAGGGTGAAAGGCCAAACGAAAATCTGTCAGGCCCGTTTTATCTGACGAGTCTGATGAAGAAGACTCCCCTCCTTCCAACAAGAAGGTCTTATGGACGTCTAGACAAAATGGAAAGAATGCTTCAAACCATGATGAGCCATGAAGTATTCCAATCGGGGTCGCATGCCCCCAGGATTCCCCAAACAGCCTCAGGCAGAGGCCCATATGGCGAGGAGAACTTCACCGCCTATGAGTACTAATGGGAATCACCCTCACCAGCACCTTGTTTAGGGCTGGCAGAGACCTCCCTAGAGCAAGACTCGGGAGAGCCATGGCAGGAGGAGTCTGACCCTGAAGTTGGTGTCACTGCTTTTGGGCACACACCAAGGAACATGAGCCATGCTCTAGGTGTCCCGAATGTGACTAGACATTTTGCCATTCTGGAGGGTACTGGTGAAGCCATGGAGGAAAATCTGGCTTCCAATATAAACTACATGGCCTCTCACCAGCTCCAGGATTCCATCATGGAACAGACGACAACGCGTTACCAGATACCTGTTAACTGTGCGTCGCGCAAGGTGCCCACCGTGAACTCGGCTATCTGGGCACAAATGAGTGCAGCGATGAGGGGGCAAGAGCTCCATTTCCAGCGAGTCCTCAAATTAGTGGGGGCAGGTATCATGGCTTTTTGGAACATGGTCCAAGGGGCACCAATGTCGGGGACACAGCAGGATATGTTGGCCCTGCTGTGCAATGCCCACTTCGAGATCAACTGTATCTGGAAAATTGCCATCAAGCCAGCATTAAACCCACGCTTCGCAGCTCTTTGTAGGTCCTCAAATATTAAAGCACCAAATTTCTTATTTGGCGAAGACCTGCTGAAACAGGTCAAAGACCTGGAGGAAGAGGCCTCATGAAAACCTACATACCCTCGGCCAGGATACCACCTCGCAGGTCTTTCTCAACAAGATGGGCATCAGATGCTGGGGCAGGCCCAAGTAGAGTGTTACCAGTTGGACGCCGTCCATATCCACCTGCGTACTCCAACTACAACCCCAACATGGCCAGGAGAGTGAGAAGCTCAAGGTTGACTATGGAGGTACAGGTAACTCATTCAGTCCAGGATAAATCCTCTGGGGAACAACCTCCGGTAGGGGGTAGGTTGCAGTTATTTTATGATGAATGGTGTTGCATAACATCTGATATGTTTATACTGGACACTGTCTCAGGGTCTCAAATTGAGTTTATGTCAGGAATACATCCACCTTCACAAAATATGCCTAGTCGGGTATTGTTTTTTTCTGGACCAGAAACTCTGCAGGTAAATAATGAAATTGGGGTTTTGTTCCAAAAAGGGGTAATTGAGAAGACGGTATACCATCCTCAACAATTTGTGTCCAATATGTTCCCCAGACAGAAAAAAGATGATGGGCGTTGAGTCATTCTGGACCTAACCCAGTTAAATTCCTATGTCCAGTAGAGGCATTTTAAAATGGACACTTTCAGTACTGCTAAATAGCTGTTATCAAAAGGTTGTTATATGGCAACTATAGATCTGAAAGATGTATATTATTCAGTACCAATTCATCATCAGTACCTTAGATACTTGAAATTTAGTTGGTTGGGACAGCTGTGGCAATTTAAAGCGTTGCCCAATGGGTTAACCTCAGCTCATAGGTTGTTCACAAAATTGTTAAAACAAGTTCTGGCGCTACTTCGTGCCCAGAATCACATTGTGGTGGCTTATTTAGATGATATTTTAATTATAAGCAACACTCAGGAAGCAGCTGAGGAGTTGGTTTCAGCAACCAAACACCTGTTTGAGAGGTTAGGTTTTCTCATCAATCCAACAAAATCCAAGCTAGTGCCATCCCAAAAAATTAACTATTTGGGGTTTGTCATTGATTCAGTTGATATGTCAGTGAATTTGCCTAAGGCCAAGGCTGTTGAAATCATGGAGGTCTGTACCAGTCTCGTAGAAGAGCAACAACCCTCCATCCGGCAAGTAGCCAGTGTTGTTGGTAAATTGGTGGCGGCTTTCCCTGCAGTGCAGTTTGGACCTCTGCACTATCAAAGTTTGGAACGAGCTAGAGAACAAGTACTTAAAGAACATGCAGGTCATTTTGATAGACCAATGCAGTTGCCAGCCAAAGTCATCGCCAAATTGCAATGGTGGATAATCAATATTGCACGAAGTACTAAAAACATTTTGACTCAACAACCTTCAGTGGTTTTACAAACAGATGTCAGTGCTTTGGGATGGGGAGCCATGGACAGCGAGTCTAGCTATGGTGGTAGATAGAGTGTGCAAGAGGAATTAATCCTGCAAAGGCATGGTATAAATTACTTAAAATTGCTGGGTGCATTCTATGGATTAAAATGATTTACATGTTCAGCTCCAGATTGACAATACCACGGCTGTTGCTTATACATGGGAGGAATAAGGTCAGTATCATGTGATAATCTGGCTAACCTCATTTGGGATTGGTGCATTTCCAGAAATATCTGGGCGTCAGCTATCTACCTACCAGGTAGAGATAATGTGGTGGCAGACAACAGGTCATGAAAATTTAATGACAACATAGAATGGATGCTAAATCCTGATGTTTTTAAAATGATTGTCAGCCGCTATGGTTTGCCAGATATAGATCTGTTTGCATCCAGGCTAAATCACCTGTTGCCTAATTACGTTTCGTGGGAACCAGATCTAGGAGCAGTAGCGATCGATGCATTCTCGCTACATTGGGGACGTACGTTATTTTACGCTTTTCCCCCATTCTGCCTCATCAGGCAATGTCTCACCTGGATTGTCGAGTAGGACCATGGATGTGATAACTGCAGCTTGGAGAGATTGCACTAAAAAACAATATGTGTCTCATATTAAGAAATGGGAGATGTTTTGCTTGCAGTCAGATATATCTTCTCATACTGCAAGCATACTGGATGTATTGGAGTTCTTTGCTACATTGCATTTTGATGAACACTTGAGCTATAGTGTGATTAATAGTGCTCGGAGTGCTTTGTCCTCCTATTTAGGGCAGTTTTCAGAACAACAATCTGTCGGTTCTCATCTGTTAGTGTCCCAATTCATGAGAGGAATCTTTAACAAAAACCCTCCTAAGCCTAGATATACAGAAATATGGGATGTCAGTATAGTTATCACACTGCTTCGGCAATGGGCTCCAATCACGTCACTGTCTTTTCAGAAGTTAACACATAAAGTGGTTATGCTCATGGCACTAGTATCAGCGCAATGAGTTGAAACATTGCAAAAGCTACGGCTAGATAGCATGTACTCTTCTGTAGATAACATTACGTTTTATGTATATGATTTAATCAAACAAAGCAGGCCAGGAATAACCGGAACAAAGTAAGCTTTAAAGCATATCCCGTTGACCAAATGCTATGTATTTAAGCACCTGAATCAATATATCGAGGTAACTAAGAGTCCCGGTGGCTCTGAGACAGCAATGCTCATCAGCAACAAAAAAATAAATAAAAACGTGTCAGTACAAACTATTTCTAGATGGTTAAGGATGTGGGTCTGAAGAAGGGTCTCGACCCGAAACGTCGCCTATCTCCTTCGCTCCTTAGATGCTGCTGCACCCGCTGAGTTTCTCCAGCCTTTTGTGTACTAGATGGTTTTAACAGGTTTTGGAATGTGCTGGAGTAGACATTCATGCGTTTAAATCTCACTACACCAGGGCTGCATGATCATCCGCAGCGAAGTCACAGGACGTGCCTCTTGACCCAATCCTCGGGGCCACAGGATGGTCTAGGGAGGCGACCTTCTCAAAGTTTTATGACAAACCTGTCCTGACAGTGCAAGGTTTTGGGCATGCTTTTTTGGGTTCGGTTTGATTTCTTTTCTAAATTTCATTTGTAATTTCCCCCTGGGATAGAGGGGTTATTACTATTTTTGTTTATTATTATTAAAAAATATTTATTGAATAATTCAAAGCAATGTTCAATACATTATTTATTCACTACTGTGTCAACTGAAGCAGTGTGTCGTATGGAATGGATCTACGGCATGAAATCACAGAGCTTTGAAATCTTCACGTAGTCACTCAAGTGACTCCGAAGTAAAATAGTAAGATTAAACAAGAACTTACCAGTTTGAAGTTTGATCTTTATTTTATGTAGAGTTACGATGAGGGATTACGTGCCCTCCACTCCCGGCCCTCATAATCGCAAAGATGGTCTGGTAGCTCTAGTCTTCTGAGTCTTACTATATCACTTCGACTATAGTTACTGTGTTTTCACGCCGCTGCTTTGAAGTGTGACGCGCATGCGCCTAGCGAGGCTCCTTCACGTAATCCCTCATCGTAACTCCTCATAAAATAAGGCTCAAACTTCAAACTGGTAAGTTCTCATTTAATTTTACTATTATAGCGCATTCTGGTATTTTTCTCTTTGTACTTGCCATTCTTCTTGTGTTTGCAAACAGTTTTTCCACTGTATTTGAGTACACATTAATAAATCAATACCAATATTTGTATTTTACCCCCTGGTGTATAATGGCATGGTAGAATGTGTGCGGAAATGATTGGAATGTGGGAAGAACAGATTACAGTGAAAACTATCAGAGGAAGGGGTGCTCTATGTGTCACCATAGATTGATGGGCCAAAATGGCTTCCTTCGTGGCCATAAATTAATACAATGAAATACAAATATAGAGTCCCACACATCAGCTAAAGGATTCTGTGCTGTTTGAAGTCAACCTTGCATTACTTAAAGTGGCAGGGCTCTGTACATACAGTCACTCACTAAGGTTACTGTACAATATGGGGAGTAGACAGAATGCCAGGGCAAGTCCGACAGTTGGCTTACTACCTGCCTGAAGTTGCCCTCTAGATACAGGTAGAAAAGGTGATGACAGGGGAGAGATCTTGCGTTCCAAGTTCAGGGAGCCTTCCAAGTGGAGGGAGACTGGGTGGTTACCTGGGTGGTGAATGATCAGAGTGATGCTCACAGGACTTGGTCCTGATGTTCGGACAGATGAATGACCTCATTATCACCGATGCATCCATTTATAATGGCACAGCTGTTCTCACACATTGCTTTATGAATCCCAACCGCAAATGAGTCTTTGATCATTACTGCTAAATGCAAGTATTAGTAATTGGCTGATGGTTGTTTTCACCTCTGCACACTCATGCATTTGACCTCTACACCCAGATTATTTTCAATATCTGCCCATAAACATCTAGTGCCAGCAACCAAAGTTAAATCTCTTCCCATCTGCTTTCTTAAAAAATCTTGCTGTCATAGTAGGCTTTAGAGATACAGCCCGGAAACAGGCCCTTCGGCCCACCAAGACCACGCCGACCAGTGATCCCTCGACCGCTAACACTATCCTACACACACTAGGAATAATTTACAATTTTACCAAAGCCAATTAACCTACAAACCTGTGGGAGGAAACCGGAGCACCTAGTGAAAACCCACTCAGGTTACGGGAAGGATGAACAAACGCCATACTCACAGCACCCATGGTCAGCATTGAACCCGGTTCTCTAGCACTATAGGCAGAAACTCTACCTCTGGGCCATCGTGCCACCAAAGGTTATTCACAAATAATAGGAGTGCATGATCACCTTAGAATTACTTGGTCATCTTGCTTCTTCCACACTTCTGGGTTTTCAAAGAGAGTTAGATTTAGCTCTTAGGGCTAAGGGAACCAAGGGATATGGGGAAAAAAGCCAGAATGGGGTACTGACTTTGGATGATCAGCCATGATCATATTGAATGGCGGTGCTGGCTCAAAGGGCCGAATGGCCTATTCCTGCACCTATTTTCTATGTTTCTATGTTTCCAGTTAGAAATGAAGGATCCCTTTCAATTCATCAGGTTCAGTTCTGTGATCAACACCATCAACATCACAATAGTAGGCCAAAAATTATAATTTGCTGAAGATGTATGATACGGTCGGATCATGCCCCCCATGGAAGGGATCTACAGGTTGGCGTTGCCTTAAAAATGACAGCCAGCATCACCAAGCCCCACAGCACCCTGGCCATGCTCTCATGTTTATTCCTGCCATCAGTTAGAAGATATAGGAGTCTGAAAACCATGATCTTCAGGTTCAGGAACAGCTCCTTCCCAACAATCATTAGGCTTATTAAACACTATAAACAACAATTCAACTACAAACGACATGCTGTCTTGGTTGAACTATGGATTTCCAACTAATATTGGGGTATTTTGGGGGTATTTTATTTATTGAAATATGTTTTATTTATTATGTTATCTATTGAATGTTGTGTTCAGCTGTGCTGAACACAACATTTCATTGTTCCATTTCAGTACATATGGCAATTAAACACTCGACTCTCTTGACTCAGTGGTGGTACATGGTGGTGAGGTACTCCTGTTATGAGGAACTTTCTACAGTGGCCTTCATCTGATCTCTCCAGTTTATATAACAAAATTAAAATGCAACAGCTTGTGGGTCAATTTTAAATTAAGCTAATACTTCTTTATTAACTGGTGTATTTTGCCTGAATAATTTTGTCATGTTATTTAAAGTAAGTTTTTTTATTCGAAGTTCGAATTGCTGTTGGTAACTACAGTGGCTTGCAAAAGTATTCATACCCCTTGAACTTTTCCACATTTTGTCACGTTACAACCACAAACGTAAATGTATTTTTTTGGGATTTTATGTGAAAGACCAACACAAAGTGGTGCATAATTGTGAAGTAGAAGGAAAATTATGCATGGTTTACAAATCTTATTACAAATAAAAAACTGAAAAGTGTGGCGTGCAGAAGTATTCAGACCCCCTGAGTCAATACTTTGTAGAACCACCTTTTGCTGTAATTACAGCTGCAAGTCTTTTGGGGTCTCTACCAGCTTTGCACATCTAGAGACTGAAATCTTTGCCCATTCTTCTTTGCAAAATAGCTCAAGCTCCGTCAGATTGGATGGAGAGCGTCTGTGAACAGCAATTTTCAAGTCTTGCCAGAGATTCTCAATTGGATTTAGGTCTGGACTTTGACTGGGCCATTCTAACACATGAATATGCTTTGATCTAAACCATTCCATTGTAACTCTGGCTGTATGTTTAGGGTCGTTGTCCTGCTGGAAGGTGAACATCCGCCCCAGTCTCAAGTCTTTTGCAGACTCTAACAGGTTTTCTTCCAAGATTGTCCTGTATTTGGCTCCATCCATCTACCCATCAACTCTGACCAGCTTCCCTGTCCTTGCTGAAGAAAAGCATCCCCAAAGCATGATGCTGCCACCACCACGTTTCACAGTGGGGATGGTGTGTTCATGGTGATGTGCAGTGTTAGTTTTCTGCCACACATAGCCATTTGCATTTAGGCCAAAAACTTCAATTTTGGTCTCATCAGACCAGAGCACCTTCCTCCACATGTTTGCTGTGTCCCACACATGGCTTGTGGCAAACTGCAAACGGGACTTCTTATGGCTTTGTTTCAACAATGGCTTTCTTCTGGCCACTCTTGCATAAAGGCCCGGTTTGTGGAGTGCATGACTAATAGTTGTCCTGTGACAGATTCTCCAACCTGAGCTGTGGATTTCTGCAGCTCCTCCAGAGTTACCATGGGCCTTTTGGCTGCTTCTCTGATCAATGCTCTCCTTGCCCGGCCTGTCAGTTTAGGTGGATGGCCATGTCTTGGTAGGTTTGCAGTTGTGCCATAATCTTTCCATTTTCGGATGATGGATTGAAGAGTGCTCCATGAGATGTTCAAAGCTTGGGATATTTTTTAATAACCTAACCCTGCTATAAACTTCTCAACAACTTTATCCCTGACCTGTCTGGTGTGTTCCTTGGGCTTCATGATGCTGTTTGTTCACTAATGTTCTCTAACAAACCTCTGAGGCCTTCACAGAACAGCTGTATTTATACTGAGATTAGATTACACACAAGTGGACTCTATTTACCAATAAGGTGACTTCTGAAGACAATTGGTTGCACTGGATTTTATTTAGGGGTATCTGAGTAAAGGGGGCTGAACACTTTTGCATGCCACACTTTTCAGTTTTTTATTTGTAAAAGAATTTGTAAACCATGTATCATTTTCCTTCCACTTCACAATTATGCACCACTTTGTGTTGGTCTATCACATAAAATCCCAATAAAATAAAATTACGTTTGTGGTTGTAACGTGACAAAATGTGGAAAAGTTCAAGGGGTATGAATACTTTTGCAAGCCACTGTATACAAGAAAAGACAGGATAGATTATTTATATATCTACTATTGTTTTGCCTATAAAACTGCGTTTGATCATAATGGGATTTTACAAACAAACCTGTTCGCTAAGTTTTTTGTTCAATATCATCAATGGAATAATTCATGGACAATTTTTAAAGCAAAATTTAAACAGTGCTTTACAAAAACGTCCACAGCCTCGTACATACAAAATCAAGCTTAATTTTGCCTAATACTGTCAGCTTATTAATAGTTGTACCTTCATTATCGCTAAACATAGACAATGAATACAATATGCATTAAGTTGTCAGCATTCCTTTACAATGCTTACATTTGTGATAGGCTACCAATGAGGTAAAACCACAAGAATGAAAAGTATTAATATTTATTATGAAGCATAATATACTATCATTCACCAGCAGATAAAAAATAAATAACTTTCAGATCCGAGCAATGTGCAAGTCAGATCATGAAGATGTATATCAAGAAAATAGTAATACCTCTAATTAAAAGCATTCTAGTTTTAATATTCCAAGGATAAATCATAATTAACAGAGACATGTGCAGAGGTGGGAACAAATCTACATAACAGAACTTTCTCATATTTTCATCACAATTGATGTATTTATAAATGTTTTATACAATACTCTCTGGAACTAATAAATTACGTTGTAGTTCTGCCTTTTCTAAGGATTAAGACTGAAATATATTTTTCAGCCATGTACAATTCTTTTTACTTCCTATAGCGTTTGCATAATTGTTTTCTTAACATTGTTAAATGATTTGAGGCTATTTTAACCATAAAGCATGTATAATAACATGAAACAAAATTTCTGTACCTCTTTCTTTAATACCATTCAATTTTGTTTGAAATAATCCATTACTGGGGATTTGTGGATAAGTTCTACTTATCCTTTACATTATCATCACATCAACTATGCAACTTCTTCTAGTTCCTTTTTCCTATTCACCTTCACCGTTCTTCCTTCTCCCACCCCCCACTACTTTCAGTCTGATGAAGGGTTCCAACCCAAAACGTTACCTGCTCCTTTTCTGCAGATATGCTGCCTAAGCTGTTGAGTTGCTTCTGCATTTTATGTCTATTTTCACCTTCAATAGTTTCCAAGACTTTATGGAATATTTTTTTACCCACACTTAATCCGTCCCACCATCTCTCACCACTCATTTCTCTTTTGAGTCCCATCTTCTGATATTTTGCAACTCTTATTACATAATCAAATTTCCAATACCTTCAGACATCATTATTTGTTCCATTGACACATATATATATTATCCTCTCTTTCTTTAAAGCTACCTTCAATCCCTCATTTTTCAAAATAGCTAATCATTGTGCTTAATCATGTGCTTCTTTAACCATTTCTACCAACTATGTTTACCAACCAAAGCTCTGCAACATGAATTAAAACTTAGAGCTCAGAGTTCCTGAAACAGTTTTCATGCTTGGTTGGCCATCATCATTGTACCCTAATATGGCTATTAAGGCCAATATGATATACACAGATTCAGTCTCAGCAGGGACAGGAGGTGTTTGACACATTGGGTAAGTGGTTCTGAACTCCTTCCACCATTCTTACTGAGATAAAGACTCTCTAGATTATCAGCGCCATCTTAGATGTTCCTTCTCCATATTGACAATTGAGATCAAAGATCTCATGTGTGCTCAGACCGAGGATGCCCCTTTTTCTTCCAGAGAAGCTTTGAGAACATCCTTAAAATGTTTGTTCTGTCCTTTTGATAATTACTTGCCCAGTTGAGCTTAGTAATTGAATGCAATTGTTTCATCAGTCTTCAATTGGCATGAATGTTTTGGAACTGGCTGATTGTCATCAACGTTTCAATTCAGGGGATATTGGCTGCAGGAGTCCATTGCTTACCCTGCCAGGAGAGTTGAAGAGACTACATTTGGAAGGGGACAGAAGAGCAAGGATTATTGCTGCCTAGAAGATCACAAGCTTTGTGATAAGTTTGAAATCTTGATCCATGCATATTTTTCTTTCTCTTCAAGCAGTCAAATGTATACTGGTCCACTGAAAGTGGATGTGAATTTCAGCATCAATATCTAGGTTGGTGGAAAGGTAGTTCCTGAGACATGGAGAAATTTCCATGTTTTCCAGGGTCTTGTCATAGACCTTTATTGTCAGGGGATGGAGGTTGTGTGATGTGAAGAGCAGGCAGATTGATAGAGAACTCAATTTGTAAACTCCTAATGTAAGGCCCATTTGCTCCATGCTTCAGTGGAAAATGTTGCCAAACATTTGATGCTCAGCCTCTGAATATACATTTAGGCTGCCAGAGGTGGTGGTGGAGACAGATATGATTGTGGCATTACAAGACATTCAGATAGGCATATAGATATGCAGAGAATGGAGAGGTGTGGATCTCAAGCAGGCAGAGCAGATTTGTTTAACCAGATGTGTAAGAAGGAATTGCAGATGCTGGTTTAATCCGAAAATAGACATAAAAAGCTGCAGTAACAGCGCGACAGTCGGCATCTCTGGAGAGAAGGAATGGATGACATTTCAGGTTGAGGTCCTTGTTCAGACATCCTGTTTGGCATGGACATTCTAGGCTGAAGGGCCTTCTCATGTGCTGTGTTGTTCTATGCTGTATGTTCTATGAAATAGAGATGAATTTGTGATGACTGACAGAATTGAAAAGCAATGTCATCAATTTCTCACAATTGATAGGGTCTAAGGATTTTATAAAATCCAAATGAGCAATGTTTACAGTTTACCGCTTACAGTTGTCTTCTCAAAGCAATAAAAATGTTCTTCAGTTTGTCAAAATGATTCATCAAAGCAGCATTCTTGTTCCTTCTGTTGAAAAAATAAATTACATTTACCTTCTTTTGCCTCTTTGAGCACTTTTATTCCTGATGAATAAGATCTAAATTTGACCCCTCTATTCCAAACTGTCAATTGAAAATGCTGACAACGGATTTCTCCAGAGAGTCGCGACTAGAAAAGTTCAATACCTGGAAATCCATCTCTGTTTGTTTGGCTTGTTCATGCTAAGTACCAGCGACTACAATGTTAATGACAAACAAAAAAAAATCATATGAACTCAATTTCAGAAGAAGAGTACAAATGTAACAGATACTGTATTTAGCATTTCGTACTAATGTTAGTTTCATTCAGATTATAGATACAGTATGGAACAGGCACACCGAGTCTGCACCGACCAGTGATCTCTGCACACTAAATCTATCCTATACACACTACACAAACCTGTACGTCTTTGGAGTGTGGGAGGAAACCGGAGCGCCCTGAGAAAACTCACACAAGTTATGGGGAGAACGTACAAACTACATACAGACAGCACCTGTAGTCAGGATCAAACCCGTGTTTCTGGCGTTGTAAACAGCAACTCTACCGTTGCGCTTATTCTGTTATTTTAAACTCATGTTATCTTAAATAATTCTTATAGAAAATGTCAGTCACTCAGAAGAAGGGTCCTAACATGAGATGTCACCAATCCATGTTCTTCAGATATGCTGCCTAACCCACTGAGTTACTCCAATACTTGTGTCTTTTTTTGTAAACCAGCACATGGGCATTTGGCAGTCACACGGAGAATGTGCATATTCCATGCGTCGAGATCAGCATCAAACCCAAGTCTCTGGCACTGTAAGGCATTGGCTCTACTAGCGTAACTACAGTACTTATCTCATTACAACTCATATTGATTTATTCTATTCTTTACACACACACATAAATGACCGTAAGTGATTCTTTACATAATGTAAGCCAAAGTACTTGTCATTTGACATATGACCAAATTACCCCGAAGTGTGTGTGTGTGTGTGTGTGTGTGTGTGTGTGTGTGTGGGTGTGTGTGTGTGTGTGTGTGTGTGTGTGTGTGTGTGTGTGTGTGTGTGTGTGTTTTCATATGTGATTCGCATCTCCTCGAAAACCCGACGAGGTAACGGTGAATTCTTTAATGAATTGGCCCTTCCCCCCCACCCAGCTCTGGATTGAAGCCGTTGAACATGTGATCAAGTCGTGCTGTGCGTTCCACTGGGCTCTTTCAAGTTCTACACCTGTGCAGTTGGGGGTTATGCGTGAATGGATAGGGTGGGGGTGGGGTAAAAGGAGCGAATTAACAATATTAATATAAAATCAAGGGGGGAGTTGGTGTGTGTGGGGAGCCCAGCCATCCTCCCCCACCCCCCCACCCCCATCGTGCTGCATGCTGCACTGGGCTCCTTCAAGTTCTACATCATGGTGGCTGCAGTCATTATTGCAATTCGACCGCGGACAAGCACAGTGGAAAAGCTGCTATGATCGGCCAACCCTCCACTGCTTTTCTCCGTCCTCAGATTGCTCCGGGCCTCACTCTGGACCATGCCAGCCACAGCCTAGCTCTGGCCCGGCGCCTGGTGGGTAGGCCTTCCACCCCGCTCTGCCCCCCCCTTCCTCTCTGTCCCCCCTACCTCTCTGCACCCCCTCCCTCTCTGCCCCCTGCACCCCCTCACTACCCCCCTCCCTCGCTAGGGAGTGGTGAATATTGGGACCTATGGGTGAGTGGTGGAGTATTGTGTTCGGGAACCAGCCCTCCCTATGATGCTGCACCCCCCCAGAACCCCCCCACCCCTCAATCTCTACCCCCCTCCCTCTCCCTCTCTACCCCCTCCCCCTCCCTCCCCCTCCCTCCCTCTCCATCCACCCCTCTCTAGCCACGCCTACGCAGTTGGGAGTTATGCATGAGTGGATAGGGCGGGATTGGGGTAAAAGGAGCGAATGAATAATATTAATATAATATCAAGGGGGGTGTTAGTGTGTGTGTGAAACCCAAGGCCGCCCCCTCCCCGCAACCGCACGTTGAGGGGAGGGGACCCAACAGGTCCCCCTTGGTCTAGTATGATATAGATTAGTGGATATCATTTTCCTTTACACTGAAGTTTCTGGATATCTTGTGGCCAAGCAGAAAATAAAATCAACTTTCTGGTAAAGCAGTTAATCTTGGAAATTCCATGACCCTTTCAGACATAATAAATTCAGCTTGCCGTTCTTGGTCTACATTAGTGGGTTTAAGCTTTTCTCTTTTTCTGAAACTCATTTGACCCGCAGAATGCAATCACAAAACTAGAAGAAGAGGGTTCCAAGAAGCATCGGGGCCTTGCATATGTTTCGTACAGAATGGTAATGGATTTCAATGTATGAACATTAAATTTAACCTGATGAACTTTGGGCACTTTCAAGGTAACAAATTTCAAGATGTATGTATTGGATGACTTGATTAATGTGTTTTGAGTACCGCTGCTCTTTTTCTCATCAGAAAAATTGGTTACTTTGGAAGGACTGCTTTAACGTTCAAAGTGGATCTGTGGAAAAGCACCACGCTTTTTAATCAGAATGTTTTTATGAATGCAATTACTATTGATTGCTTCCACTCAAGCCATCATTTTAGCCGAATAAAAATATTTGTTCAAGCTCATTAGGCTTTCTCAGGCCTAATTACATAACATGAACAATGATTAATTGGAAGCAGCATAAGATGTAATCTAACAGCGCATGATCAGATGCCTCCATGTTTTAATTCTGTGTTTTATTAATAGTATGGTAGTTCATTTTTCTCCTAGTTGATGCACGGTACCTTGCTTGTGTTGACAGCTTTGTCCTAGAAACTGAATAAAAATGCTTTGCTTTTTCATTGGGTTAACTGTCACTTTCAATTGTCATCACTTTTTCAGTTTATGAGATACATCACTCAGATCCCTTGTTAATGCTCATTTTATGAGAAAATAAATACCCTTATTTCACTTGATAGTTTGGATCAAGAATTATGCATATAACCTGAACACATTTCCACCCCCTTGATCTTCCAGCTTCTAAGTGCCTTAGGATAAAACCCCCCCAATTATTTCCATGGTAATGTATGCATATTTTTATCAGCAGGTTCAAGCCACCGTCTTATAATTAATAAAAACAAAGACCTGTTGTTCAGTTTGTGAAGATAAAGCCAATTGCACCACATGAAATATTGAGGGATCTTGGCAGGGGAAGCGGTGCAGAAATATGGTTGAAGTCAGATAACGGATCTATTGCCCGTGTTTAGTTATGAGGGTAATGGCTAAGAATGAGCATCAGTTCTTATTTTGACGTTCTAGCATCAGTTCTTGTATTGACGTCATGAGAGGTTAAAGTTGGATGGAATTATCTATGTTGGAAGTGTGAATGGAATGTGTGTGATAAACAATTGTACTTGAGAATTGTTGCTGTGGACTTCAAGTGGCGGTCTGCTCAGTAGAAATGGGTAATGTGAGATGAAAGTTTTGATCAGGGGAGAGCAAATTGGGCATTCAGGAGCATTGGATGCCCTGGTGTGATCATAAGGAAGAATTGAAGGGGCCCTTCTATGTGAATGAATCACCTTTTGGGATTTTAATTCAGTGTTGTTGTTGCAGATCCTGCAGTCTGGAAATGTCCATTCATATTAGGTCCTGTGACAACTTTGTCATACTGCATGGAAACAGACCATTCGGCTCAACTTGTCCATGTGCACCTATTTGTCATGCGTTTGGACCATATTCATATTAATCTAGTCTAGTGGTAGCCATTACAGGGCAAACTGCCCTTCTATCTCTTGCTCCATGGCCTTATGCTTGATGCCAGCGTCCATAATGGTGGTATGAACAGGAGCAGTCAGATTACCATAAATGTTCCCATTTTCTCTGAGTAAGTTAGAGATTCCTGATTGAGATGGAGGCAATGGGTTTGCTGTTTCACCATTCCTGCGGTCCTCTACGAGGATTTTATGTGGAAGTTATGGGCAAGTTGGCCCGAAGGGCCTGTTTTCACATTATATCACTCTATGACTATGACTCCATCTATTGCTTTCAGCAAATACAAATTGTTTATATGTACAGTGGCTTGCAAAAGTATTCATACCCCTTGAACTTTTCCACATTTTGTCACGTTAAAACCACAAACGTAAATGTATTTTATTGGGATTTTATGTGATAGACCAACACAAGGTGGCGCATAATTGTGAAGTGGAAGGAAAATGATACATTGTTTTCAAATTTTTTTAGAAATAAAAAACTGAAAAGTGTGGCGTGCAAAAGTATTCAGCCCCCTTTACTCTGATACCCCTAAATAATATCCAGTGCAACCAATTGCCTTCAGAAGTCACCTAATTAGTAAATAGAGTCCACTTGTGTGTAATCTAATCTCAGTATAAATACAGCTGTTCTCTGAAGGCCTCAGAGGTTTGTTAGAGAACATTAGTGAACATTAGCATCATGAAGTCCAAGGAACACACCAGACAGGTCAGGGATAAAGTTGTGGAGAGGTATGAAGCAGGGTTAGGTTATACAAAAATATCCCAAGCTTTGAACATCTCACAGAGCACTGTTCAATCCATCATCTGAAAATGGAAAGAGTATGGCACAACTGCAAACCTACCAAGACATGGCCGTCCACCTAAACTGACAGGCTGGGCAAGGAGAGCATTGATCAGAGAAGCAGCCAAGAGGCCCATGGCAACTCTGGGGAAGCTGCAGAGATCCACAGCTCAGGTTGGAGAATCTGTCCACAGGACAACTATTTGTCATGCACTCCACAAATCGAGCCTTTATGGAAGAGTGGCAAGAAGAAAGCCATTGTTGAAACAATGCCATAAGAAGTCTCGTTTGCAGTTTGCCACAAGCCATATGGGGGACACAGCAAACATGTGGAGGAAGGTGCTCTGGTCTGATGAGACCAAAAATGAAGTTTTTGACCTAAATGCAAAACGCTATATGTGGCAGAAAACTAACGCTGCACATCATCCTGAAAACACCATCCCCACTGTGTAACATGGTGGTGGCAGCATCATGCTGTGGGGATGCTTTTCTTCAGCAGGGACAGGGAAGCTGGTCAGAGTTCTTGGGAAGATGGGTGGTGCCAAATACAGGGCAATCTTGGAAGAAAACCTGTTAGAGTCTGCAAAAGACTTGAGACTGGGGCGGAGGTTCACCTTCCAGCAGGACAACGATCCTAAACATACAGCCAGAGCTACAATGGAATGGTTTAGATCAAAGCATATTCATGTGTTAGAATGGCCCAGTCAAAGTCCAGGCCTAAATCCAATTGAGAATCTCTGGCAAGACTTGAAAATTGCTGTTCACAGACGCTCTCCATCCAATCTGACTGAGCTTGAGCTATTTTGCAAAGAAGAATGGGCATAAATGTCAGTCTCTAGATGTGCAAAGCTGGTAGAGACATACCCCAAAAGACTTGCAGCTGTAATTGCAGCGAATGGTGGTTCTACAAAGTATTGACTCAGGGGAGCTGAATACTTTTGCACGCCACACTTTTCAGTTTTTTATTTGTAATAAAATTTGTAAACCATGTATAATTTTCCTTCCACTTCACAATTATGCACCACTTTGTGTTGGTATATCACATAAAATCCCAAAAAAAACCCCATTTACGTTTGTGGTTGTAACATGACAAAATTTAGAAAAGTTCAAGGGGTATGATACTTTTGCAAGCCACTGGGTATGTGTGTGTTAGTTTTACACCAGGTTCATGAACTACATCATTACCAAGAACTCATGCTGCAGATGGCACAGATGCAGATGGCCTAGTTGGTTGCTGGAAAAGGCATCAAAACAGTGGCCAGGACGCTAAGGAATCTGCATCATCTTTTGCCTCTGGTCATTCATCAGGTGAGATTCAAAAAGAGGAATCCCTTTTACTATTTGCACACCAGATCTCTCACTGTATGTCTTCGTTGGCCACATACGCTTCTGGCAGAGTCACACAGCAGCTTAATGTATAGGTGACAGAATGAAATATAGGAAAATGTAATGGAATAGAAAACCAATGGACCTCATACAATGGTAGACAGCAAGCTGCGAGTTGTGGATATCTTCAGTTCTAACTTGAAAGGGGTCCAGCACAGCTTAATCGCCACTGGCAAAGTAATCTTCTTTGCTTGCAGTTTGAGCCATGGTGCTGGATTTCAGTAAGGATGTTGTTACTGAAGTACTGACACCTCACACACCATCATTTGCTGGAGTTAAGATTAGATACTTGCTCCCTAAACACTCTTGACGTTATACTCTTCTATCTTTGAATGTTCTGATGCAGCTTCCTGATTATAATCTGATTGTTGCCCCACTCAAAAAAAATCTAACTTGTTTTTTGAATTTTACATTATTGTTCATTTTATATGTTTTATTCAGTTTATAGATTTACTTTTACCTCTCATTTCTTGTTCCATAACTGAAACAAAACTGAAGATATGTTTGACATTTTTATCGGATTCTTGATCACATACCATCACTTTCCCTCATGCTTAGGATGCCTTCTCTAAATCCTTGTTGAACTTCCTCTCTATTCGTCCTTATTTAATTTACATATTTTAGAATAAAGGGCCTGTCCCACTTGTGTGTCATTGCGCGTCATTTTCGCAACATCAATTTATGCATCATGACGCATGACGCACGCATCGTGACGCGCACTGCGTGACGCGCAAATGACGCCCAAGTGGGACAGGCCCTTTAGGCCAGTTTTGTGTTTGTTATTACTTCCTAATTACCAGTTGCCATCCAATATTTTAGTTTCACCTCTTTATTTTGAACTCCTCTGACATTCATGTTAGCGATCTAGTTTTATTCCTTTGTCATTAACTCTGTTATCAGGGTGTTGAACTCAGCCCTGACACAGTAATCCTTGTAATGCTACAATCTGACCTTGTCATGACTACTTTTATTCTTCTGTTAGTTTAATGCTAATTCCTGACCCTGCTTCAATCCCTCATCTATTTTAAATGGTGCTCAACATTTCTATACACCTAGCAATTCTCTGGATGCTGATATTAAAGCAGAATATTGTAATATAATCCTTTCACAGATGTAATATTGTTAAACTCTTGAGACTGCCTACAGTTTTTAATATGTGACATGCAATAGATGGTGTGCTGAATCTTCTTTCCAATCTCTATCCAATAAGATATGCTATTTCTATCCTGATCTTTTTTTGAATGCATATTAAGTGACAGTATTTTCGGCATACACTTTTGGATTAAATGATTCAGAACTTCGAGATGGTAACTTTTCCGTTTCCTCTACTTTAACTCCCCGTTATCTATTTTGTTCGAAGAATTTTTATAGGATTCGTGATCGCGTTGATCACTTCAGATTTCTTGCTCCATAAACAAGATTGAAGAAATGGTTGACAATTGTAATGTTATTGACAGATTTTAAAATAAATAAATGGTTGAGGTGTTTTTCATTGTACCAAGTCTTGAAGCCAAATCAAACAGATCTTCATTTAATTTAAGTGTAACAATATATGAAGCTGCTCTTTTTTAGTTTAGTTTAGATTTACAGCATGAAAACAGCTCTTCGTCCCACCGAGTCCGTGCTGACCAGCGATCCCGAACACTATCCTATACACATGAGGGACAATTTTCAATTTTACCAAGCCAATTAGCCTAAAAATCTCTATGTCGTTGGAGTGTGGGAGGGAACCGCAGCTCCCAGAGAAAACGGTCATGGGGAGAATGTATAAATTCCACACAGACAGCACCCGTAGTCACCCGGGTCTCTGGCATTGTAAAGCAGCAACTCTACCGCTGCACCACTGTGCCACTCTTATGGCTTCTTTCTTTCATTATAGTTTACTAATTTGTCCAGATGATCAAAATTAAGATCCAATGCTTAGTTTCTCAAGCAGAAAATGGGTACATTTTTTCAATTTGGCTCTAAGAATGTTTCTGCCAAATCTGCATGGAAGTACAGTATGTATTACTGCTAAATTCTTTGGGCCATCTTTCAGGGACTCTGACTGGGTGGTTGGTTCAAAGAGGCATTAGGATATCTTCATGAGGTTTACTAAAGTTATTCCATATTGTATGGTGCGCTACCAACTGGTTTCAAAAGCCAAAACTGATCATGAAAATCGAGCAATTAAAAAAATCTAGCTGTTTTGCATTGCATTATGTGAGAATTCATAACTGTGTCACTGCAAAGAAATCAGAGGGATAAATATATAAAGTGAAAGGCCTGGAAAAAGTGAATGTGGAGAGGATGTGGAGAGATTAAAAGGACGTATCTCATCAAGACGATGAAGGGGAATTTCTTTAGTTAAAGGGTGGCGAATCTGTGGAATTCATTGTCACTGACGGCTGTGGAGGTCAAGTCAATGGATATTTTCATGGCTTAGATTGACAGATTCTTGATTAGTAAGGGCGTCAGGAGTTATGGGGAGAAGGCAGGAGAATGGGGTTGAGAGGGAAAGATAGCTCGGCCATGATTGAATGGCGGAGTAGATTTGATGGGCTGAATGGTCTAATTCTGCTCCTAAAACATAGAGTCAAAGAGTTATACATTGTGGAAACAGGCCCTTCGGCCCAACGTGCCCACACTGGCCAACATGTCCCACCTACATAAGTCCCACCTGCCTGCACTTGGTCCATATCCCTCCAAACTTGTCATATCCATGTACCTGTCTAACTGTGTCTTAAATATTGGGATAGTCCCAGCCTCAACTACCTCGTCTGGCAGCTTGTTCCATACACCCACCACCCTTTGTTTGAAAAGGTTACCCCTCAGATTCCTACTAAATCTTTTCCCCTTCTCCTTGAACTTATAAACATCATAAATACGTTGAGGATTTGAGACTAATTTATCAATAAGATCATCACTCAATGCTATCTTACGTTGCTTTAGAACACAACAATCTCAAATAAATGGATGTAAAGTAAATATTTGCAAAAACATCATTTTATAATATAATTAACTAATTCTCCACTGTGTTTCACCTATAAAGTTTTTTGCAAAACACAAAAATTTGGGACTTTGAAAGACCACAAATTTCCCCATATACTGTATGAAATGACACATAACTTTCCGCACCAGTAGAATTATATGTAATTACTCAATCAAGGTTTGAAGAAAAACTATGTCCATATTGACATGGAAATCAGGAAACCCCTTCAGGCAACAATTAATTTAGTCTTTCAAACTGCTTATCTTATTCTGACATCTACCTTGGACAGCATAATGACACCACCTTCATCATATGGAAGTAAATATTGTGCTAAATCGTAGGAAAAAGTCATTTGAATGTATGCAGTCATCTGATGCATTGGATTTATTTCCATTTATTGAAAATATTTTCAATAATGGACATCATAACCCAGAAGATGAAAAATTGTTGGTTTAGAGATACAATTCGGAAACAGGCCCACCTGCCCACTGAGTCCATGCTGACCATCGATCACCCATACACTAGTTTTATGTTAACCCATTTTCACGTACGACACACTATGGGCAATTTATAGAAACCAATTAACCTACAAACCTTTGGAATGTGGGAAGAAACTCGAACACCCAGAGAAAACCCATGTGGAAATAGGGAGAATGTACAAACACTGCTCAGACAGCACCCACAGTCGGGATCGAATCCAGGTCTCTGGAGCTGAGTGGTAGTAGTTCTACCGCTGCGCCACTATGTCACCCTAAGTATGTAATTATAACATCTACACTTTTATACCACGGGTGTATTAGACTCTGGAAATGTTAATTACATAATCATGCAAATATAATTAGACCACAAGGTTATTCCACCATTCAATTGAATCGTACTAATCTATGCTTTGACTCTTTAATTGTTTTTTGTTTTGCATCTATTCTTTACCCTCCACAGCAAAAGCTAAGTTCTCAACACACAGAGCCCTATAGAGAGTTGAAGGATCGTGGAGAGGAGGTGAAGGGTTGGTGATTGTTCCAGTTTTCCTTTACATTTGTTATTCTTGTGGCCAAAAGCACATTCTGATTTCACTAACGTTGCCAAGATCCACCTGAAGATAATGCCCTCTTATTCTGTATTCTTTCACCAGTTACACAGATTTTCTTTTATCCCCTTCTGATTACAGGCATCTCAGTTAGGTCATGGTTCGATTGTATGATTGCTCAGTGTGAAAGCGAGCAGTAAAGGTCCAGACGATGCTGGTCATAGATGTGTTTTTTTCAGATTAACAATGAAAAACATGCAAAAACATATGAGAAAATTACAACAGGAGACTCACTTTAAATCTTCCTGCATAAATAGAACTGTTATTCTGGCAGGATGAAAACAATTGTCAATTATGGTACATTCTCATGAACTGTTGATATGTTGTGTGTGAGAAGAAATCTTGCACTTACAACAAAATTATTGAACATAGAACAGTACAGGAACAGGATCTTCAGCCGATGTCTGTGCCGAACATGACGCCAAGTTAAACTAATCCTTTCTGCCTGCAAATCACTATTTCTCCATTCCCTGCATTTTCATGTTCCTATCTAAAAGCCTCTTAAACACAATTATCATATCTACTTATGCCATCACCCCAAGCAGCATGTTCCAAGTGCCTTCTGTGTATAGTGCTGCCCCGCATTTCTACTGTATGCTCTTTATTATTTGGTATTCCCACCCCAGCAAAACGATTCTGATGGTCTAGCCCATCTATGTCTCCTTTAATTTTATATCAGGTCTCTCCTCAGCCTCTGATGCTTCAGGGAAGACAATTAAAGTTTGTCCAACCTCACCTCACAGCTAATACCCTTGAATCGAGGTAGCAGTCTGGTAAATAACATTCTGAAGAAGGGTCCCAACCCAAAACGTCACCTCTCTCTATCCTCCAAAGATGTTGCCTGACCTGCTGAATTACTCCAGCACTTTGTGTCATTTTTGTAAACCAGCATCTGCAGTTCCTTGTGTCAGTATTCTGGTAAAGCCCTTCTGCACCCTCTCCAAAGCTTCCACATCTTTCTCGTAATGGAGCGACCAGAACTGCACACAATACTCCAAATGCAGCCTAAACAAAGTAATCTTTGCGGGTTACACAAAATGCTGGAGAAACTCAACGGGTGCAGCAGCATCTAAGGAGCGAAGGAGATAGGCGACGTTTCGGGTCGAGACCCTTCTTCAGACTGGTCAGGGATCAGGGAAACGAGAGATATAGACGGTGATGTGAGAGATAAAGAACAATGAATGAAAGATATGCAAAAAAGTATCGATGATAAAGGGAACGAGCCATTGTAAGCTGTTTGTGGTGTGAAAATGAGAAGCTAGTGCGACTAGGGTGGGGGAGGGAGATAGAGATAGAGGGAATGCCAGGGCCCGAGGGCTGAGGGAGAGGTGGGAGGGGGAGGAGACAGCAGGGGTTAACAGAATTGAGAAAATTCGATGTTCAAGCCCAAAGGATGCAAACTCCCCAAGCGGAATATGAGGTGCTGTTTTCCAAGCGGAATATGAGGTGCTGTTTCCAAGCGGAATATGAGGTGCTGTTATCTTTGCCTTGCTTTACACCTCATTTTACTTCGGAATCACGTGAGTGACTACGTGAATAGAAGCCCGTACAGCCGTTGGTGCGTCACGACGTCAGACGCTGGTGCAGTCGGGCGGTTGGAGCAGCAGCGCTCCTCCGAGCGGTAAGTTTAAAAACGGAGGTAAGGTTTTAAAAATTTTACTACAGGTCATTTTCTGCGACGGTTGGGAGTTCTTAGAGAATGTTGCAGAAAGTGAAGAAGGTGTCGGCGAGGCGCTCCGGGGGTAGAAAGGAGAGTGACCAGGAGAGTGTTGTGGATGGAGGCCCATCTGGTACACCTGGTCCGGTGCTGGCTACACAGCCAGTGGTTGCGGACCCACTGCCGGGGGGCAGTGAAGGCTTGCCAGTAGGGCGGAAGGCCACTGGCAAGTCTGTGAGGTCCGTAGATGAGTCGGGCCAGGAGGTTATACCCTCCTTAGGAGAGTCCGTTTGCTCACGGCTCTCCAAAGTCGAGATTTTATTGCAAAGAATGCTCGACAGGGACCAGCTCCGTGAGGAGGAGTGGTGCCCAAGCCAGGCTGATGGAGAGCTTGTGCTAGCAGCACCTGTTTCAGGGCTGCAGAACTATCCTGCCTGTGAGGAGGATGTTCCATCAGTGCAGTTTGCTGACACTGATTCTATGCTGGGGGAGAGCAGTAAAGAAGTTCGGTTGGAGATAATTCCGAACATTGCTGGGAAGATTGCTCAGCCTAGAGATGCAGGAGAGGCGATTGATGGGGAATTGGCTGAAGCCATTCAGTATATGCTCTCCCACCAGTTACAGGAGCTAGCTATGGAAGAAGCAGCAAAAAACTATAAAGCTCCTGTTAATTGTGATCTCCTGAGGGTACCGGTGGTTAATCACCAAATTTGGTCACAGATGGGTATGCCTGCTTGGGCCCAGGAGATGCAGTTCCAAAAAGTGCTTAAACTGTTGTCAGCAGGTATTACAGCTGTGGTGAAAGTGATTGATCCAAGCAATGTGGTTGAAGCACACCAGGACGGACTGGGATTCCTTTGTAATGCGTTTTTTGAACTCAATAACATCAGGAGGGCCGCTATTAGGCCAGTGCTTAATCCGAATTTGGCAAGTTTGTGCAAACCAACCAGTGTACCACCACAAAATCTGTTGTTTGGAGGTAACCTAGCGAAAAGGGTCAAAGAGTGTCATGAAGATGTTAAAACTATGGCCCTCATTAAGCCGGCTGGTAAGCAGGGCAAAAGGTTTTCTCCGTATTGGAAAGGAACTAATGTGGATGCAGGAGAAGGAACGAGCCGTTCAGGTCTTCAATTTCGGAACTGGCAGGCTGCCAGCATGAAGGGGAAGGTGCCTTTCTCCACAAGAGGTCGAGGACAACAAGGTCCGCAAGGAAAGATGCAGGTAAGGAAAACATCAACAGACGATGAATTAATTGATGTTCCTGTTCAAATTGGGGAAAGGTTAAAATTGTTTCTCAAACAATGGCAGCAGTTGACATCAGATTTGTTCATACTTAGTAGTATTGAAGGGGTGAAATTTGAATTTTACTCTAAAGACAGTCTACCTAATCAACATTTTCCTAGTCGTAAACTTAGTTTTTCAGATGAAGAAAATGTGCTTATTCAAGCAGAGATTCAGTCGTTACATAAGAAAGGGGTAATTGAGCCTTCTGTCTATCAAAGTCGACAATTTGTGTCAAATATATTTCCCAGATCTAAAAAGACTGGGGGGTGTAGAATTATTTTGGATTTATCGAGCTTGAACAAATTTGTTTGTTATAGGCATTTCAAAATGGAAACTTTATCAATGCCAAACATCTAGTGTCCAAAGGGTGTTATATGGCAACTATTGATTTAAAGGATGCGTATTACTCAGTGGGGCATGTGGTAATAAAGATCAAACTTCAAACTGGTAAGTTCTCATTTAATAGTAAGATTAAACGAGAACTTACCAGTTTGAAGTTTGATCTTTATTTTATGAGGAGTCGAGTTGAGGGACTACGTGCCCTCCGCTCCCACCCTCATAGATCTCATCTGGTAGTTCTAGTTTTATCATCTTACCGTTATACTTCGGTCATTGTTAGCTGTGAATTCATTCCGCTGCTTTGAAGATTGACGCTCCAATGGCTGTACGGGCTTCTATTCACATAGTCCCTCAACTCGACTCCTCATAAAATAAAGATCAAACTTCAAACTGGTAAGTTCTCGTTTAATCTTACTATTTTACTTCGGAGTCACGTGAGTGACTGCGTGAAGACTTCAAAGCACTGTGAATTCATGCCGCAGACTCAAATCCGACGTTCACACTGCCTGGATTGACTCAAAAGTCGTTAACAATCAATCATGCATCAGTAATACATTTGTTAAATGAAATAACAGTTTATTTACAAACAAGTCATAACAACCCGCTCTAACTCAGGGGAAAAGTGTAACAGTACTGACACCAGAATCAGCAAACACCCCGAGCCTTGAAATCGGCTTGTGATAAAACCTCTGAAAAGTTAGCTCACTGGACCATCCTGCGGCCGCGAGGACCTTGAAATCGTTTACACCGACACCGTACTGTGTGGTTTTTTGTGACTAATAACAAAGCCAACTCTGTTCCTCTCAGAGGTTTAGTAATCTCAATGTAACGAGATAAATGTGAGACTACACAGAAGCGATCATCTGCGGGGTATGCTGAAAACACAATCTTACATCCTGTCATGCCTCTTTTATTATGTTTAAGCAAATCATAGACATAAAATATAATGGCATCAGCCGACACATGCATTCTATCTAGCCGTAGCTTTTGCAACATTTATACACGTTGAGCTGAAACCAACGCCATAAGGATGACCACCTTCATAGATAATTTGGCTACTGATAGGCTTGTAACCGGAGCCCACTGGCGAAGAGCCATAAAACCTCACTCAAATTCCAAATACCGGCATAACTGGGTTTAGGAGGATTAAAATTGAAAAACTCCCTTCATGAATCGTGAAACTAACGGATGTGTCCCTACTGTATGCAATTCTGAATTCATAGGTAAATAAGAAGACAGAGCACTTCTGGCTGAATTAATCGCACTGTAACTTAATTTTTTGGTCAAATAAAGAGTTGACAAACTCCAATACATCCGTGATCCCTGCAGTGTGATATACAATATCCTGCTGTAGGCAGAATTGCTCCCACTTCCTTATATAGGTGATATATTGCTGCTGTGTACTATCCCTGCAGGCCGACGTGAGAACATCCACAGTCCGATGAGACAGTCCTCTCCCCAGGTATGGCCTCCTTAAAATCTGCAAATTAACAGATCAATACAATCCTATAAAGGATGTTGATCCCCAGTGACTGGATTTACCAGTAGATTTTATTCTTGGGCATAAGCATGTAAGGCTCCCTAGCCATTTGTAATACAACGGGAAACCATGCTCGTGTAGGCCAATCTGGCACTACCAATACCCCTGAAGCGGAGTCCTCCTTGATCTTTTGCAAACATCTGCTGATGAGACAGAATGGAGGAAATACATACACAAACATTCCTCCCCCAATGCAGCGAAAATGCATCCACTGCTACTGCCCCAGTATCTGGTTACCATGAAACATATCTAGGTAACTGATGATTTAATCGAGATGCAAACAAGTCAATATCTGGCAATGCATACTGATCAATCATTTGGTTAAATACATCCTGATTTAACATCCATTCAATGTTGTCATTAAACTGATGTGACCTCTTCGTGGCAAATAAAGTGCTGAAAGCCAGATATTTTGGTCAATACACCTGCTTGAAATCTGGTTAGCCAGTCTATCACAAGATTGTGACTTAACTCCACCCATGTGGTTTACATATGCCACTGCTGTGGTGTTGTCAATCTGACCTGCACATGCAGATCCCTCCTTGTAGAACAATAAGCTTTGAGCCCATACCAGGTGCCCAACAACTCTAAATAATTAATCCCTCTTAATTGAGGAAGCGATGCCTCATCCACATTCCATCTGCCTCCACAACTAGAAGACATATCTGTTGCACCCCAACCCAGTGCACTTACATCAGTCTGTAATATCAGTGATGGTGATTCCACCAAAACCTTCCTTAAATTTTTTGAAACATGTACTATCCACCATTGTATGTCAGCAATCGCCCCAGCTGACAACTGCATAGGCCTATCAAAAATGGCCCCTTTGTATTCTCAGTGCCTGTTCCTTTGATTGTTGTAATTGTTGATAATGCAGAGGACCATACTGCACAGCTGGAAAGGCTGCAACAACTTCCCAATAAAACTGGCTACTTGTCTAATCAAAGGCCGTTGTTCTCCAACGAGATTAACACAGTCCTCAATTAACTGATTCAATTTATCCCTGGGCAAAGTTACCAACATGTGATTGGAATTAATGGTAAATCCCAGATAATCAATAATTTGGACTGGTGATAATTTAGATTTATCTGGGTGAATAACAAATCCCATTTGTTCAAAAGTGATTTTAACAACTGAAACTGATGATTGAGTTTCAGCATGAGTCTTTCCAACAATCAGAATATCATCTAAATAGGCCATTACCACATGCCCCTGAGCTCTAAGCAATGCTAACACAGGTTTTACCAATTTAGTAAATAACCTAGGAGCTGAAGTTAATCCATTCGGCAATGTCCTGAATTGCCACAGCTCAGTCATCCAAATAAATTTCAAATATCTTCTATCATCACCATGAATAGACACTGCGTAATACGCATTCTTTAAATCAATGTTTGCCATATAATACCCTTTGGACACTAGATGTTTGCCCGTGGTAAAGGTCTCCATTTTGAAATGCCTATAACAAACAAATTTGTTCAAATTCGATAAATCCAGAATAATTCTACATCCCCCAGTCTTTTTAGATCTGGGAAATATACTTGACAGAAATTGTTGACTTTGATAGACAGAAGGCTCAATTACCCCTTCTTATGTAATGACTGAATCTCTGCTTGAATAAGCACATTTTCCTCATCTGAAAAATAAGTTTACGACTAGGAAAATGTTGATTAGGTAGACTGTCCTTATAGTAAAATCCAATTTTTCACCCCTTCAATACACTAAGTATGAACAAATCTGATGTCAACTGCTGCCATTGTTTGACAAACAATTTTAACCTTCCCCAATTTGAACAGGAACATCAGTTAATTCATCGTCTGTCAATGTTATATTCCTTACCAGCATCTTTCCTTGCGGCCTTGTTGTCCTCGACTTCTTGTAGAGAACCTTTTTTGTCTTGCTTCCAGCTGGCTTAATGAGGGCCATGGTTATAACAACCTCATAACAGTCTTTGACCCTTTTTGCAAGGTTACCACCAAACAACAGATTTCGTGGTGGTACACTGGTCGGTTTGCACAACTCGCCAAATTCGGGTTAGCACTGGCCTAATAGCGGCCCTCCCGATATTATTAATTTCAAAATGCATTACAAAGGAGTCCCAGTTCATCCTGCTGTGCTTCAACCATATCATTTGTATCAATAACTTTCACCACAGCTGTAATACCTGCTGACAACAGTTTAAGCACTTTTTTAAAACTTCATCTCCTGGGCCCTAGCAGGCAAACCCATCTATGACCAAATTTGGTGATTAACCACCGGTACCTTCAGGAGATCACAATTAACAGGAGCTTTATAGTTTTTTGCTACTTCATCCATAGCTAGCTCCTGTAACTGGTGGGAGAGCATATACTGAATGGCTTAGGCCAATTCTACATCAATCGCCTTTCCTGCCTCTCTACACTCAGCAAACTTCCCAGCAATGTTCGGAATTACCTCCAACCGAACACCTTTACTGCTCTCCCCCAGCATAGAAACAGTGTCAGCAAACTGCCCTGATAGAACATCCTCCTCACAGGCAGGATAGTTCTGCAGCCCTGAAACAGGTGCTGCTAGCACAAGCTCTCCATCAGCCTGGCTTGGGCACCACTCCTCCCCACGGAGCTGGAACATCCTCCTCACAGGCAGGATAGTTCTGCAGCCCTGAAACAGGTGCTGCTAGCACAAGCTCTCCATCAGCCTGGCTTGGGCACCACTCCTCCCCACGGAGCTGGTCCCTGTCGAGCATTCTTTTGAAATAGAATCTCGACGTGGGAGAGCCGTGAGCAAACGGACTCTCCTATGGAGGGTATAACCTCCAGGCCCGACTCATTTACGGGCCACAGAGGCTTGCCAGTGGCCTTCCACCCTACTGACAAGCCTCCACTGCCCCCCGGCAGTGGGTCCGCAACCACTGGCTGTGTAGCCAGCACCGGACCAGGTGTACCAGACGGGCCTCCATCCTCAACACTCTCCTGCCACTTTTCCTTTCTACCCCCGGAGCGCCTCGCCGACACCTTCTTTACTTTCTACAACATTCTCTACCCAAACCGTCGCAGAAAATGACATGCGGTAAAAATTTTTTAAAAACCTTACCTCTTTAAACTTGTTTAACGAAGAACTGCAAATGCTGGAGAATCGAGGGTGAAGTCTGAAGAAGGGTCTCAACCCGCAACGTCGCCCATCTCCCTCGCTCCTTAGATGCTGCTGCACCCGCTAAATTCTCCAGCTCTTCGTATAACCCGCGGTTTAAACTTACCGCTCGGAGGAGCGCTGCTGCTCCAACCGGCCGACTGCACCAGCGTCTGACGTCATGACGCACCAACGGCTGTACGGGCTTCTATTCACGTAGTCACTCACGTGACTCCGAAGTAAAATCTTACTATTCTTTACTAGATGTGATGGCTGTGCAATGTTAGTGAGACCACAAAATGGAGATCTACTTTTCAGCCTTTGGTATTCCAAATAATGACCTCATTCTAAGAAATTATTATAATTACATGGGAAATCTGATGCTATGTTCTTCCACTAAGAATTCCTGCCAAGGCTGCAAATATCTTTTCAAAGAACAAAAGGCAAGATATCTACATTATCACACTGACAGTGTCCCCATTACTTTAATTCCCAGCAGAACAAGGTTGCTGATCAGTTACATTTTAATATTCCCCTTTAAAGTCACCAATGAACAAATAAATAATGCACAAGGACTATAAAATATTTACAGATCGAAACTGGAACTCCATGCAGTTCTTGACTGAGGTACTTGTAGAATTAATAAAGAAATTATTCTAGTGTTGCATCTTTGACAGATCTATTGTGATATTTCTAAAACAATTTATCTTATGAACATGCCTTGATCTTCCTGTCGATAAATGCTTACCTGATAATAGGTGATCTGTATTTTGCTTTAGCACCAACACATTTCAGTGAAGTTTTAACTCCAGAGCTGCGTTTCTTCACCAAATCCAAAAGTCCCATTGAGTATTGTTCCATCGTTATGTTTGTAGTTAGATAAAACGCAGCAGGAAATGTGTGAAGAGTTCAAAGTAAGTTTATGCTCACAACCCGTGGAGGTCATTTTTAATGTTGGACACAGTTTAAAGGCAGTTGTTTGCCATTTTATGCTGATGATGATAAGAATGGTCTTTTAACTTGACAATAAAAGATAATTATTTTTCTTCAGAAATGCTAAGCAAATAATACTTAATTTTTGAGCCGCAGCAATGTATTGATTTGGGTCCGCGTTAATTTGAATAAATAGTATATAAAGGTCAATGTAGTTCTTAGTATGAATTATGTTTAATAGGCATACCGACATATAGAAGTGTTATAAACTGTGAAAGAACAAAGAGCAGAAAGTATTGAGTTTTAGTGACACAAGAGACTGGAAATGGTGGAATCCTGAGCAAAAAAGAAAGTGCGGGAGGAACCTGATTGCTGATCTTTCCGTTTTTAGTTACATTTTAATATTCCTTTTTTAAATTGGGTTCAGGCAGCAAGTGTGTAGGAAGGAACTGCAGATGCTGGTTTAAACTGAAGATGGACACAAAATGCTGGAGGAACTCATCGGGACAGGCAGCATCTCTGGGGAGAAGGAATAGGTGACATTTCGAGTCGAGACATTCTGAAGAATGGTCTTGACTCAAAACGTCACCCATTCCTTCTCTCCAGAGATACTGCCTGTCCTGTGGAGTTACTGCAGCATTTTGTGTCTATCTTGGGTTCAGGCAGCATCTGTGTAGAGAAATGATCAGATGTAATTTTGCATCAGAATTGATGGAGTAGGGGGGAGAGAAGACTAGAAAAGGGTCGTAGGGATGAGGAATTGATGAATGCAGGTGAGGGGGTGGGGAGCTGATTAGCAGAGGAGTGAGCATAATGACAAAGTCTAGAGGTAAAGTAAAGGAGGGTCTGGTAAGGGATGGAGAGGAGGAATGGAATGTAAATTCCTTTAGAGGGGCCTTACAGAGGTTTATAAAGTAATGAGTGACATAGATAAGATGGATGATCATCTCTTTTTTTGCTGAATTGCAGAGTCTAAAACTAGGGGACAGATTTAATGTGAGCAGGGAATGATATAGAGGTTTCCATGGGACAACAGGGAGTAAAATGGGAAGTAAGGGGTGTTGCTACTCTTAGAGTGTGGGAGGGCAGTGAGTCCCAGTGAAAATGAAGGAGAAGGCAGTTGCATCTCGGAGTAAATGATTCCTTTGGAATACTGAAAGACGAGGGAAGGAGATGATGTATCTGTTATGGCATCACATTGAAGGTGATGGAAGATCAGAGGATGAGCCACAGTTGGTGGGATGAAATTGGAGACAAAGGAATCCTGCTTTTTTTCTGGGCATAAAGAGCAGAGTTTGAGAGATGAAGTGCAGGAAATGGAACCGATGAGGCAAATCATTTTGTAAATTACCTTGAAGGGAAACCATATTTGAAGAAAAGAGGAAGATATATTGGTACTACTGGTAACCATATAACCATATAACAATTACAGCACGGAAACAGGCCCTCTCGGCCCTTCCAGTCTGTGCCGACCATTTGTTTTCCCCTAGTCCCATCTACCAGCACTCAGACCATACCCCTCCATTCCCTTCACGCCCATATACCTATCTACTTTACTCTTAAATGTTAAAATCGATCCCGCCTCCACCACTTCTGCTGGAAGCTCATTCCACACAGCCACCACCCTCTGAGTAAAGAAGTTCTCCCTCACGTTACCCCGAAACCTCTGTCCCTTAATTCTCATGTCATGCCCTCTTGTTTGAATCTTCCCTACCCTCAATGGGAAAAACGTATCCACGTCAACTCTGTCTATCCCTTTCATCATTTTAAAGACCTCAATCAAGTTCCCCCTTAACCTTCTGCGCTCCAAAGAATAAAGACCTAGCTTGTTCAACCTTTCTCTGTAACATAGTTGCTGGAACCCTGGCAACATTCTAGTAAATCTCCTCTGTACTCTCTCTATTTTGTTGACATCCTTCCTATAACTAGGCGACCAAAATTGTACACCATACTCCAGAATTGGTCTTACCAATGCCTTGTACAATTTTAACATTACTTCCCTACTCTTATATTCAATGCTCTGATTTATAAAGGCCAGCACACCAAAGGCTTTCTTTACCACCCTATCTACATGCGATTCCACCTTTAGGGAACTATGCACAGTTATTCCTAGATCCCTCTGTTCCACAGCATTCCTCAATTCCCTACCATTTACCATATACGTCCTATTTTGATTTGTCCTGCCAAGATGTAGCACTTCACACTTATCAGCATTAAACTCCATCTGCCATCTTTCAGCCCACTTTTCCAAATGGCCCAAATCTCTCTGTAGACTTTGAAAATCTACTTCATTATCCACAACACCACCTATCTTAGTATTATCTGCATACTTACTTATCTAATTTTCCACCCCATCATCCAGATCATTGATGTACATGACAAACAACAGTGGACCCAACACAGATCCCTGAGGCACCCCACTGGTCACCGGCTTCCAACCTGACAAACAGCCATCCACCATTACTCTCTGACATCTCCCATTCAGCCACTGTTGAATCCATCTTGCTACTCCACCATTAACACCCAAAGATTGAACCTTCTTAACCAACCTTCCATGGGGAATCTTGTCAAAGGCCTTACTGAAATCCATATAGACAACATCCACTGCTTTACCCTCATCAATTTCCCTAGTTACCGCTTCAAAAAATTCAAGAAGGTTTGTCAAACATGACCTTCCAGGCACAAATCCATGTTGACTGTTCCTGATCAGACCCTGTTTATCCAGATGCTTATATATATTATCTCTAAGTATCCTTTCCATTAATTTGCCCACCACTGACGTCAAACTAATAGGTCTATAATTGCTAGGTTTAGTCTTTGAACCCTTTTTAAACAATGGAACAACATGCGCAGTACGCCAATCCTCCGGCACTATTCCCGTTTCTAATGACATTTGAAATATTTCTGTCATAGCTCCTGCTATTTCTACACTAACTTCCCTCAATGTCCTAGGGAATATCCTGTCAGGACCTGGAGACATCCACTTTTATATTTTTCAAAAGTGTCAGTACTTCCTCCTCTTTGAATCTCATAGTTTCCATAGCTACTCTACTTTTTCCCCTTAACTCACAGAGTTCAATATCCTTCTCCTTGGTGAATACCGAAGAAAAGAAATTGTTCAATATCTCCCCCATCTCTTTGGCTCTGCAGATAGCTGTCCATTCTGGTTCTCTAATGGTCCAATTTTATCCCTCGTTATCCTTTTGCTATTAATATAGCTGTAGGAACCCTTTGGGTTTACTTTCACCTTTCTTGCCAAAGCAACCTCATATCTTCTTTTAGCCTTCCTAATTTCTTTCTTAAGATTCTTTTTACATTCTTTATACTCCTCTAGCACCTCATTTACTCCATGCCTCCTATAATTATTGTAGATATCTCTCTTTTTTTCGAAACAAGTGTCCAATTTCCCTTGAAAACCATGGCTCTTTCCAATTTTTATTATTTCCTTTCAACCTAACAGGGACATAAAGATTCTGTACTCTTACAATTTCCCCTTTAAATGTCCTCCATTTCTCTTCTACATCCTTCCCATGAAACAAAGTGTCCCAATTCACTCCTTTAAAATCCTTACGCATTCCCTTAAAGTTAGCCTTTCTCCAATCAAAAATCTCCACCCTAGTCCAGTTCTGACTCTCTCCATAATTATATTGAAACTAATGGTATTGTGATCACTGGTCCCGAAGTGCTCATCAACGCATACCTCCGTCACCTGACCTGCCTCATTTCCTAACAGGAGGTCCAGCACTGCCCCTTCTCTGGTCGATACCTCTATGTACTGCTGCAAAAAAACTATCCTGCACACATTTTACAAACTCCAAACCATCCAGCCCATTTACAGAATGTGTTTTTCCCAGTCTATTTTTGGAAAATTGAAATCTCCCACAATCACTACCTTGTGCTTACTACTAATATCTGCTATCTCCTTACATATTTGCTCTTCCAATTCACGCTCCCCATTTGGCGGTCTATAATACACCCCTAAAAGTGTTGCTACACCATTCCCACTTCTCAGTTCCACCCAAATAGCCTCCCTAGACGAGCCCTCTAATCTATCCTGCCACTGCTGTAATATCTTCTCTGACAAGCAATGCAACACTTCCCCCTCTGGTCCCTCCAATTCTATCACACCTGAAGCAACGAAATCCTGGAATATTTAGTTTCCAATCACAGCCCTCCTGCAACCATGTTTCACTGATTGCCACAACATCATATTTCCAGGTGTCAATCCAGGCTCTAAGTTCGTCCACCTTACTTACAATGCTCCTAGCATTAAAATATACACATTTTAGAAACCCACCATCCCTTATTCTCTGTCTATTATCTTTTTCATCTTTCTCGCCTACATTTTGGATCCGAGTGCTTCCCTTCTCTGCCTCTTGCCCCACACCCTGACCCCTAGCCCCCTCTACCCGAGTCCCTCCCCCCAGCCTTTTTAGTTTAAAGTCTCCCCAGTAGCCTTTGCAAATCTCCCTGCCAGGATATTGGTCCCCCTCGGGCTCAAGTGCAACCCGTCCTTTGTGTACAGATCATGCCTTCCCCAAAAGAGGTCCCAGTGATCAAGAAACTTGAAACCCTGCCCACTGCACCAGTCCCTCAGCCACGCATTTATCCTCCACCTCATTTCATTCCTACTATCACTGTCACGCGGCACAGGCAGTAATCCTGAAATTGTTACCCTTTTGGTCCTTCTCCTTAACTTTCCCCCCAACTCCCTAAATTCACCCTTCAGGACCTCGTCACTTTTTCTGCCTATGTCATTAGTACCTATGTGTACCACAACATCAGGCTCCTCTCCCTCCCTTATCAGAATCCTTTGGACACGTTCTGACACATGCGAGACCCTGGCACCAGGGAGGCAAAGTACCATCCGGGTCTCCCGACTGCGTCCACAGAATCGCCTATCCGACCCCCTAACTATAGAGTCCCCTATTACAATTGCCCTCCTCTTTTTGTTACCCTTCTGAGCATCAGGGCCGGTCTCTGTGCCGGAGGCCCGGCCGCTGTTGCTGCCCCCAGCTAGGCTGTCCCCTCCAATCGTACTCAAACCTGAGTACCTATTTTCCAGGTGTACGGTCACAGGGGTACTCTCTAGCCCCAGCCTCTGCCCCTTGCCCTTCCGAACTGTGACCCACTTGTCTGCCTCCTGTGGTTTGGGAGTGACTACCTCCCTGTAGCTCCTCTCTATGACCTCCTCACTCTCCCTGACCAGACGGAGGTCATCGAGCTGCTGCTCCAGGTTCCTAACACAGTCCTTTAGGAGCCCCATCTCAACACACCTGGCGCAGATGTGGATGTCTGGAGGGCTATCAGATTCCCTGACCTCCCACATCTGACATCCAGAACAGTACACTGCCCTGGCCTTCATACTCCCCCCATTACACAGGATACAATATAAAGTACACAACAAACTGCTGGGATCTGACTGCCAATCAGCTGCTTACCCTGGTCCACTTCCCACCAATCAGCGGCTTCCTCAAAAAAAACCCACTTCTCCAAATAAATGTTATGGATTTCGGCAAGTTCCTGTGGGCCTCTGAAAAAACAAGCCCCGCGCTGGATTTTAAACCTTACCGGTCGGGTGTCGCTCCTCCCCCTCCTTCTCTTCCAACGGCTCCTGTGGGCCTCTGAAAAAACAAGCCCCGCGCTGGATTTTTAAGCTTACCGGTCGGGTGTCGCTCCTCCCCCTCCTCCTCTTCCAACGGCTCCTGTGGGCCTCAGTGTGGTGTGGAAATCTCTCCGTCTTTCATGATATGTGAGTAAATGTCCGTGGATTTTGTGAAGAGTGAATATGATGGGCTGTTCAAGAAATCAGCAGTGATGAGCTGCACCTTGATTAGTCAGGGGTTATGGGGAGAAGGCAGGAGAATGAGGTTGAGAGGGAAAGATAGATTAGCCATTATTGAATGGCAGAGTAGTCTTCAGGGGCCAAATGGCTTAATTCTGCTCCTAGAACATATGAACGTATGAACCTGATTGTTGTATAGAATATATCGAGAGCATTTAGCGATGTTGTTGCTCTGCTTGGAGAATGCAGGAATGAGTGTATGTGTAATGTAGAATACAACTAATTGTATTGTGAATGAAGCACAGCAGTGTGCAATTGTTTGTTCTAAATACAATAATCTTAATTAGAAGAATGTCTTTATTGTTAGGAGCTCTTTCCAAGAAGTTCATCAAGTGTTATGTTCCTGTGGCATATTATGTGAAATAGCTTGACGTTTCAAATAACAGCTACTTGTAGAAAATTCAGTGTTTAAATATCAGCCAAGAGATGGTGCTGGCACTCAAGGATGTGTCCTTATCTCTAACAACAATGAATTGGCAAAATACCGTGGTCTTGGGTATATTTCACCCTTTCCGAAGTACCATCAAAGCTTGGAGCTGGGGAAAAGATGTGTGGTAATAAGAGCTCACTCAGTAGCGAGGTGGATGGCGCTAATCTTGCAGTCATTCTTACAGCCTGCAATGCACATGGACAGGGGCGGAAATCGTTATCAAAACATGAGGGGGAGGACACAACTTCTTGGTGGCCCGCGCGCGCGCACACACACACACGCGAGGCTTCGGAGGCTTCAGATGTGGGCCCTGTGGACGGTAACATCGGGAGCTAACCGGTTTAAGAAGGGACTGCAGATGCTGGAAAAATCAAAGGTAGGTAAAAATGCTGGAGAAACTCAGTGGGTGAGGCTGCATCTATGGAGCATCAAAAGAAGGGTCTCGACCCAAAACGTCACCTATTCCTTTGCTCCATAGATGCTGCCTCACCCACTGAGTTTCTCCAGCATTTTTATCTACCTTTGGGAGCCTTGATCGCCTTGACGCAGCAATTTGACCGCGGGGCGATGGAAGATCCCGCGGCCGATTTTAAGCCGCGCCGGGTGATGAAACGCCCCGCGAATGGTCCGATTCAAGCTCCGCTCTATGATCTTTGCTCCACCATGACGTCTCCCTCCTCCAATCACCGCACTCTATCCTCAGTCCCACCTCCTCCAATCATCGCGCTGAATCATCATGTCCCGCCCCCCATTGCCTGCTGACCGATGTCTCTCTCATCCAATCGGCACCCTCGATCATCAGTCCCATCCTCACTGTCTCGCGGAAAGCAGAGATTTTTAATAGGTTTTTTTTCACCAAATGTCAAAATCCGGATTACAAAACATGGGGGGGATTGTCCCCCACTTCTCAAAACATGGAGGCTGCATGTCCCCCTTGTTCCCTCCGGGATTTCCGCCCATGTGACATGGAGAGTGAGTACTTTCACTTGTAAATGGTGTGTGTGTACTGCAATAGATAAAATCCAAACCATGACCAAAAGTTAATTTCAACACAGGTTGCAAATGTTTTGCAATTACAGAATTAGTAGATAGGATGTTTTATACAATGCTGTATCATTCAAGAGTGGGATTGATGGTGCTAAAGGTGAAAGGCTACAGTGCAAGTTAGGCCCACGTTCATGCTCATTTCTTTATAAATTAATCTATTCCAAACTACTGTTCCAGGAAAAAGAAAGTGCCCCTATTTCGCCCACTTTTTACACTCATGGCTATCCAGTCACCATACGTATGCTGATACGTACCTCATCACAAATTCCCTCAATTCCTCCACAAGTCAGCAGATTGCTTGTATGATGTTTATGTGGGACATGAAGAAGTTTCACCCAACTGAATATTGTGACGTTTTAACCCTTTCTTCACTCTCTGTAACAATCCTCATTTCCCAGCCAAGGATTTTCTTATTTTCATTGAGTGAGACTAAACGGAACCATTTTTTACCAAGAGTAACAGACCCTTTTATCCCAATTCATCCATTCTAACAAATGTACCTATTTATGCTAATCCCATCTGCCTGCACTAATCCCATATCTATCTCTGCCTTTTCTAGCTAAGAAACTGTCTAAATGCCTTTTAAATGCTGTAATTGCATTCACCTTCACCACCTCCAGTGACTTACTCCCGGGTAACTACGCTCTCAGATCTCCTTTAAACGTTTTCCCTGGCTGCTTAAATCTGTGCCTTACAGTTCTAGACACCTTCTCCATATCTATCAAATCTATCGGTGGGCTTCATAATTTTATATAAACCACTTTAAGATCTCCAACCTTCCAACAAAAATAAACTGAGCCCAATCATTCCTTCTACGTGTAGCCCTCCATTGCGGAGAATGTTAAGTTAAATGTAGTCTGCACTCTCTCTATTGCCGCAATATTCTTATGTAGTGTGGTGATCAGCATGGAGCACAATGTTCTAAGTATAGTTTAACCAATGTTTTATACGAATGCAACATGATGTCTTGATCCACATCATGGTAGACATCTTGTTTGCAATCATGTACAGGTCCACCACCGATTTTCCAGCACCCTTGGTTCCAGAGCCTTGCCAGATTAGCCATTTTCCCAGATCAACAGAGATCACACAATAATGATACAAGTCTGACTCTCTAATTATACCCCCCCCCCCCCCCCGTATCTCTAAAGCACTATGAATTTCTAGAAACTGAAATAAAGCAAATATTAAATGTAAATTAAGTGTGCTGAGGCTTGACATCATGGCTTTGACCTTATGTAGAAACCTTAAATGTAGGCAAAATAAGCTATGAGCTTATAAATGTAAACAATACAGATGTAAACAAATAACTCTTTCAGGACAGAGGAACACGCCCCAAATGAGGACAGTGCCATCTGTAGTTGCCCAGAGAATTTCATGTAAGCCCTTGTAATTTTATCCATATTAAAGGTGGTACCGGACCATCAATTCCAGGAAAATTAGTGGTGGACATGTATAGTCCATCTGCTGACTGGATAGCATGCAACAAAAAAGCTTTGTACATCTGACCATAAACCTGATTAGAACAATGTGGCAGGGATTATGGGGAGAAGGCAGGAGAATGGGGTTAGGAGGGAGAGATAGATCAGCCATGATTGAATGGCGTAGTAGTCTTGATGGACCGAATGGCCTAATTCGGATTCCTATCACTTATGACCTTGTAAGCTAAATATTGCAATTCTTATACTCAATGCCTCGACCTCTGAATGTAAGCTTTCCAAAAGCCTTCTTCACTACCACATTCTCCCGTGTGATCACATTCAGTGAGCTGTGGACTTGCATCTCACGGTCCTCCTGTACACTAATGTTCACTAATGGTCCCTACCATTTACTCTAAATGTCCTACTAGAATTTAACTTCCCGAAGTACTGTACACTTGTTTGGACTAAATTCCATCACTGAACACTCCACCTAACTTCAGTGAGTTAGTAATGTGCACTCTAGTACCTGAAATACTATCTATTTCTCACAACAAGAACTTTGCTTAAACGGTTGAACAATGTAGCACCCGGAGAAAACCCACGCAGGTCACTTGGAGAACGTACAAACTCCGTACAGACTAGCACCTGTAGTTAGTATTGAACCCGGGTCTCTGTCACTGTGAGGCAGCAAGTTTCCCATTGCACCACCATGCCTTCCAAACCATCTCTGTTTGAAAAAGGTGTCAAATCTGCTGCTGATAACAAACACATTGGTTTTAGGGAAAAACCCATGTCGTTGGATCACAAATACTCCATTTTAGATGGTGCCAACATATTAGTAATCAGATTTCCCAGGCTGAATTTCTTATCTCTTCCCTTATTAAATTTTCCCCGTTCGCAAATCTGAGGACCAATTGAATTGTATTATATAAATTAAATGTTGATTCAATCACACTTTGAATTATATAAATACTGGCATTTACCTTTTAATACCAGTGACTCACGACATTAAGGTGATGCAATTCACATCCTGGCTAGCTGGAAAACAACTAAGTATTTTATGAACACGTTATCAGTTGACTAATTCCAGTTAAATTAAAGATTTAAGAAAAAAGCTTGAGAGGGATCTTATCCTTAATCACAGAAAATACTGGCTTGCTTTCCTTATTGCTTAAAATCATCCTGCAATTAATTTGCCTTCATATTTTTTGGGTTATTCCATAATATGTACTGCTCTCTGATCAAAGAGTTAAACAAATTATTCAACATCTTTGTAGATTAATCTTCTCCTAATGCTTAATGGGAAAGCATAGGTAAACATCTACTGGATATCTGAAGAGATTGTTTTTTAAAAGAGTCACATTTTGCGATTCTTTAGCTGACTACATTTTCAGTTGTTGTCTGCTCACACTCAGAAATGATCAAATGCTAGTGAGATGTATGCATGGAGCCTCTCATTAAGTGAGTTTCTCTGTAGTATTGATTACCTTTATGGTTTCGGCCTTAATTGTGTGTAATTTTCTTCACACAGGAAATTATCCATTTAAAACAAAAGACACTAAGTGCTGGGGTAACTCAATGGGTCAGGCAGCTTCCCTGGAGAACATGGATAGGTGACGTTTTTTGTCCGGACTCTTCTTCAGACTGTCTATGTGTCCGGATGGAAGAAAGCTAACAGAGGAAGGGCAGGACAAAGCGTGGCAGCTAATAGCTGAACACAGGCAAGGGGGGCTTTTGATAGGCAGATTGTTGGACAAAGGCCAGAGATAACTAAAATGCTGTGAACAAAAGGATTGAAGCCAGAGAAGGAATGTAGATGAAGGCAAACGGTAGAAATTGGGACACAGGGGAGAAGGGTGGAGGGTAGAAAGGGGGATGTGTGTGGGAGAAAATGGGAAGGAGGGGGTGGGGGTTAGAAGTTATGTAAAATTGGAGAATTCCAAGTTCATACTGTTGGGTTCAAGGATCAAGCATCAAGAGTGTTTTATGGTCACATGCCCTGAAATGGAACTATTAAATTATTACTTGCTGCAGCAGAACTGGTATGCACATATTGTACTGAGAAGACAGCATAATAAACTACAAAAAGAAGTTCAATGCATAAAAACAAACAAAAACAAAAACTACAATGTCCACATATCCCCAGTGCAATCAAGGCAGTTTGTGCTTTGAAGTTTAGTTGGAGTTTGTAGTGTTCATTAGCTTCATGGTTATTGGGAAGAAGCTGTTCCTGAACCTGGACAATATTTCAGGCTCATATACCGTCTTCCGATGGCATGAACGAGAGTGTGGCCAGGATGGTGTGGGTCTCTGAATGTGCAGGCTGCATTTTTGAGGCATTGCCTCCTAATAGATCCCTTTGATTGAGCAGGAGGTCAGTAACTATGATGGACCAGACAGTGTTCGCCACTTCTTTGCAATCTTCTTTGTTCCTGGATGATCGAGTTGCAGAACCAGGCGGTGATGCAACCAGTCAATATGCTCGCTACAATACACCTGTATAAGTTCAAGAGTGTATTCGTTGACATACCAAATCTCCTCAATCGTCTAAGGAAGTAGAGGCATTGATGGCCTTTCGCTATGATTGCATCAATGTGCAGGACAGATCTTCAGAATTATGCTCGACCAGGAATTTGAAAGATTTGACTCTCTCGACCACAATCCCTTTGATGAAGACAGGTTTGTGGATCCCCTTAGCCTTCCGCTTCTAAAGTCAACAATCGGTTCCTTGGTTTTACTGATGTTGAGAGCAAGGTTGTTGTTCTGGCACCATTCAGTCAGGCGATCAATGTCCCTCCTATACTCTGACTTATTATCATCCATAATTAGTCCAACATTGGTGGTGTCATTGCCAAATTTGTAGATGAAGTTGGAACTGTCATAGGTATAGAAAGAAGAGGGCAGGGGACTGAACACACAGGCGTGAGGTGCTCCTGTTGATGCCAATTCCTACTGATTGTGTTCTGTTGAGGATCCAGTTGCAAGGGAATTCACAGAGACCCAGTTTCCTGAGCTTGGTAACCAGTTTGTAGGGGATGATGGTGTTGATCGCCGAGCTCTAGTCTATAAACAACAGGCTGAAGTATGTGTTTTTATTGTCCAAGTGGTCTAGTACAAAGTGGAGAGCCAGTGAAATTGTATATTCCGTTGATCTATTGTTGTGATAGTCAAATTGTAATTGTTCCAGGGTCCAGTGGTTGTATGGAGCATGAGGTGCTGTTCCTCTAGTTTACTTGTGATCAGTCTCTCTTCCTTTGTACTACCTATAAGAATATTTTGATTACAATTCCTCAAGGGAGTGATGAACAGATTGTATTTCTCTCCTGCTTGGGATAGAATTTCTACTTGAGACAAAATCACCACTGGGTCAGAATTGTGCTGGAAATCACACTGATTGAAGTTTACAGACGTTTTCACTGAGTTTTTGTATAATTGTAAAGATAAAACCTGCATGAGTGAACATTTCTTTATTTTTTCCATGCATTATGTATTCATGATTATATTTAAGAGTGACGGCCTGGTGCAGTTTGATCACTGCAGTTAAAAATGTTTCATCATAAAAAATAAATGTTTCTTAATTAGGTTTGAGTATCCAGACCACCATTGTGAGCAAACATAGTTTTAAAACAGAAAATGACTTGATGTATCAATTTTCAAGCAATTACTAGTTTTAGTTTTTCAACATGTCTTAATGCATAAGTGCATATTTATGTTGAAGAGGACTCTTGCATGGTCACAAATGTATACAATTAACAGATATTCACCAGCCTCTTTAATTCGATCTGGGTTCTTGTGCAACTCTTGTGGTCCTGTGTTTGCCATTGGCATGATGTTTTATGAAGTAAGAATTAAAGATCATGGAAACTCTTTAGACATTTGCTGTTAGCATTTAAAAATCCACCAACTCTACAGGTGACCTCTTTTGACTTCCATGGGTGAAAGCAATGCAAATTAATGAAAACCCAACATTAAAATATTACAGGGTACACAAAAAGCTGGAGAAACTCAGCGGGTGCAGCAGCATCTAAGGAGCGAAGGAGATAGGCGACGTTTCGGGTCGAGACCCTTCTTTAAAATATTACAACTTTTATTAAAATATTACAACTTTTATTCACAGCAACAATACCCAGTTGAGCACGATTCTGAGCTGGAGATTTAAAGGATTGAAACATTAATAAAATTGTTGCCATTTTCACATCAGAGAACCAATTGGCCCACTTTTACCAAAGCAGCTAAAGATGTTTTAATATAATTCTAACATGTGATAATCTCTTAATAAGTTTAGGTTCTCAGTCTATCTTATTTCATCTGGAAATTGATGGAACAGGTTGATCAATCTTTGAAAAAGATTGCATGATTTAAAACTATTCTCTTCTAGTTTCAGCATGTGTCATCCACTCCCACAGTTTAACTTTACCTTCAAGTTGTTAAACATTTCCAAAGCCTTAAAAATTATATTGTTTAACCCAGCTTCCAGTTTGTAGTTTAACCCATCCTCTCAGAAAGAGGTATATTCATTTAAATGCCTGATACATTCTGTATGATGCAGATAGACACAAAAAGCTGGAGTAACTCAGCGGGACAGGCAGCATCTCTGAAAAGAAGGAATGGTTGACGTTTCGGATCAAGTTCCTTCTTCAGACTGGAGAGGGATAGGGGAAAAGAGAGATATGCTGTGGACGGTGATGTGGATAGATAAAGAACAAAGAATGAAACATATGCATAAAAAAAGACGATGATAAAGGAAACAGGCCATTGTAATCTGTTTGTAGAGTGAAAATGAGAAGCTAGTGCGACTTTGGTGGGGGATGGATAGAGAGAGAGGGAATGCCGGGGCTACCTGAAGTGAGAGAAATCATAAACATACCACTGGGTTGTAAGCTACCCAAGGGAAATATGAGGTGCTGTTCCTTCAATTTGCCTCACTCTGACAATGGAGGAGATTGAGGACAGAAAGGTCTGTGTAGGAATGGGAAGGAGAATTAAAGTGTCCAGCAACTGGGAGATCAGGTTGGTTCACGTGGGATGAGTGAAGGTGTTCTGCGAAATGATCGGCCAGTCTGCGTTTGGTCTTGCCGATGTATAAGAGTCCACATATTGAACAACGGATACAGTAAATGAGGTTGGAGGAGGTGCAAGTGAACCTCTGCCTAACTTGAAAGGACTGTCGGGGTGCCTGGACAAAGTCGAGAGAGGAGGTATTGCGACAGGTGTTGCATCTTCTCCGGTTGCAGGGGAAGGTACCTGGGGAGGGGGTGGTTTGGGTGGGAAGGGATGAGTTAACCAGGGAGTTGCATAAGGAATGGCCTCTGTGGAAGGCGGAAAGGGGTGAAGATAGGAAAATGTGGCTAGTGGTGGGATCTCGTTGGAGGTGGCGGAGCTGCGGGGTTCTGAGGAAACACGGGTGAGGGCCTCATCTATGATGGGAGAGGGGAACCCCCATTCCCTAAAGAATGAACACCTCATCTTGTGCGCAGATGTGACGTAGACGGAGGAATTGTGAGTAGGGGATAGAGTCTTTGCATTAAGCAGGATGGGAAGAAGTGTAGTCAAGATAGTTGCGGGAGTCACTGGGTTTATAATAGATGTCATTCAATAGTCTAATTCTTGTGATGGAGACTGTGAGCTCAAGAAATGGAAGGGAGGTGTTGGGGATTGTCCAAGTAATGACAATTGTGTGAGAAGTTAGTTCTGAATGGGTACAGGAGGTAGCACTGATGCAGTCATCAACGTAACGGAGATAGATGTCGCGTTTATTTGTATAATAAAGCTCGTACCACGACGTAAATGGAGTATATCTTTATTTAGCAACTCTGTACAGCAGCCGCCTGCTCGTGGGCATGCCCGGGCAACTCCCTAACTGCCACACCCCCGGGTTCCCACGTCACCTCCGGCCACCGCATTCCTTACACTCTTATTCCCATAATACCACATCTCCCTTTCTTTGAGAACAAAGGGTGGACTACCTTTGTCTCTGCAGGTCTTAAGGGGTTTATTCTGCCCTTTTGCTGGAAGACCTGTCCCTGATTCAAGCATGCAAAATAGAAATAAAATAACTTCCACGTTACCATACTGTGAACTATCACTTTAGCAGGCTGTGTTCTTCAAAACTTAAACTCTCAGGTTTCAGGTAAATGTACGAGGTTTACAGAACAATTTCACATCACATTTCACTCTCTCTTTTTTTTTATTGTAGAAAACAGATCAATAAATCACAAATTAATTATCTTCAGCTTTCTAACCTCTCTCCCACACCTGGTCCGCACAGTCTCTGTGGTGGGGCCCTCTCTGCTGGGTGGAGCTGGCTCTGGTGGAGCTGGCTCTGGTGGAGCTGAATCTTCTCCCACCGGTGGCTCATCAGCGCCGACTACCCCACTGTTGGTCTGCAGCGGCACCAAGTGCTGCCGGTTCCTCCTCAGTGTGCCCTGAGGCACCTGGACGATATAGGAACGAGGGGTATTGTGTGTAGATAGCACTTTGCCCTGGACTCGTGCATCAGTGATCCACACCTCCTCCCCAGGTACTAGTGGCTCCAGATTTCTCGCTCCATGCCTCTTGTCGAAGGATCTTGCGTCGTTCCACCTCTTCTCCCTTTCTTTGGCCCCCAGCGCGTTGTAGGCAGGCAAAACTGGATTCAGCAGGGTTGGAAGGGCAGGAACAGTAGTGCGGAGGTGGTGCCCCATCAACAGCTCGGTCGGGCTATAGCCGTTCTGTAGAGGGGTTGCTCTGTAGGCCAGCAATGCAAGATATGGATCTGACGCCTTTGTTAGCAGGTTTTTCGCGGTTTGTACAGCGCGTTCCGCCTCACCATTGCTCTGAGGAAACCTGGGGCTGCTCGTGATGTGCACAAAGCCATACTCTGCTGCAAAGGCTTTAAAGTGGCTACCTGAGAACTGGGTCCCATTGTCACTTTTAAGAACTTCACCGATTCCATGATGAGAAAACATGGATTTCAGGCGTACCACCACATCTGTGGACCTTGTGGGTGACAGCAGCGCAACTTCCACATACCTTGAGAAATAATCTACTACTAGTAGATAAGTCTTGTCTTTCAGCGAGAATAGGTCAGCTCCCAAGGTTTGCCAAGGCCTGTCTGGCATCTCCGTTGGCATCAGCAGCTCTTTGACATTCCTTCTCTCTTGGATGCAGGTTCTACATTTCAGCACCATGTCATTCAGCTGGCTGCTGAGTCCTGGCCACCATACCGTCTGTTTGGCCCGGCCCCTGCACTTTGTCACCCCCAGGTGTCCCTCATGTAGTTTCTGCAGCACATCACCTTGTAAGGCTGATGGCATAACAAGCCTCGTGCCCCGCAGCAGCAGCCCATTGTGCACAATCAGCACTGCTCTATCAGCCCAGTAATGTCTCAGCACTCCCTGCAGTTGGCTTTTGTCGGGCCAGCCGTCTGTGCAGTACTCCATCAGTGCAGAACATGTGCTGTCTGCCCGCAGGTGCTCACGTAGGCTGCTCAGATAACCTCCACTGACAGGAATGTTGCTGATGACAGAGTCTACATAGATGTTGGTGTCCTCTAATAGGCGTGTGTCTCTGTGTGTTCTTGCAGCTCTCAGAGGAGCACGCGATAAGGTGTTGGCTGTCCCCAGGCTTTTGCCAGGGACATGATTGACTGTATAGTTGTACCTCATGAGTCTCATCCTAAATCTTTGGACTCTTGGTGGGAGGTCATCCAAAGCTTTCCCTCCCAGCAGACTCACCAACGGCTTGTGGTCAGTTTCCAGCTCGAATGGTCTTCCCAGGATGAAACAGATGAACCTTTCACATGCCCACGTCGCAGCCAATGCCTCCTTCTCTACTTGAGCATAACGCTGCTCTGTTGGTGTCACTGATCTGGACGCATATGCCACAGGTGACCACATGGCATCGCTTTTCTGCAGCAGGACTGCCCCCAGGCCAAAGGAAGAGGCATCAGCAAAGATCTTTAGAGCACTGTTTGGGTTGTATAATGTGAGCACTGGTGTGGATGTCAGCTCTGTTTTTAACTGATCAAAGGCGGCCTGCTGCTCTGTCCCCCAGTACCAGTGGTTCTTCTTGGACAGCAGGTCTCGTAGCACTTTTTCAGCCAGGTTAGGCAAGAAATGGCCCAGCTGATTGACCATGCCCAGAAAACTCCTGAGTTCACTGACATTTTTGGGTACAGTCATTTCTTGTACTGCTCTCATCTTCTCTGGATCTGGCTTCACTCCATCTGCTGAAATCACATGTCCCAGGAATCTGACTGTGTGGCGTGTGAGCTCTCATTTGTCCATGTTGAGCGTAATGCCGGCCTTATATGCCTTCTCTAGCACCACATGCAGCCGCACATCATGCTCCTCCTGCGTCTGTCCCAGACCAGGATGTCATCCATGTGACACAGTACACCCTCCGGGCCACCGGTCACTTCTGTCACCATCATCCTTTGAAAGTGCTCGGGTGCTGATGCTATGCCAAAGGGTAGACGGTTAAAATAGTAGCGCCCAAAAGGCGTGATGAAGGTGGTGTATTTGGCAGACTCTTTTGTCAATGGTACTTGCCAAAAGCCCATGTTGGCATCTAATTTGCTGAATACTGTTGCGCCAGCTAGCATGCCCAGAGTGTGCTCGACAGAAAGCAGGATAAACTTTTCTTTGCATACTGATCCATTCATCATTGTGAAGTCCACATAAATGCGAACATCACCTGTATTCTTCGGCACCACCACCATCCCGGCACACCAATCAGTCGGCTCCTCAATCTTGGTGATCACTCCCATCTTCTCCATACGGTCTATCTCCTTCCTCACTTTTCCCATAAGCGGCAGAGGGATTCTGCGTGGCGTGTGGAGAGAGAAGGGCACAGCCTCTGGCTTCAATTTAATTGAGTATGACCTCCGAACAAGACCCAAGCTGCTACACAGCTTCGGATATTGTTGTTTCACTGATTCCACGGTGATGCCGTTAACCCTGCACACCAGCTGAAGCCGTTCTATGGCAGGCCTTCCCAACAGTGCAGTATGCAGGTCTTTTAATACATAAATGTTCTCTATGGCTGTCTTTTTGCCTCTGCGCAGTGTTTCTCTGGCTACACCCAGGACAGAGAGTGCATTGCCCCCTGGCCCAAACAATGGGCGTGTCGACACTGCCAGGCGCTTCACATCAGGCCCCCCTGTAATGTCATGGTACACCTCGGCTGGCATGGCGGTGACATCAGCACCAGTGTCTATTTTAAAGCACACTTTTTTTTGTCTCACTTCTAGCTGCACTGTCCATGGGTCTTTTCCAGCATCCACGGCTCCCAGGAAAAAGCTCTCTTCTTCCTCTGTAGTGACAGCATTGAGAGATTTTGCACTGTTTCTGCACACTCTACCATAATGTCCCTTTTTGCCACAGTTGTGACACACAGCATCTTTAGCAGCGCATTCCCATTTCCCATGCAAGGGCATTTTTCAACATCTATAACAGGCCTTTGAACCTGGCTGAGGCCGTATATTAAGTCTATTTTTGCTTGGTGTTTGTGCTTGTGGCTGAGGCTTTGAGGGAAATTGGGTTTTCTGTAGCTTTTAGCATGCACAGCATCAACATTAGAGCACTTGCTAGCACCGCTATTTTCTCCTCTTAAGTCAGACCACTGTCGTCTAACTTCTTCAGACTGCCTTGTTTTTGTTATTGTAGTTGCAAGGGTTAGGTCTCTGTCTAGCTGTAGCTTTTCTGACAATGAGACGTTTCTCAGCCCGACCACTAACCTGTCGCGGATCAGCGCGTTCTGCAACTGTCCATAGTTGCAGTGTTCAGCTAATCCGTATAGAGCAGTGATGAATGAATCCACCGTTTCTCCTGGCAGTTGCACACGCTGATTGAACTTGGCTCTTTCATAGATTACATTCTTTTTAGGTACAAAAATGCATCAAAGCCCGCCTTGACATCCGTGTACTCCCTCCTCTCATCTGCAGTTAGCGTTAGCCCCTTTAGCACACCTTCGGCTTCATTGCCCATGCAATACACTAACGTGTTCACCTGGTTTTCTGCGTTTAAATTGCTTGCAAGCCGAAAGCGGTCGAATCTCCTGATCCAATGCTCCCATTCTTGAGGCTTGGTGAAATCGAATGGCTCTGGAGGTTGTATTGTGAACGTAGCAGTTGGTGTGGGTTGCACCATATCTGCAGGCTCGTCTCCCATTTCGCGCCAAAACGATACCCCTTCCTCTTCTTTATTTTAAATTGTTTTGCCTACAAGGATCCCAGTTCCAACACCATGTCGCGTTTATTTGTATGATAAAGCTCGTACCACAACGTAAACGGTATATCTTTATTTAGCAACTCTGTACAGCAGCTGCCTGCTTGTGTGCATGCACGGGCAACTCCCTAACTGCCACACCCCCGGGTTCCCACGTCACCTCCGGCCACCGCATTCCTTACACTCTTATCCCCATAATACCACAATAGAGTTTGGGGATAGGGCCAGTGTACACCTGGAACAGGGATGGTTCAACATACACTACAAAAAGGCAGGCATAGATGGGGCCCATGCGGGTGCCCAACGCCGCGACTTGGACTTGGAGGAAGTGGGAGGAGACAAAGGAAAAGTTGTTGAGGGTGAGGACCAGCTCCGCAACGTGGAGTAGAATGTTAGTAGAGGGAAATTGGATGGTTCTGCAGTCGAGGAAGAAACGGAGGGCTTTAAGGCCTTCCTGGTTGGGGGTGAAGGTGTTTGTTTCATGGAACACCTTCCTTCAGTTCACGTGAACCAACCTGATCTCCCGATTGCTGGACACTTTAATTCTCCTCCCATTCCTACACAAACATTTCTGTCCTTGGTCTCCTCCATTGTCAGAGTGAGGCTAAACACAAATTGGAGGAACAGCATCTCATATTTCACTTGGGCAGCTTACAGCCCAGTGGTATGAATTTGATTTCTCTAACTTCAGGTAGCCCCGGCATTCCCTCTCTCTCCATCCCTCCCCACCCAAGTCGCACTGGTTTCTCATTTCTACCCTACAAACAGCCTATTTCCTTTATCATCATTACTTTTTTGAATATCTTTGATTCATTGTTCTTTATCTCTCCACATAGCCATCTATATCTCTCGTTTCCATTATCCCTATCCAGTCTGAAGAAGGGTCTCGACCCGAAATGTTATCCATTCCTTCTTTCCAGAGATGCTGCCTGGCCTGCTAAGTTACTCCAGCTTTTTGTGTCTATCTTCGGTTTAAACCAGCATCTGCAGTTCCTTCTTACATATTCTGTGTGATGTTGGGAATAAGGACTAGGTCAAATCTTGATTAATTGAAGACCAGAAAATAACGTAAATTGCAAATTCCATCATCATGGAAGGTAGGGTGCTGGTATATTGATCATGTTAATTGCTCTTATGAGCTGAAGATGGATTTCCAAGTAAAAAACATCACTTACTGACATTTACCACCATTTTCAAAGTAAAAATGCAAAAATATATATTTTAACTTTGGTTAAATTCTTATTCATGGCCTGTACGGCATAGAAATAAGCCCTTTGGCAGCCACAAAATAATAATTTGAAAGTGTCTGGTATTTTCAAAATTCATTTTCAGTGAATAGTTCATGACAGTAAAATGTAAAATATAATAATTTCAACAATTTTGTAATTATTAACTTATTGGGTTTAGGTAGAGTACCAGAGGTTGAAAATAATTATTTTGTATTTGGTTTCATTTTAAATAGTACTCTGGAGTATAGCACAACTCATTTAAACTAGGAGCATCAAGGGTTAGACATCCCTACTGAGGCAGCTAACTTTCAACGGAATATAATCCATAATTACAGATAACCATATGACACATTCATTTAAAGAAAATTGTGCAAAGACATATACACCTCATAGCATCTCTTTTATTCTGTGATCCCTCTGGCTTGTCTCATGTTGAACAGTGACCCCTCCCTTATGATCTTTCTGGGACTGATACATTTGATTATCATCAGGTTCTTATTAACGGATATCCCGGTGAGCACAATTATTCATTTGCAGCCCTTTGGAGAAACCTAGAAACATAGAAATTAGGTGCAGGAGTAGGCCATTCAGCCTTCGAGCCTGCACGCCATTCAATATGATCATGGCTGATCATCCAACTTATCCCGATACCCTCTGATTTAGCCACAAGGGAGCCAATGAATGGCCTCAAAACTACCTCTGTGGCAGAGAGTTTCCAGAGACTCACCATGTGTGAAGAAAGTCTTTCTCATCTCGGTCTTAAAGGATTCCCTTATCCTTAAGCTGTGACCCTTGTCCTGGACTTCCCCAACATATCTTTGCAATCCACCCCTATAAGTTTCTATAAGATCTCCTAAATTCCCTTTCTTTCATAAGACAGTCCTGACATCCCAGAGGAATCAGTCGGTGAACACTCCCTCTATGGCAATAATGTCCTTCCTCAGATTTGGAGCAAAACTGCACACAATACCCAGGTGTGGTCTTGTACAACTGAAGTAGAACCTCCCTGCTCCTGTACTCAAATCCTTTTGCTATGAATCAATATTTATGAGGAAGTTCAAAAAAGTACCAGCAATGATATCTCCAATATCTGCCCTTTTGAAATGATTATCAAAGCTACGACCAGATCCTAAAGCTGCTGCATTAATGGTGGAACAAGTTTTGAAACTTGTCTAAAAGTTTGATGATCACACCAACTCAATGGAAGACATACCTCTGGTCAGTGACTCCATGTATTTTGAGCCAGACATGTGATTTGCATTTGCATTTAGTGTGGCCTCAGTGACCTGATATTTGACAACAACTGACTCTACTGCAGAGGGAAATCTTGCCTGTTCTAATGGTAGGGACCTCATGCAGTCATCACTGTCACTTTCCAAACTAGACAGATCACACGTGGAGATTTTGATTTTTCTGCATGTTCACACGCCAAACCATGGTACAGGATATGTACTGAAGGCAAAAGGAGACCTGCTCTTTGTCTTTTTCCTAAGGAGTATCATTCAAACAGAATATGGTAGTTCTGTGCTCAGATCCAATGCCTGCCTAATAACAAATCTCAACAAAGCATTTTTCGCTTATAGCGGACTTTGGCTCCAATTGCACCGCCCTTCCACTTCCGCCAGATCCCCAATGAGCTGGTGGTATCTGGCATTCTTCTGGTTGCAGGGGCAGAGAGAGCGAGCGGCATGATGGCTGTGAGTATACTCGACCCGTCCCCGGTGCATTATGTGTGGTGCCGGGGTCTCCGCTGCTCTCTGGCCTGTGAATTCACGCTTGTTTGACCCACCGCACCTAGCCCCCGGTGCCATGTTTATTCCCTTTCAGTCCTGGTTTTCACATTGCTCCCCTCACTCTGTTATAGCGGACAATCAGCAATAATGGACACCAGCGCCCCTTCCATGGTCTGTCATTGCGAATTTGACCTTGATTTGCCTGTCATTTTGAGCAATAATGTACCTCATTTCTCTTGGCATACTCTGCACTACTTTTGAGTTTGTGCACACTATTCCTGCCTGGTTGCACCATGGCTTAGTATGGCAATTCCAATGCACAGGAATGCAAAGAGTGGTGACTCAGCCCAGTCCGTTGTGGGCACAGCCCTCCTCACCGTCAAAGGCATCTACATGTTTCTGCATCAAGAAGGTGGCACCAATCATCAAGAATTCCCACAACACAGGCCATGCCTTCATCTTGTTGCTACCGTGGACAGGAGGTATAGACGCTGAACTCCAAAACCACAAGGTTCAGGAACAGCTACTTTCTTACAACCATCAGGTTCTTGAACCAACCTGCACAACCCTAACCCTAATCCTAATCCTATTTCAGCAACGGAACCATATGGACCACCTCTTGCGCGACCGTGGACATGTTTTCTAATCATTTTTGTGCATTAATGTTATGTTTTGCAGTATTTTCTTTTTCACTGTCTTGAATAATTTATGTATAATTTATGCTTTGTGTGTTGTCTGACGCCTGCGATGCTGCTGCAAGCAAGTTTTTCATTATATCTTTACCACACTGTACTTGTGCACACGATGATAAACTAAACTTGACTTTTATTTCTGAGGAACTCATAATGAAATGCCTGCAGGTGCCAGCCCCCACTATTGTGCAGTTCACTATGGTATCAACATGCGTTGAAGTAATCAAGCAATTTATTTCAAATGTTTAAGAAGGAACTGCAGATGCTGGAAAAATCGAGGTAGATAAAAATGCTGGAGAAACTCAGTGGGTGAGTCAGCACCTATGGAGCGAAGGAATAGGTGACGTTTCGGGTCAAGACCCTTTATTTTAAATGGTAGCTTTAAACTGCTGTTTTCTCATTCATTGCTGTCCATGGCGCATAGAGCATTTAACATACCGCTTCCTTTTTTTTAAACACACATCCTCTGCATCTAACATGGGTTACCGTTGCATATTTATTTCTCTTTCTGCAAGGCATATCTTCAAGCCGATTTTAATATTTGCTATGATCTACCTGCAATTGCAAACTTGAATGAGGTGTTCTGTTTTATCAATGGGCTGTTTTGAATGGACAAAGTCAGGTTGTGTGACTACAGAGTTGTCCATCTTTTGCCATCATGCATGCAGCAAATTTCCCATTTGTTAAACTTAATATATTGATGGGATGTGGAGAGGATATTTCCACTCGTGCGAGAGCCAAGGACCAGAGGTCATTTCCTCAGAATTAAAGGGCGTTCCTTTAAGAAGGAGATGAGGAGGAATTTTTTTAGTCAGAGGGTGGTGAATCTGTGGAATTATTTGCCACATAAGGCTGTGGAGGCCAAGTCAATGGATATTTTTAAGGCAGAGATAGATAGATCCTTGATTAACATAACATAACAAATACTTTATTAATCCCCTTATTCAGGGGAAATTCAGATGTCCTTGCAGCACACAACAAAAATACAACATAGCATTAAAGAAATTTAACATTAAAACATAAAACATCCCCCCACAATGCTTCCCACTGTGGGGGAAGGCACCAAGTCCAGTCCCCATCCCCATGTCCACCCAAAGTAGTCGGGCCTATTGAGGCCTCCACAATCGCCGCTATGGAGGCCTGATGTTCCCGGCCGTTCTCGCCGGGTGATTGTACTCCGGCGTCGGTAGAACCCTCTCAGCGGCCTGGGGTGCCAGGAACAGCCGCCTGCTTACCGGAGACCGTGGTTTCCAAGCCAACAGGCCGCGCTGGACGGAGCTCCACACACTGGCGATCTCAGCAAGAGATCCCAGGTTCCGCAAATGTAAAGTTCAGCGCCGTCGCCTGCTGCTGGCCGCTCCACAGACCCGCAGCTATGCAATGTTTTTATAGGCGGTCGCAGCATACCGGAGTTCCAGCGCGGCGACCCAGGCAATGCATCGCCCACTCCGCAATGGCGCTCCAGCGCTGCGCCGCCTCCGAAGCCGAGGTTCTGGCCAGGTCCCCTCAGGAAAACGTTGCTCCAGGCCCCGCTGGTAGGCCGCGAGGACGGGTCGAAGTTGCTGCTCGCGGAAAGCTGCCTCTCTGACCAGCTAGGGACTTGAGAAACCAGTTTCCCCCTCCCCCCCACCACCCCCCACACATAAAAAGATTAGACGTGAAAAAAACGGACAGCTGCAGATTAGTACGGATATGAGGGGTTATGGGGAGAAGACAGTAGAATGGGGTTCGGAGGGAAAGATAGATCAACCATGATCGAATGGTGGATTTGAATTTAATGGGCCGATCTGCCTAATTCTGCTCCTATCACTTATGACTTTATGACAACATAAGCAGGTGAACACGTGAATGAAATAGCAATGTTACAAAATTTGGGGATTTTAAGAATCAAGTCTGCAATTTATGCCATCCGATAAAGCATAAAAATAAGTTTAATTTGACACCTAATTCACTTTCATATCTTCCGTATTAAAATAGTTATGGCAATTTTCATACTCGGAAATTAGCATCCTGTTCCCTATTGCTTTCCCATTGACTTAACACAAAAGCTGTGATCGAGGACAGTCAAAAGCCCATAACTTTCTTAAAAATTAAGAGAACTGAATGAAATTTTCAGTTATTATAGATTGAAGCATTCTGAAACAAATATAAAACATCTTATTTGGATGACCTGAAATTAAAGCATATAGTTAGTTAATTACCTAATTGTAGCTAATTACAAAATTGACCATTGTGACAGAAATAGTAATAAACACCCAGACTGCCTTGAAAATACAAAAACGTGATATTCTCAAGATCAGAACTTTAATATTGTTGTATAATATGCTGTAAGTCCATAACAGATAGGTAAATAAATTCCAATTTCTAGCAATAGACCAAGTCTTTATGGAGAAGATCAGTTGCTAGCTAGTACATTGGCATATCATAATCAGTTTGCATCATCATACTCCTTAGATTGTAACCAATAAGCAACTCTGTACACCTTGTTTTTCCTCATCTTTTCAATTTTGGCATTGTAAACTACAAGTTTTTGCTCTTAAAACCACGCATGACATGCCTTTCTTCCCACTACTTTCCCATTAACAATGTCCTGTAGATTCCATTTCTTAAGAAAATGATATATTTTTTTAATAGCCTAAGTATCCAAATAACAAACTAATCCCATTCACACAAGAATTCACAATATAACATGATTTTTAAATCTCACTGTCATGAATTTATATCCCAGATGGAAGGAATTTAATGTTTAATTCCCATAAATTAATCCAGAAACATCCTCTCAAAATATAATCAAAATTATTGTTTTTTGCACAATACATGTGACTCAAACTGATGTGAAAGTTTAGTTTAAAAATAATGATCATGGAGAGAGAATAACATAAAACATAGACAATTTGGACGGCTTATGACATGATTGTCCAAAAATAATGGGCATTTTAATCATCTTGCTTCTGGAACACGATCGATTGGAACGTTGCATTTGCGGTGAATTTTGAATCCCCATATTAAAATGAAACCCCAGGCATTGAGGGCGTTCGAAGTCGCATTTAATTTTAATCCAAATATTAAATTGTCCAACGATTTAAAAAAAAATATATAGCGCGCGAACAGGAGTCGGTTTGATTATTCTTCAGCAGCTAGCAGCCCGAGGAAGACGTCTCCGATAGGCAGTACAAAACGGCATTTTAATCCTGCCCCCCCCCCCCCCTCCAAGGCGCCAAAGTCGTGCACACGGTCAGTGGCAAAACTGTAACGCCGATTAAGGTAAGTTTTGTAACATCGCTAAATGATAGTGCAATTCTTGATAGAGGCAGAACATTTTGGATACGTTTAGAGTTGAAGATAGGAGATCAGGCAAGAGAGCATTAAAATGGTTGACAATAGACAATAGACAATAGGTGCAGGAGTACGCCTTGCAGCCCTTCGAGCCAGCACCGCCATTCAAAGTGATCATGGCTGATCATCCCCAATTAGCACCCCGTTCCTGCCTTCTCCCCATATTCCCTGACTACTATTTTTATGAGCCCTATCCAGCTCTCTCTTGAAAGCATCCAGAGAACCTGCCTCCATCGCCCTCTGAGGCAGAGAATTCCATAGACTTCACCACTCTCTGTGAGAAAAAGTGTTTCCTCGTCTCCGTTTTAAATGGCTTACTCCTTATTCTTAAACTGTGGCCCCTGGTTCTGGTCTCCCCCAACATCGGGAACACGGTTGAATCCAGAGGCAACAAAACCTTGGATTTAGAAAGGACCAGATATGATTGATTACAGGAATGGGAATAATCTCCAAATATCACATAACTGCATTTCCTCTGATTTTTATGAAATGCAGCATATATATTTAAAATAATGATCATTAGGTCAGCATAATTTATGTAACCTTCAAAATGACATCTGAATATATTAAAATCAGAATTCATTATAAAATAAATGGTGGAACGATAGTGAAGTTGTTTGGTATTCTAGAAATGATGCTAAATTTCATTTGTGATTGTTGTAAAGGGATTTAATAAAGTGATATTTACGAACAAAAGGAATAAAACATGTTTTTTCACTGCTGCCATAGCTACCCATATAACATTGCTCCATGTTCATAATCTGCGTCTTGAACTGAACAAAACTGTCATTATTCAATACTATTTCCATCGTAATTCCGATATTCCTCAACTTTTAAAGCCTGGATTATTAAAGAGTTTGACCTACCACACACATCAGCAAACCTGCACATACATCTGGTCTCTGATGCTTGATCTAGGAATACTTCAAAATTACTCTCTAATCACCAATTATCTCCTCTGGCATCTGATTATACGGATGTAATTTGTAGTTTTAAATTGCTTCAGATGTACTGAGTTGAAAGGTGTCATTAAGTTTTCAACCACTTTATGAAACAGGTTATCAACTCAATTGTATTGATAGCTGGTGCCAGGGGTGCAGTGCAGCGCAGCCGGAGTGCCGCTCTGGCACCGCTGTAAAAAAAACCCAAATAAACAGTGGGGAAATTTAACTAGCGGGGAATTTACCAACAGCCGCATATTAAATAAAAGGGATTTATGGAAGGGAAGGTTGGGGTAGAGAAGATAATAATTTATGTAAAGATTCAACCTTCATTAACTACTTATATATCGAAAAGCTAAACAGGACTTGTATTGGTCTAACCATGTAATACCCCATGTGTGAGGATATTGTGAGTATCGACATGTACACTTCCTGTTCAAACATTTCCGCGAGAGAAACAGTACGAGGCAGAGTTGGCAAACTACTGCTTTTGATACTAATATTCTGCGATATTCATGGCTTTAGCAATAGTTCATTAGATGTTATTTTTTCATACTTGATTACTTGGTTGAGTTGGTTCCAATTTAGGTGGCTAAAATGCAAAAAAAACATATTTGCTTTATTTCGGTAAATTCTGTTACTTTTATAATTGCACCTTATTTGCTAATGATGGGGCAAGCGTAATGCTTCGTTTCAAATCTGGTGTTGCTACAATTCTCAAGGAACATTACACTGATGTGACAATTTGGCACTGTCTTAATCACAGATTAGAACTTGCAGTAGGTGATTCGGTGAGAGAAGTTCATGGAATTAATCATTTTCAATCATTATTGGACAAATTGTACTCTGTTTACAGTGGATCACCTCTAAATCAAAAGGAATTGTCTGAATGTGCCTCTCAACTAGAAGAACAAATTTTCAAAATAGGCCATGGTCTGTATGGGTAGCTAGCTCGTTTTGAACAGTTTTAGCAGTGTGGCAAAATTATGAAGCACTGTGTCTTCATTTTGTAAAAACAATGAAGGATGAAACAAGATCTGGGAGTGACAGAAAACCCTATGAAGGTCTGTTGACAAGATTCTCTTCAGAACAGTTTCTATTGGATTTAGCTCTAACGTATGACACATTGCATGAACTTGGTTTACTGTCAGAATGTTTACGATTGTTTATGCAGACAAACGGATCCAACGGAGGATAAGATCACTGCATGGACTGAAAGAGCAACCTGGTCCAAAAACTCTAGTAGCTCAAGAGGCAGTTGAAAAGGAGATTGACTTGAACAAGCATCAACAAAATCATCTCCATTAATTATCAACAGTTTCTTACTAGTCTTATAAACAATTTGCAGCACTGTATGTTCACGACAACATCCTTTGAAAGGTTCTCATGCTTCTGAACATTTTAGTATGTATCAATCCCTGCTAAATGAATTGTGTGTCCTTGATGCATGCTGTTGGCCTGCTGAAATACCACCTAATTATGGAGAAGCTGCAATATCATCTCTCTCTGTAAGAGGTTTAAGCTTTCTTCTTCTTTGTAATAAGTGCTTTCAGAGATTATGTGGAGGATCGTGGACGCCGCATCCCCCAAGATATATGTCCAATACTGAGCTGTTCACAAGTTATTCCTAATAGTACTGCTGACTGTGAGAGGGGATTCAGTCACATGAACTTGATAATAACACCAACACGCTCACGAATTTTCATAAATCATGTATCAGCACTTATGTTTGTTAGGTTCAGTGGAATCCTGAGCCGAATGTCATATCATGGCTGTGGTACCACAGATCAGCAGAAGATGTCAGGACAAGAGTTGCTTCAGACCTCCTGAACACGTAGTACGCCTGACCCTTTGTGGAAATTATTGTGAAACTTCGCATTGGTGGCATTTGGTAAGTAGGTATTTACTTGTAAATTGGTAAAATACACGATTATTGTCTTTTTTTTACTTGATAATTATATTTCATGATAATTAGTGAGTGCAACCGTGCAATATTTTGTCATATTATTAAATTAAGTATTATATGTTTTATTGTACCAGTTATACACTGGGATGTTGTGATAGGCTATAATCTTGTTTGACCCTCTTGGGATACTAGCTTGCCCCCCCGTCCCCAAGCAAAACCTGAAATGAAGCCTGTTTGACAGCTCCGACACCTAAAAAATCAGCACTGCAACATTGGCTAGCACCCTCTAAGTCTTCAAGCCCACTTGAATATTTTCTTTTACTCATGGATTACTGCATTTATTTTATTCAATGACTTGCAGAGCACACAAGATGGAGAACAATGAACAGTATAGCAAAGCTCAGGAACGGGCCCTTCAGAGCACCATGTCTGTATTAATCATGATGCCAATGTAACTAACCCATCTACCTGCATGTGGTTTGTAATCCTCCATTCCCTGACTAGTCAAATGTCTGTCTAAATGTCTCTTAAATAGACCAGAGATTTTAGAGATACACATTACAAGATAACAGGTGATGGCGCCGCACGCTTTTTGTTATTTTTTGTGTCTCCTAATGTATGTATTAGTGTCTCTGGTGTGTTTTGCTGCTATCGCAATTAGCCTATCCCCTACAGCAGCAGCGCAGCATGGACATCACGGGGGCCTGCCCTAACAATGGAGCTTGGTCTGTGGAGCTTCTATGTCGGACTCTACCATCATGGAGCTGCCTGCGACCTTCGCCAAGGATCGCCTGAAGATGGACTTGGCATCGTGAAGCCACAGTATCCTGTTCGGGTGGGTTGTTCTGATATGTCCTGAAGTCGGAGTTTCCAACATCCCGGCGAGAGGGCCTGCACATTGGGCCATCCGTAGCAGCGAGTGCGGAAGGTTCAGGGCCCCTCTCTCCCCATTCCCCCAGTCGCAAACAGGGCAGAGTCCCCCTGGTCCTCAACTTTCACCCCACCAGCCGGCAAATACAACACCTAGTCCTCCGCCAGTTTCGCCACCTCCAACGTGACCCCTCCACTCGCCACATCTTCCCATCTCCCCCCCCCCATCTGCCTTCCGCAAAGACCGCTCCCTCCGCAACTCCTTTGTAAATTCTTCCCTTCCCACCCGCTCTACCCCTTCCCCGGGCACTTTCCCTTGCAACCGCAAGAAATGCTACACTTTTCCCTTCACCTCCCCCCTCCACTCCTTTCAGGGACCCAAGCAGTCCTTCCAGGTCCGACAGAGGTTCACCTGCACCTCCTCCAACCTCATCTACTGCATCCGCTGCTCCAGATGCCAGATGATCTATATCGGTGAGACCAAGCGGAGGCTTGGCGATCGTTTCGCCAAACACCTCCGCTCGGTCCGTAATAACCAAGCCGACCTCCCGGTGGCTCAGCACTTCAACTCCCCCTCCCATTCTGTATCCGACCTCTCGGTCCTGGGCCTCCTCCACGGCCTAGAGTGAGCAACACCGCAAGTTGGAGGAAACAGCACCTCATATTCCGTTTGGGAAGTCTGCATCCTCTGGGCTTGAGCAATGAATTTTCTCAATTCTGTTAACCCTTGCTGTCTCCTCCCCTTCCCACCTCTCCCTCAGCCCTCAGGCCCTGGCATTCCCTCTCTCGCTATCTCTCTCCCCCACCTAGTCGCACCTAGCTCTCATTTTCACACCACAAACAGCTTACAATGGCTTGTCCCCTTTATCATTGATACTTTTTTGCATATCTTTCATTCATTGTTCTTTATCTCTCCACATCACCGTCTATATCTCTCGTTTCCCTGATCCCTGACCAATCTGAAGAAGGGTCTCGACCTGAAACGTCGCCTATCTCCTTCGCTCCTTAGATGCTGCTGCACCCGCTGAGTTTTTCCTGCCTTTTGTGTACCCTCAATTCTCCAGCATCTGCAGTTCCTTCTTTAACAGAGTTAATTGTCATGTGTCCCTGACAGGACAATGAAATTCTTTCTTTGCATAGCACAACAGAACATAGTAGGCATTGACTACAATTATATACGTAAATACGCACATTAATTAATACATTATTAAAGTGCAAATAACAGATGGAGGGGTATTAATGTTCAGAGTTTTGTCCGAGCCAGATTTAATAGCCTGATGGCTGTGGGGAAGTAGCTATTCCTGAACCGGGTTATTGCAGTTCTCGGGCTCCTGTACCTTCTACCCAAAGGTAGCAGGGAGATGAGTGTGTGGCCAGGGTGGTGTGGGTCCTTGATGATGCTGCCAGCCTTTTTGAGGCAGCGGCTGTGGTAGATCCCCTCGATGGAAGGAAGGTCAGAGCCGATGATGGACTGGGCAGGGTTTACTACTTTTTGTAGTCTTTTCCTCTCCAGGGTGCTCAAGTTGTCGAACCAAGCCACGATGAAACCAGTCAGCAAGCTCTCTACTGTGCACCTGTAGAGGTTAGAGAGAGTCCTCCTTGACAGACCGACTCTCCATAATCTTCTCAGGAAGTAGAGGCGCTGATGAGCTTTCTTAATAATTGCATCTGTGTTCTCAGACCAGGAAAGATCTTCACAGATGTGCACGCCCAGGAATTTGAAGCTCTTGACCCTTTCAACCATCGACCCGTTGATATAAACAGGATTGTGGGTCCCCATCCTACTCCTTCCAAAGTCCACAATCAGTTCCTTGGTTTTGCTGGTGTTGAGGGCCAGGTTGTTGTGCTGGCACCATATGGACAGTCGCTCGATCTCTCTTCTATATTCTGACTCATCCCCATCAGTGATACGTCCCACAACAGTGGTGTCGTCAGCGAACTTGATGATGGAGTTCGCACTATGACCGGCTACGCAGTCATGAGTATACAGCAAGGGGCTGAGCACGCAGCCTTGAGGTGCTCCTGTGCTGATTGTTATCGAGTCTGACACATTTCCACCAATTCGAACAGACTGTGGTCTGCGAGTGAGGAAGTCGAGGATCCAATTGCAGAGGGATGCGCGGAGACCATTTCTGCGAGTTTGGTAACCAGCTTGGAGGGGATGATTGTGTTAAATGCTGAGCTGTAGTCAATGAATAACAGCCCGACATATGAGTTCTGTGTTGTCCAAGTGGGCCAGAGCGGAGTGAAGGGCCAGTGAGATCGCGTCCACCATTGATCTGTTGTGGCGGTAAGTGAACTGCAGTGGGTCCAGGTTTTTGTCAAGGTAGGAGTTGATTTGCGCCATGATCAATCTCTCGAAGCACTTCATCACCACAGGCGTTAGTGCCACAGGTCGATAGTCATTGAGGCACGTCACCTTGCTCTTCTTGGGCACCGGTATTATTGATGCCCTTTTGAAGCAGGTGGGAACCTCAGACCTCAGAAGTGACAGGTTGAAAATGTCCGTAAAAACTCCAGCCAGTTGGTCCGCACAGGTTTTTAGAACACAACCAGGTATGCCATCAGGTCCAGATGCTTTTCGAGGGTTCACCCCTCTGAAGGATTTCCTGACGCCGGCCTCTGTGACTGAGACTGAAATACCATCACAGCGAATGGGGGCTCGGGAAGGCACATCGGTGTTCTCCCTATCAAAGCGTGAGTAAAATGCATTGAGCTCATCAGGAGTGATGTATCGCCGACATCCGAGCTGCCTCCTGGTTTCACCTTGTAGGAGGTGATTGCATTCAGTCCCCGCCACAGCTGCCGAACATCTGTCTCATCCTCCAGTTTAGAGCAGAACTACCCTTTTGGCCTTTTTGAATGGCATTAACACTAACACTAGGACAATTTACAAATTTTACCTGAAGCCAATTACTACAAACCTCTGGTCACCTTCGTAGAGTAGGAGGCCAATGCACAAAATCTTTGATTTAGAAAGGACCAGATAGAAACATAGAAATTAGGTGCAGGAGTAGGCCATGTCAGCCATTCGAGCCTGCACCGCCATTCAATATGATCATGGCTGATCATCCAACTCAGTATCCCGTAGCCTTCTCTCCATAGATCCCCTTAGCCACAAGGGCCACAAAACTACCCTCTAGTAGTTCCACAGAGAGTTCACCACCACTCTCTGTGTGAAAAAAGTCTATCTCGGTCTTAAAGGATTTCCCCCTTATTCTTAAGCTGTGACCCCTTGTCCTGGACTTCCCAACATCGGGAACAATCTTCCTGCATCTAGCCTGTCCAACCCCTAAGTTTCTATAAGATCCTCCTAAATTCCAGAGTCTATCCAGTCTTTCTTCTACATCCCCAGTCTGGTGAACCTTCTCTGCACTTCCCTCCTATGGCAATAATGTCCTTCCTCAGATTTGGAGACCAAAACTGCACGCAATACTCCAGGTGTGTCTCACCAAGACCCTGTACAACTGAAGTAGAACCTCCCTGCTCCTGTACTCAAATCCTTTTGCTATGAAAGCTAACATACCATTCGCTTTTTTCACTGCCTGCTGCACCTGCATGCCTACTTTCAATGACTGGTGTACCATGACACCCAGGTCTCGCTGCATCTCCCCTTTTTCCCTAGCTTTCCTGTTTTTGCCACCAAAGTGGACTGATCTGCCAAACATTTGCCCATCACCCAGCCTATCCAAGTCACCTTGCAGTCTCCTAGCATCCTCCTCACAGCGAACACTGCCCCCCAGCTTAGTGTCATCCGCAAAAGAATTGCCTTCATTCCCTCATCCAGTTGTAAATAGGGGTCCCAGCACTGAGCCCTGCACCCCACTGCCTGCCATTGTGAAAAGGACCCGTTTACTCCTACTCTTTGCTTCCTGTTTGCCAGCCAGTTCTCTATCCACATCAATACTGAACCCCTAATACCGTATGCTTTATATGATTAACGTTACAGGAATGCAAATAGTCTCCAAAAATCACAATACAACTTCTACTCTGAATGTTATGAAATGCACATATGTATTTAAAATAATGATCATTAGGTCAGCATAATTTATGTAACCTTCAAAATGACATTTGAATATATTAAAATCAGAATTCATTGTAAAAGTAAATGATGGAAAGTGGAGTTGTTTGATATTCTATAAATGATGTATGTTAAATCTCATTTGTGATTGTTGCAAAGGGATTTAATAGGTGATATTTATGAACAAAAAGAATAAAACATATTTAATTTTGTAAAGTGTTGAGATTACTCTTAAATAAATTATTTTCCATGTAGCCAAATTTGGAATAATGAATATATATTTGTAACACAGGCTGTTTTCTAATCTTTATTTTTGTAACTATTACAGTTATTCATAATATTATGTCGTGGATGATCAGCCACAGTTAAAAGACAAATTTGAGTTACAGATAATAACTAACTTTGCTTTTAACAAATTTGCACAGCCAGAAAAAGTGAACTATCAGTGACATGTATTACACAGGGTGCAAACTACACTGTATGTTTTTTTTTCAGTATACGTTCTGGCAGATAACTTAGGTGAATATATGGTGACAGCACAACAATTGTGTTCTCAACGCTAACAAGACCAAGGAGCTGATTGTTGACTTCAGGAGAGGAAAGCCAGGGATCCAGAAACTTTTCCTCATCAACAGGATGGGGTAGAGAGAGTGAACAAATTCCTGGCCAGTCAGATCTCTGAAGATCTGGCCTGGACTCAACACAAGGATTCAATGACAAAGAAAACTCTGTTGCGAGTCCAAACTTTGTGATCAAATGGTTACTTTCATTAGCAAGATAAATTTAACATACACGTGCATTTGGGACTCTCATTGCTGCTGCTGCTGCTGCTGCTGAGCAAGGGTATTGACTCGAGCTTAGGTACCTATTGACTCATGATCTTAAGGTAAGATCTGCTGATGTAGCAGGACACTCCCTTTATCCCATCTTATTTTCGCTACTACCATTGAGAGCTTGTAAACCATGACCAATAGGTTCAAGAGCAATCATCAACCAGCAACCGAGCAACCATCAGGCTCTTGAACACTGGACTACAGCAACTGTGATCTTCAGCAACTGTGATCACTCAGCAACTGTGATCTTCTATCGACTACATCCTTGGTTGCACTATGGAATTTGATTTTTGCACTATTATGATTATCTAGCAAAACTATTATTAATTTATTATTTTAATCAATTAATATGTATTGATTTCTGTGTGGTTGTGTTTGTGGCCATTTGTGTTTAAGATGCAGCAAGTAAGAATGTCATCATTCTGTGGTCGATATGTACGACTATTAAACACTCTTGACTCATGATTGCCTATGGGATATGGATGGGTCAAGGGGGATACAAAAGAAATGTGAGACTCTGGGATGGGAACAGAGTGTACAAAGGTGGGAAAAGAGTTGGTGGGAAATGGTAGGAGAAATGTGTGGACACTATGGTGGGAATGGTGCAGTGGCAACGTAAAGAGGGAGGGAGTATGGGGTTCTTATTTTAATTGAAATCTCCTATCCCCGAGTGTTCCACATTTCTCTTTTATCCCCCCTCTTTCCTCTACGCTCTGTCCCCTTCCACCCATATACTTCCCACTGGTTTTCTATTTCACTCCTCCTCATCATTCCCTATCTGACACCCTTTTGTCTCCTTTTCACTTCTAGCCTTTGTTACTTCCTCCACCAATCTTCCAATCACATCCCTCACCTGTATCCACTTATTAAACAGTACATCGGCGAGATCAAATGTAGACTTGGTGATCGTTTCGCTGAACACCTTCACTCAGCCCACCTGGATCTACCTGATCTCCCAGTTGCTAAACACTTTATATTCTCCTTTCCCATTCTCACACCGACTTTTCAGTCCTCGGCCTCCTCCATTGTCAGAGTGAGGCTAAATGCAAATTGGAGGAACAGCATCTCATATTTTGCTTGGGCAGCTTACAGCTCAGTGGTAAGAATATTGATTTCTCTCACTTCAAATAACCCTGACATTCCCTTTCTCTCCATCCCTCCCCAATCCGTCACACCAGCTTTTGTTCTCACCCAGCAAACAGCTAAAAATGGCCTGTTTCCTTTATCATAGTCACTTTTTTGCATATCTTTCATATCTTGACCACTTCCTGTTGTTCTGTATATTGATTTTAGAAAAAATGCTGCCACTTACGGCTGTGATTTTTGGCCATCTTAATCAGAATCTCCATCTGCTGTGCAGGACAAGAGGATTTTTCCCAACTATGAAAAATAAAAGAGTTATTAGTGTTTTAAAAATGTTGAGCTTCTCTATCCTGAAGGCCACGCCCCTTCCGGAGGGACTATAAAACCCGGAAGTGTTGAGTGCCTCAGTCAGTCTCTGCAAGAAGGGGGAAGTGAGAGGGTCACGTCCCTCAGTCTGAGCTGTGAATAACACTGAACACATGTCTACTAAACTGTGAGTGGTTTTACTGACCTGTCAGTGCCCTTAATGTGGTTTGAAAATATAGTTTTGAAATGCTAAAGCTGTGTTGCCTTTGGTTTGGAAATGCTTAAGCTGTGTTGCCTTTGGTTAGGAAATGCTAAAGCTGTGTGCCTTTGGTTTGGAAATGCTAAAGTTGTGTTGCCTTGTAATTTATTTTCGGTAAAGGCATAACTATATAATTTAAGTAATCGTGGGACCATTAACTCCTGAAATCTTTTATCGAATTATTAAAACCATCAGCCCCTGGTGTCTTCCCATTTTTCAGTTCTTTTATTGTAGAATCTATAGAATCTACAATTACGCTTATACCAAAAAAAGATAAAGATCTAGAAGATCCATGCTCGTATAGAGCTATATCACTTTTAAACACAGATCAAAACATTTTAGCAAAGATTTTAGCAAGAAGATTGAGTAAATATATTAATAAATTGATAAACCAGGACCAAATGGGTTTATACCTAAAAGACAATCATTTAACAATTTGAGACGACTTTTAATATAATATATTCACATAAAGGGGAAAAGGAAGACTTATCAGTTATATCTTTGGATGCAGAGAAAGCATTTGATCAGGTAGTGTGGCAGTATTTATACATAGTACTCCAAAAATTTAATATGGGTGATAATTTTATTAGATGGGTAGAATTATTATATGATAAACCAATGGCAAGAATATTAACTAATAATATGTTAATTCCAAAATTCCAATTATCACGGGGCAATAGGCAGGGATGTGTTTTATCATCCCCGCTATTTGCCCTCATGATGGAGCCTCTGGCTGAAAGGATAAGAACCACATCCGAATATTCAGGGATATAATATTAAGGACTCTAATAACACAATGTCGTTACATGCGGATGATATACTTTTATATATTAGAAATTCAGAAACGAGTATCCAGAATTTACTAAACGTAATAGAGGAATTTGGCTCTTTTTCTGGATATAGAATAAATTGGAATAAAAGTGAAATTATGTCATTACAGCCCCAGAAAGCGAATCATCTATTAAAATTTCCATTTAAAATTGCAACGGAAAAATTTAAGTATTTAGGCATTCAAGTTACTAGAATATATAAATCATTATTTAATGCTAATTTTAGTCCTTTGTAAATTGAACTCTCTGATTAAATTTTGGAAAACGCTCCCACTATCATTAATTGGCAGAATAAATGCTATAAAAATGATAGTTCTACCACAAATAATATATTTATTTCAAGTCCATACCAATATATATACCAAAATATTATTTTTTTAAACTAGACTCTAATATTACTAATTTTATATGGGACTACAAAGCACATAGAATTAAAAGAAATCATCTGTGTAAAACTAAAGATGTAGGGGGACTCGCACTGCCTAATTTTTTATATTATTATTGGGCAGTGCATATTAAGAATATAATTTATTGGTCGGACTGTCCTTCTCAACAGATGGAATGGATAAGAATGGAGAAAGAGGATTGTTTTCCTTATGATTTAGGGGCGGATAAAATTGAATAATAATAGAATATTGAGAGATACGACATATATGAAGTAGATTCATATTTCGAAGACGAGGGCATATGGATCTAGTGGATATCTCCCGAAAGAGGACAGGTTATTATTACCCATTATCCAGACATCTAGAGGAAAATCTGAACATCTCCTATACATTTTGCAATATGCATTGCAACATTGTAAATAAGGGTACTATTGCAACATTGTAAATAGGGTACTATAAAACAATGTAACATTTATGTTTCATTTATGTAATTTATGTAATTCATTTATGTGACAATGTGATCGCGAACCTCTTCTTGCAACCGGCTGCCATTTTGTTTGTTTTATAAATTATCAAGTTACATATAATACAAGTAAAAGCATAAGATGGGTGATATGGGTAATAATATATTATATAAGAATAATCCAATTATACACAATATAATTCAAATTTGGAAACAAATAAAATTAACTTTAAAATTAAGAAACTGATCATCATTAACACCAATAGTGAATAATCAAGTATTTAAACCATCTTTTATCGATAAAACATATAGACAATGGGAAAGATTGGGAATTAAAAAGTTGGGTGACATGTATGAAACGGAGAAATTTATTATCATTTCAACAATTAAAATCAAAATGTAATCTGAATAATAACCAATACTTTAAATATTTACAGATATGTGACTTTATAAAAATATATATACCAAGACTACAGAGCATAATGATAGACCCACTGGAAGAAGCAATGAATATTAAGGCGGACTCAAAAAAATTAATATCAAATTTATATAATAGTATTCTTAATAGAGAATTGCCATCAACAGAATCAATTAGAGAAGACTGGAAAAAATAATTAATGACAACAATTTCTAAAGAAACATGGAGAGGTATTTGATATATATACATAAATATTCGATTACAGCTAGACAAAATTTAATAGTAAGATTAAATGAGAACTTACCAGTTTGAAGTTTGATCTTTATTTTATGAGGAGTTGCGATGAGGGATTTCGTGAAGACCCCGCCAGGCATGCATGCACAACATTCTTCAAAGCAGCGGTGTGGAATCACAGAGAATTAATATAGTGATTGGAATTTTCACAGCACAAAATCTCTCAATCTCCTCATAAAATAAAGATCAAACTTCACACTGGAAATTCTCGTTTTAATCTTACTATTTATTTCGGAGTACGATGTGAAGATTTCAAAGCTCTGTGATTACATCTTCATGTTGCTACCAGCAATACTTGACCTTTATAGTAGAGGTGTGAGCATGGGGAGCATGAAATAGATGGGCACAAAATCTCTGCGATGAGGGATTTCGTTCGCATCTCCTCATAAAATAAAGATCAAACTTCACACTGGTAAATTCTCGTTTAATCTTACTATTTCATTTCGGAGTCACGTGAGTGACTTTGTGAAGATTTCAAAGCTCTGTGATTACATGCCCTGGATCACGTCCATGCTCACACACTGCAGCAATACTGATGGAGGAAGTATGTTAACGTATTTCAGACTTGAACAAGCTGAAAAATAATAACATTTTTGTTAATACAACAATAAACCCCTGAACCTGGGGACAAACGTTTAGGGAACAGTACCTAAAACTGACTCTGCAAATGTTGCGGGAGCGGCCACAGGTTTGTTATAAAACCGCTGAAATGTAGTTACACTGGCCCAGCCCGCTATTGTGAGGACATGATCCATGAACACCTCCATGGCCCTCGCCACTGATGTGGATGCAGCCCTGGGAGAATGACATTTTAAAATATTAGTGTCTTACCTGCTGCACCGAATACCACCATGAGCCATCTGGAGATAGTCTATACCATCACCCTGTGATGTGGGTTTCCATGGCTGATAACAGATCCGTCTCCATATTCCTGATGGCCATATTCAGACCTGTAGTCGCAGGTCTGTGTAGTTTAAGCAACTCTTCTATAAAGAAGTTACTTTATTATGGGTCGATCATTCTATCCAGGTATAATTCCTGTAGTCTGGACCCATTGTGCTGTGTTCAGTGCCATTACCAGTTTGAAAGTGAGTAAGTCCAGTGGTAAATCCATCATAGGCGACCAGCTCCTGAGTAGGGTCAACACCACCCCCATATCTCAGACCCCTTTATCCCCGGACTGATGTTGCCCCAGATGGGTGTGTTGACTGTACATTCGGTACATTCAACGATATGCAGTTGTTTGGGCCTTGTATTTGTTGATCGCCTTGGTAAGGACCTGTTCCTGCGGCTGGTGTGTGGTGAGGTAGTCTGTGCTGGCCACTGGTTTGGGCTACAAAGGCTGACCTGAGTGCTTCGGCTGGGCGAACTTGGAGACCACATTCAGCAGTTCCTCCTGGGTTTTCTCAGGTACTGTAGGTTCCTGCTCGAACCCTTCTTACGTGTCAGCCAGCTGCTGATCCATGGCATTCCCCACCGATGACAGGGACATGCTGGGTGGCCCAGCCGCATGTCTCCTGGACTGGAGGTCATCTGGTCCAGCTGCAGAGATTGTGCTCTAGGATACGCTCCATCATGCGCTCCATCCGAGCCATGCGACCGCCGCCGCATCTGCAGACGACAAGTTGACTTCCTCAGGTTCTCCTGAACTACTGAGGCTTCTGTCATCGGCCCGCACCTCGTCGAGGTGATGACTATGGGTGCCTAGACAGGATGTCGCTGCCTGCCGCTACAGAGGGGCTTAGCGACTCCCGCGCGGGCATGCCGCTGGTCCGCAGTCTTCCGGACGGTGGCGGCCCATCTGTCTGGAAGACATGAGCGGTGGTGAGTCTGTCCATGTCGCTGAAGCGTGGTACCCCGACGTCGCGCGGGCTTGCTGCCTGTTCTCCACTGGGACTAAGGCGACGTTCAGTCACGTCCAGCTGCTAAAGCGGGGTGCTGTGACCGAGATGACACTCCACCGGCCCGCGATCTGGCAGACTCCCCCGGTGGTGAGTCTGTGCGGCCACAGCTGCGGGGCTCCCAGACTCAGGCCTCGATCCCTCACCGGCCCGCGATCTAGCGGACTGCTCCGGTGGCAAGTCGGCTCACTGACTGTTGTGCGCTTCTTCCCCTGGTCCGCCCCATAACCATATAACATATAACCATATAACAATTACAGCACGGAAACAGGCCCTCTCGGCCCTTCCAGTCCGTGCCGACCATTTGTTTTCCCCTAGTCACATCTACCTGCACTCAGACCATACCCCACCATTCCCTTCCCGTCCATATACCTATCCACTTTACTTTTAAATGTTAAAATCGATCCTGCCTCCAGCACTTCTGCTGGAAGCTCATTCCACACAGCTACCACCATCTGAGTAAAGAAGATCCCCCTCACGTTACCCCTAAACTTCTGTTCCTTAATTCTCATGCCATGCCCTCTTGTTTGAATCTTTCCTACCCTCAACGGGAAAAGCTTATCCACGTCAACTCTGTCTATCCCTTTCATCATTTTAAAGACCTCAATCGTCCCCCCTTAACCTTCTGCACTCCAAAGAATAAAGACCTATCTTGTTCAACCTTTCTCTGTAACATAGTTGCTGGAACCCTGGCAACATTCTAGTAAATCTCCTCTGTACTCTCTCTATTTTGTTGACATCCTTCCTATAATTAGGCGACCAAAATTGTACACCATACTCCAGAATTGGTCTTACCAATGCCTTGTACAATTTTAACATTACTTCCCTACTCCTATATTCAATGCTCTGATTTATAAAGGCCAGCACACCAAAGGCTTTCTTTACCACTCTATCTACATGCGATTCCACCTTCAGGGAACTATGCACAGTTATTCCTAGATCCCTCTGTTCCACAGCATTCCTCAATTCCCTACCATTTACCATGTACGTCCTATTTTCATTTGTCCTGCCAAGATGTAGCACTTCACACTTAATAGCATTAAACTCCATCTGCCATCTTTCAGCCCACTTTTCCAAATGGCCCAAATCTCTCTGTAGACATTGAAAATCTACTTCATTATCCACAACACCACCTATCTTAGTATCATCTGCATACTTACTTATCCAATTTTCCACCCCATCATCCAGATCATTGATGTACATGACAAACAACAGTGGACCCAACACAGATCCCTGAGGCACCCCACTGGTCACCGGCTTCCAACCTGACAAACAGCCATCCACCATTACTCTCTGACATCTCCCATTCAGCCACTGTTGAATCCATCTTGCTACTCCGCCATTAACACCCAAAGATTGAACCTTCTTAACCAACCTTCCAGGGGGAACCTTGTCAAAGGCCTTACTGAAATCCATATAGACAACATCCACGGCTTTACCCTCATCAATTTCCCTAGTTACCGCTTCAAAAAATTCAAGAAGGTTTGTCAAACATGACCTTCCAGGCACAAATCCATGTTGACTGTTCCTGATCAGACCCTGTTTATCCAGATGCTTATATATATTATCCACTGGTGACCTGCATAATAGGGGAGACAGGACGTGCTGCCGAGCGGGTCACACGTTTACGCACCTTTGCTCCACTGTCCCTATGCTTTGGTGACAGTGGTAGGGAGTCAGGGTCTTGCCTACCCTGCTCCCATGCAGTGCTCCTGCCACTTTGCAGCTCCATGGCCAGCCGTGGTGGAGAATCAGGTCCTGGCTGCGCAGGGCTCCCCGGTTTCCGCGTTCTTATCCCGGCCCACGGAACAGGTGCTGCCGGTGTTGCCGGAATAGTGGGCGCTGACTCCCATCCGAAGTCCCATAGCCCTTGGAGGCATGCTTCGATACCGTCATTCTGGTCTCCCATCCATCGTTTCTGTAAGTAAAGTCTAGTACAGAAGCTAAACAACTCAAGGTTAGTATCTTACCTGAGGGTCTTTATGAAGCTTCTGATGGAGGAGCGCACTCTCCTCCCCCCCCCCCCCCCCCCCCCCAGCTCCAATGGTGAACAGACTCTCATGCAGGACATAGACTGCCGCTAACGGCAAGGCTCCCGCCTGTGTGTGAGTCGGGGCCCGGCTCTGTCTACTACCTCTATAGGGTAGCCTAGCCGTCAGTCCGCGGTATTCCTGCGGCCAGCGGCGTTGAGTCAGAGTTCCTGCTCTGCCTTCGCTACCCATGAATGGCTGTCTCTGAGCCGGGACCCTCCTGGTCCACGGGCATGCCCGACTTCCGGGTAGCGTTGCCGTCAGCCCGTGGTGACCCTAGGGATGCGGTGTAAAATCGGGCTGCCGCTCTGCCGTCGCTACCTGTGAACGGCGAGTGTGAGCCCAGACCCTACTGGGTCAACGAGCTGCCCAACCTGCCCGGTGTAGAAAATGAAATCGGGGCTGTCGCTGTGCCGTCACTAGCTGCGAACGGCGTGTAAGCCCGGACCCTCTGGGTCCGGTGCGAAGGAAAGCCGTCAGCCCACAGAGTCCTTGCGGGCTGTGGTGTAGAGTCGGGGCTGCTGCTCTGCCGTTACTAACATGGAACGGCGAGCCTGCAAGCCCCACTCCTTCTTCCATGCCGACAGTGTGCTGCGGGCTGCAGTGTAGAGTCGGGCTGCCTCTGCCCTCCCTCCGACCGGTGAGTTTGTAATCCCGGACCCTCCTGGGTCAACAGGCTTGCCCGACTCCAATATTTGCTGCCGCCGCTGACTGCCCGCATCCCGCGGTCCGCAGTCAGTGCCGAGGCGGCCTTGAGTACTCTGTACACAGAGTCCCTAAAATGAAAAAAGGACCGCAGGTTAGTGTTTTCTTACCTGCAGGTCCCTGCAGTAGAGGAGCAACGCTCCTCACTGCCTGTCGCTCACATGCGGTTGACGATATGTCGCGCATGCGTGCCTGGCGGGGTCTTCACGAAGTCACTCACGTGACTCCGCAATGAAATTTAATTTTAAATATTACACAGATTATATTATTCAAAAGTTAGGTTGAATAAATGTTATTCAAATATTTCTCCCATCTGTGTTTAATGTCTTTCTTAAATATGTCAATATCACACATTCTTTCGTTTCTAGCACAAAACTTCAAGGATTTTGATGTGATATAATTGATATATTCACTAGTTTATTTAAGATAAAAATGGAACCTAGCATGGAAATGATTATCTTTGGAGTAATAGGAGATGGAAACAAATTAAATATATCCCAAATTTCATTTTTTAATTATGGTTTAATAACAGCAAAAGAACTCATACTTAAATTTTGGAAAAAGGCTACTATACCAACACTCAAAATGTGGATTGGTAATATGTTGGAAACTGCCCATTCGGAAGAAATGAGACTCCTCATAATAGAAAACCAATATAAATTCTTAACGAGTTGGTCTCCATTTATTGACCTTGTGGATTCATGTGGTGCAATAGTATCGTAAAATTAAAAATTCTGGGTTCGGGCGAAAAATGATTAAGAATATAAAAAAGCATCGACTTGTGGCGAGGGAAAATCTCCTTTCTGCTTCACTTTCTCACATATTTATTTTCTTTACATAACACTCACTAGACTCCTTTACTCTTCACTATTTCTTTCTTTCTCATTTCTTTCTAAAAAAAAGGAAGTTATACAAAGAATGTTGTAAAAATTCTGGGAACCTGTAAAAAGGTACCATCAAAATGTAACGTACTTACATCTAATACATTAAAAAATTATATATATATTTTTAATTCAAAAGTTGTGTTGCCTTTGGTTTGATAATGCTAAAGCTGTGTAGCCTTTGGTTTGGAAATGCTAAAGCTATGTTGCCTTTGGTTTAGAAATGCTAAAGTTGCCTTGCCTAATTAAAGTTGCCTTGTCTAATTAAAGTTGCCTTGCCTAATTAAAGTTGCCTAATTAAAGTTGCCTTGCCTTCAAAATAATTAAAAGTCTAATCTTGAGTGCTTCCTGTTAGCGCTTTATATTGATCTTAGAAAGAGTGCTACCACATACGGCTGTGAATTTTGGCCATCTTACTCAGAGTTGCGTTGCCTTATTAAGCCTTATATGCCTTCTATATAATTAAAAGTGTAATCTTGACCACTTCCTGTTTGCGCTATAATTGATTTTAGAAAAAACACTCCATGTACGGCTGTGATTTTTGGGCATCTTACTCAGTCCCTCTCCGCTCATCCGGTGCCGAGGATTTTTCCCATTGATGAAAAATAAAAGAGTTGGGTTTAAAAAATGTTGAGATTTTCTCTCCTGTCAATCACGCCATGATGGCCATGCCCCTTCTGGTGGGAGGGGGGGAAGGCCTATAAAACCCAGAAGTGTGGTCGTGGCTCAGTCTCTGCAAGATAGAAGAGGGAGAGGTCACGACTCGCTGCTTTAGTGGCCTTGCAGCCTGCTTGAAATGGTATGAAACTGCACTTGAATTTGGTGGCCTTGCACCCTGCTTGAAGTGGTAAGAAACTGCACTTGAATTTGGTAGCCTTGCACCCTGCTTGAAATGGAATTTCAAGGAATAGCTGCAAGTCAACTGCCAGCCCACCAGCCGTGAGTGACTGAGCTGCCAGCACAACAGGCTTGAGTGACTGAGCCGCCAGCCCAAGAATCCATTCGGCCCACAATGTCCATACTAGCCCTCCGGAAACCAGTCCATTCAGCCCACAACGCCCATACTAGAGCTAAAGAAAGACCCCCCCCCCCCAAATTTCTACATCTTAAAGTGAGTTCAATGTTCAACAGGCTGTCCAGGCATCTCTGCCATGTATTTCCTGATCTCCATTGACTTTCTCCATTCATTACTCTGATGAAAGATCACCCATTTGAAATATTAAAACGTTATCACAAATGCTGCTTTATTTGCTAAGTATTTCGAGATTTTTTTGGTTTTCATTCCAGATTTCTAGCATTGAAAGTATTTTGCTTCTGTTTCCCATGATCCTGCAGCCTTTTTTTCTTGCTTGCGTGACACTCCAAGTTAACGTTTTCGAGAAGATTCACTTCAGGTCCAATCTTTCTCATTGTCATGCAGCGAAGAATCAGGCACTTTGGCCCACCCATCCTTGTAGACGGGCCCATCTACACTAATCCTGTTTACAGTACTTGGATCTGTGCCTTGGCAGATGCTTGTTCAGATGCTTTAATTTGTTTAGTTCAGAGATATAGTGTGGAAACAGGCCCTTCGGCCCACCAAGTCCACGCCGACCAACAATCCCCGCACAGTACCACTATTCTAAATACACCACGGACAATTTACATTTACACCAAGCCAATTAACCTACAAACCTGTACATCTTTGGAGTGTGGAAGGAAACCGAAGATCTTGGAGAAAGCCCACGCAGGTCACGGGGAGAATGTACAAACTCCTTACAGACAGCACCTGTAGTCAGGATCCAACCCGGGTTTCCGGTGCTGCAAATGCTGTAAGACAGCAACTCTACCGCTGTGCCACCGGGCTTCTTAAATGTTTGAGGTTACCTGCCCCCACAACCATCTCACACAATGCGATCCAGATTGCAACAGTCCTCTGGGTGAAATATTCTTCTTCAAATCCCCTCTAAACCTCCTATTCTTCACCATAAACCTAAAATGTATCTTATCTTCTTTGACAGACTTCCTTATGATCGAACACTTTCACCAATTTCCATTGAAATGTATCTAGCTCACGAGCCTATAATGTCCTGATTTGTCCCTGTGGACATTATTGAACAATGAGACAAAGTTGGTATCCTCCAGTCATCTGGCATCTCACCAGTGGCTCGAGAGGATAGAAAGACCACTATTAAGGCCTCAGAAATCTCATCTCTTCGTTTCTTCACTTTCTTCACTGCCATCATTGGGAATGTACTAAAATAGGCATAAAAATGATGGGTCAAATTATCTCTTTCTATGTCGTAACATACGTTAATGATTAAGGGGGAAAAGACTGTGAGATATGAAACTACGTTTATCTTCAATGTACATATGTGTCACCACTGGCCATGGATTCTGTAATGGATGTTGCACAATGGCTATCACTGTTTCTGGGAGGGTGAGAATGCTTCTTTAAGCTTTTAAGTCCACTGGACTAGCCCCCATTACTGGCTCCAGCAACAAGGCATCTCCACTTTTACAGGATAACGCTGACTTTGCTCAGTGCCAGCCATTATAAACATAATTAGTGCAAACAACTATTATATTTGATCTTGTGGCAATTAGCAATTGGAATAAATTACATTTATTACAAAGTTGATATGTCTTTCTGCAAAAGACAAACAGTCCCCTTTTGGAGCACATTATTATAGCCATGATATTCATGGAACATTTTGAATATATTTCCTGTCTGCAATGAATGCCTGCAAGTATAGGGAGCTGCTCGACTAGAGTAGGTTGAAGGCACCCAGTGATGGTTCGCAAGGTGCTATTCAGACTCGTATCTACCAGGCTAGTATGTCTATTTCAACTCCATATGGGTGTGCAGTACTCAGCTGGAGTTAAGGCAGTGGTGCGAAGAGTTAAGGCAGTGGTGCGAAGAGTTGATGGACTGGCACCCCAACTTGTTCCTTCCAGGCGTTGGATGAGGCCACTAAATGCCATGACCATGTTGCGGAGACCAGCCAGGTGTTGGCGAAATGTAAGCGACCTGTCCAGCTTTACGCTGAGGTAAGTGGGTGTTTATTGGAAGTTGTTCGCTCAGCTTTAGGCACCTCTTATAGGAAATATTATTGGCGTATAACTGAGGAGAGCCTTTTTGTCACATTATATCATCAGTCTGAATAGCCCGAAACGTTGCCTATTTCCTTCGCTTCCTAGATGCTGCTGCACCCGCTGAGTTTCTCCAGAATCTTTGTATACCCTTTACAAACATGTTTTGGAAAATTTCTGTCATTGCTAGCTTTGAAAGATAAAGTAATCAACATTTTAGCTATCATTGCTTGATTTATTATTAAATAAGAGTACGCATTTCATGTTTGCTGCTGTATACAAATTCAAACCTTGGAAGAAATTGCATGATTTTGACAAAGATTAGATCGCTAAAAGAAAGGATGTAATTTATTAGAAGACTGAAAAGGCTGGTTACTATATTCTACATTACAGCAGTAAAAAATACTCAAATGTTTGTGGCACTTTCATTAAATGTGAAACCTGCGCACTATTAGATCCCAGTCTTTAACTCACTTTTCCTTCCATCGTCAATGAGAATGAACTAGAGTCTGGTGCACCGGGAGGTCTGTGGTCTCAAGACAGCGACCCATGGAAACAAAGAAAGGTAAATAGATAAGCACCTTGATGAATTGCAGTTAAGGAAGTAAAGGTATGAGATTCTCTTTGGGACTCGGAGAAATTCCAAACGGACTCAACGTCTTTCTAAACATATCTTTTCCCAGTGTAACCTTCCCCGCTGTAGGGTGTTACCAATCTTTCAAAGCATTTAATTATATCCCATCAATGAATACTTTTGACCCTTTTTGGTCCATGAAAAGTATGTGCCACGGCCAGAATTCATTGCCCATCCTTATTTGGACATGGAAAAGTGATGGAGAATTGGTTATATGAAGCATTTCGCTGTAAAGGTGGTCTTTATTACCCAACTGTGGTTGCTCTGGAGAAGTTCTTAAGCACCAACTCTATCTATTGTAAAGTGTTGTTGGTTAGGAGGTTCCAGGATTCTTGCCCACGAAAGCTGTCCCTTTTTTTGACCTCAAACATCATGATACACTATTATTGGCATTATTTTCTCCACAATCCATCATATTGACACTTACCCAATTCGAAATATCTGCTTCAATAAATTATTCCTGACCACTTGCTTGGTGCAGATTGTCAATTATTTGTTTTTTTTTTAATTTCTTACTTTTAAATCAATCATACTTAGGAGCAAAGTATATGACAAAAATATCAAAACTTTCTGCAGTGCATTACTGAATTATTTGCTCCATGAGTTATCATAAATGAGCTGACATCTGTGCTGGAAAAAGATTGTTTGCTTTTGGATGTAGAAATTGTTTCTGAGCTATCATTTTGGATATCCGTTGCTGATAGGAGTTTGGTAGCAAACTGTCTGCCATTCCCACCCTTCAGAATGAGATCTGTTCGATAACCTGGAAACTACAATTTATCAGTGACACACGGCAGAATATTTTTTTCATTGTGATGGCTTATAGCATTTCATTCATACCAACATTAACAATTTGACTGCATTCCATAAGCAATATTATGGACACAATTTTTCAAGTGTGCATATTTATCGATTGATGGCGCATAAACAATGCATTTTTTTACAGGCAGGTTAAGTCATTTGTCTCTGTGCTTTTCAGGATTTTGTCTCTGTGCTTTTCAGGATTTTAACATGTTAAAAATGATAAAAGGTCATGATGAATCAGTGTTCAAGTCCCATTTAGAAAAAAATACAACAAGATCTATACCACAAACTCTGATACAGTATGGATAGTACTACGCCAACAGTGGTGGTCTGAAGAAGGGTCTCGACCTGAAAGGTCACCCATTATCTGAAGAAGGGTCTTGACCCAAAATGTCACCCATTCCTTCTCTCCAGAGATGCTGCCTGTTCCTCTGAGTTACTCCAGCACTTTGTGTCTATCTACAATTAAGTGTTAGCAGTTTAAACAAGTCATTAACTGAAGGCTCAGGAGGAATGGGGAAGTTCAAAAAGCAGCATTTTATTGAAGGACAGCAAAGCTTCCTGGTGGACTGATCAATATTTTCATCTCAATGAACATCACCAGAACAAAAACCTGGTTCTTATTTTCTGGCCATTTGCAAGTCTGCCCTGAGACTATTCTATTGAAGTGGTGGATCACAGACATGGGGAAAACTGAACTAAAAGTAGAAAATGCTGGGTGTGGTCAGCAGGTTAGGAAGCAATTGTTGAGAGGGAACTAGAGCTAATATCTCTGGTCAATAACCCGTTGTCCAAACTGAAAAAGTGAGAAAACAAGTTTTATTTGGGTGTCAGAGTCATACAGCATGAAAACAGAACCTTCGGCCCATCTTTTTTTTCTCTCTCTCCCTCTCCCTCTCCCCTCCCCCTCCAATGATGCTATTTCCTCAGGAGACCTAGAAAATTTGTCATGTCGCCAATTACTCTACCCAACTTCTGATGATGCAGGTAAAAAGCATTTTATCAGGTTACATCTCAGCCTGGTTTGAGAACTGCTCTGCTCAAGACTGTAAAGAATTGCAGAGTTCAGGATGTAGCCGAGTCCACCACACAGTCAAGACTCCCCACCACTGATCCATTTACACTTCATGCTGCCCTCAGAAAAGCAGCAAACATAATCATGGACATTTTCCACACCATTCATTCCCACTTCTTCCCACTGCCATCAGGCAGAAGATGCATAACATTGAAAGAACAGACCAACAGATTCAGGAACAGCGTTTTGCCCTCTGTTATCAGCTTTCTGAATGGTCCTCCCATAAGCTAGGGTGTAGTCCCAAAATTCCAACCTACTGTACCTCATTGCGAACATTGGGCTTTCTCTCTGGAACTGCTATTCTACAATGCTTAAAACTATATTCGACACTCTGGGTTTTTCTCTTTGCTCTGTCTGTTGATCTTGTGTGTGGCTTGATTATATTCATGTATTGTATTATTTAATTTGATTGGAGAGCACGTAAGTAAAAGCTTTTCGCTGTATCTCAGTACAGGTGGCAAGCAATAAACCAATGCTAATACAAAGCTGGATCTGGAAAATATTAGATAATTCATTAATTGCCAGCCCAATATCTTCAAGGCTGTTTTACCTGTTAGCATTCCAGGCTCACTGCTGTTGTAATTTATTCTTTATAAATAATCAATACTAATCATCATTTGACTACTTAGCTTTGAGATTACAAAGGGGATATATGCTTTTAAAAAGTCCTAGTGACTGAAGTGGTAGGCTCATTAGTAATTAAGTAAAGATCAGTTCAGATAGCTTAAAATTCAAAGACAATCTTGGTTAAAAGGGTAGTTCTTTTAATCACATTTTCATGATTGGGCACAATAACTAGATCATCATTTTATTTCTGAGAACATTGATTCACATTTCCTTTTCTCTTTTTTACAAGGACCTGCAGATGTTATTTAATGATCAAAAATCATTTTACCAGCATCTCACCAGTCATAACAGCATCAAGAATTAGAAAGGCAAAAAGGTTAACAGCAATTGATGTAAGTTCTTTATATAGGAAAAATGATTGATGCAATACCATTATATGAATGTGATCTGATTATTTCCGTTGCTTTGTTTCAGGTGATGGTCCAGAACTCTAACATGAATGGGGATTTCCAGTACTTATTGCTGACTCATCTACCAGCATCTTATCTGAGATTTGTGTTGTAAAATGCAATATTTCTTGTCATTTTATCCATCCTGGGAGCAAAAGATCCTGAGAAATCAGTCTGAAGGGTCTCAACCTGAAATATCACCTGTATCTTTTCTCCAGAGATGCTGCCTGACCTGCTGAGTTACTCCAGCATTTTGTGTTTAATTTATAAAAAATGTGTTTACTGTGCGTAAGTTCTAAATTGTTAATGTCTGGTAACACGTATGTCTCCAAACAGCAACAGACACCAGTTCTTGTAGAAAAAAAACAATTTGAAACCAAGCATCACCAGTATAGCTTGCAAAACCTTTAATTTATAAATCTTGAAATGGGTTCGTTGAAATCTGATTTTTTTTTTCCCCCCTATCATTAAGCATAGCCATTAATGTCCATTACCGTCACTTTTTCCTTTGAATGAATCCTCAAAATCTTTCATTGTACCACTGGAGGCCGTGGTACAATAAAAAACCTTGCTTACAACAGCATCACAGACAAACACAAGGAAACAAATCTTCCTTAAATTGCACATATAATTCTAAAGGAAAGAAGATTGTGCAAAAGATAAAATGACATGTGCAAAATTATCATTAGAGTAAGAAAACAAGTCCATAGTAGTGCAAGAGGTGGAGCCCTAATCCTCAGTTATCAAGGTAGAATTAGAGTTGCTAGGTTGGTTGAATAACCTGATAGTTGTAGGAACGTAGCTGTTTCTGAGTCTGATGGTGTGGGACTTTAGGCTTCTGTACCTCCTGCCCGATGATAGCAGGGAGAAGAAGATATGGCCCAGATGGTGGAGATCCTTGATGATAAAGACCGCCCTCTTGAGGCTGTGCCATATGTAAATATTTTTGATGAAGGGGTGGGCTATGTTCCTGATGAACTGTTCTGAGCCCACCACTCTTTGCAGCCACTAACATTCCTGTGTGGTAAAAATGCTATACAAGGCAGAAAATTGCCTACAATACATCTATAAGAGTTTCTTAGAGTATTCAGAGACATCTCTTTAAACTTCTAAGAAAGTAGGGGCACTTGTGCAGAGAGTTGTGGACGTAGCCCAGGATAAAAACCAACCCCCATTCCATTGACTCTATCTACACTTCACACTGCCTTGGCAAGGCTGTCAGCATTATCAGGGACCAGTCTCATCCTCCCTCTTCTCCTCTCTTCCATCAGGCAAGAGATACAGAAGTTTGAAAATGCATACCTCCAGATTCAGGGATAGTTTTTTCCCCTCTGTTAGCAGGCAACTAAACGGTCTTCTCATCAGCTAGAGTGGGGTACTGACCTCTCATCTACCTAATTGGAGACTTATAAACTATTTTTAATTGTATTTGATCAAACCTTATCTTGCACTAAATATTGTACCCAATGTGGACAGCTTGAATACAATTATCTTTGACTGGTTAGCATGCAATCAAAAGCTTTTCACTGTACCTCATTACAAGTGACAATGATAAACTAAACTAAACTAAACTAAACTAAACTAAACTAAACTAAACTAAACTAAACTAAACTAAACTAATTGCATCTATGCACTGGGCCCAGGACATATTTAGACTTTAGATATGCATTGCGGAAACAGGCCCTTCGGTCCATGGAATCTGCACCGGCCAGCGATCATGCCGTACACTGACTATCCTACACTGTAGGGACAAAATACAATTTATTTTACCAAAGCCAATTAACCTACAAACGTGTATGCCTTTGGGGTGTGGGTAGAAATTGAGGCACCTAGAGAAAACCCATGCTGTCACAGGGAGAACGTACAAACTCCATACAGACAGCTCCTGTAGTCAGGATCGAACCCAGGTCTCTGGCGTTGTAAGGCAGAAACTCTACCGCTGTGCCACAGTGCCAGCAGGTTATCCTAAATGTTATCGTCCAGATGTTAACTCTCTCCACCTTTAACCTACCAATAAAATCAATGCTCAACTTCTTGTTTTCAGGTTGTTGAGTGGGATGTTGTTGTCTTTGGCTTCATACAAATAGGTGTTCTCATCCTCTCCAGGATTTGGTCAACCACAGCGGTGTCATCAGTGTCTTTATAGATGGCATTGGAGCACATAACAGCCTGATGCATGTGTTCCTGCTATTCAGATGGTCCAGAGTAGAGTTAGCAGCCATTGAGATAACGTATGTGGTTGACTTGTTTTACACGTTAAACTGTAGATTTAGAGATATGTTGTGGCAATAGACAAATTGAAGCAGATATAGCACATATCAGAGGCAAGAATTAATTGGTGCCATAACCAACCTCTCAAAGCACTTCATTATTGTGGATGTAAATGCTACGGAATGGTAGTAATTGAGGCAGGTAACTGTGCTGTACTGGCACCACTACAATGGACCCACCTTTAAAGCAGGTGGAGATCTCAGAGCACAGAAGCAAGAGGTTGAAGATGCCCTTAAGGTTCTCCCCTGCTGATTGTTATCGAGTCTGACACATTTCCACCAATACGGACAGACTGTGGTCTGTGGATGAGGAAGTTGAGGATCCAATTGCAGAGGGATGCGCAGAGACCCAGAACTGAGAGCTTGGTAACCAGCTTGGAGGGGATGATGGTGTTAAACGCCGAGCTGCAGACAATGAATAACAGCCTGACATATGAGTTTCTGTTGTCCAAGTGGTCCAGAGCAGAGCGGAGAGCCAGTGAGATCGCATCCACTGTTGATCTGTTGTGGTGGTAAGCGCACTGCAGTGGGTCGTGGTTCTTGTCGAGGTAGGAGTTTATATGGGCCATAATCAACCTCTCTAAGCACATCATAACCACAGACGTTAGTGCCACCGGTCGATAGTCGTTGAGGCATGTTACCTTGCTCTTCTTGGGCACCGGTATTATTGATGCCCTTTTTAAACAGGTGGGAACCTCAGACCTCAGAGGTGAGGTTGAAAATGTCCGTAAAATCTCCAGTCAGTTGGTCCGCACAGGTTATTAGAACAGGACTGGGTATACCATCAGGTCCAGGCACTTTCCAAGGGTTCACCCCCCTGAAGGATCTTCTGACTTCGGCCTCCGTGACTGAAATACCATCACGGCGAATGGGGGATCGGGAAGGCACATCAGTGTTCTCCCTATCAAAGCACGCGTAAAACGCATTGAGCTCATCAGGGAGTGATGCTTCGCTGATAATTGAGCTGCCTCCTGATTTTGCCTTGTAGGAGGTGATGGCATTCAAGCCCTGCCACAGTTGCCGAACATCCGTCTCATCCTCCAGCTTGGAGCAGATGTCCCTTTTGGCCTTTTTGATGGCCTTTATGGCCTTTTGATGGCCTTTGAGGAGGTGCTCAGTGCTGACCTATCACCTGAGGTCACACTGTTGGACTCCAGGATGCTTCAGAGCAGTGAGGTTGATCCTTCACATTCAGAGTAGGTAACCATGGGCACGGGATGATACAGACTAGCGATTCGGGGCTCGGTAATGGAGGGTGAGTTTGGATGAGAAAAAATGGGTCGACTGGGCTTATATTCACCAGAATTTAGAATATACAGAAATATATATAGAACATATAAAATTCCTAAGGGGTTGGACAGGCTAGGTGCAGGATAAATGTTCCCTATGTTGGGGGATTCCAGAACTAGAGGTCACAGTTCACGAATATTGGGTAGGCCATTAAGGACTGAGATGAGGAAACACTTTTCCTCCCAGAGAGTTGTGAATCAGTGGAATTCTCTGCCACAGAAGTAGTGGGAGCCAATTCACTGGATATTTTCAAGAGAGGGTTAGTTATTGTTCATAGGGCTAACAGAATCAAGGGATATGGGGAGAAAGCAGGAACGGGGTTCTGATTTTGGATAATCAGCCATGATCATGATGAAACACGGTGCTGGCTCGAAGGGCCGAATGGCCTACTCCTGCACCTATTTTCTATGTTTCTATGACAAGGTGCGGGTGTACAGATCTAACAAGATCTGGCCCATTAATTTTAATATTTGGAAGGGCTTTCAAGCACCTGACATAAATTGTCAGCCTGAGCAGAAGCTTAACACTTGTGCTGTGTGTATAGATATTCCCAGGAGAGAATTTTAAAAGAGCAAAGTGGATTACATTTGAGAGAAACAAAAGATAAACCTTCACAGTGTGGTAATCTCTCCCAAAGGCATTAGTGGGTTAAGAAAGGAGAAAACGTTAACGCAAATGCTGTCACTTTTCCCCCCTTTATTTTTGCCAGACACGTAATCAGGAAGATTTGCCTTGGATTTCTTTTCTCTTGCTGATTAAACTCCATTTAAAATTATTTCAAAAGGTCAAGCACTCTGCGGGAGATTGAGAATCAATAGCATGCCTGCGAGCTTCTACAACATGTGCAGAGGGCAATGTGCCAATTGTTCAGCTTCACTTTAGATTTAGGAATATAACAGGTTGGAATTGTTATGTGTTGAACTTCCTCTCAGATGGCCCAATTGCATCCCTGTCTCATTAAAAACTATCTTTTCTCACTGGTTAATTTTCCCGGTGGGTCTCAGCAGGGTTAATAATAGAGCACTTGAGCTACAGAAGCCTTTTATGTTCATGGAGGTTTTATCCAAACCTGCAATGAATGCATTTAACTCAAACTAAGCTGATATTAAAAGGATCATCAGCTGTACTGTGACGTGTTGTTGTGTTCATACAGAAAATAAATGAGCAAGTTTCATGCCACACCGTGTTGTGGAGTACCAAGAGCATTTAGTCTAAATAGGCTGAAATAAATCCATGAACAGCAATGATGCATGATGATAGAGACTAAAGGTAGACACAAAATTCTGGAGTAACTCAACGGGTCAGGCAGCATCTCTGGAGAAAAGGAATAGCTGACGTTTCGGGTCAAGACACTTCTTCAGAATGAGAGTCGGGGGAGAGAGAAACTAGAGATATGAAAAGGTATAAAGAATAAGTGAGTGAAGGGTACGTAAAGAACAAATCAAAGCCAGCAACGATGACAAGGAAAGGTGGATCCCACAATGGTCCATTGTTGGCTGTGTAAAAGGTGGTAATAAGTGGATACAAACAGTGAAACTAAGCAGGACGGCAGTGAAACTGGTAGGATGACTAGGGTGGGGGAGGGAATGCCAGGGTAACTTGGAATTAAAGAAAACTAAATTCATTCCGCTGGGTTGTAAACTGCCCAAGTGGATAATGAACACCATCTCATATTCCGCTGAGTTACTCCAGCATTTTGTGTCTATCTTCGGTGTAAACCAACATCTGCAGTGCTTTTCTACATATAATGAGACTATTCAGACATCAAAATAATAAGTATTAGTTTGAATTTAACTATTTATTTCACTAAACCCATGCGGTATGGTGTTGAATTTAGAATTTTAAGTTAGGACAGGTCAGAGACACCTCTAGCCATGTCCCCGTGAATGCACATTTCTAGACAGCCAGCACAAAGGAGCTGTGAAATGGAACTAGTGCTGAATTACTGGCTAGTATCATTAGCTGAGCTGTGTAAGATCTGTTTTGATATATTTTGTCCACAAAGTGAATAGTTCAATGCATCCACTCTTCATATTTGGAGTAAAACCAAAACACAGGTCAAGAATTAAATTACAACATTGGTTCACTTGTTCGGAAGTGACCATTGTTGAGAGAACATTGTTTGCAAACGAATACATGCTGATGCAACTATGCCATTTCAATCATAGTTGATATGGTCTGTCTTTGGACTACGTAACATCTGCCATCTGTGGTGTATTAATGATGTACCCCATTGGACAATCATTTATCAAATAAATGTATTTCAATAAAATCATTTTTAGAATAATGCATTGCTGTCATTTATTAGAGTTATAGAGTGATACAGTGTGGAAACAGGCCCCCTCAGCCCAACTTGCCCACACCGGCCAACAATGTCCCAGCTACATTAGTCCCACTTGCCTGCCATTGGTCCATATCCCTCCAAACTTGTCCTATCCATGTACCTGTCTAACTGTCTCTTAAACAATGGGATAGTCCCAGCCTCAACTACCTCCTCTGGCAGCTTGATCAATACACCCACCATCCTTTGTGTATTGCCAATCGTTATTTGATCTGATACAGCCTTCTTTTCTTCTGTGAAATAATTTAGTTTCATCATGTTTTTTGCTGTCCAATGCAACAGCAGCCATGTCATAGTTGAGTTGCAAGATGATTGAGATGCCCTCTGCATGCTCAGCATCCTCTCTGCATAACAGTTTTGCGCGCACGCTCGCTGTTTTGACCAACATTGATTTGCGACGACCAAATTTCCATATTTTGTTCTTGTTAAATGGCTGAAGTTAATGCTACTGAAACCTGTTAAAATATGTGGTGTTAGGCGCATTAGTCATATGCGATAAATTTTTAATATATCATTGCTGATAGCACAATAAACTCAGCCTCAAGTTCAATACATTTACAATTCTACTTTACTATCCAACTTGAAACAGGTTGTCAGAACAGATTTATTAATAATTGATTAAATAGATTTCATTGTTGTCATATATATAACTAAAAGTCTGATCTTGACCACTACCTGTTGTTCTGTATATTGATTTTAGAAAAAAACGCTAATTAAAGTAGCCTTGCCTTCTATATAATTAAAAGTCTAATCTTGACCACTTCCTGTTTGCGCTTTATATTGATTTTAGAAAAAACACTCCACGTGCAGCTATGATTTTTGGCCATCTTACTCAGTCCCCCTCCGCTCATCAGGTGCTGAGGATTTTTCCCATTGATGAAAAATAAAAGAGTTATTAGTGTTTTAAAAATGTTGAGATTCTCTCTCCTGAAGGCCACACCCATTCTCGGGGGACTATAAAACCTGGAAGTGTTGTGGGCCTCAGTCAGTCTCTGCAAGATGGGGAAGCGAGAAGGTCACGTCTCTCAGTCTGAGTTGTGAATAACACTAAACACATGTCTACTAAACTGTGAGTGGTTTCACTGACCTGTCAGTGCCCTTAATGTGGTTTGAAACTATAGTTTGGAAATGCTAAAGCTGTGTTGCTTTTGGTTTGGAAATGTTTAAGCTGTGTTGCCTTTGGTTTGGAAATGCTAAAGCGGTGTTGCCTTAGGTTTGGAAATGCTAAAGCTGTGTTGCCTTTGATTTGGAAACGCTAAAGCTGTGTTGCCTAATTAAAGTTGCCTTGCCTAATTAAAGTTGCCTTGCCTAATTAAAGTCGTCGTGCCTAATTAAAGTCGCCTTGCCTAATTAAAGTTGCCTTGCCTAATTAAAGTTGCCATGCCTAATTAAAGTCGCCGTGCCTAATTAAAGTCGCCTTGCCTAATTAAAGTTGCCTTGCCTAATTAAAGTTGCCTTCTATATAATTAAAAGTCTAATCTTGACCACTTCCTGTTTGCACGTTATATTGATTTTAGAAAAAATGCGCCATGTACAGCTATGATTTTTGGCCATCTTGCTCAGTCCCCCTCTGCTCATCAGATGCTGAGGGTTTTTCCCATTGATGAAAAATAAAAGAGTTATTAGTGTTTAAAAAATGTTGAGATTCTCTCTCCTGTCGATCACTCCATGAAGGCCATGCCCCTTCTAGTGGGAGTGGGGGAGGGTCTATAAAACCCATAAATGTGGGCATGGCTCAGTCTCTGCAAGATGGAGGAGGGAGAGGTCACAACTGGCTGTCTTTAGTGGCCTTGCACCCTCCTTGAAATGGTATGCAACTGCACTTGAATTTTGTGGACTTGCACCCTCTATGAGATGGAATTTCAAGGAATAGCCATGAGTCAACTGCCAGCCCAGCAGCCGTGAGTGAGCTGCCAGTACAACAGGCTTGAGTGACTGAGCCGCCAGCCCAAGAATCCATTTGGCCCACAATGTCCTAGCCCTCTGGAAACCAGTCCCTTCAGCCGACAACACCCATACTAGTGCTCCAGTAAGCCCCACCCCCCACTGGCCACCAATATTGGAATTGGTGGAGAGGTGGAATATTGCGTTGGGGGACCAGCCCTCCCATGTGTCACTTAGTCTAGTATATATATATATACTAGAATATGTGTAGTCTAATTATATATATAGAGTAAGCATAACATTGAAAGCTTATATGTGACACTTAGTCTAATATATATATATATATATATATATATGTCTAATATATATATATATATATACACATGGAAAGCAAGATGAATTAATAATAAGCATAACATTGATGTTCAAAAAACGAAGTAAACAACCATCAAGACACATCTCCTTTAGGTGCCCATTCAGCATATGGCCCTGCAAAAGTAGTTAGATGGAGAAAAATTAGTTCAATAGATGTTGTGCAGATATTGCTTAAACAGTTCCTCTCATGTGAAGGCTGTACCTTTAAGGATACATCCCACGTTGATGTAAACCATAGTAAATAATAGAAAACAAGTTTACTTGTCTTAAAACCCCCCCAATATTTTTGAACTATGGTGACGTTTTAGCTCTTCAGATGTGCTACAGGGCAGCATGGTGGTGCAGCGATAGAGTTGCTGCCTTACAGCGCCAGAGACCCAGATTCGATCCTGGCCAAAGGTGTTGTATGTACAGAATTTGTATGTTCCCCTCGTGACCGTGTGGGTTTCCTCCGGGTGCTCCGGTTTCCTTCTACACTTCAAAGGCCTACAGGTACATTGGTTAATTCGCTTCGGTAACATTGTAAATGTCCCTAGGATAGTGCTCGTGTATGGGGATCGCTGGTCGGCGTGGATTTGGTGGCCGAAGGGCCTATATCTGTGCTGCATCTCTAAACTAACCTATAACAGCTGAGCACGGGGCTCAGTTCAAGTTTAACTTCAGGTTATTTGTTATCTTAAGGAATTATCCATTAATTGTCAAGTAATACCAGTTCAAATCCTATCTTTAAAACCTGGTTCTTTAATCCTGTTCTTTCAATAAGCCCAGAATCAATAGTAATGGCGATGTAATACTACATTTGTCACAAAAAACGTGTAATGTACTTATAGGAAAATACATTTTTAATGGGCTTTTAAGAAAGAAAATCTGCTTTCATTATTTAATTTGGACTATATTTGACTCGAGATACAATGCAAAGCGATTTACTTGTAACAAATCTCTGAAATGGCTCAGACAGCCATAGGTTCATGTTCATAAGTTGTAAGAGCAGAATTAAGCCATTCAGCCCTTTCATGTCAGCTTCGCTATTCAATCATGGGTGATTAATCTTTCCCTGTCAACCCCATTCTCCTGCCTTCTCGCCATAACCCTTGGCACCCTTGCTAATCAAGAACCTATCAATCTCCACCTTAAAAATATCAATTGACATGGTCTCCACAGCCTTCTGTGGCAATGAATTCCACAGATTCACCACCCTCTGACTAAAAAAAATCCTTCTTCTAAAGTTACATTCTTTTATTCTGAGGGCATGGCCCCTGGTCCTAGACGCTCCCACTATTGGAAACGTCCTCTCCACATCCACTCTATCCATGCCTTTCACTATTCAGTAAGTTTCAAATATGTCACCCTTCATCCTTCTAAACTCTAGCGAATACAGGCACAATGCTGTCAACCGCTTATTATATGCTAACCCACTCATTACTGAGATCATTCTTTTAAACCTCCTCTGAACCCACTCCGAAGCTAGCACACTCTTCCTCGGATATGGTGGCCAAAACTGCTCACAATATTCCAACTGCAGTCTGATCAGTGCCTTATGAAGTCTTAGCATTACATCCCTGTTTTTTTTATTTTAGCAGTCTTGAAATAAATGCATTCGCATTGCATTGCCATTCAATACCAACACAAAATTATAACGTAAATTAAGCTACCCTTTCCTGAATTCGTCAGCATACTGATGATTGGACTTGGGTCATTAAGTGGTGTAACATTTGCACACACAAGTGACACAAAATGATCACCTTCAACAAGAGAGAGTCAGATCAAAAGTGCCTGACATTCAAAGGCATAACCATATCTGTATTCCCTACATTCAACATCTTGGGTTACTTTCACTGGCAACTTAACTAAAGTATCCCTGTAAATACTATGGATACTAAAATAAGAGCAGAGGCTGACATTTTGGAACAGCTGACTTACATCTTGACTTCTCAAAGTATTTAATCTACCTCCATGGGAGAGGTCAAGAGGGTTTGTTTTGCATTCGGGGACAAACTGGCTTGTCTGATATTTACGGTATCTACATCACTGCATGGTATTTACCATCCAGATGGTTCAGACCTTCCAGCTCCAGCACTCTGTGTCTGTTCTCCTGTTCTCAAGAAGTTATGGAATATGGCTGGCTGTTCACTTACACTGGAAGAGATTGCAGGTAGTCACAGAGCTATAATCGCATGGAAACAGATCCTTCAGGCTAACTGGCCCATGCCAATCACATGGGCATTCCGGGGTAGTCCTGTTCTGTGGAAGCTTTCAGGAGGTACTTCAGCTCACAATAAAGCATCTGTGGCAAAAGCTCAACAGCAATTTTGGCTGAGTTACCAGGAAGTTGCCTTCTTCGCTGTTCTGCTATCTATCTCCCAGTACCTGGTCATGTGGCAGCTTTTGGTTATCTGTTTAGTTCAGTTTCAGTTTAGTTTATTGTGGCATGTACCGAGGTACTAATAGGAATATGTGAGGGAAGGAGATAATAGGCATAAGATAGATACTAAAAGCTGGTGTAACTCAGCGGGACATGCAGCATCTCTGGAGAGAAGGAATGGGTGACGTTTTGGGTCAAGACCCTTCTCAGTCTGAAGAACTACAAAAATTGTTCATCCCAGTTTGGCAAAAGAATAAATCGGGGAAGGTAGTGCATCCGTGGATAACAAGGGAAATCAGGGATAGTATCAAAGCAAAGGATGATGCGTACAAAGTAGCCAGAAAAAGCAGCATACCAGAGGACTGGGAGAAATTCAGAGACCAGCAGAGGAGGACAAAGAGCTTAATTAGGAAAGGAAAAGTAGATTATGAAAGAAAACTGGCAGGGAACATAAAAACTGACTGCAAAAGTTTTTATAGATATGTGAAGAGAAAGAGATTATTTAAAACAAATGTAGGTCCCTTGCAGTCAGAAACAGGTGAGTTGATCATGGGGAACAAGGATATGGCGGACCAATTGAATAACTACTTTGGTTCCATCTTCACTAAGGAAGACATAAATAATCTGCCTGAAATAGCAGGGGACCTGTGGGTCAAAGGAGGAATTGAGTGAAATCCAGGTTAGTCAGGAAGTGGTGTTGGGTAAATTGAATAGATTAAAGGCTGATAAATCCCCAGGGCCAGATAGGCTGCATCCCAGAGTACTTAAGGAAGTAGCTCAGGAAATAGTGGATGCATTAGTGATACTCTTTCAAACCTCTCTAGATTCTGGAATAGTTCTTGAGGATTAGCGGGTAGCAAACGTAACCCCTCTTTTTAAGAAGGGAGGGAGAGAGAAAACGGGGAATTACAGACCAGTTAGTCTAACATCGGTAGTGGGGAAACTGCTAGAGTCAGTTATTAAAGATGGGATAGCAGTACATTTGGAAAGTGGTGAAATCATTGGACAAAGTCAGCATGGATTTACGAAAGGTAAATCATGTCTGACGAATCTTGTGGAATTTTTCGAGAATGTAACTAGTAGCGTGGATAAGGGAGAACCAGTGGATGTGGTGTATCTGGACTTTCAGAAGGCTTTCGACAAGGTGCCACGTAAGAGATTAGTATACAAACTTAAAGCTTATGGCATTAGGGGTTCAATATTGATGTGGATAGAGAACTGGCTGCCAAACCAGAAGTTTGGAAAGACTTTGAGAAATACTTTTTTCACACAGAGAGTGGTGAGTCTCTGGAACTCTCTGCCACAGAGGGTAGTTGAGGCCAGTTCATTGGCTATATTTAAGAGTGAGTTGGATGTGGCCCTTGTGGCTAAGGGGATCAGAGGGTATGGAGAGAAGGCAGGTACGGGATACTGAGTTGGATGATCAGCCATGATCATATTGAATGGCGGTGCAGGCTCGAAGGGCTGAATGGCCTACTCCTGCACCTAATTTCTATGTTTCTATGTTTCTAAACAGGAAGCAAAGAGTAGGAGTAAACGGGTCCTTTTCACAATGGCAGGTAGTGACTAGTGGGGTACCGCAGGGCTCATGCTATTTACAATATATATTAATGATCTGGATGAGGTAATTGAAGGCAATATCTCCAAGTTTGTGGATGACTCGAAGCTGGGGGGCAGGGTTAGCTGTGAGGAGGATGCTCAGAGGCTGCAAGGTGACTTGGATAGGCTGGGTGAGTGGGCAAATGTTTGGCAGAAGCAGTATAATGTGGATAAATGTGAGGTTATCCACTTTGGTGGCAAAAACAGGAAAGCAGACTATTATTTAAATGGTGGCCGATTAGGAAAAGGGGAGATGCAGCGAGACCTGGATGTCATGGTACATCAGTCATTGAAAGTAGGCATGCAGATGCACCAGGCAGTGAAGAAAGCGAATGGTATGATAGCTTTCATAGCAAAAGGATTTGAGTATAGGAGCAGGGAGGTTCTACTTCAGTTGTACAGGGTCTTGGTGAGACCACACCTGGAGTATTGCGTACAGTTTTGTTCTCCAAATCTGAGGAAGGACATTATTGCCATAGAGGGAGTGCAGAGAAGGTTCACCTGACTGATTCCTGGGATGTCAGGACTGTCTTATGAAGAAAGACTGGATAGACTCGGTTTATACTCTCTAGAATTTAGGAGATTGAGAGGGGATCTTATAGAAACTTACAATATTCTTAAGGGGTTGGACAGGCTAGATGCAGGAAGATTGTTCCCGATGTTGGGGAAGTCCAGGACAAGGAGTCACAGCTTAAGGATAAGGGGGAAATCCTTTAACACCGAGATGAGAAAGAATTTTTTCACACAGAGAGTGGTGAGTCTCTGGAACTCTCTGCCACAGAGGGTAGTTGAGGCCAGTTCATTGGCTATATTTAAGAGGGAGTTAGATTTGGCCCTTGTGGCTAAGGGGATCAGTGGGTATGGAGAGAAGGCAGGTACGGGATACTGAGTTGGATGATCAGCCATGATCATATTGAATGACGGTGCAGGCTCGAAGGGCCGAATGGCCTACTCCTGCACCTAATTTCTATGTTTCTATGTTTCTAAGTGTCATGACCCAAAACATCACCCACTCTTTCTCTCCAGAGATGCGGCCTGTCCTGCTGAGTTACTCCAGCTTTTTGTGTCTATCTTTGGTTTTAACCAACATCTGCAGTTCCTTCCTACAGATAATAGGTATATATCTGCCACATCTGAAGCTTGCAATACGGTATTATGCAGGGAAGTGGATTGCAAGAATGGGGGTGAGCATAAGTAAACCGACATCTTCAATGATCTCTCTGATGCTAATGATGGCCACACCAATCTGCAGCTATACGCTTTGCTCTCAGTTGGTCATTCAATGGGTTTGCTCCTTCAGCCTCAGCATCCCATTCTATCTACAACCCCTTCTGCAGCTGTGTGTCACCTTCTGCATGAATAGAACAAGTGTATGTCTACATATCTGAGCATGCACCATCCTTGTGGAATATGTGTGGGATAACTGGAATACCTGTGAGATAAACTGGCAATATATAGGCAAGATTATGGAGACATAAATGCCAGACAGTTGCTCTGACAGATAGAAATTAGGGGAGCCTAGACCCCACTCGGTCATGACTGACTATGGGTGATGCATCCTAGTTTGCAGGTGATGTGTGGTCGGATGCAAGCCTGGGCGATTCATATGGAGGACAGGGTGTTGCCCATGCAGCATGTCCCCTCTCACTACGTCGCTGATCGATCCAAAGGATCCATTACAGTTTGGCACCAGTGCCGTCGCAGGAGCTGCCAGAGCGAGGTTGTAGACAACGACGAACTGCCTTAGGGGTTCCGACTCTGGATTTTCTTGCGGTTTACTTCAGGAGCCTTTTCCATGACTGGATATGGCCACAAGGCAGTGAAGGTTTTAAATCAGAGTTTTCCCTCTCCTAGATGAACTGCCTTCCCAGGCTGACGAGTATCCCTGTATCCCTGTATTTTTTTCCTGTGAATTGCTCAATATTTACTGTAGAGAATTAGAAATTATAGTACATTCATTGCTAGTGATTGAAAGGATATAGATTATTCAGTCTTGATTAAAATTACTCTTATAACTTTTAATCATAACAGAACAAATCTACATTATATCAATCTCCAGTAATTTCTAATATACCACATAATAGGCTGCAAGAGGAGGTAATTGAGTCGAATACTATAACAACATTTAAAATACATTTGGACAGGGCATTGGACAGGAGAGGTTTAGAGGGATATGGGCCAAATGTGGGCAGATGGGACGAGTGTAGATGAGGCAGCATGGTCGGCAAGGGCAAGTTGGCCTGAAGGGCCAGTTTCCATGCTGTGTGACTCAATCACTCTATAACTCTGCATGAAGACGTTGGCTCAGGATTTGTGCGTTTTTGCATTCTATTAATTCCTGTTCACAGACTTTGCATGAGCTTTTGTGGGATAACCTACAAAGATTTTGCACATTGCATGCTTCTCTCCACTGCTGTGTGGTGGGCTACAGTTCAGGCAATCAGAATGAAGAGTTATAGAGTCAGAGTAATACAGCATGGAAACAGACCCTTCAGTCTAACTTGCCCACACTGACCAACATGCCCCATCTGCGCCAGTCCTACCTGCCTGTGTTTGGCCCATATCCTTCTAAACCTATCCTATCCATGTACCTGTCCAAATGTTTTTATTTCAACATTATGATAGTACCTGCCATTACTTCCTCCTCTGGCAACTCGTTCCATATACTTACCACCCTTTGTGTTAAAATATTACCCAACAGGCTCCTATTAAATCTTTCCCCCACAAATTAAAACAAACTCCCCTGGTTCTTGATTCTCCTACTATGGGTAAAAGACTCTGCATTTACACAAGAATTTTCACTAAGGCACATAGGGTGTGCTAAGTTGATTTGTGGGATGCATAATAAAAAATGACTTCACCCTTGAGATTGCATTCATTGCATTATTCATTGCTGTAGTGCATATCTAATTTTACCAGTACTATTTGAAGATATATGCTTCAGATTGAAATTGTTGCTTCTTTAAGAAGTGCACATTCCTGTAACTAGTGGTTGAGATCATTGAATGGGCTTTGGAAGGCTGGTGCAAGCCATGACATGACCTATGGCTTTCCAACATGACTCAGTGCACACCAAGGAGCAAGGTGGTGAAGGGTGCCAGGGGTTGTGGGGAGAAGGCAGGAGAATTGCATTGAGAGGGAAAGATGCCTAATGGCCTAATGCTGCTCCTATAACATATTAACTTATGAAAGGAGTCCTCTTTCTGTAAGTATCTAGGAAGCCCTTCAGTACATGGCAAAAAGTCAACAGCATTTGTGAAATTCTTAGCATCTGCATAAGAAATTATTTGAAATGTGGACAGTGGATATATTGCCTTTACATACCGCTTTGTTATGTATACCATTGCTCCCCCCCCTCCCCTCCCAAGAACAATCTTCTTCAGCGCCTCGACCCGAAATATCATCTATTCCTTTTCTCCAGAGATGTTGCCATTGCAAGCATGCTTCTCTTCCTCCTTCCCACCTCCCATCCCTTTCCCTTACCAGAACAATAACTGTGCCTTTGTCTTTCCAGTAACTGAACAGGTGTGTCCTGGCTAGGCGGGGGCAGTACAGCATGAGTTCATAAAGACAATGCACTAACACAATGTGTTCAGTTGGAGAAGAGCATGGATACAGGATTTCTGCAGGCAAAAATACAGAGTACAAATGATCTGCGACCAGCTCAAGAAGAAAGTATAGCATAAGGGATAGCACACCGGAGAATGAGATCACAAAGTTCAGCTGCTGTGGAGTCTGACAGGATTATTAATGGGATAAACCAGAGAGGAAGGCTGGTAGGAAGTGATACTGTTCAGAGAGGAAGGCTGGTAGGAAGTGATACAGGTTGCATTGGGGTAACAGGTTTGCTCAGTATAGACAAGTTTAGCGCCCCGCACAAAGGGGTAGGCTGCTGCTTTTGCAAACCCATGCATTCTATTAACTGCTCATTGACACGAAAGTAAGAAAAGTAGTTTGCTTATAGCTCCAGCCTGAAAGAACGCAGCACCATTATGACCACACTGAAAATGAGGTTCTGGCCCTGGTCTATGACAACAATAGACAGCAGACTTGGGTAACAATATTTCACGGAAACAGAAACATCGCATGTTGTTACTCCTGAAATCCAGGTTTGTTCCATAAACGCCTTTGACCCGAAACGTCATCCATTCCTTCTCTCCAGATATGCTACCTGTCCTGCTGAGTTACTCCAGCCTTTTGTGTCTATCTTGAGTGAATACAGTTTTTTGTATGAATCTTTTTCTCCTATTTTCATATCCTGTTTGTCAAGCAGTTCACCCTGCCTTATGCATCCTCTGTTCATCCCCTCAATCATGTCCAAGGGGAATGACTACATATGTAATGATGTTAAGGACAAACAGCTTCTTGTAGAATCCTTGAAATCATAATCTGTCATATTACTCCCTGTAGCAATCTGAAACAGATGTCAAAAAGTACATAAAATCAGCACATCCAGAATAATTTAACTGCTAAATTCTGTGCAAATGGTGGTAATCTCTTTAAGTAGAAGATTTTACCTACTCATTTACGACCGGGATTTAGCATTGGGCTCTGATGTCAACTCAGCACTGGTCATCATTAGATAGTCACTCTCTGCATAATGAGAACAGCAACAAATGGACCCAGTAGACTTTGTCCCACAAGTGTCCAGGTGTCCTTGTTACACTTACAGCATTCAAATCATGCAATCCTAAGCTCAAAAGCCCAGTATTTCACTCAATACCTTTGCATCAATTAAACAGGCGTTTACTGCATTACTCCAGCGTATAGTCTCTATCTTCTAGTTTAAACCAGCATTTACAGTTCCTTCCTACACTAAACAGCCGTTGATGTCTCTATCTCATTTTCAAACTTTGTACCATGAGGTCAATAGACATTACTAAATTATAATTTAGTTTTGTTTAGTTTAGAGATACAGCGCAGACACAGGCCCTTCGGCCCACCAAGTCCATGCCAACCAGCTATCCCCGTACTATCCTACGTGCTAGGGGCAATATTCAATTTTTACCTAAACCAATTCACCTACAAACCTGTGAGTCTTTGGAGTGTGGGAGGAAACCGGAGCTTCTGGACAAAACCTACGTAGGTCACGGGGAGAACGTACAAACTCCCTATAGACAGCATCCATCGTCAGGATCGATCCCGGTTCTCTGGAACTGTAAGGCAGCAACTCAGCACCACCATGCCGCCCCTAAGTGTTTAAATTACAATGGCCAGGAATCAAACCCGTGTCAACTGCTTGGAAGGTAAGCATGCCCTCATTGCAATTATTATTGTAATAATACATATAGAATGCTGTGTTTAAAAAAAAAAGTTGATTCTAAATGCTATCAATACACAGCGACCTTTTATTCTCAGCCTTTCCACCTATACACAAGTTCATTGACATTTGAATTAAGGTGATTTGGGTCATTGCTCACACACATGCTCAACGTCCCGGGAGAAAAGGTGACATTATTCCGAGTCGAAAATTCACTTTCAGCTTTACAAGTCATCAACTGTCGCAAGGGATTTGTGAAATGTATTTTCACTCCTTACAGAATGTCAAAAACAGAAACAAAAAATATTCATCTTGTCTCTTTGTAGGACATCTGGGAATTGATGGCTTTCATATATGAAAAGCTTTTTAAATCTATATTGTTAAAAAACTGATGCAAGTTCCTACCTTTTTCCATTCATTACACAAACACATATCATATGCTGCACCCGCTCAACCAATATAACATTTGCATTGTTTTCAATTCAAAAATGTGAATGGAGACAGTGTTGTCACTATTCCAACATAAACATGAGTTTTATATTTTATCGACAAGGTCATATTTTATCTTGCAAAATACCCCAAAAATATCTCCACTTGCATCACTTTTGCTATGTCAGAGATAATGGATTGTAATACCCATCCATATCTCTAGACACCCTCTCCCCTGACTCTCAGTCTGAAGAAAGATCTCGACCCAAAACAGCACCCATTCCTTCTCTCCAGAGATGGTGATTGTCCCATTGAGTTACTCGAGCATTTTGTGTCTATCTTCAGTGTAAGCCAGCATCTGCAGTTCCTTTCTCCACATAATGGATTACGTTTTCTGCTGACTCAGATCATCAGGGCAGCAGACTGGCGCAGCGGTAGAGTTACTGCCTTTCAGTATCAGTGAATCAGGTTTGATCCTTATTACAGGTGCTGTCTGTACATGAACAAATCTTCCACAGGAAGATTGACTGGAATTGTAAAAAGATCAGATAACGGCCATTATAGTAGAGGCCTAATACTGCAATTTCTACAATATCTCACATTATTTAGGGCCTCATATTCCTAAATTACTCTTCAACCTTTGCTGGATAATGATCAGAAGCAGCAAGCTCTCCCTTTCAGAAAATAATTCCTAATAAAACCCTTGACTCAGAACAACCATTCCTTTACCTCCACAGATGTGGCTTAACCGAACATGTTCCTCCATCCTGAAGAAGGGTCTCGACCCAAAACTCTGCCTATTTCCTTCACTCCATAGATGCTGCCTCACCCGTTGAGTTTCTCCAGCATTTTTGTTTACCTTCGAGTTTCCAGCATCTGCAGTTCCTTCTTAAACAAGTTCCTCCATCCGGTGCATTTATCTTTTCAGTCACAAACAAAATATACAATTCACCTCGAGTTTTCACAATTTCATTTTAGATTATATTATCATTATCACACTGGTACAGTTATAACTAATACAATATTGGATAGGATTCATTGTATTTCTCCCACTTATGTATTACACCTGTGGCTAGCCATTCCTGGCCTGCTTTGCTTGATTAAATCATAGACATAAAAATAATTTTATCTACAGACAAATGCATACAATCTAGTCGTAACATTTGCAATGTTTGTACTCGTTGTGCTGATACTAACGCCATGAGCATAACCACTTTAAGTGTTAACTTCTGAAAAGACAGTGACGTAATTGGAACCCATTGCCAAAGCAGTGTGAGAACTATACTGACATCCCAGATTTCTCTATATCTAGGCTTGGGAGGATTTTTATTAAAATTCCTCTCATGAATCGGGATACTAACGGATGAGACCTGATAGATTGTCATTCTGAACAGTGTCCTAAATAGGACGACAAAGCACTCCGAGTACTATTAATGGCACTATAACTAAGGTGCTGATCAAAATGCAACATAGCAAGGAACTCCAATACATCCGATATGCTTGCAGTATGATAAGATATGTCTGTTTGTACACAAAACATTTCCCATTTCTTTATATGAAACATATATTGTTTCTTAGTGCTATCTCTCCAAGCTGCAGTTATGACATTCATGGTCCTATCCGACAGTCCAAGTCCTTGTAACGGTCTGGTCTGAACCTGCAGATTAACAAATTAATACGGTCAGGTAACGGATGACTTTCTCCTGTTACTGGATGTACCAACAAATTACTGCAGTTGGGGATCGTCATGAATGGCTGAATCATCATTCTGAGCACCAATGGGAACCATGGCTGTGTAGGCCAGTCTGGAAGCACCAAAATGCCTGTGGCGGAGACCTGCTCTATTTTGGTGAGACGTTGCCTAATCAGGCAGAATGGGGGAAAAGCATAGAAGAATGTACATCCAAAATGTAGCGAGAATGCATCCACCGCTACTGCTCCTGGATCCGGCTCCCATCAAACATATTTAGGCAACTGGTGATTTAATCTGGATGTGAACAGATCAATACCTGGCAACCCATAGCGGCTGACAATCTTTTAAAAAACTTCTGGATTTAACATCCATTCTATATTGTCATTGAACTTTCGTGACCTGTTGTCTGCCACCACATTATCTCTCCCTGGTAGGTAGATAGCTGAGAGCCAGATGTTCCTGGAGATACACCAGTGCCACATGAGGTTAGCCAGATTATCACATGATGCTGACCTTACTCCTTCCATGTGATTGATATATGCCACAGCTGTGGTATTATCAACCTGGAGTTGAACGTGTGAATTATTCATTGTGCAACAATAAGCTTTTAATCCATAAAATGCCCCAATAACTCCAAATAATTTATACCATGCCTTTGGAGAATTAAATCCTCTTGGACACTCCATCTACCACCACAGCTAGATTCGCTGTCCCTAGCTACCCATCCGAGAGCGCTCACATCAGTCTGTAAAACCAAAGGTTGCTGAACCAAAATATTTTTAGTAGCTTGTACAACATTGATAATCCACCATTGCAATTCAGCTAAGGCTCTAGTTGGTAACTGCATGGATCTATCAAAAAGACCTGCACGCTTTTATAGTGCTTGTTCTCTGGCTCGTTGCAGATTTTGATAGTGCAGAGGTCCAAACTCTACAGCAGGAAACGCTGCTACCAATTTATCAATAACCCTGGCGACTTCTCGGATGGAGGGATATGGTTTCTCAGTGAGGCAAGTATAGGCATTTGTAATATCCACAGCCTTAGCTGTTGGCAAAGTTACTGCCATATCAACTGAATTAAAGACAAAACCCAAATAATCAATTGTTTGGGATGGCTGTAACATAGATTTTACTTCGGAGTCACGTGAGTGACTACGTGAAGACCCCGCACGCATGCATGCGTGACATATCGTTGAACGCATTGCGGAAGCGACAGTCGGGAGGAGCGCCGCTCCTCCAGCGTAAGTTTAAAAAACTTATTGAGGTAAGCCTTACCATTCTGGTGAGCGTGGCGACTGCGCGTGTTTGTGTTTTCAGGAACGCCATGGGGTCGCGCAAGTCTAGGAGAGGAGCGGCAAAAACCGCTGCTATGGAAAGCAGCCAGCAGCGTGCCGTTTCTCCAGAGCTGCAGGTGCTATCAGCAGCTCCCGACCTCCCGCCGCTACAGTCCGAAGGTACGATGCGGCCCGGCGGCAAAGCCACCCGGAAGTCGGACAGGGCCGTTGACTCAGCTGGGTCCGGACCTGAAGACACCCCATTCACGGATAGCGACGGTGGGCGTCTTTCCCGCATGGAGCGGATGGTGGAGCAGTTGCTCCAGCGTGACCTGCTTATGCAGGGGCAGAGTCACGGTGGGTCTCCTCGCAGACCCACGGCAGCATCCTTGCAAGGACTGCCAAATGTCTCACCCTCTTCGCAGGGGAGCATTAGGGGTCAGAGCTGGGCTGACCCTGAAGAAGGGGCAATGGCTGAACAGTCATCTGTGTTAGGGGTGCCAGAAGAACTGCTGGGCATGGCAAATAAACATGCTATGCCAACACAGAAAGGACTGCCTATACATCCAAAGCTGGCAGCCAGCATAAATTACATGGCTACAAACCAGCTGCAGGAGCAAGCCATAAACTCTACGGCTGAAAAATACCTTGCTCCAGAGAATTGCATTTCTCTCAATGTACCAGCAATCAACAACCCCATCTGGGGCAACATGAGCCCATCTATAAGAAGCCAGGAGGTGAAGCTCCAGAGGATCATTAAACTGCTGGCTGCAGGGATCACAGCAGTGACCAGGACAGCTGATGGGGTGGATTTGCCAGAAGAGCTTCAAGATGCTTTAGCATTACTGTGTAATACTCACTTTGAGATTAACAATTATAGGAAGAGCATCATTAAACCAGCACTTAATCCCAAATTTGCGGGATTATGCAGGACCAGTAGTATTCAGCCGCCAAATTTGCTGTTAGGGGAAAAACCTTCCGAAGCAGGTGAAAGACCTAGATGAAGAGGCCAAGGCTATAGGCCTGATCAAGGTGCCAAACACCTCTAAACCCCACTATCAACAGCGGCAGCACCCTTACACAACCACCAGACATCGGTACAATGAAAGAACACCTGGTGGTGAAAGCTTGAGGGCCGGTCCACCTGCACAGCGGTCTTTTTTAGGCCATGGCCCAGCCCGGCCTTCTTGGAAAATGCGCCAACCCCACAACAAAGCAACACAACATCAGAAGAAACAAGGGCAGAGACAACCCACACAACACCAGCGGTAACCATGGAGGTAGGTGGGTCTGGTTGCCTCAAAAACATTGCATGTTTAGGTTCATCAAAAATTGGTGGACGGTTGCACTTGTTTCATCACGTGTGGAGCACTTTTACATCTGATACTTACATACTCGGAAGTATTCAGGGTTACAAACTTGAATTTGTGAACGAACACCCCATCCCAGTTCAGCATACGCCTAGCCGGAAGTTCATACTTTCACAAAAAGAGAGAACAACAGGCCATGCTGAACTGTTGAGATTAAACAATAAAGGGGTAATTGAGAAGACAATCAGAGAATCTCAAGAGTTCGTATCTAATATATTTACAAAAAACAAAAAAGATGGCGGTTGCCGCATCATTATAGATTTGACTGAACTAAATACTTCCATTCAGTATGCCCATTTCAAAATGGACACGTTTGTCACAGCCACACAGCTGATTTCTGATAGGTACTACATGGCTTGCATCAATCTTAAAGATGCATACTATTCAGTACCAATACACAAGGATCATCGTAAATACCTGAAATTTGTCTGGATGGGACAGCTATGGCAGTATAAGGCCTTACCCAATGGGTTGTCATCAGCACCCAGGCTGTTTACTAAATTATTAAAACCAGCTTTAGCATACTTAAGGGAACATAACCATATCATCATGGCTTACCTTGATGATATTCTCATTGTAGGTGAGAATTTGGAAATGGCTACATTGGCAGTATCAGCCACAAACATCTTTTTCAAAAGCTGGGATTTATCATACATCCAGATAAATCAAAATTGGAACCCTCCACTACAATGGATTATTTGGGCTTCACTATTGACTCTGTTCAAATGTCTATCACCTTGCCACTACACAAAGTAACAGACTTGATGGTAGCATGCAAAAGCCTCACTGGCATCAGGGAACCATCTATTCGGCAAGTAGCCAGAGTGATTGGGAAATTAGTGGCTGCGTTCCCAGCAGCACAATTTGGACCTCTCCATTATCAAAATCTGCAAAGAGCAAAAATTTCAGCTCTCAAAAATCATGCAGGCCATTTTGATAGGCCTATGAAACTACCAGGGAAAGCAAAATCAGAATTAAAATGGTGGATAGAAAATGTTCAGCATTGTTCTAACCCCATCACTATCATGAACCCCTCGGTTACATTACAAACTGATGCCAGTGCTAAAGGTTGGGGAGCAACTAATACCATCACAAGTTGTGGTGGCAGATGGAGTGCACAAGAATTAACCAGTAGGGATGAATTATTTAGGAATGCTGGGAGCATTTCATGGACTGAGGGCCTACTGCTCAGATATGCACCAGTTGCATGTACGGTTACAAATTGATAATACCACAGTGGTGGCCTATATTAATCATATGGGAGGAATAAAGTCGATATCATGTGATGAATTGGCTAATAATATCTGGCACTGGTGTCTGGAAAGAGAGATTTGGATCTCAGCCACTTACCTTCCAGGTAAGCTAAATACCGTGGCAGACACCAGATCACGTAAATTCAACGACAACATTGAATGGATGTTGGATCGGAAAGTGTTTACAGATATTATAGAACGGTATTGGACACCAGATATCGACCTTTTTGCATCCAGACTTAATCATCAACTCCCAACATATGTTGCTTGGGAACCAGACCCAGGGGCAGCAGCGATGGACGCTTTCTCGCTGCATTGGGGGGATTTGTTTTGCTATGCATTTCCCCCCTTCTGCCTCATCAGTCGGGTCTTACAAAAAATTAAACAAGACTCCCCAATGGGTATTTTGGTTGTTCCCGACTGGCCTACCCAACCATGGTTCCCAGCAGTACAAAAGATGGCCTCAGAACCCTGCATCCGGATCAACAAACGGCCGAGTTTGTTGGTACACCCCGTGACAGGGGAAAGTCATCCGTGCCATGACCGCATGAACTTGTTGATTTGCAGATTCTGAACAGGCCATTCCTGGGATACGGACTCTCCGATAGGACGATCAATGCCATCTCAGCGTCGTGCAGGGAGTCCACGAGGAAACAGTACCTGACATGTCAGGAAATGGGAAGAGTTCTGCACCAGGACGAACACTACATATGACTCAGCCACCATCACTGAAGTGCTGGAGTTTCTGGCCACCCTTCATTTCGATGAAGGATTGTGTTACAATGCCATTAATTGTGCAAGGAGTGCCCTTTCTAATTATCTGGGCAGAGGGAGTGATCACCTGGCTATAGGATCACACCCACTAGTATCTAAACTAATGATGGGTATATTTAACTCCAATCCCCCCAGGCCCAGATACACCCATACATGGGACATAGGCATAGTATTAACTATGTTACGAGGATGGACACCCATATCGGGGCTCACTCTGGACAAACTAACATACAAGATGTTAATGATAATGGCACTTGTCACAGCACAATGGATCCAGTCCTTACACAAGCTAAATATGGACGCCATGTATGTCACAAGTGGCAAGATAACTTTTCTAATACAGGGGTTACTCAAACACTACCGACCCGGTTCCTATGGCCAAAAATTAGAGTTTCTGGCCTATCCTGCAGATAGTCGGCTCTGCATTGTGACACATATTTTGCAATATATAGGTCACCAAGACTCTTAGAGGCACGGAGAGAGCTTTACTCATAACCCATAAACGCCCTCACCATAAGGTCACAGTGCAAACCATATCCAGATGGTTAAGGGTGGTATTAGATGCAGCGGGGGTGGATACTAATATTTTCAAATCTCACTCCACCAGGGCGGCATCTACATCGGCGGCTAGGATGATGGAAGTTCCTTTGGACCACATCCTTGCCACAGCGGGTTGGAGCAATGAACAAACTTGTCAACGCTTTTATAATAAACCCGTGGCCGCTCCTGACACGTTTGCAGGAAAAATTTTGAGTTCTGTAAAATTAATTACCCAATATGGGGCATACTGTTTAGGTAAGAATAAATACCTTTCTTTGTTTTTCAGCACAGTGTCATGACTGAATTACGTTCATCCTCTTTTTCCTAGCATGGCAGGGTGTAAGCATGGACTCGTTCCAGGGCATGAAATCACAGAGCTTTGAAATCTTCACGTAGTCACTCACGTGACTCCGAAGTAAAATAGTAAGATTAAATGAGAACTTACCAGTTTGAAGTTTGATCTTTATTTTATGAGGAGTTACGATGAGGGATTACGTGCCCTCCGCTCCCAAAACCCTCTATTATAAAGTTCAACTGGTATGGAAGTTCTCTCTTATCTTACTATATTAGTCACTCTGGTATCTGTGATTTTACACCACTGCTTTGAAGAATGTCGCGCATGCGTGCAGGCGGGGTCTTCACGTAATCCCTCATCGTAACTCCTCATAAAATAAAGATCAAACTTCAAACTGGTAAGTTCTCATTTAATCTTACTATTTTGTTGGATGGACCAGAAACCATAGCCTTTCAAATAGGCTTGTGGTTGCTGAAACCGATTCTTCAGCTGGCTCCTGAGTGGCGCTTACAATTAAAATATCATCTAGATAAGCCATTACAATGTGATTTTGAGCCCTCAGTAACGCCAGTACTCGTTTCAATAATTTTGTGAACAGCCTAGGAGCTGAAGTTAACTCATTAGGTAATGCTTTAAATTGCCACAGCTGACCCATCCAACTAAATTTCAAGTATCTGCGATAATGATGATGAATTGGTACTGAATAATTTGCATCTTTTAGATCTATAGTGGCCATGTTGCAGCCTTGTGACAACAACTGCTTTGCAGTGTTGAAGGTGTCCATTTTAAAATGCCTATACTGAACGTAGGAATTTAAGTGTGTGAGGTCCAGAATGACTCTACAACCCCCATCTTTTTTCGGTCTGGGGAATATATTGGACACAAATTGTTGAGGATGGTTAACCGTCCTTTCAATTACCCCTTTCTGGAATACATTTTTAATTTCCGAGTTTCTGGTGCAGCAAACACCAAGACTCTATTAGGCATATGCTGTACAGGTGGGTCAACTCCTCCCATAAACTCTATTGTAGAGCCTGACACAATATCTAGTATAAACTGATCAGATGTTATGCAGCACCATTCATCATAAAACAATTGTAATCTACCCCCAACCGGAGGTTGTACCTCAGATGTTTTATCTGTGACGGAATGAAGTTCCTGTACCTCAGCAAACGACCTGGAAGGTCTCCTTCCTCCAATATAAGGGTTGATGTTGGGCTGTACTGGGAAATAATATTTTAACCCCATTGGCCTCCCTCTGCTGGGCCCTGCCCCGGAATCAAACCTCCTACGTATCCAACCTGCCTGTTTTCTTGGAGCAGGGATGAAATGTTTTATAAAGCCAATTGTTTTCGACTCCTCATCAATGTCCTTAATTTGTTTAGGAATATTTTCGCCGAATAAATAATCCGGTGACTGGATGTTACTTGCTCTACACAGTCCTGCAAATTTTGGGTGTAACGTTGGGCGAATGGCGATCTTCCTCATACAGTTCACCTCAAAGTAAGCATTGCAGAATAATACGAGCATGTCCTGTTGGATTTTAGACATTGTTGACCCTTATATTATCTTCCCAAATGCAGTGATGCCTGCTGATACCAGCTTGAGGACACGCTGGAAACGCATTTCCTGCCCTCCCATCGTTGCACTCATGGGTACCCATATTGCTGAATTTACTGTGGGCACCCTGAGCGAGGCACAATTGATGGGTGTTTTGTACCATTCTGTTGTCTCAGTCATGACGGATTCTTGGAGCTGGTGAAAAGCCAAATAATTGATGTTGGCAGCTACGTTTCCATCCATAGCCTCACCAGTCCCTTCCGGTATAGGAAATTACGTGCTGCATCGGGAACACCCGGAGCGTGGCTCTTGTGCTCTGGTGTGTACACATATGCAGGGACACCAGCTTCAGGGTCAGAATCTTCCTGCCCTGGTACTCCCGAGTCTTGCTCCAGGGAGACCTCATCCAGACCCAAACAAGGTACTGGAGAGAAAGATTCCCACTGTTGACAGGCACCATATTCAGTAGATGGAACTCCTTGGGAGGTTGCCTGGGGAATCACTGAGCCCTTGGACCCCTGACTGATGAGAGTGTGGAGTATTTGCTTCATTTGATCCAGTCTCCCCCACGTTCTTTTACGATCCGGAGGGGAGTCCTCTTCATCAGACCCGTCAGACAAAACGGGCCTGACAGACTTTGTTTTAGCCTTTTTTCCTACAGTTGTGGCCTCAGTACCGTGCGACACTGGAGAAGCTGGAGGCTGTTCAATCACGGGGGAAACGGCCACTGGTATCGGAACCGGCGTTACCGCACTTATCTCTTTACCCGATCACTGCGATGGGACCGCATCGCTGCGCGACCCACGCTTACTCCGAACAGACTTCCTTCCAACGCTTTCCATAACCACTGGCTCCTACTGACTCGCAAGCCAGACTTATGGAGCTTAAGTACTCGCAGTAAAGTTTGTAAAACTCACTCACTGTGAGGTTTCTACTTACCACTGGTGGAGCTGCACTCTCCAGCCCGTTCAGTGCGACATGCGTCGACGTAATGATGCGCATGTGCCTGGCGGGGCTTCTTCACGTAGTCACTCACGTGACTCCGAAGTAAAATAGGTGCAGGAGGAGGCCGTTTGGCCCTTCGATAATAGCCCCAAATTACTTATTTAATCCTCAATCACATTTTTGCTTTCCTCGGTCACTCATCCTTCTAAATCCAAGGGTCACATGCTGTACAGTTCAGAGGTCTAGGTGGTCGCCTACATCACCACTCCAAATCCTCCCTGGATTCTCGTCCAGTTGCATCCCTGTAATCACTCACCTCCCAAGCAGTTCTTCAACACAAATCTCCTACTTGGCCTCATGTGATCTGTTCTCCACCTTTATTTCCCCCACCACCACCACCACCACCACCACCACCATATTTCACTATGATATTTCCCCATCACACCCTTTTTTTAACCCCCTTTACATCCTCAGCCCAAATTGTTTATTTCTTCTCCATGGTTATGTTAGCAATGCATCAATGACCTGCCAAATACATCTGCTAGCAAAAATAATGTTTGATACAGTGGTCGTCAGGCAGAAAAAAGCACAGCTCAGCATTGCCATGCTCACCCATATTCTCTGCAACTGATGACACATCTTATGATCAGTTTCCTCCTAAACAGATGATTTTTTGAGGCAGCTCTCACCATTGCCAAGTAGCATCATAGAAATTGTTGTTGACACCAATCGAGATGCACTTTAAATATACTGACCTCTGGATTTTCTTGGTCTAACATCTTTGCTTGGAGCAGAGTATTTAAAGAATTTCCTCTGTTTACGTACAATACCCAAAGCCATTCAATCCATCAGCTCATTGCCAGCACCAAACACAACAATCTCATCAATGAAATTCCCCCCTTTTGTGAACCTGCAACTTATTCTTTCCCACCTAAACCTCAACTGAGAATGAGTAGAGGCACGGCGGTGGAATTGCTCTTTTACAGCGCCACAGACCCGGGTTCGATCCTGACTATGGGAGCTGTCAGTACAGAGTTTATACGTGCTCCCTGTGACTGCATGGGTTTTCTTCAGGTTCTCTGGTTTCCTCCCACACTCCAAAGGCATACAAGTTTGCAGGTTAAGTGGCGTCAGTAGAAATGTAAATTGTTCCTAGTGTGTGTAGAGTAGTGTTAGTGTGTGGGGATCACTGGTCGGTACGGAATCGGTGGGCACAAGGGCCTGTTTCCGTGCTGTATCCCTCAACTGAAAGGCAATTGCCAGCTCGACACATGATACCATCAATCAAATTCCCCCCTTTGTGCCCTGTAACTTCAACTGAGAATGAGTAGAGTTGTTCCTTACATTGCCACAGACCCAAGTTCGATCCTGACTATGGGTGCTGTCTGTACAGAGTTTATATGTTCTCCCACACTCCAAAGACGTACAGGTTTATAAGTTAATCAGCGTCGGTAAAATTGTCCCTTCTGTGTAGGATACTGTTAGTGTACGGGCTGTTTGCTGGTTGACGTGGACTCGATGAACCGAAGGACTTTTTTCCGGGCTGTATCTCCAAAATCTAAAAAATCTAAAAAAGCACTAACTGTAGTATCACTCTATCTTGGAATTTATTGATAACTCGGTTGAAGGGATCTTCTCATAACTTTAATATTGGTATAGGTATTGCTTTATTTTTGTCACGTGTACCAAGATACAATGTAAAGCTTTGGTTTGCTTTCTACCCAATCAATTCAAATCATATTATATATAAATACAACAAAAGAGACAAAGTGCTAGAGTAACGCAATGGATCAGGCAGCATCCCTGGAGAACATGGAAAGGTAATGCTTTGGGTTGGGACTCTTAGTTTGAAGAAGAGTTGGGGGGGAGAGGGGTGAGTGGGAAGGAAGAAAGCTTCATGAGGAGGGGCAGGCGAAGCATGGCAGATAATACGTAAGCACAGGTGGGGATGGAGTTTGATAAGCAGATGATAGGACAAATGCTGGAGATGATAAAATAGGTGTGAGACAAAGGAATTGAAGAGTGGTGGCATGGTGGTGCAGTGGTAGAATTGCTGCCTTACAGCGCCAGAGATCCAGGTTCGATTCTGACGCAGGTGCTTGTCAAAAGGTAGCAACTCTACTGCTGTGCCACCATGCTGCCTTATTACATGAAATACAAAATATGAGAATATACAAAATATGAATATAAAAAATGCAATGTGTATCTATCATTCTTTTATTGTTATTTTGACAGAAAGCCAAGAGCGGCAAATGATGCAGGGATCCATCAGCTAAACAGAGAATCAGGGGGAAAGCTCTGTGGGTTATACCTAGCACAGAGTAAGACAGGTGTGTGCAATGAAAGCCAATTATTACTTCCCTGGACCCCACGAAGACTTTCTCAAGGTAGTGTCCTCAAACCAGCCATCTTCAGCACCTTCATCTATAACCTTCACTCTTTCATAAGATCAGAAACAGGGACAAGAGGCAATGATGGCAGAGCACGCAGTTCCATTTTCAATTCCCTGAATAATGAAGGTTTATGACTGCAGGCAGCAAGACCTGGACAGAACTCAGGACACAATAATCCACTCGACTGGCACTCCATCTATCATCTTGAGATGGACTCCCTCCACCATCGTTACACCATAACTTAAATGTGTCATTTGCAAGATACATTGCAGGAACACCCCCAAGTTTCACTGACAGCACATCCACCATCTAGATGGATGAACACGTATGAATACCACGTGGAATTATCTACCCAGGTCACACAAAATCCTCTCTTTGGAAATATATCACTGTTCCATTATTGTTGCTAGGTCAAGCTCTAGATCTCACCAAAAAAAAAAAACTGAAGGAGCAGCTTCACCACAGTTGCAGCAATGATTCAAAATAGCATTTCTCCACCACTTTCACTGGGGAAAATAATGAACAATAATTTTAGTCTTGCCGGCACCATCGATATCTCACAAATTAAGTTTTTAACTTATTTTTTGCAAAATTATTCTTTAATTTTGGCTCCAAATCAGGTCAGCTACTGACTAAGTGCAGATAAAGGGGATTAATGTAGTGTGGGGTGGGAGGGGAGGAGGAGAGGTGGGGCGGGGGAGTGTAGGGGGGGAGAAGGGGTGGTGGGGGGGAGGTGAGAGGGGTGATTGGGGGGGGGGGGGGGGGGGTTGTGGGGGTGGGAAGGGTTTGTAGTGTGTGGGGGGGGTTGTGGGGGGGGGGGGGTTGTGGGGGGGTGGGGTTGTGGGGGGAGAGTGGTTGTGGGGGGAGGTGTTGTGAGGGGAGAGGCTGTGGGGGGAGGGGTTGTGGGGGGGAGGGTTGTGGGGGGAGGGGTTTAAGGGGGGAGGGGAGGGGGGGGGAAGGGTTGGGGGGGGGCCTTGGGGGGAGGGAGGGTTTTATGGGGGGGAGGGGTTGTGGGGGGGTGGGGGGGTGGGGGGTTGTGGGGGGGGGTGTTGTGGGGGGAGGGGTTGTGGGGGGAGAGGGTTGTGGGGGGAGGGGTTGTGGGGGGAGGTTGTGGGGGGAGGGTTGTGGGGGGGAGGGGGTTTGGGGGGGGGAGGGGGGGTTGTCGGGGGGAGGGTTGTGGGGGGAGGGGTTGTGTGGGGGGGGGGTTGGGCAGTGGGAGGAGGGATTGTCGGGGAAGGGTTGTGTGGGGGGAGGGGTTGTGTGGGGGGCAGGGGCAGTGGGAGGAGGGATTGTCGGGGAGGGGTTGTGTGGGGGAGGGGTTGTGTGGGGGGGGGGCAGTGGCAGGAGGATTGTCGGGGGATGGGTTGTGTGGGGGGAGGGGTTTTGTGGGGGGCTCTCATGCTGGGCTGCTCTCGGGTTGTGGGGCCGGACTAATTCACGGCTTCTGGACTCTCTCACTCACAGACTCTGGACTCAGCCCCCCCCCCCCCCCCCCACCCCAAGTTTTCAAGCGATGATGCAATACATCTTTAGATGTATCTGATCATACCATCTTTCTTCATGAAGCTAAGGTATAGAATAAAACACATTCTATAATTATCCAGCTGAACATCTTCCCATCTTCCTTTTTGTTTAGTTTTCAGATTTGGCGATACGGCATGAAAACATGCCCTTCAGCCACCCAGTCCACATCGACTTTGAACCACCCAATCACACTTGTTCATTGCTATCCTACTTCCACACCACACATACGCACCAAGGGGAATTTATTTAGATGCCAACCTCCACTCTACAAATCTGCATGTCTTTGGGTTGTAGGAAGAAACTGGATCACAGGGAGTAAACAGATGCAGTCATAGGGATAGCTTGCAAACTCCACAAGGTCAACACCCAGGGTCAGGATTGAAGCTGGGTCTCTGGCACATTTCCAGGTCTACCTCATGCTTTATCTCTGACGGCCCTCTCTGACACCATGTTACATCCTCATTGTGAAAGTATATTGTCTAATGGTGGCTGAAATAGATCATGCATATCCATGTAAATTCCCTTCTACATTTCATGTTATTAAATTGTTGTCCACAACAAGCCAACGCATATTTTCATCCTGGACCAGGGCATCAATTTGAGATACTTCACTCTAGCTGCAGGAATAATTTTATGTACAAGCTCTCTGCAGCTCTCCGAATGCCTTACTTAATATATTTTTTTGAAATGAAGGAAAAAAAATGTTGGCTGAACGAAAAAAGAGATTAAATTTGCAATTTGAAAGATCAGTTAAGATGAGTAACAGCTTATTGGGAGACTGGATTTAAATCTGGTCTTTAATAGCAGGGGGGTTTAGTGAAGAGATCCCTACACATACTGTGTGTGCAGCTGCCGGAATATGTGATTGCCAAACACTAATTTACCACATTTTATTGCACAGTTAACTCCACACTTCAGCTTGATTTACTGGCTAAATGTCAAACCACAGCAGAATTAAAGCATCAACTACACTATTTGCAAGATTATTCATGAAATATAGTCAAAAATCAAATCAAGCTTACACAAAAGGTTTGCTCAAGCTGACTCAAGTGTGAACAAGTATTTTTGTAATAATTTGTACAAGCATCTGTTTGTTTCGCTCAGTTATTGATGTTGTTCTTATTCATATCTGTTCAGTACAGTGACTTCCAAGTTGGAACATAGAATAGGCATAGTGGTGAAGTGTTAGCAGTAAACAGGGATCCAGGGAGAACAAGTTAACTGGATACAAAGTAGCTTACATCCCAGTGGTATGAATATTGACTTCTCTAATTTCACGTAAATCTTGCATTCCCTCTCTCTCCATCCTTTCCCCTTCCTAGTTCCCTGATCAGTCTGACGTCCCCCTGATTAAATGTTATCCCTGTATGCTTTGTTGTCACTTTCTTCTAGCTAACAATTATCTATTTTACATTTTCCTGGAACTTCAACCCCTTTGATGTCTTGTTTTCACACCTTCCTTATCTCAGTGTCTCCCTCTTTCCTGACTCTCAGCCTGAGAAAGGGTATCTACCCAAAATGTCACCCATTCCTTCTATCCAGGGATGCTGCCTGTCCTGGCATTTTGTGTCTGTTTTTGGATACAAGCTAAATGGCTTCATGGAAGGAAGCAGGGTGTGGTGGTGAAAGATTGTTTTTAGGACTGGTAGCCTGTTACCAGTAGTGTGCCTCAGGGGATTGTTGCAGGGCTCATTGCTATCTGCAGTGATTGATATCAATAATTTGGATGAAAATGTATCAAAAATAAGTATGGTGGCACAGTGGCTCAGCTAGTAGAGCTGCTGCCTCACAGCGTCAGATACCTGGGTTCGATCCTGACCTCAGGTGCTGCCTGCGTGGAGTTTGCACGTTCTTCCTGTGACCACGTGGGTTGCCTTTGGACGCTCCGGTTTTCTTCCACATTCGGAAAATGTTTGGGTTTTTAGGTTTATTAGCCTCTTTTCCACAGTTAGGTGAATTAATAAACAGAAGACATAAGTTTAAACTGAGATGGTCAAGATTTAATGGGAACCTAAAGGGCAAACCTTTCACTCAAAGAGTGGTGGGTATATGGAACGAACTGCCAGAGGAGGTAATTGTGGCAGATACTAGAACAGCATTTAAAAGAGATTTGGATAAGTACATGGATAAGGGATGTTTAGAGGGATGGGGGCAAAATGCGAACAAATGGGAATAACTTAGATGGGACACCTTGGTCAGCATGAATGAGTTGGGCTGATGGACCTGTTTCCCTACTGTAGGATTATGACTAAACTGAAGTACATCCATGTTTTGTTTGTTAATTTGCACCACTATTTAGTTTCAAATGTTGAATTTAACCATATAACCATATAACAATTACAGCACGGAAACAGGCCCTCTCGGCCCTTCCAGTCCGTGCCGACCATTTGTTTTCCCCTAGTCCCATCTACCTGCACTCAGACCATACCCCTCCATTCCCTTCACGTCCATATACCTATCCACTTTACTCTTAAATGTTAAAATCTATCCTGCCTCCACCACTTCTGCTGGAAGCTCATTCCACACAGCCACCACCCTCTGAGTAAAGAAGTTCCCCCTCACGTTACCCCGAAACTTCTGTCCCTTAATTCTCATGTCATGCCCTCTTGTTTGAATCTTCCCTATCCTCAATGGGAAAAACGTATCCACGTTAACTCTGTCTATCCCTTTCATCATTTTAAAGACCTCAATCAAGTCCCCCTTAACCTTCTGCGCTCCAAAGAATAAAGACCTAACTTGTTCAACCTTTCTCTGTAACATAGTTGCTGGAACCCTGGCAACATTCTAGTAAATCTCCTCTGTACTCTCTCTATTTTGTTGACATCCTTCCTATAACTAGGCGACCAAAATTGTACACCATACTCCAGAATTGGTCTTACCAATGCCTTGTACAATTTTAACATTACTTCCCTACTCCTATATTCAATGCTCTGATTTATAAAGGCCAGCACACCAAAGGCTTTCTTTACCACCCTATCTACATGCGATTTCACCTTCAGGGAACTATGCACAGTTATTCCTAGATCCCTCTGTTCCACAGCATTCCTCAATTCCCTACCATTTACCATGTACGTCCTATTTTCATTTGTCCTGCCAAGATGTAGCACTTCACACTTAACAGCATTAAACTCCATCTGCCATCTTTCAGCCCACTTTTCCAAATGGCCCAAATATTTCTGTAGACTTTGAAAATCTACTTCATTATCCACAACACCACCTATCTTAGTATCATCTGCATACTTACTTATCCAATTTTTCCACCCCATCATCCAGATCATTGATGTACATGACAAACAACAGTAGACCCAACACAGATCCCTGAGGCACCCCACTGGTCACCGGCTTCCAACCTGACAAACAGCCATCCACCATTACTCTCTGACATCTCCCATTCAGCCACTGTTGAATCCATCTTGCTACTCCGCCATTAACACCCAAAGATTGAACCTTCTTAACCAACCTTCCATGGGGAACCTTGTCAAAGGCCTTACTGAAACCCATATAGACAACATCCACTGCTTTACCCTCATCAATTTCCCTAGTTACCGCTTCAAAAAATTCAAGAAGGTTTGTCAAACATGTCCTTCCAGGCACAAATCCATGTTGACTGTTCCTGATCAGACCATGTTTATCCAGATGCTTATATATATTATCCCTAAGTATCCTTTCCATTAATTTGCCCACCACTGACGTCAAACTAATAGGTCTATAATTGCTATGTTTATTCTTTGAACCCTTTTTAAACAATGGAACAACATGCGCAATACGCCAATCCTCCGGCACTATTCCCGTTTCTAATGACATTTGAAATATTTCTGTCATAGCTCCTGCTATTTCTACACTTACTTCCCTCAATGTCCTAGGGAATATCCTGTCAGGACCTGGAGACTTATCCACTTTTATATTTTTCAAAAGTGTCAGTACTTCCTCCTCTTTGAATCTCATAGTTTCCATAGCTACTCTACTTTTTCCCCTTAACTCACAGAGTTCAATATCCTTCTCCTTGGTGAATTCCGAAGAAAATAAATTGTTCAATATCTCCCCCATCTCTTTTGGCTCTGCAGATAGCTGTCCATTCTGGTTCTCTAATGGTCAATTTTATCCCTCGTTATCCTTTTGCTATTAATATAGCTGTAGACACCCTTTGGGTTTACTTTCACCTTTCTTGCCAAAGCAACCTCATATTTTCTTTTAGCCTTCCTAATTTCTTTCTTAAGATTCTTTTTACATTCTTTATACTCCTCTAGCACCTCATTTACTCCATGCCTCCTATAATTATTGTAGATATCTCTCTTTTTTCGAAGCAAGTGTCCAATTTCCCTTGAAAACCATGGCTCTTCCAATTTTTACTATTTCCTTTCAACCTAACAGGGATATAAAGATTCTGTACTCTTACAATTTCCCCTTTAAATGTCCTCCATTTCTCTTCTACATCCTTCCCATGAAACAAAGTGTCCCAATTCACTCCTTTAAAATCCTTACGCATTCCCTCAAAGTTAGCCTTTCTCCAATCAAAAATCTCCACCCCAGGTCCAGTTCTGACTCTCTCCATAATTATATTGAAACTAATGGTATTGTGATCACTGGTCCCGAAGTGCTCACCAACGCATACCTCCGTCACCTGACCTGCCTCATTTCCTAACAGGATGTCCAGCACTGCCCCTTCTCTGGTCGATACCTCTATGTACTGCTGCAAAAAACTATCCTGCACACATTTTACGAACTCCAAACCATCCAGCCCATTTACAGAATGTGTTTCCCAGTCTATTTTTGGAAAATTGAAATCTCCCACAATCACTACCTTGTGCTTACTACTAATATCTGCTATCTCCTTACATATTTGCTCTTCCAATTCTCGCTCCCCATTTGGCGGAATTTAGCAGGTGAAGCAAACTTTGATGACCCTTTGATTGAAACAAGTCTTCATTCTTGTGTTATCAAAATAAGCATGCTAAAATCTAACTAAAATGTAAATAATTTCTGCAACAAAGCCCCAAATGAATCCCCCACTTAATTGCACCATTTCAGAATTACCTTGCACTTCACTGATGATTACTTTGAACTGGACCTTCACTGAAACTTGTGGAATAGACTCAGCAAATGATAAATTGTCATTAGCATTTATTTACATTATGCTGCACAAATCAATCCATAGAAGATGTGCAATAAGTAATGCTTAGTTGTACTTCACATGGATTGTAAGAGAAAACCCAATTAACATCCTTCACGGAATGTCTTATTTTATAAACATTTCTTGGCCTACAGTGTAAACTGAGAGAAGGCAGGATGCATTTAATTTGTGATACAATTAAAAGTACTGTACTTTGCAGGTTATTGTAGGTTGAATATCTAATGGTGCAACGCCACTTCTACTACCTGGCATGGGCATTCACTTTGTCTATCCCGACAGAGGATTACATCCCACCCTATGTGGTTGTGAAGCCTGCGCTACACCCAAAAGCAAACAATGAACCAAATAGAGATATTGAGAAAGGGAGAGGCCTTATGGTAAACTCATTGTGGTGCTCAGACACAGCTGTTCTGTGTAACTCTGTACCTGGAACGCATAGCAGTGAAGTGCTGCTCCTTCTACATACAAAGGGAATCCTCCTCCATCATCATAACCATGGTTTACATCTCACCTTAGACAGATGTATCTAAATGAAGGAGGTGCACGCCATGGTCAACAAACACCAGATGGTTTATCCCTTTTGTCATCGTAGCCAGGGCCATCAACAAGCCCAGTTTAAAGAAGTCACTTCCAAACAACACATCCAAAGGATCAAGAACCCTCGAACACTGCTATTATACCATCAAAGATGCCTACCACTCAATTCCTTGCCTTCACTTTGGAAAATTAGATCACCTGGCTGTGCTCCTTCTTCCTGCATGTAGACAGCGTTGGGAAAGTTCAAACCCAGTGGTGAGGACTGCACAGAGCTGCACAAAGCTGAATCAGAGGAACACCTCTGGAATTGCTTGATCAGTAGATTCAGTGATGTTCAAGGACACAGCAACGTACCTGAACGAATATGCTTCAATTGTTACCAACTTCATTGGGAAATATGTGGAGGAGTGTGTTCCCCCCAGAACCATCTGAGTGTTCCCAAACAAGAAGCTTTGGATGAACTGGGAAGGCCGCAATTTTGTGAGGGCCAGATCTTGGGTATTCAAGTCTGGCGACACAGGAGGTCCTGGGACAACATCGATAAGGCCATCAAAAAGGCAGAGACAATTTTTTTCTAACTTAGAGGGTGAGACGGACATTCAACAACTGTGGCAGGGCGTGCAGATTATAACTTCTTATAAGGTGAAACCAAGTGGCAGCTCAATCAACAGTGAAGCATTATGCCGGGACAAGCTCAATGCGTTCGGCAAACACTTCGAGAGGGCGATTATCTCATGGAGATACTACCCTTCAGTTTGTTTGTACTACAACAGCATTCACTCTCTTGAAACCTACTGCATTTCTGTTTTTATGTGTTGTTCTTTTTTAAGTTTAATGTGATTTTGGACTCGTGTCAATCTGGTTTTATTTTAACCCATTTTAACACTGGGAACTTGCATTAATCATTTGGTAGAATTTCATAAATGTATTCTATTTATCTTCAGAGTCCCAATTTACTTTGATTGAAATGCCACTGAATTTTACTTAAACTCATCAGCTAAGCTTTCAAGTTACGACCTTTATTCTCAGGCATTTTCTTGGAATTGAGAATTATTTGCTTCCACCATCTATGTCCAGGTTCTAAGGTGGTTGATGGGACAGGTGTCTTTTGTATATCACGTTGTGAGGTGATGTATCACTGTACCAGACTTATGTGATCTCTAATGTCTGAATTTAAGGTTCCCACTTGTTTCCACATAGAAGACAAGACTCTTCTATCAAGGCCAATTTATTTAAAACTCTATCTGCAGGTTCAGACAGTCAAAAGCAGAGCCATTGTCATAGCAAACTGAGATGAGTCCCTCTTAATAATTTATATAATGCATCCATAGAGGTCTAAGAGAATCCTTGCTGAATTTTCTCAGATGCCTAACATCTGAATGCACTGTACGAAGTAAATGCACTGGTGTGAGTTATTGATCGCTGTATCAGTGTGAAGGGACCACGTTAGGTTTCTGGTGATATGGATGCCAAGGAACTTGAAGGTATTGACAATTTCTACAGTTGCTCCATTGATGAGGGGAGGGTTGTGTTCACCACTTTTCCTGACCTATTTCCGTTGATCAACATTCACCCACATTCAAGAAATAATTAGGAGTTGAACACATTCTTAATTTTTTTCAAAAGTAATGAAAATAATTGAAACATTTAAAAATACTATATAATAGACTAATAGAGCATGCGGAGACAAGAAACTTTTAGCAGAAGGAATAGGCTTCAAAGATGCAAGCAGGAAGAGTGAACAGAAATATTCAGAGCCCAAAATGTGGGAAATTGGCATCCAGAAGAATTCATGTATTGGGACTATTTTTGTTTATTTTATGACTTGAAATTGAAAATGCAATGGTTATTAGGGTAAATATTTGAAACTGTGGTGGTGGAAGCAACAGATTATAAGAAAACTGTGATGGTGGAAGCAACAGATTATCAGAAAATATTAAACTCGCAGAATAGGCACACAACTGACAAAATAATTTTAACATTGGTAAAGGTGAGGTATTACACCTGGATGAAAAAAGATTTGATGGTGACAAATTACTTGAAAAACAAGTTGGATAGGAGAATAAAAATATCCTAAAGTAGAAATTACTAAATCAATTGAAGTAGCTTTGAGGGTCAATAGGTTCATGAAAAAGAAAAGCAAGTACTAGGGTTGTAGAATAAAAGTCCTTTATTGAATTTTGCCAGAACACACTTTGAGAGTGTTTAGTTTAGTTTAGTTTAGTTTAGAGATACAGCGCGGAAACTTGCCCTTCGGCCCACTGACACCGCGCCGACCAGCGATCACCCCATAAACTAGCACTACCCTACACACACTAGGGACAATTTACAATCTTTACCAAAGCCGATTAGCCCATAAACCTGTACATCTTTGGAGTGTGGGAGGAAACCGGAGCACCCAGACAAAATCCACGTGGTAACAGGATGAACGGACAAACTCCGTACAGACAGCTCCCGTACTCAGGATCAAACATGGGGCTCTGGTGCCATAAGGAATGAACTCTATCATTGCACCACCGTGCCAACCAGTTTCATTCCAGTCAACGTCTTCTAAAGTACATTTAGAATATGGAATTTTAGAAACGTGAGATTATAGCCATGTGGAAAAGAGTTATAGACTCTGTCTCTTTTCACTTGAAAGGCAACACTGAAGTTTGATCAAGGGTAGGGGGTGATTACATTTTATTAAGGCTGAGGAAGAGAGAAAATTAACGTTTTTATTTCACTTAAGAGAAAAGAGAAAACTAGGAGGCATCAACATATGACATTCAACAAGAAATCAAGTTAATTTGCAATAAATCCTTGCACTCAGCTATTGGTCAGAATGTGGATCTTACCATCACAACATTTGGATGATGATGATACTTTATTGTCACATGTACCTACAGACAAAGTTGTTGTTCTTTGTTGTTCTTTGCAGACAAAGTATACAAAACTTGGTATATTTTTGGTGATACATTATCTGTCCTGTATCATTTATTTTTGCAATCTGGGAAAGTTTGAGAATCAAAATTGAAGCACAATAAGAGTAAGCATCAATCTCATCTATAAAAAATTCTCAAAATCAAAAATTTAATTCAGTCATGCCATTTCAAATGGAAATTTCTAACATTAGTCTGGAACTGTGAAAGAAGGAAATTTTGCAGCACGGTGGCGCAGCGGTAGATTTGCCGCCTTCTAGCGCCGGAGACCCGGTTTTGATCTTGACTCCGGATTCTGTCTGTACGGAGTTTGTACGTTCTCCCTGTGACCTGCGTGGGTTTTCTCTGGCAGCTCCGGTTTCCTCTCACACTCCAAAGACGTACAGGTTTGTAGGGTAATTGGCTCGGTATAAATGTAAATTGTCCCTAGTGTGTGTAGAATAGTGTTAATATACATGGTGATCACTGGAAAGCGCGGACTCGGTGGGCCAAAGGGTCTGTTTCCATGCTGTATCTCTAAACTAAACTAAACAAAACTAATATATCTTCAATGTGACACCGCTTTCAAAGTTGTTTCCTGCTGTAATCTCCAACCGAAGGTATTACTACCGTGATACGGTATTATTCCAGTATTATAGTATTGTTCAGGAAACATTTTCACATTTGGATCAGACATAAATTACATTATCTTATTTTCACACCATCACATTTACCTAGCAACTTATAAGACTAATTTCATTGACCGAGAATCAATTTATTACTCCAAGACCTTGACAAATGAATACAGTGTATCAAAGGAGAATGGGTGACATATGTCAAGCTCAATAGTACAGTGTCCATGAAAAATAGTCTAGGCTAAATCAGGTTGGTCAAGATATTGATAGCATAGGAATTTAAAAACATCTTCCAATTTATAAAACAAGAAACTGTGGCAGAAAATAGCAACAAAATAGCCACAGAGGACTATAACAATCACTTGGGAGTAAAACAATGTCATCTCTTCTTCATCAAACAGGCAGTTATGTGTGACACGATTTAAAAAATGGTGCAATCACTTTCCTTCCTAAAATAATGAATTTCTTAAAACTGTAATATGTCATTTTAGGGATAAGATGACATACACCCACATATTAAGATTAATATCAAACCACAACAGAATCTATTGATCATATGAGGGACGAAGTTATTTCTGAGTCACTGAGTGACCTATCATAGTAGCTTTATCAGAACAAGGTTCTCCTTGTTTTAAAGGAATCCAGCATAGCTGGCAAATTTAAACATGATTAATTATGAAATCAAAAAATCTAGTATAAAGAAATTCCTGAATTTTAATTTAAATTAGTTTTGTTAGAGATGCACCATGGAAATATGCCCTTCTGCCCACCAAGTCCCTGCTGACCATCAATCACCTGTTCACATTAGATCTGGTAAACTCAAAGTGGGGCGCTGATCCACCAACCATCCGTGCAACTGCCCTAGCCCTGTGCTTCTCCACAGCTGAATACGCGTGCTCAAGCTGGAGCCGCTCCCACCACACCAAACTGGTTGACACAGCCCTCAACGACACCTGCCGCATTATCACGGGATGCATAAAGACAACGACAGTCCCGTACCTCTACGCCCTAGCTGGTATTGCACCCCCCCCCCCCCCCCCCCCCCCCCATATCAGACGATCCATTGTCACCCAAGATGAGCGGAGAGCACAGGAGATCAATACCAGGCACCCCCTGCACGGACACACAGCACCTCCAACCCGACTGAAATCCAGAGCCAGTTTCTTGCAGACAGTCCCACCTCTCCAGACAACCAAAGAAACAGCAAGGACCAACATCTGGAAAGATGAATGGAACCAGCTCAACACACGAGCCCATGACTGGATGGAGAGAGGAATCACTCCGACTGAATGCCTCGCCAGCGGGCACGACCTCCCATGGCCAACCTGGAAGACCCTCAACAGATTACGAGTGGAGCAGGGGAGGTGCAAAGCACTTATGAAGGCATGGAACTACCAGGCAGAAGACACATGCAGGTGAGGAGCAGTACAGACAATGTCCCACATACTGGAGTGTGACGACGCCCCCCAGTGCAGCCCCCAGGACCTGGCTGAACCGAAACGACCCGACCAGCTGTGACCTGTGCCAGATATTGGCAGAACGACATCTGAGATTGCAACGGACTCGAAGAAGAAGAAGATTAGATCTATGTTATTCCATGTTCTCATCCACTTCCCTAGTCTTCAGGGGCAATTTGCAGAGGCCAATTAACCTACTAACCCGCACATATTTTGGATTTGGGATGAAATCAGAGCATCCGGAGGAAACCCATGTGGTTGCAGTGAGAATTTGCAAACTCAAGACACAGATAGCACCCGAGGTGGGGATTGAACTCGAGTCTCTGGCATTGTGAATCAGCAGCTCTGACAGCTGCACCACTGTGCCACCCAATTATGTTAATAACAGTTCTATGGAACTACAATTGTGCTAAATGGGACGGACTTTTAACAGATCTGGAGATCAAAATGGAGCATTCATGAGATGCTGCAGACTGTCAACACCAGTAGTAATGTACACCTCCACGATCTATAACCTCATGGTCTGTCATTTAATCGCCTCTACTGTTAGTATGAAGGTAGGTGATAACCCCGGGTAAATGAGAAGTGTGGAAGGACCTGCTGGGAGAGCACGTGGCAAAAATTGAGGTGAAACACAGGGCCAAATGGATAAATAACTTGGAAGAGACAGAGTTCAGCATTCCCACTGGCAGCTGACCATGTCAACATTTTTCAGTTTCCGCACATCCAGTTGTGAATGGTGATAGAATTCTAATGGGAGATGGAGGCTGAAAGAACTCCAGGGAAGGAGAGGACCAGCATGCTTGTGCTAAAACCTAGGCTGCAACATTTGCTACCATGTCCATCTCAGGTTTTTTCTCAAATCCCCACCATCACAGAAGCCATCCTTCATCTGATCTGGTTTAGATTAGTTTAGTTTTTGTTTGGAGATACAGCGTAGAAACCGGCCCTTCAGTCTGCGCTGACCAGTGATCCCGCGCACTAACACTATGCTACGCACACTAGGAACAATTTACTATTTTACCGAGCCAATTAACCTACAAACCTGTACATCTTTAGAGTGTGGGAGAAAGTCCATGCAGGTCATGGTGAGAACGTACAAACTCTGTACAGGCAGCACCCGTGGTCAGGATCGATCCCGGGTCACTGGTGCTATAAAGCAGCAACTCTACCCATGTGCCACCGTGCCTCCCGGTTCATGCAGTTGATATCAAGAAATCATGGTACACTGGATGCGGCAATAGCAATATGACTAGACAACAGCCCATCTGTAGATTTAGAAGACCTGGGTTCCTTGTCTATTATCAAGTTTTCCAAGTACAATGAAAACACTGACATCCACTCGATAACGCTCAGGTATGTCCTGTGCACAAAAAGTACAAATTCAATCGAGCTATGCATTCGCTGATCTACAGTATCTACTCTCTTCAGAAAGCTAAATTGATTTCCAGATGTGGCTTACAGCATCAGATTTATTCTTCAATTTTATGGTGTAACGTTCCATTGAACGACACACAGATAAACAACAGAGAACAAGTTGTGCAGAATTATTAGAACTTATGAAGCAGGAACTCAAGTGCGGTAATGTCCAGATTACACCTGGTGATGTATGCATGTTAGGACAGGAATAGAAAGATATTACAAACAAATATGTGGCTCAGCAGTTGGTACAGAGGGCAGTGATTCAGATATTAGGATCACTGGGATCTCTTCAGGGGCAGTGTAACCTGTATAAGAGGGATAGGTTGCATCTGAACTGGAGAAGGCCAAATATCATGAGTGGGAGATTTGATACTATTATGTAGAACTAGAGTGGCTGGTGGATGGGGATGGGGATGGGGATTTGGGGGGAGGTGGGGGGGGGGGTGTAGGGTTGGAGGAAGAGGTGGGAACTAGAATAGAAGGTCAGCAAATAATTAGGGCAAAATTGGCGGCGTGGCAGACAGTAATGGTTGTCAAAGTATTCAACGGGATATAGATCAGCTACAAAATTGTGTGGAGAAATGGCTGGTGGAGTTTAATTTGAGCAAGTGTGAGGTATTGCACTTTGCAAATTTAAATGTAAAGGGAAAGTATAAAGTTAATCACAAGAATTTTAACAGTTGATGTGCAGTGGTTTCTTGAGGTCCAAGGCCATAGCTCTCTGAAAACGACAACATATGTGATGGAGTAGTAACAAAGGTGTAGTATATGCTTCCATCTTCAATTGGAGCAGTGCCTATGAGAGTCAGAAGTCATGTTGCAGCTTTATAGGACTTTGGTTAGAATGCATTTAGAGTATTGTGTGCAGTTCTGGTCACCCCATGACAAGAAGGATGTGGAGGTTTTGGAGAAGATATAGAAGAGGTTTACCAGGATATTGACTACATTAGAGGGTATTAGCTACAAAGAGAGGCTGGACAAATTTGGATTGTTTTCTCTAGAGCGCCTGCGGCTGAAGGGAGCCCATATACGAAGTATATAAAATAACGAGTGGCATAGATAACGCACAGAGGGATATTGGAGTCCATCCACACTCTGTAAGAGTGGCAACAGAAGTCGATTGAGTGGTAAAGAAGGCATATGGTAGGCTGACTTTCATCGGTCAGGGCATTGAGTATAAGAATCAGAAGGTTTTATATATTGCAGCTTTATAGGACTTTGGTTAGCTGTACTTTGAATATTTTGTGCAGTCCCGTAGAAACTTTTTCCCAGGACAGAAATATCAAAGATCAGAGGGCATAGCTTTAAGGAGAGAAGGGCAAAGTTTAAAGGAGATACAGCACGTTCCAGTAACCCACCGTTCCAGTGTGGTAGGCACCTGGAACGGGCTGCAAAGCATGAAGGAAGGCAGAAACGATTTTGGCATTTACAAGGTTTTTGTATAGGCATGTGAATGTGCAGGAAATGAATGGATAGGGATCACTTGCAGGCAGAAGAGATTAGTTTAACTTGGCATCATATTTGGCACAGACATTGTGGGCCGAAAGGCCTGTCCCTGTACTCTACTATTTTACGTTCTACATTCTACGTCTTATGAAAATAACACTACCTATCATTAACAATGCTCTGTTCCAGGATGAGTTTTTCCAAAGTACCAGATTAAATGTTTAAGAACACACAGAGATTTTCCGGATTAAGTAAAGGGTCAATGCTCATTTGTTCATAGACTCTTAACCAGTATTCTTCCTGCCCTGAGATCTTTCCAATAATCCCTTTATGAATACAGAAGTGTAAATACTTTATTCATATGTACAAAACAAAATGTAAATACCTAATTTAATCTCCACATGATAAAATTTGACATAAAATATATTTGTCGGCAGGAACCGAGATCCTTGAGTTCTGCTCTAGTGAATCATATAGCAAACCTCAGTTGAGCACAGTGATAAATCACTGTATTACAGCCATCACAGCATTTAATTTACAACTCAAATCAATTGGGACTCACCGATGCCAGACACTAAAATATCCTTTCACTCAAACCTGAACCTGTTTGCTCTGCAGAAGCCTCTGTCAATCAGAAAAATGACATTGCAGCGATTTATCATTTGCATGAACCAAATGTATAAACTGTAAAAACAAATGAACTTTGACTTCTGCCAGAATTTATTTGCAGGCAACCAGCATTGATTTTTTTTTATTTTAAAATTTTATTACAGATCAGGAAGATTTTGGATAAATCCAGAATATTTAAGTTCTGTAAAGCAAGAGTTCATTCACTTATTTTACAAGAACATCACTTATTTATTTGTAAACCATTCATAATTTATAAAATAATCCACTCCTACTCCTCATCCCCCCACTCATAACAAGGACAGAATCCCCCTTGTCCTCACCTTCCACCCTACCAGACGTCGCATACTACATATAATCCTCTGAAATTTTCGCCACCTGCAAGGGATCCCACCACTGGCCACATCTTCCCACCTCCTCCCCTTTCTGCTTTCTGCAGAGATCGTTCCCTCCGTAACTCCCTGGTCAATTTGTCCTTTCCCACCCAAACCATCCCCTCCCCTGGTACTTTCCCTTGCAACCGCCGAAAATTCTACACTTGTCGCCTTACCTCCCCCCTCGATTCCATCCAAGGACCCAAGCAGTCTTTCCAGGTGAAGCAGAGGTTCACCTGCACCTCGTCCAACCTCATCTACTGCATCCGCTGTTCCAGGTGTCAACTTCTCTACATTGGTGAAACCAAGCGCAGGCTTGCCGATCACTTCGCCCAACACCTCCGCTCAGTTCGCAATAACCAACCTAATCTCCCGGTAGCTTAGCACGTCAACTCCCCCTCCCATTCCGAATCCGACCTTTCTGTCCTGGGCCTCGTCCATTGCCAGAATGAGGCCCAGCGCAAATTGGAGGAACAGCATCTCATATTTCGCTTGGGTAGTTTACACCCAGCGGTATGAACATTGACTTCTCCAATTTCAGGTAGTCCTTGCTTTCTCCCTCTTTCCCTTCCCCTTCCAAGCTCTCTCTGCCTACTGTCTCCCCCTCTTCCTTTCTTTTTCTTCCCCCTCTTTTTCTTCCCCCTCTTCCTTTCTAAAATATTATCTTAATATTTATTTTTCGACAGTTCGAGTAACTCAATAGCTCTGCATATTTATTTGAGATTATCTGTAGGAGCAGTTCTGATATAAATATTGTCACTTTATTATTTGTCATCTTGTTCCTAACTTTAACGCACCAAGTCTGGCCAATCCTTTCTTTGCAAAGTTCCTGATACAATAACATGATTGTTTAATGCAATTCATGTGGAACACAAAGTTTGTTCCTGGTTCTTCTCGTGAAAGACATAGACAGCAGATGTAGGTACCATGATGCCTCAGGCCCTCATGTTGTATGAGGCTTCCCTTCTATTATCTAGGTGTTAGGGGTCCATTAAGAACCAAGGATAATATGTGAAATGACCTTGGTACAGTGTTGCTCCTCATACATTGCTGTTTAATTAAATACAACTTCCTTGAATCCTTTGCCTCACTCGTCTGGCCGATGATTGAGTGTGAGGGTATAATAAATCAAGTTCTTTCATTGGACTGGCAACAAATATTGGAATCAAACAAGGAGGAACTTGGAATGTTCAACCATACTCAACCATTTGCTTGTTTGTGGACAACTGGAGATGTTTCTGAAGGGAATCTGTATCATTTGTGAGGATATAGAAAAATGAATCTGAAAGTGTTTGATAAGAAGGTGCAGATATTATTGCTGATGGTAGAGGTAAACAATGAAGTCCACATATTGCTGATGGTAGAGGTGGTACATGAAGTGGTGACAGGTCTACTGGTCATAATGGAAACCACTAAAGTCATTTTCATCTAGTGCTCCAGAAATTATTGAGAGGCGTCAATCTGGTGAAGATAATCAATAACCCAGTGTGATTGGTTTTTGATTGTATTGTCAGGCAAAAGGCATCACCATAATACGTAATATCTGGATGATGAGACAAATTGAAATTCTGGTCAGGAAAATTGAGACATGGGTGAGGATGATAGTGTTTGATCAATTGATGTTCAATTGAGACAGCTATGATCAACAAACATCATGCACTGCTAAGAGTGGAAAAGAGCATTTTTATTTCCAAGTTTTTCTCCTCATGCAAAGGTTTTGGTTAATAGCACCTCACTGTGAGACATATAATGAAGTATATGGATGGTTGTGAAGTCCAAAAACATGTGAATTATGGACCCCGAATATTCCATCAGAGCTTAGTTTGGGAACAGTGCTGAAGACCACAAAAAATTGTAGGGAGTTGTAGCCCAGTCCATCACATAGATGAGCATCCCACCATTGACTCCATCTACACTTCACTCTGCCTTGGAAAAGCAGCCAGCATAATCAAAAACTTGTCCCACCCCAGTCATTCATTCTTCTCCCCGCTCCTACTTGAAGGAAGGTACAAAAGCTTGAAAACGTGCAGCACCAGACTCAGAAACAGCTTCTTCACCTCTTTTAACTGACTTCTGGATGGTCCTTCCATAAGCTAGACTACTGTTCGATTCACCTCCACCCCATTGTGGACATTGAAATCTTGTCTATGGAACTGGTGCACTACAATGTTGAGTACTATATCCTGCACTCGGTATTTTCCCCTTTGCTCCTTCTATTGTACTTGAACTGAATGTACCTATGAATGGTATATCTGATCTGTTTGGATAGCATGCAAAACAAAGCTTTTCACTGCACCTCGGTACACGTGACACTAATAAACATAAACCTAAACTTGAATGTGCCAGGTAACATTTGGTTTTGTTCATTTTGATTTGTTTTTTAATGATGTAGTAGATCACATAACAAATGCCAATTTTGGATATTGCAAATTAAATATATTGAGTCTCATGTCTTCAAATTTTCACTGTTGCTTGCGAATTAAAAATTACAACTGAAATAAAATTGTGAAGTGGAAGGAAAATGATACATGGTTTCCAAATTTTATTACAAATAAAAAACTGAAAAGTGTGGCGTGCAAAAGTATTCAACCCCCCTGAGTCAATACTTTGTAGACCCACATTTCGCTGTAATTACAGCTGCAAGTCTTTTGGGGTATGTCTCTACCAGCTTTGCACATCAAGAGACTGAAATTTTTGCCCATTCTTCTTTGCAAAATAGCTCAAGCTCAGTCAGATTGGATGGAGAGCGTCTGTGAACAGCAATTTTCAAGTCTTGCCAGAGATTCTCAATTGGATTTAGGTCTGGACTTTGACTGGGCTATTCTAACACATGAATATGCTTTGATCTAAACCATTCCATTGTAGCTCTGGCTGTATGTTTAGGGTCGTTGTCCTGCTGGAAGGTGAACCTCCACCCCAGTCTCAAGTCTTTTGCAGACTCTAACAGGTTTTCCTCCAAGATTGCCCTGTATTTGGCTCCATCCATCTTCCCATCAACTCTGACCAGCTTCCCTGTCCCTGCTGAAGAAAAGCATCCCCACAGCATGATGCTGCCACCACCATGTTTTTTTATTGTTGAAAACCATGTATCATTTTCCTTCTACTTCACAATTATGCGCCACTTTGTGTTGGTCTATCACATAAAATCCCATTAAAATACATTTACGTTTGTGGTTGTAACGCGACAAAATGTGGAAAAGTTCAAGGGATATGAAAACTTTTGCAAGCCACTGTAAGTTCTTGTGACAGTTTGACTATTTCAGGCAGCAACTTCGGACATTCATCCTCTCAGGACCCGAAGCAAGATGTCAGTGATCAGACCATTAGGTATCTCCCGGTGGGTCAGCACTTCAACTCCCCCTCCTATTCCAAATCCGACCTTTCTGTCCTGGGCCTCCTCCATGGCCAGAGTGAGTCCCACCATAAATTGGAGGAGCAGTACCTCATATTTCGCTTGGGTAGTCTACACCTCAGCAGTATGAACATTGACTTCTCCAATTTCAGGTAGTCCTTGCTTTCTCCCTCTTTCCCCTCTCCTTACCTGCTCTCCCACTGCCCACTGACTCCGCATCCTTTCTTCTTCCCGCCCCCTCCTGCTCCCACATCAGTCTGAAGAAGGGTTTCGTCCCGAAACGTCACCTATTCCTTTGCTCCACAGATGCTGCCTCACCCGCTGAGTTTCTCCAGCATTTTTATCTACCTTAGACCATTAGGTAAGGCATGTTGTACAATACATTGTTGGGGCCACATTTGGAGTATTGTGTTTAGTTTGTTTACCCTTCTTGGGAACTCATTGCCACAGAGGACTGTGGTGGCCAAGTCAGTGGAACTTTTAAGGCAGAGATGGACAAATTCTCGATTATAACGGGTGTCAAGGGCTATGGGGAGAAGTCAGGAAAATGGGATTAGGAGGCAGAGATCAGCCATGATTGAATGGCGGAGCAGACTTGATGGGCCGAATGCCTAATTCTACTCCTATAACTTGTGAACTTGTGAACCCTTGTATAGGAATGATGTTCAGTTAAGGTTAGTTCAGTTTAATGCAGTTTAGCTCAGTTTAGCTTAGTTTAGTTCAGTTTAGAGATACAGTATGGAACCAGGCACTGTTTCTTGCTGTTATGCAGTTTCATTGCAAAATGTGTTGTTATGTTGGAAAGAGTGCAGAGAAGATTCACGAGGATGTAGCCAGGAGCTGCGGGCCTGAGCGAAAAGGAGAAGCTGGGCAGACTAGAAATTTGTTCTTTGGAGTGCAGGAGCCTGAGGGGCGATCTTTTAAAGATGTATAAGATCATAAGGAGAATAGATAGTGTGAGTGTACAGAATCTTTTCCGTAGAGTAGGGGAATCAAGAATCAAAGGACACAGATTTAAGGTGTGAGGGTAAAGATTTAATAGGAACCTGAGGTGCAACTTTTTCACACAGAGGGTTGTAGGTGTATGGAACGAGCTGCCAGGGCAAACACAGGCAGGTGAGACTAGAGTAGATGGGGCATCTTGGTCGGCATGGATGAATTGGGCTGATGGGCCTGTTTCCTTGCTGTATTACTCTATGATCCTATGACCTGATGCCATCCTTCGGCCAAAGCAATCATGTTTGCAACAGGAAGGATCCGCTCAATACAGGATGGATAGGTCTGAGATTGTTTCTAATTAAGATGCTAATGAGCCAGTCTTGATGATTTTTATCACATAGGACATAATTAATAAGTACATTGGGAACAAGCTCATACGTGGTAAACACTTCAAATCCATCATGTTCAAAGGTTTTGATCTATTCTGCAAAGAGTCTACATATCTTATAGGTTTTGTAATAGAAAATGAAATTGATTCAAAGTGGCTCCAGGACAGGTAAAATCAAAAGAATCAGGATGCACAGATGTTGATCTGTTTAATTCAACCAAGGTGACCTACAAGACTGACGTAGCATATCATATCATTATCTTTCATATTAATACACAGAGATGGGTTCTGTTAATTAAATTAAATGAATATGATCATAATAACTACTCACCACATTTAACATTCTTGGAATAAACCTGCCTTTGCTTCAAACCTCATCCAGTGCTGAGATATCTTCTTATCAGGTTTGAATAACCTTATTAATGTCCCATTCGTTTGCTTTGAGAGAAAGGAACAGCAGTCGTTTTTTCAGGCCTTGATTCCATCATGCCTCCCAATTAGAATGTGGCTGGTTTTGCCCCAACTCAAGTTACCCATCTTTGACCCATTTTCCTGACTATTTTTATGCATTAAAAATGTGCTGTTCTGCAAATATTCAATTGAGCAACAGCTCTATAATGTATAATGTGCAACATGTGAGGTTATCCACTTTGGTGGCAAGAACAAGAAGGCAAATTATTATCTGAATGGTGTCAGATTAGGAAAAGGGGAGGTGCAACGAGACATCAGTCATTGAAAGTAAGCATGCAGGTACAGCAGGCTGTGGAGAAAGCAAATGACATGTTGGCCTTCATAGCGAGAGGATTTGAGTATAGGAGCAAAGAGGCCCTACTGCAGTTGTACAGGGCCCACACCTGGAATATTGTGTGCAGTTTTTGTCCCCTAATTTGAGGAAGGACATTCTTGCTATTGAGGGAGTGCAGCGTAGGTTCACCCGGGATGGCGGGTCTGACATTTGATGAAAGAATGGATCAACTGGGCTTATATTCACTGGAATTTAGAAGGATGAGAGGGAATCTTATAGAAACTTATAAAATTCTTAAGGGATTGAACAGGCTAGATGCAGGAAAAATGTTCCCAACGTTGGCGGAATGCAAAACTAGGGGTCGCAGTTTATGAATAAGGGGCAGGCCATTTGAGACTGAGATGAAGAAAAAGAAATTCACCCTGAGAGTTGTGAATATGTGGAATTCTCTGCCACAGAAGTGACTGGAGGCCAATTCACTGGGTGTTTTCAAGAGAGAGTTAGGTATCGCTCTTAGGGCTAACAGAATCAAGGGATATTGGGAGAAAGCAGGAGCGGGGTACTGATTTTGGATGATCAGCCATGGTTATATTGAATGCTGGGTCGAAGGGTGGCTCGAAAGGCTGAATGGCCTACTCCTGCACCTATTTCCTATGTTTCTATTTTTCCATGTTTCTCTGCACTGTGGGTGGGATGATTTCAGATTTCCAATGTCATTTGAATGTAAAACTATTTCCTGATTTATTTTCTGAATAGCCTTATTCTATCTGGCCACAACAGTGGTATAGCTAGCAGAGCTGCTACCTCACAGCTCCAGAGACACCAGAACTCAGATGTTATCCCTGTGGAGCCTCTGTATTTCCTCTGGGTGCTCTGTTTTTCCCCCACATTCCAAAGACATATAGGCAGTAGGTTCATTGGCCATTGTAAATTGCCCATAACCTGTGGAATCTGGGAGGTTTGGATGAGAATGTGTGGAAAATAACAAATGGGATTCATGTAGGATTATTGTAAATCAGTGGTTGGTGTTGGTACGGACTCGATGAGTTAAAAGGCCTGTTTTAATGCTGTATTACTCCATTACTCTATTTCTAACTTTAAGATTATGTTCCCTTGTTTTAGATTCTAAATCCCTGCTTTGAAGTAACTTTTTGGTGTCTACCCGAGAGAATTGTTTAACATTTTCACACCACAATCAATTAATCTCAATATTCTGAACACCAGAGAATACAAGCCAAGTTTGTGTAATGCTTGTCCTCATTATTAAGCCTTTTAAGTCATGTTAAAATTCTGTTGAGTATTCGTTGTGCATTTTAATATCTAATTTACCCTTCCTGGGCTTTCATACCCAAAACTAAGCACAGTAGGAATCTGACAGAACTTCTGTACATTGAAACATCACCTGCTTACATCTGTATTAACTTTGAGGGTAGATACAGTATAATTAAGGATTCAAACCAATTATGATGTGTGGGTAACAACATCATACTAAATACTAAATATATATTGGCACATCTTCCACCGAAGCTATTCCCTCACAGAATCCATCAGCATAGTGCAGGGAAATCTTTTCTGCAAAGTACAGATTTGGATAGAGGCTTGGATAGAGTGGATGTGGAGAGGTTGTTTCCACCAGAGGGAGTGTCTATGACTAGAGGTCGTAGCCTCAGAATTAAAGGACGTTCCTTTAAGAAGGAGATGAGGAGGAATCTCTTTAGTCGGAGGGATTTGAACTTGTGGAATTCTTTGCCACAGAAGGCTGTGGAGGCCATGTCAGTGGATTTTTTTTCTCCAGAAAACCCGGGGAAACTACAGCACCCGTTGTCAGGATCGAACCTGGGTCTCTGGCGCTGTAAGGCAGCAACTCCATTGCTGCATCATCATGCTGCCCTCCACCCACATCCTTCCCTCCCTCCCTCCAGATTTGCATTTTTTTCCACCTCTCCTCTTCTTTTCTGATACCTTTTTTTCTCCTTTTCACCTCCATCTTACCCCACCCATTTGCTAATCAAACCCTCGTCATCTGAACCCACCTCTCACTTGCTAGTCTTTCTCCTGCCCACCCCTCTCTTTTCCAGTTTTCACCTCATTACTTCTAGCAATCTGAAGAAGGGGACCAACCAAATATGCAGTTTATCTATTCCCTCCATAGATGCTGCCTGACCCACTGAGTTCCTTCAGCACTTAGCAATTTGATTTGGAGGAGGGATTTTTTTAAAGGCTGAGATTGATAGATTCTTGATTAATACGGGTATCAGGGGTTATGGGAGAAGGCAGGAGAATGAGGTTGAGAGGGAAAGATTGATTTGCCATGATTGAATGGCGGAGTAAACTTAATGGACTGAATGGCCCAGTTCTGCTCCTGTTATTTATGAACTTATGAAATCACGTGCTGTGAGAAAGATTCACCGGACTGATTCCTGGCATGGCAGGACTTCCATATGAAGAAAGACTGGATAGACTCGGCTTGAACTCGCTGGAATTTAGAAGGTTGAGGGGGGGTGGGATCTTATAGAGACTTACAAAATTCGTAAGGGGTTGGACAGGCTAGATGCAGGAAGATTGTTCCCTATGTTGGGGAAGTCCAGAACAAGGGGTCACAGTTTAAGGATAAGGGGGAAGTCTTTCAGAACCGAGATGAGAAAATATTTTTTCACACAGAGAATGGTGAATCTGTGGAATTCACTGCCACAGAATGTAGTTGAGGCCAGTTCATTGGCTATATTTATGAGAGAGTTAGATGAGGCCAAAGAATTTCCGGTGATGTTCCCTTATAGCTACTGAATAGTATGCAATCTTTTAAATCGATGCAGGCCATGAAGCACCCTATGGAAATCAGTTGCTTAGCCGTTTCAAATGTCTCCATTTTGAAATGGGTATATTGTACAAAGGTATTCAAGTGGGTTAAATCAATGATAATGCGACATCCACCATCTTTTTTGGTTTCGGTAAAGGTGTTAGACACAAACTCAAGAGGTTCATGTGTCGTTTTTTTCTATTACCCCTTGGCATATAGCCTTAGTATTTCCCCATGTCCTTCCACTTTTTCTTTGTGAGAAAGTGCAAATTTCCGGTCAGGTACATGTTGAGGTGGGGGAAGATGCCCATTTATGAATTCAATCCCATAACCCTGAATACTTTGTAATACAAATTTATCCGAAGTTATAGTACCCCATGCATCCCAGAATGTATGCAATCTCCCTCCTACTTGTGAGGTGATACATGCAGCACTCCCAAGAGAACCAGACCCCCTTACCTCCATGGTTACCGGCGGGGCTGGACGTTCTGGGCTTTCGTGGCTCGTTGTGTTGCTGGGGTGGGGGTTGGCGCATCTTCCATGCTGGTCGCTGTTGCCCCTGCCCTAAAAAAGGCTTTTGCTGGTAGGGTGCGGCTGGTGGATAGGCTCTCGTTGCTCTGTCGGGTTGTCCCCGAGGCCTGGTAGATACATAGGGATGGTGCCTGCGATACGCAGGAGGATGGTGGTTTCATTAAGCCAACTGCTTCCTCCTCCTCATCCAGGACTTTAACCTGTTTTGGCAGGTCTTCCCCGAACAGTTGTCTCGGTGGCGGCGTAGCAGAAGCTTTGCACAACCCCGCAAATTTTGGGTTGAGTGTGGGGCGGATGGAGCTCTTGCTGAAACAGTTGATTTCATACTGTGTGTTACACAGTAGTGCCAGTGCTTCCTGTTGCTCCTCCGTCATCTCTGTCCCGTCTATGTTTCCGGCAAAGGCCGTGATGCCTGATGTCAACAATTTCAGGATTTTTTGAATTTTCAATTCCTGGGCCTGATCCCGGGACTGATGTTACCCCAGATGGGCGTGTTGATGGTCGGGACATTAAGTGACACACAATTACCCGGGGCTTTGTACTTATTGATAGCCTCCGTCAGCACCTGTTCCTGCAGCTGGTGAGAAGTAAGGTAATTAATGCTGGCCGCTAGTTTAGGCTGAAGCTGTTGCCCTGAATGCCCTGGTTGGGCAAATTTAGAAACTACCTCCAGTAGTTCTTCCTCAGGTATATCTGGCAACGCCGGTTCTTGCGCCAACCCCTCTTCAAAGTCAGCTAACTGCTGACTCCTGGCACTCCCCACGGACGAAGGAGAAATACTCGGTGGACCTGCTGTGTGTCTCCTAGATCCTAGGGACACCCGTTCTTGTTGGAGCAGGTCCCGCTCGAGCAGCTGCTCCATCATACGGTCCATTCGGGCCATGCGACCGCCGCCGTTATCTGCGGACGGCAAGTCGGCTTCCCCAGGTTCTGGAGAACTACTGGGGCTTCTACCGTCGGTCCGCACCTCGTCGACGTGATGTCTCGGGTACCTAGATAGGTAGTCGCTGCCTGCCGCTCCTGTGGGGCTACATGACTCCCGCGCAGATATGCCACTAGTCCACTGTCTTCCGGTGTGAAGCGGTCCGCCTGTCTGGTTTGACAGTAGCGGTGACGAGTCGGTGCCGGCCGCCGCAGCGGGGCTCCCCGACATCCGCGCGGGCTTACCACCAGTCCCGGTTATACGGGTCAGAAGTGGCGCAAAGTCGCTGCCAGCCGCCTCAGCGGGGCCACATGTCCTGAATATACTGCCACCGGCCTGTGAGGCACAGATTTACACACCTGTTTTCTGCTGGCCCGGTGATGTTTGGGCGATAGCGGTAGGGAGTCAGGGTCTTGCCTACCCTGCTCCCGCGCGGTGCTCCGACCAACGTACAGCTCCCTGGCCTGCTGTGGTGGAGAGTCGGGCCCTGCCAACTGAACAGGGCTCCCCAACTTCTGCGTTCTTTTCCCGGCCCGCGGAGCGGGTGCTGCCGGTGTTGCGGGCGGCTCCGGGGATTGCGGCCGCTGACTCCCGTCCGAAGCCCCGCGACCCTTGGAGGCATGTTTCGATGCCTTCACTCTCTTTCCTTTCATCGTTCCTGTAAGTAAAACAAGTCTCCTTCAGGAAATAACCAAGTCAAGGTTAGTTTAACTTACCTTGAGACCTTTTTGAAGGTGCCGTTGGAGGAGCACACTTCCCCCTCCAGTTGTCGACTGCAAATGCGAGCGACGATATGTCGCGTATGCGTGCTGGCGGGGTCTTCATGAAATCACTCACGTGACTCCGAAGTAAAGTCCAATGGTAGGCATCAGCATCTTGGCCAGGTGATATCTACCTCATTCTGTTTCATTCAAGTTGAATTCTGGTAGAAATTGTGAGTTTTGAAGATGCTTACCGTCTTACCGTCATTTAAGTAAAAATATAATTATGCAAATAAACAAAGGAAGGCCTATCGTATCACATAGACTTCATATTTTTTTTCTTCAAAATAGCAAGAATTCAAATAGATCTGTTGTTTTGAATTTTCTGACATGCACGAAAAAAGTATACGTTTATTATGTTAAAGGTGAACTTTACAGGCTATTTAATTCTTGCAGTGCAGAACCTGAATCTCAATGTCATAAGTATTCAGTTCCTTCACCAGAGGCACACCTTGCCTACTGAATGTGTGATTTTCAAGATGCACTGCAGCAAATCACCAAGGCTCCTTTGAAACAAGTGACCTTTATCCTGCAGAGGTCACCTGCAGAGGAATGACACCACTTGCACATTCCTCTCTGTGTCACACCCCATCCCGATCTAGAAGTGAACAACTGTTCCTTTTCCTGTCAATGGTTCTAAATTCTGGAACTCTCTATTGAACAATATCATGGGTGTAACAAACAACCTGGTGGGGGGAACACAGCAGGTCGAGCAGCAGCATGAGTAGGTAAGACTCAGTCTCTGACACCATGTAATGAGTCGAGTCGGACACACGTCAAGATACAACACATCTTTATTAAAGTCTACTTACAGCATCGGTCTGCAGGACATTAAAGTAATTAGCAGCTACTCAGACTGACTTACGTAAGCAAGCTCTTGGTAATAAGACTCACATATTAGGCGGAGCAACTACTAACAAGCAGGAAATAACCAATCTACAGATAACCTCACATTTATCCACATTAAACTGCATCTGCTATGCATCTGCCCACTCACTCAACATGTCCAAGTCACCCTGCATCCTCATAGCATCCTCCTCACAGTTCACACTACCGCCCAGCTTTGCATCATCTGCAAATTTGCTAATGTTACTTTGAATCCCTTCATCTAAATCATTAATGTATAGTGTAAATAGCTGCGGTCCCAACACCGAGCCTTGCGGTACCACTATAGTCACTGCCTGCAATTCTGAAAGGGACCCGTTAATCCCTACACTTTGTTTCCTGTCTGCCAACCAATTTTCTATCCATGTCAGTACCCTACCCCCAAAACCATGTGCTCTAATTTTGCCCACTAATCTCCTTTGTGGGACCTTATCAAAGGCTTTCTGAAAGTCCAGGTACACTACATCCACTGGCTCTCCCTTGTCCATGTTCCTAATTACATCCTAAATTAATTCCAGAAGATTAGTCAAGCATGATTTCCCCTTCGTAAAGCCATGCTGACTCTGTTACTGCTATCCAATTGTGCCTCTATTTCATCTTTTATAATTGACTCCGGCATCTCCCCCACCACCGATGTCAGGCTAACTGGTCTATAGTTCCCTGTTTTCTCGCTCCCTCCTTTCTAAAAAAGTGGGATAACATTAGCTACCCTCCAATCCACAGGAACTGATCCTGAATCTATAGAATGTTGGAAATATTCTGCCATTTCCATGTTCCCCATAATAAATTCACCTGTTTCTGTCTTCAAGGGTCCAACTTTGGTCCTAACTATTTTTTTCCTCTTCACATACCTAAATAAGCTTTTACTATCCTCCTTTATATTCTTGGCTTCGTGCCTCATTTTTCTCCCCATATTGCCTTATTTAATTGCCTTCTGTTGCTCTTTAAATGTTGCCTAATCCTCTGGCTTTCTGCTCATCTTTGCCATGTTATACTTCTTCTCTCTTATTTTTATACTGTCCTTGACTTCCCTTGTCAGCTATGGTCGCCTCTTACTCCCCTTAGAATCTTTCTTCCTCTTTGGAATAAACGGATCCTGCACCTTCTGTATTGTTCCCAGAAATACCTGCCATTGTTGTTCCATTGTCATCCCTGCTGGGGTGGAAGATTGCAACCTTCGCGAGGTTGCAACTGTTTCGACTAATGCAATCAACTCGACGTGCACAAATGGAAGATCAAATAGAACAAGTTGTCCTACAACTTTAGGCTGTGCACGCCACACGAAAGAAGAAGTCATCCCTGCTAGGGTCTCTTTCCAGTCAACTTTGGTCAGCTTCTCCCTCATGGCTCCATAGTCCCCTTTGCTCAACTGTAATACTGATACTTCCAATTTTCCCTTCTCCCTCTCAAATTGTAGATGAAAACTTATCATATTATGGTCACTACCTCCTAATGGTTCCTTTATCTCAAGTTCCCTTATCAAATCCGGTTCATTACACAACACAACACTAAATCCAGAATTGCCTTCTCCCTGGTAGGCTCCAGTACAATCTGCTCTGAGAATCTATCTCGGAGGCACTCCACTAAACTCCCTTTCTTGCGGTCCAGAACCAACCTGATTTTCCTACTCTACCTGCTTGTTGATATCTCCCACAACCATTGTAGCATTACCATTGTGACATGCCTATTTTAACTCTTGTTTCAACCTGCACCCTATGTCCAGGCTACTGTTTGGGGGTCTGTAGATAACTCTTATGAGGTTCTTTTTACCCTTACAATTCCTCAGTTCTATCCATACTAACACTATATCTCCTGATTCTATGTCACCCCTCGCAAGGGACTGAATTCCATTCCTACCAACAGAGCTACCCCACCGCCTCTGCCCACCTGTCTGTCTTTTCAGTGTCATCAGAGCACTGCAGTTTTCAAAAATTCAGGAAGTCTGGTGGGTATTTCACTGGCAGTGGTGCAGAATAGAAATAATGTGTGGGCATACGGTGCACAGAATCTTCCTTTGCTTAAGGAGAACTTCTGTGTGCAACTCAGCAAGGCCAGCACTTTAGGAGATGGTGTGAGGTGATAATGCAGAAATGCCACATCCAGCAGATGTTACCAGTTGGTGTGAAATTCATTAGTCATTATTGATTTACACGGCATTTGGATTTTTCCAGGTACTGGGAGGTTACGTAGGCCATTTTAGCCCTTATGCCTGTGCAGTCAATGCTTAACTTTTACATGAGTACTTTTTTCCAGCCCAATGTTAATTGATTCCTATAATAGCAAGGAGAACAAGCAATGTTTAACTGTTTACAGAGCAACTACATGCATCAGGCAGATAATAGACCACCTCTTCCTCTCTTCACAGAGAACAGCAGGTGATGAAAGAACATTGATTAGCTCAGACTGAGAAACACGCTCTGATTAAAAACACATGAACAGATGCAAGTTGTATTGAGGTCACTTTGCAACGGCGAGAGCTTTTATTCCTGAAAGTGTAGCTTATGTGTGACCATAGTAAGAGCACTGCAATGGCTGCTGGTCAACATCACACACCAGTAGCACCCCAATTTATTAAGAACAGAGAGAGAATATTACCTCACATGAACAGGTCCTTCAGCCCACGTTGTCTGTGCCGAACATGATATCAAGCTAAATTCTGAAGAAGGGTCTCGACCCAATACATCACCTATTCCTTTTCTCCAAAGATGCTGCCTGAGCCGCTGAGTTACTCCAACATTTTGTGTCTACCAAGCTAATCTCCTCTGCCTGCATGTGGTCTACATACCGCCATTTCCTGCATTCTGTAGCAATCATTTGTTCTCTCCATTTCTAAGTGCCAATACAAGTCAAAATAAAACTCCTTGGAGAAAAGGACTTCCTCTCACCACTTAGAGCTGGACTCCTGTCTAAACCCATGCACAATAGTTGACTAGAAACCCATTAATTATTTCAGTGACCTGACAGTTTTTGTACTGAACAACTCCGAGAGCATAAAACACAGAAAGATACAGCATGGGAGCAGGCCCTTTGGCTCACAATGACTTTGCTGAACATGATGCAAGTTAATGTGTAGGAAAGAACTGAGATGCTGGTTTAAATCGAAGGTAGACACAAAGCGCTGAGTAGACCAGTAACTCAGTGGGACAGGCAGCATCTCTGAAGAGAAGGAATGGGTGACATTTCGGGTCGAGACTTCTTCAGACAAGTCATGATACAAGTTAAACTAATCTCCTCTGATTGCACATGATCCACTTCTCTCCATTCCTTGCATGTCCATGTGCCTGTCTAAATGTCCCTTAATGCCACTATTGTATCTACCTACAGCATCACCCTTGGCATCACGTTCCCGGCACCCACTACTCTCTGTATAAAAACTGACCCTACACATATCCTTTAAATGTTATCCCTCTCACCTTAAAGCAATGCCTTCAAGTTTTTGACATTTCCACTCAGTGAAAAAGATTCTGAATGTCAACCCTCTCTGTTTCTCTCGTAATTTCATATATTTCTATCTGTTCTCTCCTCAGCCTCCGATGCTCCAGAAAAGAAAAAATATCCAAGTTTGCCCAACCTCTCCTTATAGGTAATAAAGCCTCATTTAATCCAGGCAGCATTCCAGTAAATCTCTTCTAAATCCTCTCCAAAGCCCCTACATCCTTTCTGTAATGGGGCAACTAGAACTGCACACAATATTACAAATGCGGCCTCACCAAAGCTTTGTAAAGCTGGAAGATGATTTCCTGACTCTTATATTCAATGACGGCGAGCACACCAGTTGCCTTCTTTACCACAAATCAGATATCTCATGACTGCATGAAACACACAGCAACATGAATCTCCAAACTCATGATTCCCTGCTCCATAACTTGGCAATCATCTGGTTCTCTGACCTCACCAGTAACTGGATAAGAATAGTGGGAGGAAATGGAACCAGAGGAAAGGAGGACACTGTTCCAGGAACTCTTTTTGCCTGAGTTTGCACCTAACCAAGCAACTGGGACTGTCGTATCCCGAGGACAATCTTTGTCCTATTGGGTAACAGTCCCCATTTTCTTTCCACCATTACTGTTCATCACAGTATTCATTTGAGCAGGATAATGGATTAAAAGCCTTCAGCCACTAGTCAATCCAAATTATATTTATGCAACCAACTATCACTATTCAACTAATTAACGATATGTCCTCTGAATGCCTGCTTTTTGTGCCTTGATTTAAGCAGTGCTTCACGATGGCTACAATACAACGGATATGAAATGGAGATGCCCTTAGAGACTGACCTTGAATGGCCTAGCTGTGGGCTGACAGCCCTGCCATGACTCGCATTAGCCTGAGCTAAGTGGCTCTCCGCCAGGCATCTCCGGATCACTGGCCGGGTGGCACAAATGAGATCACAAATTATATCATCCTGAGAGAGCATTTCCAATTTTTTTCTGCCTGTTTCCAATGCATTCCAATTTACCACTTTGCCCCATAATTTATTTTATAATTAACAGCTGCGTTAGCATAAAAGTCATAGAAATTCAACTTATGTTAGTATCTTGTTATTTGTGGAGACTATTTAGACTTTAGAGATACACCTTGGGACAGGCCCTTCGCCTCACTGAGTCCGCGCAGACAAACAATCACCCTGCACATGAGCACTATCCTACAAACTAGGGACAATTTACAATTTACTGAAGCCAATTAATCTACAAACCTGTACATCTTTGGAGTGTGGGAGGCACCCGGTGGAAACCCACACGGTCGCAGGGAGAACGTACAAACTCCATAGACAGCACGCACAGTCAGGACTGAATTATACTGGTCTCTGGCACTGTAAGGCAGCAAATACCAGGGAGATGGCAATTCTGGATTTAGTGTTATGTAATGAACCGGATTTGATAAAGAAACTTGAGGTTAAGGAGCCATTAGGAGGTAGAGACCATCATATGATCAGTTTTAATCTACAATTGGAGAGGGAGAAGGGTAAATTGTAGGTGTCACTATTACAGTTGAATAAAGAGGACTATGGAGCCATGAGGGAGGAGCTGGCCAAAGTTGACTGGAAAGATACCCTAGCAGGGATGACAGTGGAACAACAATGGCAGGTATTTCTGGGAATAATACAGAAGTTGCAGGATCAGTTTATTCCAAAGAGGAAGAAAGATTCCTAGGGGAATAAGGGGCGACCGTGGCTGACAAGGGAGGTCAGGGACAGTATAAAAATAAAAGAGAAGAAGTACAATGTAGCAAAGATGAGCGGGAAGCAAGAGGATTGGGTAATGTTTGAAGAGCAGCAAAAGATAACTAAAAAGGAAATACGGGGAGAAATGATGAGGTACGAAGGTAAGCTAGCCAAGAATATAAAGCAGGATAGTAAAAGCTTCTTTAGATATGTGACGAGGGAAAAATTGGTTAGGACCAAAGTTGGACCCTTGAAGACTGAAAAAGGTGAATTTAATATGGGGAACAAGGAAATGGCAGATGAGTTGAATAGGTACTTTGGATCCGTCTAAGAAGGACACAAACAATCTTCCTGATGTAATAGTGGCCAGAGGATCTGGGGTGACGGAGGAACTGAAGGAAATCCACATTTGACAGGAAATGGTGTTGGGTAGACTGATGGAACTGAAGGCTAATAAATGAAGGCCTGATGGTCTGCATTCCAGGGTACTTAAGGAAGTGGCTCTAGAAATCATGGACGCATTGGTGATAATTTTCCAACATTCTATAGATTAAGGATCAGTTCCTGTGGATTGGAGGGCAGCTAATATTATCCCACTTTTGAAGAAAGGCGGGAGAGAGAAATCAGGGAATTATAGACCAGTTAGCCTGACATCGGTGGTGGTGAAGATGCTGGGTCAATCATAAAAGATGAAATAGCGGCACATTTGGATAGCAGTAACAGGATCAGTCCACGTCAGCATGGACTTACGAAGGGGAAATCATGCTTGACTAATCTTCTGGAATTTTTTAGGATGTAATTAGGAAAATGGACAAGGGAGAGCCAGTGGATGTGGTGTACTTGGACTTTCAGAAAGCCTTTGATAAGGTCCCACATAGGAGATTAGTGGGCAAAATTAGGGCACATGGTATTGGGGGTAGAGTGCTGACATGGATAGAAAATTGGTTGGCAGACAGAAAACAAAGAATAGGGATAAACAGGTCCCTTTCAGAATGGCAGGCAGTGACTAGTGGGGTCCCATAAGGCTCGGTGCTGGGACCGCAGCTATTTACAATGTACATCAATGATTTAGATGAATGGATTCAAAGTAACATTAGCAAATTTGCAGATGACACAAAGCTGGGTGGCAGTGTAAACTGTGAGGAGGATGCTATGAGAATACAGGGTGACTTGGGTGGGTTGGGTGAGTGGGCAGGTGAATGGCAGATGTAGTTTAACGTGGATAAATGTGAGGTTATCCACTTTGGTAGCAAAACCAGGAAGGGAGATTATTATCTAAATGGTGTCAAGTAGGGAAAAGGGGAAGTACAACGGGACTTGGGGGTCCTTGTTCATCAGTCAATGAAAGTAAGCATGCAGGTACAGCAGGCAGTGAAGAAAGCGAATGGCATGTTAGCCTTCATTACAAGAGGAGTTGAGTAGAGGAGCAAAGAAGTCCTTCTGCAGTTGTACAGGGCCCTAGTGAGACCACACCTGGAGTATTGTGTGCAGTTTTGGTGCCCTAATTTGAGGAAGGACATTCTTGCTATTGAGGGAGTGCGGCTTAGGTTTACAAGGTTAATTCCCGGGATTGTGGGACTGTTATATGCTGATAGAATGAAGCGGCTGAGCTTGTACACACTGGAGTTTAGAAGGATGAGAGGTGATCTTGTTGAAACATATAAGATTATTAAGGGTTTGGACAAGCTAGATGTTCCCGATGTTGGGGGAGTTCAGAACCAGGGGCCACAGTTTAAGAATAAGGGGTAAGCCATTTAGAACGGAGATGAGGAAACACTTATTCACAGAGAGTTGTGAGTGTGGAATTCTCTGCCTCAGAGGGCGGAGGTGGCCAGTTCTCTGGATACTTTCAAGAGAGAGCAAGATAGGGCTCTTAAAGATAGGGCTCTTAAAGATAGCGGAGTCAGGGGATATGGGGAGAAGGCAGGAACAGGGTACTGATTGGCGAGGATCAGCTATGATAACATTGAATGGTGGTGCTGGCTCGAAGAGCCAAATGGCCTACTCCTGCACCTATTGTCTATTGTCCATTAACTCTACCGCTACACCATTATGTCGCTCAGTTATTATTATTTTACCAAAATACTTTCACCTGAACTGTACCTTAAAGTAATATGCTTTTAACTACCAATTTCTCTTGAGATTTTTAACACAGGTTAGGTCATGTGCAAAGCAATGACTGTTATTGTAATTAGCCTTCATTGTGATTCTCAGCTTGCTATGTTCATTGTCCGCAATAGTCAATTTAGTTGTTAATAGGATAGTTCTATTTTATCCCACGTGGCTGGAAAATAATAATGGATGTTCATAGTTTTATTCTCACCCTATTACAGGGTATCTTTCTGCACCATTGAGAAATGATATTCATCAGAGGAGTGCCCAGTGGACCATGGTTGAAAGGTAACCTTCTCCACTATATTCATTCGGCACGCTTAGTCCAGATGTTAATGATAACACAGATATTTCATTCTACATCTTTTATCTGGAAATGTGCTATATTGTATGCAGCTGATCAGTTATTCAAAATAATTTGATGTGAAAAGTAAAATGTGGAAGAAATACCTGTTTGGATCAGAAATAATGAATTACTGCTTGGGATCTTGACTCCCATACATAAACTGTGACTTGAGGTCAGGGACTATCATTACTCCAATCAACTGTGCACTTTCAGTGAATACCTTGCAGGGGATCTTGATACAGGTTCAAAGACCTCAAAACTAATTAATATAAATGATAATTGTTATTTATGAATTCATTTATCATTTATTTCCCATTGTTCTAAATTTCTACTGTACAAATTGTTCACTTATGAGAGCACACTTTGTGCCCTGATGCTCTTTTCAGAATCTATTGTAAAAAAAACCATAGTGATCTCAGATGGAGAAAGGCTACAGATGAGATGCAGGATGGTACAGTGGCCTCCCCACCCCACCAACCCCAAACAAACTCACCATAGAAATGTTAAAGATTTTCCTTTGTATTATTCTAAACCCTCTAAAAGTCTCCAGAAATAAACTTTTGACTAACATGTCATTGTATTCGCCAGCATACCAAAAGGCACAAACTGAAATTTAATCTTGTATAAAACTGGACTGTTCTTTTGGTTATGATCACAGAAAAATCAATTTTGTCTACAGCGGATGAATCCTGGAAGAAATCACATCCATAATAAAATTGGGCCATGAACTTCCAGTCATAATCGACTTTGACGCCATTGAACTTTATACCGTATTATCTGTGGATTTAATGATGTCACCATTCACACAAGACCCCTCTCTGGCCTTCCTGACATAAGATGGATCTTAAGTTGGATGAATTGGATGATCAGCCATGATCATGTTGAATGGCGGTGCAGGCTCGAAGGGCCCAATGGCCTGCTCCTGCACCTAATTTCTATGTTTCTATGTTTCTATGTTAAAGGTGCACCATATCACTGTCATCAAACTGTCTTGGTTGAAGTAGGAGCACAGCTTGCAAGTTAATGCGTTACTTCTTACTTCTAGTGAAATCAAAATGGGCAGATCCGAGCTACTCAAAGCCTTTCTTAAGTTCATAGTCCGGTGCAACTATCAGTGAGCACTTTATCCATCCTTTAGTTGGTGCACCTGGGCCCTCAGTTGTTACAACACTGGCCGCATTCCATCTGAAGAAGAGTCTCGACCCAAACCGTCACCAATTCCTTCACTCCAGAGATGCTGCCTGAGTTACTCCAGCATTTTGTGTCTATCTTTAGCTTTCCATGATAGTTCCCCTCATCTCAGCGGGGTAAGGTCTTCTGAGGTAAGGTCTTTAAGATAGTAATCAACTTTGCATTGGAGGTCATTTGAAATCATTGCCAGAAGGACTTTCAGCATTGGCACAAATGTAATTAGTTTACAGTTGTGTGCCTGCTGCAGTGGAAATGTAATGGAAAGAATCACTCAGTGTCTAGAGTCAGTCATGGTTTTGCTGGAATACATTGGCAATAGCAACCTCAGTGGTGAGACATGGCAAGGTCAGTACCAATGCCATCAACAGATACACAAGTACCAGTTCTCTCTGTATACTGAATGACGTGGTTTGCTTTAAATGAGAATGATATTGAACAATGCCAGTGTCTTAAAAATAATTTATAACTTGGTAACATTAAATAATCATGCTATTTTAAACAAAACAAGAACGTGTTCACGAATCATCAAACTGCATGGAAGAAGAAAGACGGTGTGACCTCCATCTGTGGCTTAAGAACAGCTGCAATGTGTGACAAGATGGTTACCAAGCTATTGTGAAGTAGGACGTATGGCCCTCACATTAGAGTTTATCGTTGGATAAGGATAAGGATAAGGGGGAATTCTAAGGATAAGGAATTACTAAGGATAAGGGGGAATTCGTTTAGGACCGAGATGAGGAAAACATTTTTCACGCAGAGAGTGGTGAGTCTCTGGAACTCTCTGCCACAGAGGTAGTTGAGGCCAGTTCATTGGCTATATTTAAGAGGGAATTAGATGTGGCCCTTGTGGCTAAAGGGATCAGGGGGTATGGAGAGAAGGCAGGTACAGGATACTGAGTTGGCTGATCAGCCATGATCATATTGAATGGCGGTGCAGGCTCGAAGGGCCGAATGGCCTACTCCTGCATCTATTTTCTATGTTTCTATGTTTCTATGTTGGTCAGTTCAGACTTGGTGGGCCGAAGGGCCAGTTCACATGCTATATCTCTAAACTATAACCTAAACAATGACTAACTTGGTTAGCATGAAAGTGTTGGGCCAAAGGGCCTGTTTCCATGCTGTAGACCTCTCTATGACTCTGTCTTGAGATGAGGAGCAGGATACATCTCATCTCAGTTGTTTCAGCTTTATACCTGATGCTGCAGCTACACTGGGCAAGGCCCCATTCATTTGAGTGGAACCGGTTTTTTGTTTGTTTTCTAACTTCACTTCACATCTATATTTTAAATTAATGTGCAGTAATTAAATTAACTTATTTGTAATTTTATATCCATTAATCAAACATGTATGTCTCAGCTGTTTCTAAATACCCTCTGCATCAATTGAGAAAGTCATTTACTGTGGATACAAGGCTGAAGACCTGAAACATCGCCTACCTTTGTTCTCAAAGACTCTGCTTGACCCGCTGATTTATTCAGCACCTTGCGATTTTTACTCAGGTCTTTAACAGTGGGAGCTGTCTGGAAGCAGAGAATCTCTGTTGCATTTGGTCACAGACAAGTCCGAGAGGAGGGATTAAAGCAGGTTACCAGAGTAAGAGTGATAGCATTTCCTGTGGAGTCGGAAAGACAGTCTGCTGCAATTTGAAAGCATAAGGGCTATTCAGGATCCCCGCATCACCTATTATTAATAATGTAAATCCTTGTAAATGTGTCCTTTGAATTCAGCAGTGCAAAATTGATGCTTCCATTGGCCTGGATATGTGTTTTGTGCTCCTGACATACACACAAGAACATTCCATCCAGTCATTTGTTTCAGGCTAGAGTCATTTGTACTCATGTTCCAGGCTAGAGACAAATTGGGGATGTGTAGGAAAGAACTGCAGATGCTGGTTTAAATCGAAGATAGACACAAAATGCTGTAGTAACTTAGCGGGACAGGCAGCATCTCTGGAGAGAAGGAATGCATGACGTTTCGGGTGGGTTTCGACCCTAAACGTCACACATTCCTTTTCTTCAGAGATGCTGCCTGACCTGCTGAGTTACTCCAGCATTTTGTGTCTACTGACAAATTGGGGATGCTCTTCTGATAATGTTTTCTCACACAAAACTTGCTGGATAGCTCCTTTTTCCTTTTACACTACAGAATGTCGTGGTTCTTCTAATTTGGGTGCTTAGTAGATCTATATCGGAGAGGCACGTGAGATCAAAATTTCTGAAGTACTTCCGAAGTAGTCAAAATCAAAAATATATATATTTAAAATTACTGCAAATTCATTTTATTTCATGCCAGACCAAAGGATAATCATTTTACCAAACATGACTCTCTGCGAGGCAGCAAATGGTCCTTTTGGGGGTTGATGTAGGGATGTAAATTAAAGATGGGGAAAAAAATGAATTTGAAAATGAAAAATTCTATTATCCATACATAGTTAGAAGAGAATTTTATCATGATACATCACAGCATGGTTTGGAAACAGCTCTCTCTAAGTGCAACAAAATGCTGGAGTAACCTCCCTTCCATTTACTCCATCTACATTTTTTCTCGCTGCCTCAGCAAGGCCAGCAGCATTATCAAGGATGAGTCTCACCCTGGTCACTCCCTCTTTTCCCCTGCCCCATTAGGCAAGAGGTACTTTTACAAGTTTGAAAGCGTATTCTTCTACATTCAGGGACAGTTTCTTCTCAACTGTTATCAGGTAACTGATCGTCCTCTCACCAATTGGAGAGCGGTTCTGACCTACCATCTACTTCATTGTAGACCTCTAAAAGATCTTTAATCGCACATCACTGAACTTAATCTTGCACTAAATAATATCTCTTTTATTCTGTATCCGTACACTGTGGATGACTGGATAGCATGCAGCAAAAAGCTTTTCACTGTACCTTGGTACACATGACACTAATAAACTAAACTAAACTAAACGAAACATAGGGGGCGCCTTCCTGTACGGGTATGGCTGCCCAGCCTGCAGCTGTCCATCTTTTCTCTCTTTTTTTTATTTTTAGTTAGTTGAGTTTTTCTGTTTTTCGGAGTCCTAGCCTTTTTTATGTAGTGGTGGAGGAAGGGGGAAACTGCTTTCTAGTGTCCCTACCTGGTCGGAGAGGCAGCTTTCTCCGGGCTGCACCGTCGACCCATCCTCGAGGCCTACCAGCGGGCCTCGAGCGGCGTTTCCTGGGGGGATCGCCCAGAGCCACGGCTTCGGCAGCAGCGCAGCGCTGGAGCACCATCGTGGAGCGGAGCGGGCGATACCTTGCCTGGGTCGCCGCGCTGGTGCTGGACTTTGTGCCTTCCCTCATAATGTGACCATTGTGGGGGGATGTTTTTTATGTTTATGTTAAATTCTTTAATGTTATGTCTTATCTTTATCTATGTGCTGCATGGCAAGACAAATTTCACTACATCAATTGGTGTATGTGACAATAAATGTCCTTTGTCCTTTGTCCTTTGTCCTTTGTAAACTCCGTCATATACAGTTATTTTAAGGTTATAAATTGGTCTTGCAATTTGTTTAGGCTGGGACCTCGAACATAAAAAGAAAATGCTCCGGATATCCAACCTCTGCATTTTCTTGTGGCTCCACAAACACAGTACCAGCATTCCTTTGGTGTTAGACATGTACTCAGTGTAGATGATATGTGTATACACCTTTAATTGATAGTAATGGTGTCCATGCTAACCACTCCCCCACCAGTTAGTATAATTGTAACCTACACGCCCCTAGCTCTCTCTCTGGTGATCGTGACAGGCCACATACAGCTAGGGCAATAATGTGTGATTACTAAAGTAGTGAAGATCTAATGTTATCCGTGAATCTACTTTACATGGTGTCAGAAGTGGGATAGGTGGCAACGTTTCAACAATCCTTTGGCACTGCGGACCGCGCGCTCAGCCAGTACGTTGCTCTGCGGGTATTCCGGGTTGCTGGTGTAATGACAAAAGTTCCATCGTTCAGCAAAAGCACGGAACTCAGTACTGGTGAACTGGCTGCCGTTGTCCGACTGCAGGCTGACCGGGGACCCGAAGGTGGCAAAGTGGCGGCGCAACTTCTCGATGACCGCGGAGGAAGAGAGGGAGTGTAGCTGGTCAACTTCAAACCAGCTGGAGTAAGAGTCGACAAGCACCAGGAAGTGTTTTCCGTGCCACTCGAAGATGTCGGTTGCCAGCGCAGACCAGGGCAGGTTAGCAGCTGGCTGCTGCAGGAGCGGCTGCCTTAAACCTGCCTTGGTCCGGAAACGCATTGCCCAGAAACACTGTATACAGAAGCGTTCCCATGACAGGTCCTGCCGTGTCCTTCGCCCTCTTCTTCCCGGCCAGGTCGTCCGCATGAGGTCCAGTTCTGGCCGCTCCAAGCTGGCCGTGGTCGTCGGTTCTGCCGGCTCCCCTCATTCGTACCTTGTCAACCACGACAGCAAGGTGTACCGCCGGTCCCGCCAGCATCTCCGGCTCGTGAACGAGCCTTTCCCTCCCCCGGCGGCTTCGTATGCCCCCCCGCTGCCACTTTCGCGGCCTAGTGCCTTGCCTGTTCCTCTGGGGTCCCCCCCTCATTCTTCTCCTGTCCGTCTCCCGGCTGCGGTCCCGCTTTCTCCGGCTTCCTCGCCCTTCTCTTTGCCGTCCCCCCCGATGCCCTCATCGTCCAGGGGTTCTCCTGTCCGTAGCCCCCATCATGCCCCGGCGTCGTCCCCACTTGTTCCCGTCGGGGGAGGAGGTAATGGCGAGGTTCGGACCCGCTCTGGTCGCCTGGTCAGGCCGCTGGTCCATTACGACGATTACATGTGATTCGGTATTCCCGTGCCTTACTGTTTGCATTTACCCTAGCGCATGAGACGTGGTCGCCCTGTCACTCAGTGTTTGTTTTGTAGAGGAAGGATGTAGATGATATGTGTATACACCTTTAATTGATAGTAACGATGTCCATGCTAACCACTCCCCCACCAGTTAGTATAATTGTAACCTACATGCCCCTAGCTCTCTATCTGGTGATCGTGACAGACCACGTACAGCAAGGGCAATAATATGTGATTAATAAAGTAGTGAAGATCTAATGGTATCCGTGAATCTACTTTACACTCAGTTCATTAACTCAGTTAGCTTCCAATATATTTCTCTACTAAATTTCGGAGAGAGCAATATCCTAAATATGGCTCTTAAAAGAAACATTGGATAACGTCATGAGAGTTTATTCAACATATTGCACTCAATCAGAAATATTGTCAAGTATTGTTAAATGCAGAGAGAGAGGAAAAGATACAATAAAGATCTAGAGGCACAAGAAACTGCAGATGCTGGAATCCTGAGCAAGCAAGGTCTTTATTGTTCAAAGCACAAAGTGCAGGAGTAATTCAGCAGGTCATGCAGCATCTGCAGAGGGCATGGACAGAGAACAAAGGCTGAGTGGCACAGTGGTTAAATTACTGGGTTAGCATGCAGATGCCCGGACTATTTAGTCAACGACGAAAGTTCAAATCTCACCAGAGCAACTGGGGAATTTCAATTAAGTGGGTGACATGGTGGTCTAGTGATGGAGCTACTCCCTTATGGTGCCAGAGACCTGGGTTCAATCCTGACTACTGGGGTTTGTCTGAATGGAGTTTGCATATTCTCCCCGTGACCTGCATGGGTTTTCTCTGAGATTTATCAGTTTCCTCCCACACTCCAAAGACATACAGGTTTGTAGGTTAATTGGCTTGGTATAAAATGTAAAATTGTCCCTAGTGTGTGTCGGGTAGTGTATTCAAGTGCGTGGATCGTTGGTCGGTGGAGACTCGGTGAGCCGAATGACCTGTTTCCGCACTGTATCTCTAGACTCAACTAAACATTTCTGGTCTGATCGGTCTGAAGAAGAGTCCCACCCAGAAACCATCTGACCATTCCCCCCACAAATGCTGCCTGATTCGCTGTGTTCCTCCAGAACTTTGTGTTTTGCACAATGAAGACCATGCTTGCAGCAGCATCCAACATCACAAGCACGTTGACTGCACTTTTATGCAAAAACATAAATTATACATAAATCACATACAAATTCTGCAAGACAGTAGATCAAAAAGACATTTGTGTAAAACATAATTAGAAAAAAAACAAGTCCATCATAGTGTAATAGGTAGTGTCCCGCAGTGTTCCGTTTGCCAAAGTGGGATTAGGCTTGTGCAAGACATACAGGTTTGTAGGTTAATTGGCTTGGTATAAATGTAAAATTGTCCCTAGTGTGTGTAGGATAGTGTCTGTGTGTGGGATTTGCTGGTCGCCGTAGACTCGGTGGGCCGAAGGGCCTGTTTCCGCTCTGTATCTCTAAACTAAACTAAACTAAACTAAACCTTTTTTTGTATCTGTACAGTGGAATTCACACCAAGGATGTATGAAACTAGTTACAATTCTTACCGTGGTGCATCTGTAGAGGTTTGATACAAAATGCTGGAGTATTCTGTGGGGCAGGCAGCATCTCTGGAGAGAAGGAATCTGCATAGATTTGTTGGAGCATTTGGTGGCATGCTGAATCTCTTTAAATTTCTAAGAGAGTAGAGGTGTTGGTGGGCCCTCTTTGTGATTACACCTATGTGTTGGGACCAGGACAAGTCACCCGAGATGTTGTATGCCCAGGAATTTGAAGCTGCTAGATGCTAACATATAGGAAAATGAAATAGGTGAGGAGCCATCTATGAAGAAAACATGGGCTTTTTATAATGGAATAGGAGAAGCCAAAAGATATCACGCAAACTTTATTTGTCTAGAAAAAAGACCAAGCGTTCAGCGATGTAAAAGGATACATGGACACATTGTCAATTGTATATGAATACATTGGCGATAATATAGTCTTGAACAATGGTCAACCATATTGAATGTTTAGGTGTTTAATTGTTTTTCCCTTTGGCTCCCCATTATTAATATCATCCATTGCTATTGTCTTGCTAAGAAGATTGGGTTCTCTTTAAGCAGTACTTAATAAGTAGCTATCCTTTGTTTCATCAACTGTAGATTTACCATGGGCAGATTTATTTTGGTTTCCAAGCCTCATTTTAAGGGTAAAGGAGAAAATCACTTTAGTCAGTTTGATTGATATCAGGACTAATCCCATTACAAAGGTGAGGGAAAAAAATGAGACCACTATATTATTAAATAGGATTATCCAAATTAATAACATAATCACTAATAAATGGCAAAGAGTAGTACGTTGTTCTAAAGTTCCATTACAGTCTGTTACGAGGCTTGAAATATGGTCTAACTTTGTTAATCCTTGTGTAAGAAGGAACTGCAGATGCTTAAACTGAAGATAGACACAAAAAGCTGGAGTAAATCAGGCAACATCTCTGGAGAGAAGGAATGGGTGACCTTTTAGGTTGAGACCCTTCTTCAGCATACAGCTTTTTGTGTTCATCTTTGTTATTCCTTCATTGGTTTCATAAGATGTCCCCATGGTCCACTCTCCACAAAACAGATATTATTGTATAGGAAAAGATAAACAAATAAATATATCAACTCTGGTTTATCGGGCTTATGACAAATCCTAATCTTCAAGTTCGAGGCCATTTTATTCCCAAAATCTATGAAATGTAAAAGACCAAAGAATTTTTCTTAAAGGATTGTTTCTTCTGAAATTCCACCTATAGACAAAATTTTAAATTAAAGTTCCTAAAATAGAGATTAACAAAGATAACCCTTAATACGTTTCCATTGCATAGATCCTTCTCTTTGTGTTTTCTTGGCACTTAACTTTTAATTTTGTTTGTTTGCACTTTCAGTTTCCTCTTAGCCTCATCAACAACTAATATAAAAGTTAACTTTTGTCGCCAGGAGAAATACCAAGATTACAAATTAACAACTCTTATCCTGTTTCCTTGAAAAGAAGTGTAATACAGCATGCTAGTAACCCAATTTTACTAAGTCATAAAAGTTGAACTAATCTTCCTTCCCAGGTTCGAGGATTGGTTTGAACTCTGTAAATTGTGGCATCCAATCTTTTCAATGACAAATGCTGCACAGGAAAAGTAACTGAATTATATTTCTTATCAACTCGCCAAACCATTTTTTGATTTTTCAGATGTAGAACAGAAAGTAATTTATGTTACTATGCTAAATGAAGTGTGCCAGATATACATGGCAGACAAGGGATATGATAGAGCAATGTTCTAAATATATACATTACAATTATTCATGTTGTTGCATTATTTGATGCAACCTTCACGCCTTTCAAGAATATGACTTCACAACTATTGTCTTCCAATTATAGAATCAGACAGTTTACCTAATTTATGAGTTTTCTTTTGTGTGTGGAAGCCTGACAGCTGCCAACCAATGACAAAAGAAACAAAGCAAATCTTTTCAAAATGTTGCAGGTCTAAAAATAATATTGGGAGAAATCTAAAAATGTCTTCAGATTGCTTGAGTTTAGTGGAATTAATGTATTTTGTGCTCTGTTTTATGTTTCTCCTGTTTCATATATTTTCACAAGGATTAGATCACTTTATGAAAGATGTTTTGGATTTGCCTAGTTCTTGCCTAGAATTAATAAAATCTAGGATTATGATACTGAAAAATAACTATTCTTCATCTCAAGTTAGTGTCATAGAGTATAGAGTGATAAAGTGTGGACACAGGCCCTTCGGCCCAACTAGCCCACACCAGCCGACATGTCCCAGATCACTAGTCCTACCTGCCTGTGCTTGGTCCATGTCTCTCCAAACCTGTTCTATCCATGTACCTGTCTAATTGTTTCTTAAACATTGGGATAATTCCAGCCTCAACTATCTCACCTGGCAACAAATTCCACACACCCACCACCATTTGTGTGGAAAAGTTACCCCTCAGATTCTCATTAAATGTTTTCCCCTTCACCTTGAATCTATGTCCTCTAGTCCTCAATTCCCCTACTCTGGGCAAGAAACTCTGTGCATCTACCCAACCTATTCCTCTCATGATTTTGTTCCTGAAGCCTTTCTCACTTGGGATGGCGCATAAGGTAACACTGCAAATACAATTTTTTCCCTGTTCAGATTTCAATGAGAACCCAGATGAACTGAATTCCAACCAGGATTTTGAGTTGAATGGAAATATCTCTGAAGGGCTGGAAATCATTGTAAACCAAAATCACTGCAAATCTCAGGTCAAATCAAAGTACAAATAATTTAGCAATCATGATAAAATACAAATCCAATATCTAATTATTTGGAATGGAAATAGAAAAACTGAACAGGTCAGGCAAAATTTGTAAGAAGAAATATCTGTGTAATAATATTTTTATTAAAAGGAATCCATCATAACAACGGTATTACAACTTTTCAAATACACAACCAACTTATTTCAATAAGTATATGAATGTTACGAATAGTACTTATAAACTTCTATTTTTTTTTTTAAGTAGAAAAAGAAAAGAATAGATTTTAATCAATAAGAATGGTGATTAAATAATAATTTTGATTATAAAGAAAGAGAAAAAGAAAAAAAGAGGAGAAAAATATATATGTATATGTATATATTCTTGTTATATGTATTTAATTAAAATAAAGTATTATATAGAAAAAGAGAGAGATTATACTATGCATCTTAATAGTGAATAACACAATTTCAAATAGCGATATTAATGGAGACATGTATACAAATCAAAAAGAAAAACAGAGAGTTTCATCTAATTAGATTTTCATCTAATCCTGCCAGGTACCCATTGAGTTGTGATGCCAAGAACAGCTACCCCTTCAAATATTCTGTATATGGAGACCATATCTGTTCAAAGAGTTCATATTTGTCCATTAGGACAAATCTGATTCTTTCCAAATGCAACGTCTCCAACATTTCCACTGTCCACATTTTAATTGTGGGGGATAATGTTCCCTTCCAAAATTTCAATATTAATTTTTTCCCTATTATCAAACAGTAATCCAAGAAATTTCTTTGGTTTACTGTTAATGTTGGATTTGAATCCGGAACTCCTAATATTATTAATTTTGGATCTGGGTCTAGTTTAATTTTAAGAACTTCAGAAATAACTCTAAAGATTTCTATCCAATAATAATTACGTTTTATACATGTTACAAAACTATGCGTTAAATTAGCTTCCAAGTTCTGACATTTATCACAAATAGGAGAAATGTTAGAATAAATTCTAGTTAATTTCGTTTTTGTAATCTGTGTAATACCTTAAATTGTATCAATATATGTCTAGCATTTAATGAGCAACGATGTATACATTGTAGGCTTTCTTCCCAAATTTCCTTCGTTATAGATAAACCCATTTCATTTTCCCATGTTTGTCGATATATTTCCGAAGTTGGGATTTCCTTATCCAAAATAGTATTATATATATACGCTATTAATTTTTCTGTATTTGGGTGTTTATTAAACAATTCATCTAATAATCCTGGTTTTCTATTTTTATAGTCTTGCGTATTTGACTTAATATAATTTCTAATTTGTAAATATTACCTAAATATGTTAAATATACCTAATAATACCTAAATATGTTATTTGACTGCAATCCATAGATATCCTGTAACTCTTGAAATGAAAGAAATTTTCCTTCCTTATAAAGGTGTTCTATCCTTTTAATTCCTAAATCATTCCAATGTTTAAAACCCTTGTCCAATGCAGAGGGCTTAAACAAAGGATTATTCATAATTCGAGTATATGATTTTTACCCATTTGGAGAATATATCCCCCAGTTGAAATTCCTGCATTATTTTAAATAAATATGGCCAATCATCCTGGTCAAATGCTTTTTCAGCATCTAAGGATATGACAGCTAGGTCAGTATAATTCACTCTTTTTGAGTACATGACATTGAATAGACGTCTCAGATTATAGGATGAATAGCATTTTGGAATAAAACCTGTTTGGTCATGATGTATTAATTTATTAATCACTAAACTTAGCCTCCGAGATAAAATTTTAGTTGGTATTATTTGATCAGTATTTAAAAGTGCTATTGCTCTGTATGATCCAGGGTCTTCCAAATCTTTATCAGCTTTAGGGATAAGTGTAATTGTAGACTCATTTAATGATTCTGGTAACTTTCCTTGTTCATAAGCATATTTATATGTAAGCGTGGAGAGATCAGATCATGAAACATCTTATAAAATTCAACACCTAAGCCATCAGGGCCTGCAGCTTTTCCGTTATTTAATGATCCAATTGATTCTTCAATATCTTTTACTGATATATCAGCGTTTAACAAGTCTCTACCTTACTGATCTAAACTATTAACATGACATTCTTGTAGGAATGTTTCCATTCCATCTGATTGTCCTGCTAGTTTAGATAAGTAAAGATTTTGATAATATTGTAAAAATGTATCATTGATATCTTTTGGTAAAGTCAATATTTCTCCTTGATCAGATCTAATTTTAGGTATCATTTTCTCCTCATCTAATTTTCTAAGCTGTCGTGCCAGTAATTTTTGTGGTTTATCCCCAAATTCAAAATGTACTTGTTTAGTCTGTTGAAAAAGTTTAATAATCTGATTTGAGTATATTTTATTTAGCTTGTATTTTAATGATGCAATTTTATTACTTAATCCCTTAGAAGGGGATATTGCATTTTCAATATCTAATAGTTTTATTTCATTTTCCAACTTTTGTTGAGTCTTTCGATTTTCTTTATTAAAATATGCTTGTGCTGATATTATCGCACCACGCATAAATGCTTTAAATGTATCCCGGAGCAATGATGGTGAAATTCCAGGTCTGTCATTAGTTTCAAAAAATAATTTAATCTGTTTTACCAAGTAATCATAACAAGCCCTATCCTTTAATATTTGGGGGTTGAGTCTCCAGTTAGAGGTTTTAATAATTATATCTTTTAATTTTATTTTAAATGTTAATGGAGCATGATCCGAGATAATAATATTATGATATTTTGAGTCATATGAAAATGGGATTAGTTTTGAGTCTATTAAAATATAGTCTATCCTCGAGTAGGTTCCAAATACAGGTGAAAAGAATGAATATTCTCGACCAGATGGGTTATCAGTTCTCCAGATATCCTTAACGTTTGCTGTATTAATAAAATAATTTATAAATGTACTTGACTTAGAAGTGGTTTTCCTTTTCGTTGATGATCTATCTAAATAATTATCTAAGGTACAATTAAAATCACCTCCAATTATTATATTATGTTGAGTGGATATAGGGATATTATTAAATATTTTCTTGAAGAATAATGGATTATCAAAATTAGGACCATATATATTCATAAGGATTACTTTTTTAGAATATAATTCACCTGTAATTATTATATATCTACCCTCAACATCTTCTATTATTGAGCTTTGTTTAAAAGGTATACCTTTACGAATAATTATTGCTACCCCTCTAGACTTATGTGTAAATGAAGAGTGATATACTTTGGAAATCCATTTTGCTGTTAATCTATGCTGCGCGTCTTTTTTAAGGTGTGTCTCTTGGAGAAAAATAATATCAGATTTCAATCTATTTAATTGAGCTAAAACCTTATCTCTTTTAATTGGTTTGTTAATTCCCTTAACATTCCAACTACAGAAGGTGATTCCATCACCCCCAATCCGAGTGTTTATATCATACATTTTATTATTAAGATGGTTTATAATGGAGTAGATGTCTCAGCTCATCCAACCCAATCCTATACCCAGACATCAGATCGATGAAATTTAATATCTGTGACATTATCTTATACACACGTCTCCTTGAACTAACTATATAATATCAATCATACTCAAATCCATATAGTATATAATATGAAATAAAATACATAATATAAAAATAATAATAAAAAATGTAAGTAAAATAGGTGATGTTAATAAAGCGTAAAGGGAAAAAAAAAGTGACTACAACTATAATTAGTGTAGTTAGTGTTAGTGTAAGCCACACTAGCGTGGCTACTAATCTACGGACTTCCGTGAGAAAAAAAAAAGATGTTAATAATTCCAGCTCCGTTTTTGCCTTAAGGGCTATATATGTCGGGGTGGGGTATTAAATTTATATACTTAGTGATTAATAATACTACTAATATCAATTACAATTAGTATCGTAGCACTATATTAGGAGAGCTAACATACATTTTTGAGGCGTAGTTAATACAAAACTATATTTATTAATAATCCATCCATCCCTCCTTGACCCCAAGATAGAGTCCATGTCCATTGTTCCGTCTCCTTCCCTGCGAGTCCGCCATCAATGTAAATCCTCCTCCTTTTCTGTGGGTGGACAGTATCATTAGATAAGTGATCGTTAACCAGTCTCATCAAGTAGGTGATCAGTAATATTCAGTGTCCTTCATCTTCATCTTCTTCTCCCTCTCCTCCTTCCTCTTCCAGTTTCTTCTGAATATCTTGAGCGAATTCAAGAGCTTCTGTATGTTTGGTGAAGTGGTGCTCCTTGTTATCATAAGTTACCCTTAATGTTGCCGGGTACATCAGGCCATATCTCAGATTCTTTATGTTCCTCAGGATACCTCTTGTTTCTGTAAATAAAGATCTTCTCTTGGCCACTTCCGCAGGGTAATCTCTAAAAATACTGATGTTGTCTCCCTCATATTTGAGATTTTTCTTTCGTATTATTATCTTCATCATATCTTCAAAAACATGATCGTAAGTCACCTTCACAATCATCTTTCTTGGGGGAGCATCCTTCCTAGGGATACGTCTCAATGCCCTGTGTGCTCGGCCCAGCAGAGGTTCTTGGTCCAAGTTCAGAATATCTTTTAAAAGTTTTGCAGCAAATTTTCGAGGGTCTTGATTTCCCTCTCGGCCTTCACTCAACCCAACAATGCGCAGATTCTTACGCCTCTGACGTCCTTCCAAGTCAATGCATTTCTCAGTTACTTTATGTAATAATTCTGATAAACGCTTGTTCTCGGCAAGGCGCTTTTCGGCTGATTCAGTCAGTTCTTTGATTATGTCATTTTTTTGGTTGAGTGAAGTTATAATCGGTTCCAACTTGGTATCCAGCAGCACCTCCATCTCACCAGTTTTACGGTTTACAACATCCATCTGTTGTTGCAAAGCAGTATCCGCTTTATCTTTCCATTCGTCCATCATAGTCTTTACAGCTGCTATAACTTCCTTTTTGGACTCTTCTTTAAAATTCTCATGATACACCAAGATGTCGGCTCTTAAAGTCTTTATTTCTTCTTTATATTCTTTTTTCATATCTTTAAGCATTTGTTTCAACTCACCCATAATGATTTTTTTGAGGTCGTCCATCTTTAAAATATCTTCCTGGGAGGCACTCAAACTCGAGCCCAAGGCTCCAGTGAGGCCTACTTCCCTTTTCACAGGCTTTTTCCCTTGGTGGAGGGGGGAGCGATGCAGCGACATTTTTCTTATTAAAGTCGCGCGCCTGATGACGTCACGCACCTTTTCAACTCTACCGGAGCCGTTCAGAACTGTTCTCCTCTGGTAAGTGGTTTCAAATTACCCCTTTTACCCCCGTTTTTTATACAGTTTTGACGGAGCTGAATGGCGCGAGTTCCATTCACTCCATAGCGCCACCGGAAGTCAAGAAGAAATATCTGTGCCTTAATTTCCTCTATTTCATGGTTCTGATTTTCTTCCACATGGACACAAACAAGACTGAAACCAGTCAATAACACAATCTTTACTCTCCATATTGCCTCAATTTCCCTTCTCAATAATTGCATCAGACTGAATCTAATATATTACAATGTTGATACAGGGTGATTTTTACTTCCAACTATAATTCTTTGTTCCATTGCATAGATCAATTATTTCATCAGCCATCACCATTTCACCTTAGCAACATTGATAGAAACATAGAAAATAGCTACAGGAGTAGGCCAACCGTCCCCTCGAACCAACACCACCATCCAATATCATCATCCAAAATCAGTATCATGTTCCTGCTTTTTCCCTGTATCCCTTGATTCCGTTAGCCCTAAGAGCTGTATCTAAATCTCTCTTAAATACATCCAGTGAATTGCCCTCCACTGCCTTCTGTGGCAGAGAATTCCACAGATTCACAACTCTCTGCGTGAAAAGGTTTTTCCTCATCTCAGTCCTAAATGGCCTACCCCTTATTCTTAAACTGGACACCCCCACCATCAGGAATTTTTTTCCTGATTCCAGTCTGTCCAATCCCTTAAGAATTTAATATATTTAGCTTAATTAGATTCAATTTCCCAAAGACTATCTGAAGGGTTTTGTTTAATCTACAATACAAAAAGTTATTTTGTAAAAGCCCGAATGACTGATGCTAAACCAAGTACTTCGAACTCCTGCCGGCCTTTCGTGATAATTTGGAATTATACCCCCTTTTCTCTGGGTTCCTTTCTGTGGAACTTCTTTGGAATTCTCTGCCTGAACACTTTCATCTGTCCACCTCCCTCTTTATATTAAGCCATTCAAAAAAAATTACTTTGACCAAGCTGTTGCTCAAAGACTTTAATTTCCGCCTACTGTTTTTGCAGTTCTTAAAATGCTTTTGATGTTTAAAGGCAGAGTATAAAGTTAACTGAGTTATTAGACAAGAATCGGGTGTCGCAATTGCCAAAGAGCATTGCCAATAGGGGATTAATTCAAAATGATAAAATGAATTTACATTTAGGAGTTAAGACCCCAAAGGATAATGTCCTGTTCAATAATTTAGCTTAAATATGTGACCTTTATATTAACAGATTTATAGAGTTGATTTTATACTGGCATTACCTATTTGGCACAAAGCAAGAATAAAATTAGCATTGACTTTGAATGTGTGGGTTTTATTTGCGTGCTCAGATTTCCTCCCACTTTCCAAAGACATGCAGGTTTGTAGGGTAATTGGCTTCTGTAAATTGGCCCTAGTGAATAGGATAGAACCAGTGGACAATAGGCAATAGGTGCAGGAGTAGGCCATTCAAGCCATTCGAGCCAGATTCAAAATGATCATGGCTGATCATCCACAATCAGTACCCCATTCCTGCCTTCTCCCCATATCCCCTGACTCCATGTATGGGTGGTTGCTGGTTGGCTTGGATTCGGTGGAACAAAGGGCTTGTTTCCAAGCTGTATCATTAAACTATACTAAACTAAACTAAAATAAACTTTTTGAGTGAACTTTCTTCACGCGAAGGGTGGTAGATGTATGGAACAAGCTGCCAGAGGAGGTAGTTGAGGCAGGTACTATCCCAACATTTAAGAAACATTTAGACAGGTACATGGATAGGAAAGGTTTGGAGCGATATGGACCAAATGCTGGAAGGTGTAGCTGAAACATGTTGGCCGGTGTGCACAAGTTGGGCCGAAGGTCCTGTATCCACACTGTATCATTCTATGACTCTAAACTAAACTAAACTAAAGCAATATTGCAACATTATTGTGAGTTTTGCTGTGAGCTTTCCCGCTCAAGAATTCATGAGGCAGAATAGACATTGCTTGATTGACACAGTGATATTTTAAAGTGAATCTTGCTGGGCTAGAATGGATGTTTCCAATCGAAAATTAGTTTAGTTTAGTTCAGTTTAGTTTAGAGATTACAGCACAGAAACAGGCCCTTCAGCCCACCAAGCCCGTGCCGACCAACATTCCCTATACACTAGCACTATCATATACACAGAGGACAATTTAAAATATTTACTGAAGCCAATTAACCTACAAACCTGTACGTCTTTGGAGTATGGGAGGAAACCAGAGCGTCTGACGAAGATCCACGCGGCACTGGGAGAACGTACAAACTCTGTACAGATGACACCCATGGCCAGGGTCGAACCAGGGTCTCTGGAAATGTGAGGCAACAACTTTACCACTGTGCTACCATGCCACCCGTTTTTGTCATATGCACCCGGCAAACTGCTAGATTTCAACATGAAACCTCAGTAAGTTCTGGATTTCTGGACATTTATTGCTGACTGTGGAAGGCTGAAACTTCCAGAGGGATAGAGACACTGCATGTCAAAAATCTCTATTTCTGGAGTTAATGTGGAGCCCTGTCCTGATGAGATACCCCAGCATCACACTGGAAATGCTGCTTGGATTTAACTTCAGGTCAGTCCCAATGTAATTTCGAAAATTCTTACAAAATTACCAAGAGGGAGCCACAGTGACATAGTTGGTAGAGCTGCTGCCTCACAGTGTCAGAGGCTGAGGTTTGATCCTTGCCTTGGGTTCTGTCTGTGTAGACTTTACATGCTCTTCCTGTGACCATGTAGGTTTCTTGCTGCTCAAATTTCCTGCCACATCTCAAAGACATGCAGGTTTGTAGGTTAATTGGCCTCTGTAAATTGCCCATTGTGTGTAGGATGAAAGTGGGATAACATAGAAGTAGCATGATTGGGTGATTGGTGGATTTGGTGGTCCAGACGGCTTGTTTCTATGCTGTATCACTAAACTAAATGGAACTACATCAGTTTTACTTCGGAGTCACGTGAGTGACTATGTGAAGAGCCTGCCAGCCCGCATGCGCGTCATTACGTCAATCGCAATGCGCCGCGACTGGCAGGTAGGCTCGCTGCTCCTCCAGCAGTAAGTTTAAAGACCCTTCAGGTAAGTTTTTGAGCTTAGATGCGGTCGCTTTACGTTTATTGCTTACAGCATTACAGAACGAATATCTATGGACAAGGCAAGGGTGAAGAATATGGGCCATGGGGAGAACCACTACGGAAGACCGCGGGAGTGCGCTTAGCAGGTGGCTGTCCGTTTCACCATCACAGTCGCTGGCGGCTCAGCCAGCGACATCGGACTTGGTGCCCATAGAATCGGGAAGGCCAAGCAGAAGTCCAACAGGCCAGTAGACTCGGATGAGTCCAGCCGGGAGGGTTCGCCTCCTCCAGCAGGGAACGTCTTTGGATGCCTTTCCCGGATGGAGCATCTCGTGGAGAAGATGCTCCACCATGATATACTCCATAGTCAGGAGTCATATCAACTCGGGCCTCGGGGGCCCGTGGCAGCACCTGGTACAGGGCTGCATTATATCTCCCTATTTGAGGAAGGGAGCGTAGGTCCTCAATCCTGGGCTGACTCACACTTCAGTGGCGTGTCGAGGTGTGAACGTTCCACGACACAAGACCTGCATGAAGCAGAGGTACCCACCATGGTGTTTAAATTTGCGATACCATCGCAAGTCGGCGAGCCACTGGTAATAGAATTGGCGGCCAGCATCAACTACCTAACTTCCCACCAGCTACAGGAGCAGCTGCTGATAGAAACGACCATGAAATACCACACGACCAGTAACTGCACTTCGCTTAGAGTCCCGGCCGTAAATTTGGAGTTACATGGGTGGTACTCGGGAGGTCAACTCCAAAGGATCCTAAACCTACTGGCGTCCGGGGTCACTGCATTTGCCAGGTCAGTAGACGGAAGGTCCTTGTCAGAGGCACTACAGGCTGCATTGGCATTGATGTGCAGTGCACATTTTCAGATAAATTGCTTTTGAAAAAGCGCCATTCGTCCTGTCCTAAATCCCAAGTTTGCAGGGCTATGCTGGTCCACAAATGTAAAGGACCAGCAATTTGTTTGGGCAGGTCTTGCAAAGACCTGCCCAAACAAATCAAGGAGCTTGAAGACGAGTCAAAGGTTGTGGGGTTACTGAAAGCTCCACCTGTGCACAAAACCTTTGGCGTTCCGACGGCAGCAACCCTATGCCTCTACCACCAACAGACGGCCTGCAGAAACCAGTACCAGCTCAAGCACCGCAAGAACCAGGCAGAAGCCTTTTTTAGGACAAGGCTCAGGCCACCCGACTTGGAAAATGCGCAACTGGCGCATTCCAGCAGACCTACCCCTCAAATATCAAGGGCGGAAATAAACACGGAAAATCCACTGGGAACCACAGAGGTAAGTGGGTCTGGTTCTCTATGGAACATGCATTGTGTGGGTCAATCATATGTTGGTGGGAGATTAGGTTTATTTTTGAATGAATGGCGTTGGATAACATCAGACCTGTTTATACTGCACAGTATAGATGGGTTCCAAATTGAATTTTCTGATTCACTTCCAGCCATGCAGCATACTCTAAACTGAACCTTTGTCCATTCACAGCAAGACGGTTTGGATGTACAAGCTAAAATTTGGCCCTTATATTGAAAAAGGGTAATTGAGAAGTTAAATCATGAATCTCACCAATTTGTATCCAACATATTTACAAAGCAAAAGAAGGATGGATGATTCAGAATCATCCTTGATTAGACCCAGCACAACACATTTGTGCAGTATAGACATTTCAAAATGGAAAACTTTGTTACTGCCAAACAATTGATTTCCAAAGGATGTTATATGGCATGCATCGATCTTAAAGATGCATACTATTCAATGCCCATTCACAGGGATCACTGAAAATAGTTAAAATTCAACTGGATGGGGCAGCTATGGCAGTTTAAAGCGTTGCTTAATGGGTTGACGTCAGCCCCCAGATTATTTACCAAATTATTGAAACCAGTACTGCCGCTTTTACGAGCCCAAAGACATATACTAATGGCATACTTGGATGGCATCCTTATTGTAGGCAAGACTCTAGAATTGGCTATTTCAGCAGTCTCAGCCACCAAGCTCTTGTTTGAGCAATTGGGGTTTCTCATCCATCCAGTTAAATCTCAGTTGACACCATCCCAAGATGAATTATCTGGGATTCACCATTAACTCTAATCACATGTCTGTAAATCTACCTTGGGGCAAGAGTTGGAATTAACAGAAGCCTGTAATCACCTCATAACAACGCAGCAGCCTTCTATTCGGCTGGTGGCCAGTTTAATTGGCAAATTAGTGGCTGCTTTCCCAGCTGCAAAATTTGGGCCTTTGCATTATCAACAATTACAACAAGCGAAGATGCAGGCACTTAAACACAATTCAGGTCACTTTGATACACCTATGCAATTGCCGGCTGAAGCCATTGCCGATTTATAATGGTGGAAGTCCAATAATTGGCATTGCTCTAGCAATATTTCGGTTGACAGTCCTTCAGTAATTTTACAGACTGATGCCAGTGCTCTGGGATGGGGTGCTACGGACACCATCTCCAGCTGCAGTGGAAGATGGAATATGCATGAGCTATCGTTTCTTCAGTTATATGGTGTTAATTATTTGGAGTTGCTGGCAGCACTCCATGGATTGAAGGCTTATTGCGTGAATATGCACCATCTGCATGCCCAATTACAAATCGATAACACCACAGCGGTGGCATACATAAATCACATGGGTGGAATCAAGTCAGTATCCTGTGATAAATTGGCTAACTCATTTGGCACTGGTGCATTGCAAGAAATATTTGGGTTACAGCTACCTATCTGCCAGGTAGGTTCACTATGGTGGCGGACACCAGGTCATGCAAATTCAATGACAATACAGAATGGATGTTGAATCATAGAGTGTTTAATGATATTATCTCTAGGTATGGAACACCGGATAGAGATTTGTTTGCATCCAGGCTAAATCACCAGTTACCAAAATATGTTGCATGGGAACCAGACCCAGGGGCAGTGACGATAGATGCATTCTCGCTACATTGGGGAGGAATGTTTTTCTATGCATTTCCCCCATTCTGCCTTGTCAGTCGATGCCTGCTTAAAATTAAGCAAGACTTTGCCTCGGGCATTCTATTAGTCCCTGACTGGCCCACACAGCCATGGTATCCAATCATTCTGGGTATGGTCATAGAACCCTTCATGGTGGTTCCCAAAAGCAGGAATCTGCTAATTCACCCCATCACTGGGGTATAACATCCTCTACATCATCGGCTAAACTTATTGGTTTGCAGATTCTAAGAAGACCTTTCGTCAGCCTCGGACTATCTAGTCGTACAGTGGATGTGTTAACTGCGGCCTGGAGAGACAGCACCAAAAAACATTACATCTCCTACATAAAGAAATGGGAAGAGTTCCATTGAAGCTTCATTTTGACGAGAGATTGAGCTATAGTGCTCTAAAATGTGCCAGAAGTGTAATGTCATCATACTTGTTGCCGACCTCGGGACACCACTCTGTTGGGTCCCATCCATTAATATCTAAATTCATGAGGGATATTTTCAAATTGCTCCCTCCCAGGCCCAGATACACAGAAATATGGGATGTAGGTGTGGTTCTCACACTGCTTCGCCAATGGGCCCCAGCAACATCCCTGTCTCTACTCCGGCTCACATAAAAAGTAGTGATGCTTATGGCACTACTGTCAGCTCAAAGAGATCAGTCATTGCAGAAGCTACATCTGGATAGGATGATCGCCTCTGCCACTGGTATAACCTTTTTCGTGTATGCCCTCATCAAACCAGGTACTTCCGGCCTTAAACTGCTATTCATGGCATACCCCTTGTACCCCGATTATGTGTGGTCACACACCTCCAGCAATATATCAAGATCACCAAGGGCCTTAGGGGGCTAGAACTAGCATTATTTGTTAGCCACAAAAAAACACATAAAAAGGTTTCAACCCAGACCATCTGTGGTTGAAACAGGTTCTGGCTGACGCTGGTGTTGATACTGAAATATTCAAATCTTATTCCACCAGGGCTGCAGCTATGTCTGCAGCGAGGGTCCTGGACGTCCCGTTGGACCATATCCGCAGGATGGTCCTCAGAACGCACGTTCCAGATGTACTATAACACACCCTTACCCAGAACGAGTGTATTTGCAAAATCCATTTTGTTCAGTTTTATAGTCTCCTCTCAGGTGTGAGAGGTTACTATTGTTATTTTGTCCATTAAATCGTCAGCATGTTTCCAATTATTGTCATGCTTGAATACTTTACTTCTCCACTTTCCTTGGTCAACTAATACAGTGAGTGATGCATGGACAAGTTTTCATGGCTTGAGGTCACAGAGCTTTGAAATCTTCACATAGTCACTGACGTGACTCCAAAGTAAAATAGTAAGATTAAATGAGAACTTACCAGTTTTAAGTTTGATCTTTATTTTATGAGGAGTCACGATGGGGGATTACGTGCCCTCCGCTCCCAAACCCCTCCTCATAAAATTCAGCTGGTAGTTTTTAGTTCTCAAATCTTCCTATCTCAATTCAACAACTGTCATCTGTGAACTGGTAAGTTCTCATTTAATCTTACTTTTTCAATGGGGATTCAAGGGTTGTGGACAAGGACAAAAGGGGAAAATAAACTTATTTTTAAATCATTTTACTTTTCTTTTAAATGTTTTAAGTTTTTCAAAGTACTTGCATGCATTTTTAATTATGTTAATTTTAAGACTTATTTAGTCAAGTCAAATAGAGTTTATTGTCATAGGCACAGATACAGTGATGTACAGGAACATTGAAAATCTAGCTTGCAGCGGCATCACTGGTACATAGACTCAGACAACACATAAAAACAAATGATACATAAATTACACATAATACTATTGAAAGGAAGGTAGTTCGTTAGCATCCATCCATCTGTGAGAAATGATGGTGCGGTTTTGATGGTGTCCGGTTTGAAGAGGTGAATGTTTTATCCATGGTTGCATTTCCTGATGTGGCTAACTAGGCCGATCCTGGAAAAGAAAAAAATGACTGTGTAAAAAACAAGACATTAGAGCGAAATACAATTAGAAGATAAGAACAAGTCTATGGTAGTGCAACAGGTGATTGGTAGCATATTTAGTCATTGTTATGATCAATTTATTATTGTTATAGCATTTAAACGTATCTGGATGTCAGATATATTTAAAAAAACACTTACAATTCTTGACATTTATTTAACCCGAACCAATATTCTGCCCTCAACTTTATCAGAGGCATTCTGAGGTCGCGTCATTTCACCACCTTAGGCCTAATTGCTGCCTAGACCTCCCTCACTGAATAGAGACTGGAGGGTCTTCAGAATCATCCTCCACATTCAGACCACGTTAGCAGTGACCATGGATGGTCACTGTGGGTATCAATGGCAAACTTACAGATGGAGTTGGCAATGTATTTGGGCCACACAGTTATGGGTATACAGGAAGTGGAGCAACCCTGAGGGGCACAAGTGTTGAGGGTCAGGGTGGAGGAAATCTTATGATGAATTCTAACCAATTGAGTTCTGCCAGTCATGATGTCCAGAGGCCAGTAACAGGTGAAGGTTCTAAGACCAAGGTCCAGAAGTTTAGGGATGAGCTAATATGGTGTTGAAGGCTGAGCTATAGTGAATAATTGAATCCTGACTTTGGGATTCTTGTTGTTATTGTTATACAGATGTTGTGTAAGGGAGATGGTGTCCCCAGTAGACTTACTTATCTGGCACTCAAAATGCAAAGGATCCAGATCGTCTTGGTACAGAGGTTGGAAATTACCAATCTCTCAAAACATGTCATCAATATGGTCAATGTTAGAACTACTGGGCAGTAGTTACAGAGACAGCCAACTTTATTTTCTCGGGGATTGGAATGATGGAGGTTTCCTTGAAACAGATGGGGATAGAGGATTGTTTAAGTGAGAATTTGAAGATGTTGGCAATGACTGGCTAATTGATTGGTGCATGATGTAAGAACCCATTTAGGGACTCTGTCACTTTCTGTGAACTTAATCTTATTAAAGCAAATCTGTCTTCTGTCACCAAGATGTATAGGGCAGACCAATGGAGCAGGAGGAGATGTGCCTTGTTTGCCTATTCAAATCAGACATTATGACATAGGGCGCTTCTGATAGAGATGCATTGTTGCCTAAGATAGGCCCTGATTTCAGCTTGTAGCCCATAATGGTATTCGAGCCCTGCCACATTTGCCTGATATGTGCTTCGTTTAATTCTCTGGATTGTTTTCAAATCCTCTCTAGGCATCTCTGATATCCTTGCAGAGATCATAGATGACCTTCTTTTATAGCACTGGTTCATCCTTCATTGTCTATCCAGTGATGCTGCCTAATGTGCGCAGTTACTCAAGCACTTTATGTACATTCATTCAGGCTGGATGAAGTGGTCTTGAACATTTTCCAGTCCATTGACTCAGGGCCTAGAACTACTAGGCATAAATAATCGGTATGTTGCTGCCTTTTTTTTTCAAGAATATTTTCTTGTTGTGCATAAAATTTGTAATAAAGAAATAAATACAAACACACTTTTGAATATCCACAATGGTATCCGGACGTGGCGTCGAAGTTCGAGAAGCAGAAGCAAAGAAGTCAAAGCCAAATGGCCAAATGGAAAGAAAGCCGAAACGCCAAATAACCGAAAGCATACGAAGCTGAAACGCCAACCAACTGAAAGCATACAAACCGAAAGGGCGGGGCGCCTAAAAGCCAACTAACCGAAAGGCTGCGTTACCTAAAAGCAAACTCACCGAAAGGCCGCTCTGCCGAAATGCCACCAAACCGAAAGGCTGCGTAGCCTACAAGCGGACATGACGTCGCTGGGGGGTGTGACTTGTCAGCGATTGTTCCTGACCCCCGCATCCATCACATCACTGGCTAGTGGAGACGGGAGGGTGGGGGTCATTTTCCCACACAAGCCATTATTTGACTTTTCGACAGAGCGGCATTCGGTTAGTTGGCTTGTAGGCGTCCGAGTCCTTTCGGTTCGTTGGCTTATCGGCTTCGTATGCTTTTGGTTATTTGGCATTTCGGCTTCATTTCCATTTGGCTATTTGGCTTCAACTTCTTTGCTTCAGCTTCTCATCCTTCTACACCACGTCCGCACACGATCCTCAACAATTGGGTGAGCATTCTCTACATTGTTACACTACATTACATTTTGCAGAACAGTTCAATCTAGTTTCGTTTAGTTTAGTTTAGAGATGCAGCACGGAAACAGGCCCTTCAGCCCACCGGGTCCGTACCGACCAGCGATCCCCGCACATTAACACCATCCTACACCCACTAGGGACAATTAACACTTATACCAAGCCAATTAACCTACAAACCTGTACGTCTTTGGAGTGCGGGAGGAAACCGAAGATCGCGGAGAAAACCCACACAGGTCATGGGGAGAACGTACAAACTCCGTTCAGACGGCACCCATAGTCGGGATCAAACCCGGGTCTCCGGCACCGCATTCGCTGTAAGGCAGCAACGCTACTGCTGCACCATCGTGACTGCCCTTTCCAGAAAAGATACAATTATACAACATTCAATTCATTAAACCAATTGTTAAATCATATTGCTTTTTGAGAGATTTCCACTATTTACAGAAAAAAACAACACTTAGATGACAACAAAATAAAATATGTGAAGCTAATTTCACTAAAAGTGCCCTGGAAGCATTCTGCGCTCCTTTATAACAAACTTAGCACATTAATAAATTATTGCTACATATTCCTTCAGAAAATGTAAAAATGGGTTTATGCATCTTATGTTGATAATATTTGGTTCCTCAGGAGCTGAAATAACTCATCCCAGGCTATGCAGATTCATCCCTCCCCCACCCAAGTTATACCAGCTTCAAAATCGTCTTGCTGTGTCTCATTGTCTGTACTCATTCTCACCTAACAAGCAGATAACAATGGCTTTTATCATCATTACTTTTATGCATATCTTTCATTCATTTGTCCTATATCTCTCTACATCATCATCTATATCTCTCGTTTTGCTTTCCCCTGACTCAATCTGAAGAAGGGGCTTCACCTATCCCTTTTCTCCAGAGATGCTGTCCGACCCTCTGAATTACTCCAGCTATTTGTGTCTATCTTTGGTTTAAACCAGCATCTGCAGTTCCTTCCTACAGATTTGTTTGATGTTTTAAGAAAATGTGTTTCCATTAGGTTTGAATGTATTGGAAGGCCAAAAACCTTTAGTTGTAGATTAAAGCAGACAAAAATAAGTTTAGTTCTTTGTGATGTACACCGCATGTTTGATAGGGATCCAAAAATACAGCAAATAAACAACCCTTTGTCCCAACAAGCCCAAGACTATCAACCACACATTTTCTCTAATCATACATTAATCCTATTTTTTCCAGGTTTCTACACTCACCTAAACAGTAAGGGTAGTTTACCAGAAACATTTAAACAGCCAACATTCTGTTGAAAGATTTTGAATGGATTTTCAATAGGTACGAGCTGCATGATTTTATAGTTGCTGGATCTGTTTTCTGGAGTTGCACCATTGATATTAAACAACCATAAAACACTGTAAACTCGATTATCAAGAAACATCAATTCAGTCAGTCAATGAAGGCAACATATTGTAAATCTGGAAATCTGCAGTAAAAGCAGAAAATTCTGGAAATTCTCGATAGATGAGACAGCCTGTAGCACTTAGAGAGAGAAAGGAGAGGTAAGATTTCAGGTTGATAATAATATGTGAGATGCGATTTTTGTGCAAATGCAGATCTGGGAATAAAAAGGGGAGAAGAGGGATAAAAGAAAATATCTGAATTTGTATAAAAGATTTAAAGATGGATTGTGTAAATAGATTGAGGCAAATGGCTTGATAATCAGTGAATGGCAGAACCAGCAGCAAGATTAACTAGAAATGGAGGCTTTGATATGCGTAGGAATGAACTGCAACAATGGTGGAAGATTGCAACCTTCACGTGGTCCGTCCTGTTTCAACTCGACGTGCACAAACTGAAGATCAAATAGAACAAGTTGTCCAACAACTTTAGGCTGTGCACGCCACACGAAAGAAGAAGAATTGCACTGACGATTGACACAAAATGTTGGAGTAACTCAGCGGGATAGGCAGCATTTCTGGATAGAAGGAATGGGTAATGTTTCGGGGCGAGACCCTTCCTCAGACTGGAGAAGGGTCTCAATCAGAAACATCACCCATTGCTTCCATCCTGAGATGCTTACTGTCTCGGTGAATTGTTCTAGCGTTTTGTGTCTATCTTTGATACGAGTTATTAAATGCTTGTTTGGTACCCCATGCACCTTACATTTGCACTCCCCTCAACATGCCCATTGAATCATGGCAGCAGAGATACCATCTCTGACGTGCAATGTAGTCAATTGCCTAATTAACTCTCACTAAAATGGACAAGAGCAGCAGATGTATGGGAACATCATTATCTGCAGGTTTCATTTTAAACTGCTCACCATCCAGACTTGGAAATATATTTTTGTTCTTTCATTGTAACTGGCTCTAAATCACTACCAAAATTCTTAGAAGGACTACATTCTTTAAAAACAAAAAAGGCTAATGTCCAGTTTCTCAAAGATAATTGGGGATGGACATTAACTTGGTCTTCAAGTAGTGCTCACATGCCATAACCCAACAGCAAAGGATAACTGTTCCACCTGTGATTTGTGTTTAGGGAGGGTGAGGTAACAGATGTACGTACCTTGCAGAGGAAGGTGGCCATGGAAAGAGTTGAGTAGAAGTCAATAGTCAATTTTATTCATCACATATACCCGAAGGTGCAGTGAAATTAATTTGCCAGAAGCGATACAATTGAAAAAGAACACACAATACACAATAAGATTTGACACAAACATCTACCACAGCATTCTTCACAGTGGTGGAAGGCACAAAGTTCAATCAGTCCTCCTCCTTGGTCACCCGTGGTCGGGGCCATAAACCTCCGCATTCACCGCAATGGATGGCCAGATGTACAGGCGCTCTCGTTGGGACGGCTGAACAGACTCGGAGGTCCCGAATCGGCACTTTCTTACCGGAGACTGCGGCTTCAGGATGTTGTAGGCCGGCGGTAGGAGCTCTTCTCTGGATATCCCCGGCGAGGGATCTCACTCCGGATGGTAAGTCCACACCGCGCCCGCGGCTAGAAGCTCAGCAGATCACAGCTTCAGAATGTTATAGGCGTCGTGCCCACAGTCGGAGTTCTTCTCCGGGAATTCCCGATGAGGGATCCCAGGCTCCGTATGCAACGCCCGCGGCTAGATGAAAATTGTGCATGAAGATGGCAGATAAGTGACAGGTTGATCCATTGAATGTGGAGGTATGTTAGGTGGAAGGTGAGATGAAAAAAGAACATCGCAGTTCTGGTAGAGAGAAGTAATGGTGTTAAGAAATGGGATAGAGTCATAGAGTCATAGAGACATACAGCATGGAAAGAGGCCCTTCGTCCCAACTTCCGCATACTGGCCAACATGTCCCATCAGCACTAGTCCCACCTGCCTGCATTTGGCCCTTATCTCACTGATCCTGTCCTATCCATGTACCTGTCTAAATGTTTAAATTATGAAAAGAGTATTTTTTTCTATTCTCACTAATAGAATGGTCCTATTCTCTCTCCACAATCAATCGTGGGTTTCCTTTCAAGTAAGTTTAATTTAGTTAAGTTGATTAGTTTAGAGATATAGCATGGAAACAGGTCTTTCGTTCCACTGTGTCCATGCCAACCATTGATCACCCGTTCAAACTACTTCTATGTTATCCCACTTTTGTATCTACTCCCTTCACACCAGAGGCCAATAAAACTACAAACCAACATGCTTTTGTGATGGTAGGGGAAACTGGAGTACCCAGAGAAAACCCATGGGGGTCACAGGGGGAACATGCAGACTCCATGCAGACAGCACCTGAGAACAGGATCAAAACCTAGTCTCTGGTGCTGTGAGGCAACAGCTCTACCAGCTGTGCCACTGTCACATTTCTATAAATAAAAATCAGGATGCATGAAACATGGGCTGTCACCCAGTTAGTTCTATTCCTCTGTCAACATTACCCCCAGCCTATCATCAAAGGAGATTTTTCACTTTGAAAAATCTACAACTTGGTAGCTGTTGCTCCTGGGATTTTGGAAAATGAATATGTTGTCGCCTTTTTACGATAGACTAATCCATCACACCTCAGTGCATGCCAACATCTGGTACAAAGTAAGACACAAAATTCTGGAGTAACTCAGCCGGTCAGGCAGAATCTCTGGAGACGATTGGGTAGGTGATGTTTCAGATCAGCACCCTTCTTCAGTCTGAATGTCGGGGGAGCAGGAAAGAAAGGCGGAAGAGAGGAGAGGCAGGACAGAGTGTGGCCAGAAATCGCTGATCACTGAACGCTGGCAAGGGGTTTTTTTTGTTTTAATTGGCAGAATGTTGGACACAGGCCAGAGATGAAAAAACAGGTGTGAGCCCACAAGGATTAAGAGTTGCGAATTGTGAAGCTTGAGTGTAGAAAGGTTGTGAATTGTGTAGCTGGCGGAAGGAATGTAGGTGGTGGGCAAGGGGAAGGGAGAAGGTCAGCCAAGGTTCAGGGGAGGATGGTGATGGGAGGTGAAGAAGGGAGGGGGTTGGGAGGGTGGGGGTGGAGAAATAGGGGAGGAGGAAGGGTGGGTTGTGAAAATTATCTATAATAGGAGAATTCAATGTTCACAGCATTGGGTTGTTAGCTCCCCAAGTGGAGTATGAAGTGATGTTCCCCCAGTTTGCATGTGGCCTCACTCTGGCAATGGAGGACAGATAGGTGAAGTTTCGAGTTGAGATGGGTGAGAGGCGCTTTGGGTTGCAAGGGACGAGTGAACAAAGGTGTTACAGAGAAAGTGATCTCTGCAGAAGACAAAATGGGGTGGAGATGGGAAAATGTGACAAGTGGTGAGATCCCGTGGAGGGGCTGGAAATGTGAAAGGATGATGTGTTGGATGCGGAGGCTGGTGGGGTGAAAGGTGAAAGGGAAATCTATCCTTGTTGCATCTGGGAGGAGGGTGGGTAAGAGCAGAACTATGGGACAAAGAGGAGATGCGGCTGAGGTATCCATCTATGTCAGCCAGGGGGAAACCACGTTCACTAAAGAATTAAGATGTTCAGGATGTCCTCAAATGGAAAGTCTCATCTTGGGAGCAGATGAAGTGGAGACGGAGGAATTGAGAGAAGGGGATAGCGACTTTGCAAGAGGAACGGTGGCAGGTAGTGTATTCCTGATAACTATGGGAGTTGGTATGTTTGTAGTAGATAACACTCGATAGTCTGCCCTTGTGATGCAGACGGAGATATCAAGAAAGGAAAGAGTGTCAAAGATAATCCTGGTGAATTTGAGAGCAGTGTGAAAGTTAGTGGTGAGGTTATTGAAATCCACCTGTGTTCTGCATAGGTGTAGGAGGCAGCCCTGATGCAGTCATCAATGTAGTGGAGAAAGAGTTGCCATGTTGCCATGGTGACATTCCAGATGACCATAGGAGGTTGCACCTGAAACAAGGACTGTTCGAAGTAACGGTCAAAAAGGCAGACATAGAGTGGCCATTGCAACACCTTTAGCACGAAGAAAGTGAGAAGAGTCGAAAGAGAAGTTGTTGAGGGTGAGGACAATTGCTGCCAGCCAAGGGACAATGTTAGTATAGGGAAATTGGTAGGCTCTCTGTTCGAGGAAGAAGCAGAGGGCCTTAAAATCTTCCTGGTGGAAGATGGAGGTGTAGAGGGACTGAATGTCCATCATATAAATGAGGCAATAGGGGCCTTGAAATTGAAAGATAATGAAGAGTTGAACAGCATGTGAGCTGTCTCAGATGTAGGTTGGAAGGGATTGGACATGTGGGAGATATTATAGAATCAAGATATGTGGAGTACAATGCATCTGCCAAGGCAATCATGTTTGTTGTTTTGGAGAGGAGTAGAAGCAAGCAGTACAGGGCTGGGGAGCAATAAGTTTGGAGTCTTTGGTAGACAGTTTGCCAGAGATGTTCGGATCAGAAACAGTCTAGGAGATAATGGCCTGGTGTTCTGGGGCTTGGTCGAGGAGGTGTCCGAGATCTGGTGCCTGGCCACAGCAGGTAGAGGACAGCTTAACAGAGCACAATGGGATTGTTGCACTTATCCATGTTCTCCAGCCATGTTGTCTGACCTGCTGAGTTACTCTTGCATTTTGTGTCTTTCTCTAACAAACCAGAATCTGCAGTTCCTTGTACAATGCGCATTAAAATTGATATCTGCCTTTAACTCCATAGCAGCAACTCTACCGTTGCACCACCAGCAGAGACTAAAGGAAATATCTGAGGTTATAAGCCAAAAGGTGAATTTGATTCAGTAACATTCTCCTCAGAGTCAGAATGTCTTGGCTTGCGTTCCTCTGTTTTGATTCAGGTAAGGGTGGATTTTCATTTCCCTTCATTATGAGGTCACAGTTACAGCATTCCTCATAATTACGAAGAACTAAATGAATTAATCACTTAATTTAAAAAAAAAAATTGAAATGCTGAAAAAATGCAACAGATTCAGCATCAATCCACATGGTCACATAGTCTATTTTTAGTCGTGTATTAGGTGGGGGGGGGGGGGTGGATTAAACTTGTTCTTATCTCTTTCTTCAACGGAGATGCAACTTTTTTCCTTGTTGTATCTCCATTTGTGCTGCGCCTAAGATCGAGGAGTTGAGCCACCTTCAACTGTGATTGACCTTGAGGGCTCCGGTCGCAGAGCCGGTGGACTCGCGGAGCTGGCTGACTTTCGGAGGCTGTGGTGGTGCTGCTATTGGGCTGTGACTCTACTTTCAGATGCTTCGGAGGCGGGCCCTGTGGTCTGTAACATCGGGAGCTCACAGGTCCCTGGTTGGCGACCGACCTTTTCAGGAGCTCCAGTCGCAGCAGCTTTGTCCGCCCCACAATCGCTTGAATCAGCCTGTTTGCAGGACCTTTCATCACCTGGCGCGTCTCGGCCGCAGAATCTTCCATCGCCCAGTGAGGGCTTCAATATCTGGGGCCTCGATTACCTCGATGCAGCAGTTAGACTGCCTCACCGCGGGAGAAGAAACAAGGAAGAGATTAGACTTTTTTTAATCTTCCATCACAATGAGGAGGTGCCTGGAGGAGAGTCACTGTGATGACTGTTTATGTTAAATTCATGTAACTGTGTGTTTTGTTTGCTTTTTATTATTATGACTGTATGGCAATGACATTTCGTTAAAAAATGTTTTGAATAACAAATAACTTAAATTCAATTCAGGTGGAATGATGAATGTAGGACATGAGACCAGTGACGTTTTTGCTGGGTTTTTGGAGTTTGGTAAAGATCTTTGTCTTTGAGCCACTGTGTATTGCACTCCCAGTGCCTCTGTAAACTGTGCCTGGAGGTCCTATTAAGGAACTGTATGTATTTCCCATTTTACCCATCTTATGCCTCCAATCACCATTTAAACACTGCTGCCTACTCCCTCCTATGTTCTCTTTCTTCATTGTGTGTCAGTTCAAAATGTTTTCACAATGGTTGCAAAAACCTGTGACAGCCATAATGTGCCCTTTAAGTAGTGCAAACTAACTTTAAGTGGTGCTAATCATTTATGAAATAGCCCCATGGTGAGGTGATGACAATAAACAGTGATGCTATGGCTCACAGTATTTAAGTGAAATCAGCCTGCAATCCTCATTGCAAATACTGTACAAATAAGGAACTGCAGATACTGGCTTACAAATAAATGACATAAAATGCTGGGGTAACTTAGTGGGTCAGGCAGCATTCCTGGAGAATTGGATAGATAACCTTTTGGGTCAAAGAACGTTGGGTCAAAGGGGAAAAAAAAAGTTGGAAGAGAGGAGAGGCAGGACAAAGCATGGCAGGTAACTGGGAAACACGGACAAGGGGGGGAGGATAAGCAGATAGTTTGACAACGGCCATATGATGTGCTTGGGTTGCACAAACATGCTGATTCCCATGATAGCTTTACAGAATGTACTCAATTTAATCTCTCTATTGTAGGTCTTCCAGTGTTTTAACTGACTATATCTAAAGTCCAGGATGTAGAAACAAAGTAATGCAGAAGTTAGTTAATACAGAAGAGTACACAGCGTGCTGGAGTACCTCAATGGGCCAGGCAGCTTCTCTAGAGAACATGGATTGGTTATGTTTTGGGTCCAGACAAGTACCATCCTGTCTTTGCTTTTTAACAGAAATTGACATGACATCCATTTGCACTTCAAATGGATGGGAGTTGCTCTAGCTATGCAAAAAAAGGCTGACATAAATCTGTGGAGCCAATTTAGTTTAGTTTAGAGATACAGTGCGGAAACGCAACAACCTCAAATAAGCTCTGAACTACAATAGACTATAATAATAATTATTATTTTATTATTACACTATTGTTTGTTTTTTGAGTATGTGTATATATATATATATGTACTTGTGAGTATGTGTATATATATATACACACTGAACTCTTTATTATTCTCTCTTGTTTATCATATTGTTTACTGTGTACTATGTTGACATATTCTGTTGTGTTGCAGCAAGTAAGAATTTCTTGTTCTATCTCGGACATATGACAATAAAACACTCTTGACTCTTGAAACGGGCCCTTCAGCCCACCGAGTCCACACTGACCAGCAATCACCGCACACGAACACTATCCTGCACATACTAGGGAAAGTTTACACTTATTCCAAGCCTTGTACATCTTTGGAATGTGGTCGGAAACCGAGGCTCCCGGAGAAAAACCACGCAGGTCACGGGGAGAACGTACAAACTCCGTAAAGACAGCAACCGTAGTCGTGATGGCACGTGGTCTTCTGGCACTGTAAGGCAGCAACTCTACCGCTGCACCACTGTGCCATCCTTTTATAAAGTGTACCTAGCCCCTTGGCTCAGCAACTTGCAGAATGCACCTGAAATCAACGTGCGGTGCATGGCCACAATGAGCACTCAGAGTTGCTTCTGACTTCGGGCCTAGCCTGACCACAATAATGCAGTGCAGGATGCAGAAGTCCAGTGCCGTGCAGTTAGCCAACAGTTAGCCAACCTGTCAGCTTCTTGTCACCACCTTTCAGCTCTTTAAAGTGGTCGCTTTCCTTTAATCTGAATTCTTGCAGCACCTGTAGAGCAGAGAGGGTTTTTAACGAACAGCTTCATCAAAGTTACATTTTAAGAACTAGTGTGAATCAAAAACCTCAGAAATAGAGAGCCTGTGCTCTTGCTACGATTGTAGACATGGTGAGAAGGTAAATTATTAAATATATTTATGATGTGCTGCTTGAAAGTAAACTATTTTATCTGCTATTAAATTTTATGATCAGTATAAGCCAAAGTCTCAGAAAAGTGGATTCATGCACAGTCCATTAATATGGCGGCAAACTTCATCAGGAGAATTATGAAGATTACTTTGAGTAGGTCATCCAGAGCAGGTGAAGGGCACAATTATCATTAAGCATTTTCGACAACTTTGAGATGAGCTACACTACACGGGATATTAACGTTTGTGTCACAGAGAGCCAAGAAATTACTCTTGACTCTCGAGAATATGTAATTCTCTCTGTTTCACAGAGACATGATTAAACAGGGTCTGATCAGGAACAGTCAACATAGATTTGTGCCTGGAAGGTCATGTTTGACAAACCTTCTTGAATTTTTTGAAGCAGTAACTAGGGAAATTGATGAGGGTAAAGCAGTGGATGTTGTCTATATGGATTTCAGTAAGGCCTTTGACAAGGTTCCCCATGGAAGGTTGGAAGCCGGTGACCAGTGGGGTGCCTCAGGGATCTGTGTTGGGTCCACTGTTGTTTGTCATGTACATCAATAATCTGGATGATGGGTTGGAAAATTGGATAAATAAGTATGCAGATGATACTAAGATAGGTGGTGTTGTGGATAATGAAGTAGATTTTCAAAGTCTACAGAGAGATTTGGGCCATTTGGAAAAGTGGGCTGAAAGATGGCAGATGGTGTTTAATGCTGATAAGTGTGCAGTGCTACATCTTGGCAGGACAAATCAAAATAGGACGTACATGGTATATGGTAGGAATTGAGGAATCTGTGGAACAGAGGATCTAGGAATAAACCTGTGCATAGTTTCCCTGAAGGTGGAATCGCATGTAGATAGGGTGGTAAAGAAAGTCTTTAGTGTGCTGGCCTTTATAAATCAAGCATTGAATATAGGAGTAGGGAAGTAATGTTTAAAATTGTACAAGGCATTGGTAAGACCAATTCTGGAGTATGGTGTACAATTTTGGTCGCCTAGTTATAGAAGGATGTCAACACAAATAGAGAGAGTACAGAGGGATTTACTAAAATGTTGCCAGGGTTCCAGCAACTATGTTACAGAGAAAGGTTGAACAAGTTAGGTCTTTATTCTTTGGAGCCAGAAGGTAAGGGGGGACTTGATTGAGGTCTTTAAAATGATGAAAGGGATAGACAGAGTTGACGTGGATACGTTTTTCCCCATTGAGGGTAGGGAAGATTAAACAAGAGGGCATGACATGAGAATTAAGGGACAAGAGGTTTCGGGGGGTAACGTGAGGGGGAATTCTTTACTCAGAGGGTGGTGGCTGTGTGGAATGAGCTTCCAGCAGAAGTGGTGGAGGCAGGATCAATTTTAACATTTAAGAGTAAAGTGGAAAGGTATATGGACGTGAAGGGAATGGAGGGGTATGGTCTGAGTGCAGGTAGATGGGACTAGGGGAAAACAAATGGTCGGCACGGACTGGAAGGGCCGAGAGGGCCTGTTTCTGTGCTGTAATTGTTATATGGTTATATGGTTATATGGTTAACTCTGTAGACATGACTGTGTTATTCACCCTGAGGACTTACCCCCTCACCGTATATACCGCATGGCATCTCCAGACAAGATAGAGATTGAAGGGTCAGCTTCTTAATCAACACCTTGTAGTGCTCAGACATGGCTGTCCGGGTGGGCTCATGCTCCCTAGACCTGGAAATCTAACAATGAAATGCCATCCCTATTACCTGCCGTGGATATTCACCTCGGCTATCCTGATAGCAGTCTACATTCCTCCCAGTGCTGATGTGAAAATTGCTTGGAAGGATCTGTACTGCACAACTGATAGCTCTGAGATAAAACACCCTGAGGGTCTGGTCATTGTAACCAGGGACTTCAATTAAGCCAACTTCAAGAAGGTACTACCAAAATACTATCAGCATGTCTCTTATCCCACCAATGGCAAGAACACCCTTGACCACTGCTACACATCTATAAAAAACGCCTACCCCACCATTCACTGGCCACATTTTGGGAAATCTGATCATCTAGCTGTGCTTCTACTTGCTGCCTACAAACAGGAACTGAAGTGGGAAGATCTAGCAGAGAAGGGTTTTCAGTGCTACTCTGCAGAAACAAATGACATCCCACGAGATTGCATTGAGTCAGTGGACCAGTCCAGATACAGGGTATCTGTGGCCAACCTGAATGGGTACGCCACCGAGGCACAACGGCATAGGCCTTCCCGAGGCGCAATGGCAACAAAACCGGGATAGCGGCAGAGAACCCTTCCTGATTCAAATATTTGCAAGTAAAAATTTCATTATTCTATCTGGGATATATGACAATAAAATACTCTTGACTCTTGACTCTACTTCAGTCATGTCATGATGACTCCAATCATTCCACTATTTCCAAGGCATAAGTTGGGAGTGCAATGGATTATTCTCCGCTTACTTGAATGAATGCATCTCGGAACAGCTTTCACGAAGTTTGAGGTTATCCAGTGCATCTATATTACTAAAAGTCTGATCTTGACCACTTTTGGCTCGCTGTGCTGTGATTTCCGAGAGAATGCCGCCACCTACGGCCGTCATTTTTGGCCACCTCACATAGTCCCCCTCCGCCTTCCTGGACAGGTGGATATTTCCCATCGATTAAATATCAGAGAGATATGAATGTATTTAAAAAATGTGCCATTCTCCTGCTGTCCCTGCTGGTGGGAGGGGGGAGGGACAATAAAACCCAGAAGTGGTGTGCCTCACTCAGTCTCTGCAAGATGGAGGAAGCCAGAGGGTCACGGCTCTCTGAGCACTGAATAACACTGAACACATGTCTACTCAACTGTGAGTGCTCTTAATGTGGTTTCAAAAATGAAAATATGATTGCTTTGAAGTCAAAAGGCACTATTGCAAATGGTAGCTTGGGTGCTTTGGGTTGAATTTAAAAGGCACTACTGCAAATGGTGGCTTGGGTGATATGGGTTGAAGTTAAAAGGCACTATTCCAAATGGTGGCTTGGGTGCTTTGGGTTGAAGTTAAAAGGCACTACTGCAAATCATAGAATCATAGAATCATAGAAAATAGGTGCAGGAGTAGGCCATCCGGCCCTTCGAGCCTGCACCGCCATTCAATATGATCATGGCTGATCATCCAACTCAGTATCCTGTACCTGCCTTCGCTCCATACCCCCTGACCCCTTTAGCCACAAGGGCCACATCTAACTCCCTCTTAAATATAGCCAATGAACTGGCCTCAACTACCTTCTGTGGCAGAGAATTCCACAAACTCACCACTTTCTGTGTGAAAAAAGATCTCATCTCGGTCCTAAAAGACTTCCCCCTTATCCTTAAACTGTGACCCCTTGTTCTGGAGTTACCCAACATCCGGAACAACCTTCTGCATCTAGCCTGTCCAACCCCTTAAGCATTTCGTAAGCCCTCTATAATATCCCCCCCTCAATCTCCTAAATTCCAGCGAGTACAAGCTAGTCTAATCCAGTTTTTCTCATATGGAAGTCCTGCCATCCCAGGAATCAGTCTGGTGAACCTTCTCTGTACTCCCTCTATGGCAAGAAAGTATTTCCTCAGATTAGGAGACCAAAACTGTATGCAATACTCCAGGTGTGGCCTCACCAAGACCCTGTACAACTGCAGTAGAATCTCCCTGCTCTTGTACTCAAATCCTTTTGCTATGAATGCCAACATACCATTTGCTTTCTTCACAGCCTGCTGCACCTGCTTGCCTACTTTCAATGACTGGTGTACCATGACACCCAGGTCTCGTTGCATCTCAACTTTTCCTAATCGGCCACTATTCAGATAATAATCTACCCTCCTGTTTTTGCCGCCAAAGTGGATAACCTCACATTTATCCACATTATACTGCATCTGCCATGCATTTGCCCACTCACCCAACCTATCCAAGTCACCTTGCAGCCTCCTGGCATCCTCCTCACAGCTAACACTGCCCCCCAGCTTCGTGTCATCCGCAAACTTGGAGATGTTGCTTTCGATTCCCTCATCCAGATCATTAATATATATTGTAAATAGCTGGGGTCCCAGCACTGAGCCTTGCGGTACCCCACTAGTCACTGCCTGACGTTCTGAAAATGACCCATTTACTCCTTTAATGTTTACTCCGTTTACTCCTCTAAAAATGGTGGCTTGGGTGCTTTGGGTTGAAGTTAAAAGGCACTATTGTAAATGGTGGCTTGGGTGCTTTGGGTTGAAGTTAAAAGGCACTACTGCAAACGGTGGCTTGGGTGCTTTGGGTTAAAGTTAAAAGGCACTACTGCAAATGGTGACTTGGGTACTTTGGGTTAAAGTTAAAAGGCACTATTACAAATAGTGGTTTGGGTGCTTTGGGTTGAAGTTAAAAGGCACTACTGCAAATGGTGGGTTGGGTGGTTTGGGTTGAAGTTAAAAGGCACTACTGCAAATGGTGGCTTGTGTGGGTTGAAGTTAAAAGGCTCTACTGCAAATGGTGGCTTGGGTGCTATGGGTTGAAGTTAAAAGGCACTACTGCAAATGGTGGCTTGGGTGCTTTGGGTTGAAGTTAAATGGCACTACTGCAAATGGTGGCTTGGGTGGGTTGAAGTTAAAAGGCACTACTGCAAATGGTGGCTTGTGTGCTTTGGGTTGAAGTTAAAGGGCACTACTGCAAATGGTGGCTTGGGTGGGTTGAAGTTAAAAGGCTCTACTGCAAATGGTGGCTTGGGTGCTTTGGGTTGAAGTTAAAAGGCACTACTGCAAATGGTGGCTTGGGTGGGTTGAAGTTAAAAGGCTCTGCTGCAAATGGTGGTGGGTGCTTTGGGTTAAAGTTAAAAGGCACTACTGCAAATGGCGGCTTGGGTGCTTTGGGTTGAAGTTAAAAGGCTCTACTGCAAATGGTGGCTTGGGTGCTTTGGGTTGAAGTTAAAAGGCGCTACTGCAAATGGTGTCTTGGGTGCTTTGGGTTGAAGCTAAAAGGCACTACTGCAAATGGTGGCTTTGGTGCTTTGGGTTGAAGTTAAAAGGCACTACTGCAAATGGTGGTTTATGTGGTTTGGGTTTAAGTTAAAAGGCACTACTGCAAAAGGTAGTTTGGGTGCTTTGGGTTGAAGTTAAAAGACACTACTGCAAATGGTGGTTTGGGTGCTTTGGGTAACTTCCTGTTTGCACTGTATATTGATTTTAGATAAAACGCTATGACTTACAGCTGTGATTTTTGGCCATCTTACTCAGTTCCCCTCCGCTCAGCAGGTGCAGAGGATTCTTCCCGTCAATGAAAAATAAAAGTGTTATTAGTGTTTAAAAAATATTGAGAATCTCTCTCCTGTCAATCAGGCCATGAAGGCCACACCTTTTCCAGTGGGAGGAGGGGTCATAAAACCCGGAAGTGTGGGTGTGGCTCAGTCTCTGCATGATGGGGGAGGGAGAGGTCACAACTCTGTCTGAGCTGTAAATCAACTGAACACACTGAATGTCTACTGAACTGTAAGTTTGTTCTTTTGTGTGGTTTTATGGTGGTTTTATGGTGGTTTCACCCTGCTTGAAATGGTATGAAAGTGCATTTAAATGTGGTGGCCTTGCACCCTGCATGAAATGGTATGAACTGTATTTGAACGTGGTGGCATTGCACCCTGCATGAAATGGTATGAAGCTGCATTTGAATTTGGTGGCCTTGCACCATGCTTGAAAAGGTATGAAACTGCACTTGAATTTGGTGACCTTGTACCCTGCTTGAAGTGGAATGAAACTGCACTTGAATAGTAAGATTAAACGAGAACTTACCAGTTTGAAGTTTGATCTTATTTAGAGGAGTCGAGTTGAGGGACTACGTGAATAGAAGCCCGTACAGCCGTTGGTGCGTCAATCTTCAAAGCAGCGGAATGAATTACACAGCTAACAATGACCGAAGTATAACGGTAAGATGAAAAACTAGAACTACCAGATGAGATCTAGGAGGGTGGGAGCGGAGGGCACGTAGTCCCTCAACTCGACTCCACATAAAAAAAGATCAAACTTCAAACTGGAAGTTCTCGTTTAATCTTACTATTTTACTTCGGAGTCTAGTCACGTGAGTGACTACGTGAAGACTTCAAAGCACTGTGGAATTCACGCCGCAGACTCAAATCCGCCGTTCACACTGCCTGGATTGACTCAAAAGTCGTTAACAATCAATCATGCATCAGTAATACATTTGTTAAATGGAATAACAGTTTATGTACAAACAAATCATAACAAACCCCTCTAAACTCAGGGAAAAGTGTAACAGTACTGACACCAAGAATCAGCAAACACCCCGAACCTAGAAATCGGCTTGTGATAAAACCTCTGAAATTAGCTCACTGAACCATCCTCGCGCCGCGAGGACCTTGAATCGTTTTGCACCGACACCTACTGTGTGGTTTTTTGTGACTAATAAACAAACCAACTCTGTTTCTCTCAGAGGTTTAGTAATCTCAATGTAACGAGATAAATGTGAGACTATACAGAAGCGATCATCTGCGGAGTATGCTGAAAACACAATCTTACATCCTGTCATGCCTCTTTTATTATGTTTTAAAGCAAATCATAGACATAAAATATAATGGCATCAAGCCCGACACATGCATTCTATTTAGCCGTAGCTTTTGCAACATTTATACACGTTGAGCTGAAACCAACGCCAAAGCATGACCACCTTCAATAGATAATTTGCTACTGATAGGCTTGTAACAGGAGCCCACTGCGACGAGCCATAAAAACCTCACTCAAATTCCAAATACCGGCATACCTGGGTTTAGGAGGATTAAAATGAAAACTCCCTTCATGAATTGTGAAACTAACGGATGTCCCTACTGTATGCAATTCTGCATTCATAGATAAAATAAGACAGAGCACTTCTGGCTGAATTAATCGCACTGTAACTTAATTTTTTCGGTCAATTAAAGAGTTTTGACAAACTCCAATACATCCGTGACCCTGCAGTGTGATATCAATATCCTGCTGTAGGCAGAATTGCACCCACCTTGCTTATATAGGTGATATATTGCTGCTGTGTACTATCCCTGCAGGTCGACGTGAGACACATCCACCGTCCGATGAAACAGTCCTCTCCCCAGGTATGGCCTCCTTAAAATCTGCAATTAAACAGATCAATACGATCCTTATAAAGGAATGTTGATCCCCAGTGACTGGTTTTACCAGTAGATTTTTTATTCTTGGCATAAGCATGTAAGGCCTCCCTAGCCATTTGTAATACAACGGGAAACCATGCCCGTGTAGGCCAACCTGACACTACCAATACCCCTGAAGCGGAGTCCTCCTTGATCTTTTGCAAACATCTGCTGATGAGACAGAATGGAGAAAAATACATACACAAACATTCCTCCCCAATGCAGCGAAAATGCATCCACTGCTACTGCCCCAGAATCTGGTTACCAATGAAACATACCTAGGTAATGATGATTTAAATGAGATGCAAACAAGTCAATATCTGGCAATCCATACTGATCAATCATCATTGGTTAAATACATCCTGATTTAACATCCATTCAATGTTGTCATTAACTGACGTGACCTCTTCTGGCACATAAAGTGCTGAAAGCCAGATATTTTGGTCAATACACCAGCTCCAAATCTGGTTAGCCAGTCTATCACAAGACTGTGACTTAAATTCCACCCATGTGGTTAACATATGCCACTGCTGTGGTGTTGTCAATCTGACCTGCACATGCATATCCCTCCTTGTAGAACAATAAGCTTGAGCCCATAACCAGGTGCCCAACAACTCTAAATAATTAATCCCTCTTAATTGAGGAAGCGATGTCTCATCACCCATATTCCATCCGCCTCCACAACTAGAAGACATATCTGTTGCAAACCCCCCAACCCAGTGCACTTACATCAGTCTGTAATATCAGTGACTGTGATTCCACCAAAACCTTCCTTAAATTTTTGAAACATGTACTATCCACCATTGTATGTCAGCAATCGCCCCACTTGCCAACGGCATAGGCCTATCAAAAATGGCCCCTTTGTATTCTCAGTGCCTGTTCCTTTGATAGTTGTAATTGTTGATAATGCAGAGGACCATACTGCACAGCTGGAAAGGCTGCAACAACTTCCCATAAATAAAGCTGGCTACTTGTCTAATCGAAGGCCGTTGTCCTCCAACGAGCTTAACACAAACAGTCCTCAATTAACTGATTCAATTTATCCCTGGGCAAAGTTACCAACATGTGATTGGAATTAATGGTAAATCCCCAGATAATCACTAAATTTGGACTGGTGATCATTTAGATTTATCTGGGTGAATAACAAATCCCATTTGTTCAAAAGTGATTTTAACAACTGAAACAGATGATGAGTTTCAGCAGAGTCTTTCCAACTATCAGAATATCATCTAAATAGGCCATTACCACATGCCCCTAAGCTCTAAGTAATGCTAACACAGGTTTTACCACATTTAGTAAATAATCTAGGAGCTGAAGTTTAATCCATTCGGCAAATGTCCTGAATTGCCACAGCTCCAGTCATACCAAAAATAAATTTACCAAATATCTTTCTATACTGTCTATGACCATGAATAGACACTGTGTAATAATACGCATTCTTTAATCAACTGGTTTGCCTATAATACCCTTTGGACACTAGATGTTTGCCCGTGGTAAAGGTCTCCATTTTGAAATGCTATAAAAACAAATTTGTTCAAATATTGATAAGCCAGAATAATTCTACATCCCTCAGTCTTTTAGATCTGGGAAATATTACTTGACAGAAATTGTGACTTTGATATACAAGACGGCTCAATTACCCCATCTTACATAACGACTGAATCTGCTTGAATAAGCACATTTTCCTCATCTGAAAATAAGTTTACGACTAGGAAAATGTTGACTAGGTAGACTGTCCTTATAGAAAAATCCAATTTTTCACCCCTTCAATACACTAAGTATGAACAAATCTGATGTGAACTGCTCTGCCATTTTGAGAAACAATTTTAACCTTCCCCAATTTGAACAGGAACATCAGTTAATTCATCGTCTGTCAATGGTATATTTTCTACCAGCAATCGATTCCTTCGGCCTTGTTTCCCTCGACTTCTTGTAGAGAACCTTTTTTGCCTTGCTTCCCAAGCTGGCTAAATGAGGGCCATGGTTATAACAACCTCATAACAGTCTTTGACCCTTTTTGCAAGGTTACCACCAAAACAACAGATTTCGTGGTGGTACACTGGTTTCAAAAATGCATTATCAAAGGAGTATTTCCAGTTCATCCTGCTGTGCTTCAACCATATCATTGTATCAATAACTTTCAACCACAGCTGTAATACCTGCTGACAACAGTTTAAGCACTTTTTTAAAACTTCATCTCCTGGGCCCTAGCAGGCAAACCCATCTATGACCAAATTGTGATATAACCACCGGTACCTTCAGGAGATCACAATTAACAGGAGCTTTTATTTTTTTTGCTACTTCATCCATACTAGCTCCTGTAACTGGTGGGAGAGCAATACTGAATGGCTTCATCCAATTCTACATCAATCGCTTTTTCCTGCCTCTCTACACTTCAGCAAACTTTCCCAGCAATGTTCGGAATTTCCTCCAACCGAACCTTTACTGCTCTCCCCCAGCAAACTGCCCTGATAGAACATCCAGGCCTCACAGGCAGGATAGTTCTGCAGCCCTGAAAACAGGTGCTGCTAGCACAAGCTCTCCATCAGCCTGGCTTGAGCATCACTCCTCCTCATGGAGCTGGAACATCCTCACCTCACAGGCCAGGATAGTTCTGCAGCCCTGAAACAGGTGCTGCAGCACAAGCTCTCCATCAGCCTGGCTTGGGCATCACTCCTCCTCATGGAGCTGGAACATCCTCCTCACAGGCAGGATAGTTCTGCAGCCCTGAAACAGTGCTGCTAGCACAAGCTCTCCATCAGGCTGGCTTGGGCATCACTCCTCCTCAATGAGCTGGAACATCCTCCTCAAGGCAGGATAGTTCTGCAGCCCTGAAACAGGTGCTGCTAGCACAAGCTCCTCCATCAGCCTGGCTTGGGCACCACTCCTCCCCACGGAGCTGGTCCCTGTCGAGCATTCATTTGGAAATAGAATCTCGACGTGGGAGAGCCGTGAGCAAACGGACTCTCCAAATGGGAGGGTATAACCTCCAGGCCCGACTCATTTACGGGCCACAGAGACTTGCCAGCGGCCTTCCCCCTACTGACAAGCCTCCCAGCTGCCCCCGGCAGTGGGTCCGCAAAACCACTGGCTGTGTAGCCAGCACCGACCAGGTGTACCAGACGGGCCTCCATCCTCAACACTCTCCTGCCACTTTACTTTCTACCCCCGGAGCGTCTCGCCGACACCTTTCTTCCCTTTCTGCAACCTCTCTCTACCCAAACTGTCGCGGAAAAGGACATGCGGTAAAAAGTTTTTAAAAAAAACCTTACCTGTTTGAACTTTGTTAACAAAACTGCAAATGCTGGAGAACGAGGGTGAAGTCTGAAGAAGGTCTCGACCCGCAACAAATCGACCATCTCCCTCGCTCCTTAGATGCCACTGCACCCGCTGAATTCTCCACCTTTCGTATATAACCCGCGTTTAAACTTACCGCTCGGAGAGCGCTGCTGCCTCCAACCGCCCGACTGCACCAGCGTCTGACGTCAACGCACAACGGCTGTACGGGCTTCTATTCACGTAGTCACTCAAGTGACTCCGAAGTAAAATTGGCGGCCTTGCACCCTGCTTGAAGTGGTATGAAACTGCAACTGAATTTGGTGGCCTTGCACCCAGCTGAAAGTGGTATGAAACTGCACTTGAAATTTGGAGGCCTGATCCAGCTTGAAGTGGTATGAAACTGCACTTGAATTTGGTGGCCTTGCACCCTGCTGAAAGTGGTATGAAACTGCACTTGAATTCAGTGGCCTTGCACCCTGCTTTAAGTGGTAGGAAACTGCACTTGAATTTGGTGGCCTTGCACCCTGCTTGATGTGGTAGGAAACTGCACTTGAATTTGGTGGCCTTGCACCCTGCTCGAAATGGTAAGAAACTGCACTTGAATTTGGTGGCCTTACACCCTGCTTGAAATGGTAGGGAAATTGATTTGAACTTGGTGGCATTGCACCCTGCTTGAAATGGAATTTCAAGGAATAGCCATGAGTCAACTGCCAGTCCACCAGCCGTGAGTGAGCTGCCAGCACATCAGGCTTGAAGAACTGAGCTGCCACCCCAAGAACCCATACGAGCGCTCCTGAAAGCCCCCCCACTGGCCACCAATATTGGAATTGGTGGAGAAGTGGAATATTGTGTCGGGGGACCAGCCCTCCCGTGTGAACATGGGACCCAACGGGTCCCACTTAGTCTAGTACTTTTTGTATTTCCCCCAGTCAACCACCATAATCTTTGATCGCACCATCATCAACACGTCCACTTGATCCACCACAGACTTGCAGATAGTTGCTCTACCAACCAACCTTTGAGTTTGGTCTGCCTCTATCTGTGTGAGGAAAACCAGCTGCATCTCACATAGCCAGAGCTCTTTAAAAAAACATATTACAACTTGACCATGAATTAAATAATGTATGGATTAACACAACAAGTAATATGACATACAATCTTACCTGAAATCATCAAAAGGGTGTCATAAATTTTACAAACAATCCTATTCCAAAATGACCTCTGTATTCTATACTTGACATTGTTTTAACCCAGAATTGCAACTCCTGGGATGAATTCTTCTTCTCTCTCTTTCGAAGGTAAATAATTCAGTTTGAACTTCCCGTGCAAGATGTCTTTTACCTCACCTATTCAGTTCTATCAAAAACTATAACACCTTGCAAGTTGCTCCATTCAATCATCCAAACATCAATCATTCAAATACCACACTTATTTACAAATTGATTTCTGCAACTTTCTGGTTTGAATGTACCACCTCCATCCTGTTTGTCCAATATTGGAATGTTTGCTGTCCAAACATTTATCTATATGTCTAAAAGTCTGATCTTGACCACTTCCTGTTCTGTATATTGAATTTTGAAAAAGCGCTGCCACTTACGGCTGTGATTTTGGCAACCTGACTCGGAGTCCCCCTCCACTGCACAGGACAAGAGGATATTTTCCCATCGATGAAAAACAAAATAGTTATTACTGTTTAAAAAATGTTGATATTCTCTCTCCTGAAGGCCACGCCCCTTCCGGAGGGACTATAAAACCCAGAAGTGTTAAGTGCTTCAATCAGTCTCAGCAAGATGGGGGAGCGAGAGGGTCACGTCTCTAAGTCTGAGCTGTGAATAACACTGAACACATGTCTACTCAACTGTGAGTGGTTTTACTGACCTGTCAGTGCCCTTATTGTAGTTTGAAAATATAGTTTGGAAATGCTAAAGCTGTGTTGCCTTTGGTTTGGAAATGCTAAAGCCGTGTTGCCTTTGGTTTGGAAATGCTAAACCTGTGTTGCCTTTGGTTTGGAAATGCTAAAGCTGTGTTGCCTTTTGTTTGGAAATGCTAAAGTTGTGTTGCCTTGCCTAATTAAAGTTGCCTTGCATAATTAAAGTTGCCTAATTAAAGTTGCCTTGCCTTCTGGTGGAAGGGGGAGGAACTATAAAACCCAGAAGTGTGGGCGTGGCTCAGTCTCTGCAAGATGGTGGAGGGAGCGGTCATGACTCGCTGTCTTTAGTGGCCTTGCACCCTGCTTGAAATGGAATATCAAGGAATAGCCGTGAGTTAACTGCCAGCCCAGCAGCCATGAGTGAGTGAGCTGCCAGCCCAAAAATCCATTCAGCCCACAATGTCCATACTAGCCCTCCGGAAACCAGTCCCATCAGCCCACAACACCCATACTAGCGCTCCAGAAAGCCCCCCCACCCCCTCTCCCTGGCCACCAATATTGGAATTGGTGGAGAGGTGGAATATTGCGTTGGGGGACCAGCCCTCCACTGTAATGCTGGCACCCAACGGGTCCCACTTAGTCCAGTATAATCTGGATGCCTTGAAGAAAAATATTTGATTGTCCATCTAAAACATGAATATTTCCCTTGATATTTTCACTTACAAACACTTGATGAAGATTGAAGTGGAGCAGCTGGTAGAGCTGCTTCCTCACAGCACCAGAGAACCCGATTCCTGACATTGGGTGCTGTCTGTGTGGAGTTTGCACGTCTCTCTGCGCCCCCCGTGGGTTTCGTTCGGGTGTTCCGGTTTCCTTCCACATCCCAAAGACATAAATGTATGTAGGTTAATTGGCCTCTATAAATTGCCCTAGTGTGTAGGGAGTGGATGCGGAAGTGGGATAATATAGAAATAATGTGATTGGGCTATCGATGGTCAGTGTGGAAGCGCCAAAAGACCTGTTTCCATGTTGTATCCCTAAACTAAGCTAAACTAAACATGCCTGCCCTCAGACATTCATCTCCATTTTAGCTTTGTCCCATGAACACATCCAAGCCATGATTTTCACTGGCAGCGCCACCACAGACCTGATCTCAATGCACAACCCTTATCTCAATCTTTGTTACTACAATACTATAATTTATCTTCAATAAGCTCCCTGCCGAGGTGAAGCTATTCCACTGAGTGAAAGTGTAACTAACTTTCAACCACCTTTTTCCCACTCCAGCCTTGGTCACTAAGCTCCATTACTGATGCATGTACATATCAGAAAGCTGGTCTCTAAGTTATCATCCACTCCTTTACTGAAGCATATGGGGAAAGGGGCTTTACCCAAAACAAGTGCAAACCAAAGATCATATGCCAACTTGGCTCTGTTGCAAAATAATCCCCCCAACATTAAAGATCAAAGATGAGAAACTGCAAACCATTAACCATTTTCCATACCTGAGGTTTAGAGAAGGGTCTCGATCTGAAACGTCACATATTCATTCGCTCCATAGATACTGCCTCACCCGCTGAGTTTCTCCAGCATTTTTGTCTACCTTCCATACCTGAAGAGACACCTCTCAATGAAGTGAGATACTGATGATAAAATTCACCATTCTGAGGAAAAGATTATCATCTCAAACTGTTTGAAGATTATCTTCTCAAGCAGTTTAAAATTCTTTTGATCTACTGATCAACCAGGGCTCTACTGATCTCTGCTTTTTGTCGTGCTTCTGAGACCTGGACCATCTACACTTGCACCTCAAAGCAAGTGAGAGTTATTACAAAAGCTGTCTCCAGAGAATCCTCCAAAATGTTCTGACATGATTATTGAACCACCATCAGTGTTTCATACATCCACACTGGAACAGGCCCTTTGCCCCACAATGTTTACGCCAAACATGATGCCAGGTTAAATGAATCTCCTCTTCCTATACGTTATCCATATTCTTTTATTCTCTGCATATCTATGTACTTTTATCGAAATGCCTCTTAAATGCCACTGTCGTATCTGGCTCCACCACCACCCTCGGCAACATGTTACAGCCACCCAGCATTTTCTGTGTAAAATACCTATCGCATACATCTTCTATAATTTTTGCTCCTCTCACATTAAAACTATGCCCTCTCATCTTTGGGATTTCCAACCTGGGTATCCCAGATCACCCAGAGTTACTCTTGCAGGGCAAACATTGCAGTTAGGCTGCTCCAATGGACAGATCATGTCAATTTATTCCCAAGACCATGGTCCTGACATCAAAGGATTTTTCTTTGTCGTGGCAAAAGTTTACCCTGTGGATAGGGAAAGCAGTCCAAAGTTGCCCTCCTTGAAAAATTGCACTATGAGGAATCCTAGCCTCATCCTGCTCAACCTGGAGAAGAAGCTTCCAAAATGTCATTGAGTCTTCCAGTCTTTTCATTGGGAATAGCAGAAGGAATTCACCACCATCCAGGATAGCCATGGTCCCACGCCATCTTATGAAGCAACTGTGGTAGAGACTGAGTCTCACATTAGCCTCATAATTTGCCTCAGAGCCCATAGAAACGGAGTGAAAGAAATAAATCCTTGATCCTGAAATGTGGTCAGAAAAAAGCAACAACACCTGGGTCTCACCTTTGCACATCACAGTGTTTGAACCTGGTTAGATAAAGTATAAGAAGGATGCTAAGATCCGGGATAGAGAGAAAACGTGAACAATCCCATATTTGTATTCTCCATTTAGCAGCCCTTAAACTTAGCATGAATGCTATGAAGGTGGTTTCATGCAAATAGGCTTCTGCATTTCCTACAATGTAGTGGTGAATACATTTCGATTTCAGGGCTTTTAGAGTCTTTTGTGATGCACATAATTGGATGCACAAGGCACTATAAAATAAAGTCATCCCTCCTTTCATGAGTTTGGGTGAAAGAGAGCTCAGATCTGAAAAGGGCATGGTTTCTGTTCATTGCAGAGTATAAAAAGAGAAAACCTGGCAGTGTGTAAATGACATTTATCTCTGCTATAATCGCCCTTTTGTCCTGTGGCTAATCTTCCCCTTTTATAAATAAACCTGTGAATCCAGAATGGGCTCAGGGTTGGAATAAGTCTTTGTGCTTGGTTTGCTTGGGATCAGAACTACGTAGTAACATTATATCATTTGGAAGAAGGTAGATACCACAGGGAATTACTGTTGCACTGAGAGTAATTATTTATGTTTCCAACCACTTCTTCTGTCATTTGATCCTTGATCTTACACAGCTCTGCTCCATAAACTGAGTTTCCCAGTGGAATTTTATGTTACATATTGTACCTTGCGGGTTTGTAGCATACACAGAGTTTCAACATCCTGTTGAATAACATAAGTTTAAGTGTTGATGAGTGAACAACAAATATTGGTGTAATTCCCCTGTTCCTTTCTGAAATATTGCCAACAAAGTACATTTAAATATCCCTGAAAGTTTACTTTTCTTGACGGCTTGAATATAATGTTCATCTGTTTGCAGCCTATGTGCATTATATTTATTAAATGTCACTTGTTTTTGTGATACTTATATAATCACAATACACTTGAAAGACCAATTCATTGTCATGTCCAATATTATCCATTTAGGAGCTAACGACTTATAGTAAAATAATTCAAATAGAAAATAGTGGACAAGTTTAGCAGATCCAGCTGCATCAGGGGGAAAATAAATGTTTCAGGTTGAACATCCAGTATGTCTGATTTATAGCATCTGCCATCTTGATTTTTATATACCAAAAATAATAATGTTCTTAATTAATATTTAGCTTTCAGATAATTTACCCATACATGGTAATCTTCTAATGGAACAAGGTCCATGCAGAATGAGAACATTTGATTTTTCTATCTTTACTTTGTAGACTTGAGAGATACAGCACGGAAACAGGCCGTTTGGCCCACTTGTCTCTGCCGACCAGCAAACATCCCGTACACTAGCGCTATTCTAAACACAAGGGATAATTTACAATTTTACAAAATCCCAATAATCTATAAGTGTGGAAGGAAACCAGAGCATCCGGAGAAAACCCACATGGTCACAGGGAGAATGTACAAACTCCATACGGACATCATCCATAGTCAGGATCGAACCTGGGTCTCTGGCACTGTAAGGCAGCAACTCCACAGCTGCGCCACTGTGCTGCCCCTATTATTATTATTATTATTATTATTATTATTATTATTATTATTATTATTATTATCAGTTATAGTTTTCAAATTGGTTGAAATATACAAATACACATGAATTATATGAAAATAGCAACTCTCTTCCACATAGTAATTTAAAAAATAAATTATCAGCATAACTTTGAATGATTAATAATTAGAATAAAATATAATGCTCGTTAACAATGGTCGCTGTGGGGTAAAGCAGTCTCAAAGGCATTATACGTTGTTTCATAATACTAAACTGCTCTTTGATGCAACAATTAAATTCAGACCGGTGAGCTTGATAAATCCTCTTTCCTTGAGGACTACATGTGAACTCTTTTGTTTTATGTGAGAAATTCCAAGGCAAAATACATCACCAGAGATTATATTTAGGAACATTAAAGCTTTATGGACAATTTTTCTAAAGTCAGAACTGTTAAAGAGTCTACTTGTTGAAGGACTATAAACCTTTAGGACCATTATACATTCACTGTCCTGACATCAAGAGTGCAGTTAATAGTTTTATAATTCCGAGAACTGGCATTGTGAAGATAATATGTGCCAATAAAGTGCCACAATATGCCATCCTAATGACCAACACAACCATTAGCTAGACACAATTGCATGAACAAAGCCTGGTTGTTAAACATTAGTTGACAAATTATGTTTGTGTGTTTTATATGCATAACAAGGAAGTGGAGATCAATTAATGAATATGTTTGCTGGGTATATCCAGCAGATAAAATGCAAGAGCAATGCAACATGAAAAATCGGGGCGAGTATAAACCATAATGTATAATCTGTAGTCTCCAATTAATAACATGATAATACATTTTAGAATTCAATATTGTATTAATTGCCCCTAAGAAGCAACATATGGTGCTTTGTAGTGTCTCAAAACAAAAGGACGGCACAGTGGCGCAGCAGCAGAGTTGCTGCCTTAAGGGCCTGTCCTACCAGCATCCGACTCCATGCGGTGAGCGCGACCAAACTGGCAGCGGGGGCCGCGCGGAGGTCGGGTGATCCCTGTACAGGGCCGTTCCCAACAGCACACGCCTGCATGCGAAGAGCGCGACCAAACCGGCAGCGGGGGCCGCGCGGAGGTGGGGTGAGTGGCGCGACGCGGTGGAAAGTGAGGCGAACTTGGAGCGAAGTCTGAAAGGTAAGTTCGCCAGGACAGAGAGCGACACACAGAGAGGGGCACAGAGGCACACACAGAGAGGGCCATGGAGCCACACACAGAGAGGGTCATGGAGGCACCTACAGAGAGGGTCACGGAGGCACGACGTCGAGGCGGTGTGTAATGCGTCGAGGCGACTGCAAGCCGACAAGCCATTGCCGCGCAAAATTTTTGAACATGGTCAGTTTTTCGGAGCCCCGCGCAATGTCGGGACGAACTCTGCACAATTCCGCAAGGCTCCGGCGATCGAAGTGGGACCGGCCCCGCGACGCCGGATGGATCAAGCGACCACGTTAGGTCGCGCTCATTGCATGGAGTTGCATGCTGGTGGGACAGGCCCTTTACAGTGTCAGAGACCTGGGTCCCGGGTTCGATCCTGACTACGGGTGCTGTTTGTACAGAGCTTGTATATCCTCCCCGTGACCTGCATGGGTTTCCTCCAAGATCTTCGGTTTCCTCTCGAAGATGTACAGGTTTGTAGGTTAATTGGCGGTATAAATGTAAATTGTCCATAGTGTGTGCAGGATCGGTGGTCGGTGCGGGGATTGCTGGTTGGTGCGGACGGGCCTCATTCCACGCTGAATCTCTAAAATCAAAACTAAAAAAAAGTTTAAAAATATGATATTTGCAAAAAATGATTCTCCTTCAACACAGCAATTTGTCATCATGTTTTTAATTTGGAGACTCTGTATGCTGGGTAGTTTCAGGTCACTGAATTGGTAGTTATTGGCACTATTTGGGGCCAGCGAGTGCAGGATTAGAATTATGTAGTCAGACATATCACTCAAGGCTATTTTTGATTTCAACATTGTGAGATACAATATTATCATGAGGTAATATAATGATGCACACTTATATAAGATTTTAGTGTTGCCAACTTTTCAATACACCGAGGAAAAATAAAAAGAATGGAATAATACTTGTGGGTATCAGTCACAATCTGTTGATGTTCATGCTTTTTATAAACTGCTTCTGCAATGTTGTTTTTTCCACATTAACAATCTACTCCCCATAGCAGAAAGGTTTTGGTAGGGAATACAGATATTCCTTGATTTATGAATTTTCCACGTGAATTTTTGTGGTAATATTACTGTCATTTTGGAGTATACAAACTTGAGTTACAGTCTTCCACTCTCTATCCGTGGATGTACAATATAATAAAATATCTACAATTCCATTACCAGCCTTTGCAATTCATGACATTTTGCCAAAGGAAACATATTCTTGTGTAATAGAAGGAATAGCTGCCATGCTCCAAGTCTGCATCACTCAAGGTTTCCGCCCTCACCAGCACAGATTGGAATTAAAACTTAAGGTTAGAAATTTCCATCAGAGAAAGTCACTCATATTAAAAGCATGATGTTGAATATCAGTGCTTTCCAATGACACTGATTTGATACCAGGGACACTTAAAGAGCACCAAGAACCCACAGAAGTGTTGGAAGAAGTTGCAAAGGGCACAGAATAGAACTACAGAGAAAAGTAGTAATGGCAGCCTCAAGCATCACCGACAACAATACTGACGTGAAGATTGTCAATGGAAAACTAGAGGGAGTAGCAGCTTTCAAACAGTTAGCATCAAAGATGTCTTAACTTCTGAAAAGGAAGTCAAGGACAGATTAGCTATTGCCACCCAGCCAAACAGTGTTAATGACATTCTGAATACATTGCAATTTCACATTCTGCACACCTTGCTTATTCTCGTGATAATTTATATTTATAAGGTATGGGCCCTTAACAAAACATGATCACAATGTTGCTTTTGGAGATAGTTGCATGTCTTGCACAGAGTCCTGGACCAATGAGTCTGTAAAGCAGCAAATCATTCCAGAAGTTGGAACTTGTGAACTGATGTTAGAGGTTGAGTGATGAATAGAGATTACAAGAAAGCCAGAATTATTGAAAACATTAATGAAGGACACTGTTAATGAAAGAGATGGACTCACATGTAACACATGTGTCACATGCAATATATATTTATAGACAATATAAGATCTAAGCACCTGTTTCTGCTCTATATAACTGTGACAATACTTGTTTATCTAACGCTGAAATTCATGTTAAAGATTATGTCGCGACTAATTACGCTCCGCACTACAACAACATATTCATAATGGAGCTAATGTGGAAGAAACCCACAGTATGAATGCTGCCTGTCACAGTAAGATTTCATTATTAATAAAATGCATTTGTTGAAAATCTGAATTTCCTTTCCTTTCACTCTTCTAGAGAATATGACAGAGACTAAGACCTGAAGAAGAAATGGGGAATCAAAATAAGGCACTGCAGAGAATGTAGATGGCCAGTTAAGCTCTTGAAGGAGGGTTGCAGAAGCTGCTATGGTACTTTAATAACTGGATTGGTTTAAAATTCACAAAGACACTGTGTATGAGATATGAAATGTATCCCAAACCATCTTCATTTTAAATATGTAGATCAAATTCTTGGACATTTACAAGACCTCCTGCTTTTATGTTAGATTTCCACTGTTAATAATTACACTTTTGTCTCCTACAAAACGATCGGCGCTTGCATTTTTATTCTACACCTTTAAGTGCATGCATAATTACTTTATTGCAGAATGGTTTTATAGCCAAAAAGGCAGCAACATCATCTTATCAAATGTTTGGATGTGAAATGATAACTTAGACCCTATGACATATATAAAAATAATACCAAAAGGACTCCAGCACTGGAGTAATTGAGTGGGTTAGGCAGCATCTCTGGAGAACATGGATGGGTATATTTTGGGTTGGGTGCCTACTTCATGCTGATTATAGAATGGGGGACAAAGCTGGAAGAGAGGTTCTCATTCTCAGACTGACATTTCTGTCCTGGGTCTCCTCCATTGCCAGTGAGGCCAGTCCAAACTGGAGGAACAGCACTATATTTTGCTTGGATAGCTTACAACCCAACAGTATGAACATTGAAGTTACACAAAACTGCTGGAGAAACTCAGCGGGTTGAATTCTCCAATTTTAGGTAACCTACCAACAACATTTCCCTCTCCCCCACCTTCCTCCCCCCCCTTCTCTTCCTTGTCCCCCACCTTGTTGCACACATATTCCTCCCACTATCCCCCATTTCCCATCTCATTCTATCATGCCATTTCCTCTGGCTTCACATTTTGTGCATCTTCACTCATTATCTCACTGCCTTCTCTTCTTCCCGTCTTTGGCATTTATCCACTCATTTGCCAACTAAAACCCCTCCTCGCCTGTATCAACCTATCACTTGCCTGTGTGTATCCCATTCCCACCTCTCTTCCATGTTTCTACCCCCTACTACAGTCAGTCTGAAGAAGGGTTCCAACAGATATTGCCTGACCTGCTGAGTTACTCCAGCACTTTGGGTCTTTTTTTTTGTAAACACCTGCAGTTCCTTTGGTATACATATATCATAGATGATGGATTAAAACTAGAATGAACTAGAATGATAGAAAGGAATATGATAATGACACACGATCTTTTTTTTGATCAGCTTCAGTGGCCCATTAAATATATGTATCGAATTTCAGCAATAATGTAATACTACTAAAAGTTCAGTTACGATCATGTTAAGTGCAATTATCATTTTATTAGTAGCTTGTCTCCATTTCCATTAGTTGCTCAAGTTATGATGATTTGGAATGCACTCCTTGAAAGGGAAATGGAAACAAAATATATATTAATTTGGAAAAATGAATTGGATAAAGAACATGCTGAGTTGCAGTGAACAAGCAGGCAAGTGGAAATTTGGATTCGGCATTTTGCAACCTTTGATAAGGTATTGACAAATTCTCACCATGTTCTGCTCTTACCATTTATATCTTCTCTAAAGCAGGTTTTGTTTCTTTATTTCTCATCTCTATTTGCCTTGGATCATCATCATCCCTTTCCATCATTTAACGTTTCCCACCTTTTCAAAATTACTGATCTTTCCTTTACTTCTTTCCTCATATCCCTAAACTTGATACTTTGTTAAGGCTTAGGGGTTCATATAAAATCTGCTACGTAGTGGGGAGCTAATTTCGGTCAACATCTTCTGTGTAATGCTGATTTGAAAGTAAGTATGGAAAACTGAAGCTAATGGTGCAAGGAACCATCTCATCAGACCCAGTCGCGAACAATATTCATCTTGCCAGAAGTGGAAATAACTTCTTGTGTTTTGGTTTTCTACTTGGGATATATTTTCTCTGGATATTCTGTACAGGATGATCCAGAAAAAATATCTAGCTCCAGGCTATGTTCCTACCCACATCAACAATCCACTGGGAGTTAGCTCTTTTGCTGCAGAACACCTAATGGGCCTGTCCCACTTAGGCGATTTTTTAGGCAATCACAGACGACTAGTTTGTTGCCACATGTTCACCGGTGGTCGCCGGGACTATTCTCCTCAGTTGCGCAAATCGTCATAGCATCTTTCTGGTCGCTACTAAATTTTCAACATGTTGAAACATTTTCAGCGGCAGTAGGTTTGACGCCAATGAGCATAGCTTGACTTCTCCTGACGTAAGTGCTGTCGTAGGTTGTCGCCAGGATGACGTAGGCTGTCACCATTTTTTTCGACGACCTGCTATGACGATGACAGTCACCATCAGTTGCCTAAAAAACGCCAAGTGGGACAGGACCATTATTCACACCACTGTCGCAAATAGACTTGATCATTGGCAGCTTAAAACCCAGCGGTATGAATATTGATGTCACTAACTTCAAGTAATCCTTGCATCCCTTCGCTCTCTGTCCCTCCCCCCACCCTAATCATTGTACTAGATTGTACCACACTGTCGTCCTGGTAAGTTCCATTGTCTGCAACTCATTTTCACCTAGCCAACAGCTACCAATGGTCTGCTTCCTTTATCATCATTACTTTTTGCATATCTTTCATTCATTTGTTTTACATCGTCTCTACCTCTTATTTCCATTTCCCCAGACTCAATCTGAAGAAGGGTCTCGACTCGAAATGTCACCTTATCCTTTTCTCCAGAGACACCATCTGACCCGCTGAGTTACTCCAACTTTTTGTGTCTGTCTTTGATAATTCCAATATTCCCCGAGCCGATCATCGATTGTTTTTCAGAGGATATCATGGCATGTTTAGCCAGTAAATAATATTAATTGCCTTCATTTCAATTCATATTTTCAGTCTAAAGTCTGTATTAAGTCTCGGGTACCATTGTAGGTGTGTTGTGCTTGACACTAAATTTGAATATTCCATAATTAGAAAATATTTCACAGCAAATGAGACACTTTGTATGCTGGAATGCATTGGAGAGACATTTATGAAAACTTGCCTTTGATGAGCAATAAGAAATAATTTCTGGGAAAAAAAGTCATTGAAATGGCACATGCAGTAGATATGAGGTTGCTACATACATTTAAAGATGCTCATTTTGCATTGCTGTTTTCAGTGATATGAATATAGAGTCTTCTTGGAAATGCATTCACCAACTGCACATTAAGGCAAGGAGCCTCATATCAGAGGCAAATTAAGCACTGGAGTGTCAATGTAGTGAAGGTGAGTAACTGTTGTGTCCAGATAAAAGCATGCTATATTATATAGTCATAAAGTCATACAGTATAGAAGCAGTCCTATGAACCTACCCAAATATTTTTCAAATGTTGTTATAGTACCTGCTTCAACTACCTCCTCTGGAAGCATGTTCCATTTACCCACCACCCTCTGCATGAAAATGTTTGCCCTCAGGTTCCTATTAAATCTATCCTCTCGCACCTTTAACCTATGTTCTCTGGGTAAAATAACTTTTTACCCAGATTCCCCTACTCTGGGTAAAAGGCTCTGTGCATTTATTCTCTCTATTCTCCTCGCGATCTTTTACACCTCTATATGTATCGATGTGTATTGGTTCGATGGTTCAAGGGTACTTTATTGTCACGTGTACATCGATAGAGCAAAGTATGTAGTTTTGCAGTAAAATCATACTATTTATAACCACAATCATAAATATATAAAAGTGCAAAGATTATGGTGGAAGAACAGTGGACTTCACTGAGGCAGTAAACAAAGAGTTGCCACATTTCCGGCTCCACCTTATGCCCCTCAAGTTTCAAGATCTCAAATAGCATCTTATTTTGGCCTTAAAGGCCCATGTTCCTGTCTTCTGCCCAAGTTAGTCTGCAGGTGTTGGCCTCGTCTGCCGATGCTGCAGTGTCCGCCACCACTGCTTCGTTGCTCCATGCCGCTGCAGGCTGCATCTAATCTGCATGCTCAGCCTCTGTGGAGTCTGATCAACATGATTCCCAGGCTGTTGCAGGGCCTCCAGCGGTCCACTCAGCCGGCACTGACGGACTCTCGCAGCCGCCGCTCAGCCTCTGTGTGCCAGGGCACCTCCCGCAGCAAACCTTGGCATCCCCAGAGAGCCTCCTATGACACAGTAAGTGAACGCACCGCCCATTCATTGGTACTGCCGTTATCATCTTTCTACTGCCACCGACACAGCATTTCACCTCTGCACACTCCCAACATGGCTGCTCCCAATAGACATATTAGCATTTCATTGCTCAGAGGTGGGTAGATGTAATGCAGCCTATTGGGAGAAGGTGCTGGAACTGCAGCTTATCTCCAGTGAAGGAATTCATAAAAGCCCTTCTGTGGCCTCCATTATATCAGCAAGTCCAAGCATAGAACAGATGACTGTTTCCTGAACACTTACACTCTGTCAGGCAAGGATCTTCTGGTTGCTAATCATTTTAACCCCTCCTTCCCATTTAGTTACCAACCCCCTTTCTGTCCTTGGCCTGCTCCATTGTCAGAGTTGAGGTAACTTGAGGTGATATTCCTCCACTGAGTGGAGGAATATCACCTCAAGTTACATATGGGTAGCTTACATCCCAGCGACATGAACATTAATTTCTCCATTTTCAAGTCATAGTCACCTATCCCTTGGCATTTTCCAGTGTCCCCTCCATCATTCATGGAGCATCCATTCCTCCCTTTATCTCCAAATGTGGGGGCGTGCTTCTTTCACCACCTTCGTACACTCATCCCCCATTTCCAAGCCCTTTAATCCCCCCTATTTCCCCCATACCCTTCTACTTCCATCCCTCCCTTTGTTTTTACATTTCATTTTACATTTCTCATTTTCTCCTCTAGCTTTTGGCACTTACATCACCCATCAATCTCCCCTCACCTGTATCCACCCATCACTTGCCTGCCTTCGAACCGCCTTCACTTTTCTTTTTCAGCTTTCGGCCCCTCACTACAATCAGTCTGAAGAAGAATAGTGAGATTAAACGAGAACTTACCAAGTTTGAAGGTTGATCTTTATTTTATGAGGAGTTGCGATGAGGGATTTCGTGAAGACCCTGCCAGCACGCATGCGCGACATTCTTCAAAGCAGCGGTGTGGAATCACAGAACATATCATGGAAGGAGATAGTAAGATTGAACCAAGTCGAACATACCAGTTGACCTTATGAGAGAGGGTTGGGAGCGGAGGGCACAAAATCCCTCATCGCAATTCCTCATAAAATAACCTTCAAACTTGGTAAGTTCTCGTTTAATCTTACTATTTTACTTTGGAGTCACGTGAGTGACCGTGAAGAGTTCAAAGCTTCTGTGATTACACGCCCTGGACAACGTCCATGCTATCATACTGCCGCAATACTGATGGAGGACGTTTGTTGATGTATTCCAGACTGAACAGGCTGAAAAATAATGCAGAGTTATTAAAACAAAGAACAACAAAGCAAAACCCATACTCGGAGAGTAAACATTCACGGAGCGGCTCGCAGCACGGCATCCGCGAATGTAGCGGGGGGCGACCACTGGTTTAGTGGAAAGCTCTGGACAGTCGTTTCACTGGCCCAGCCCGCGGTGGCGAGGATGTGGTCCATGGGCACCTCCATGGCCCTCGCCGCTGATGGGGATGCAGCCCTGGTAGAGTGAGAATTAAAATGTTAGTATCGATACCAGCGGCACCCAACACCACCCTGAGCCACCTGGCGATGGTCTGCACAGTCACCCGATGATGTGGTTGTTTGTGGCTGATGATGAGCCCCTGCTCCATCTTCCGGATGGTTCTGGTTGTACGGATGTAATAGTGGAGATGGGTGGCTATGCAGAGGGTGGCATCAGTGGGGTACACCCGGAATTCCAACTGCAGCCTAGAAGACCCAGGCCTATGGTGCTTCAGCAGGTCCTTCACAAAGAAATTCACCTTTGCAGGAGTTGAGGCCATCCTGTCCAGCCGAAGCTTCTGCAAGGCCTGGTCTTGTTGAGCTGAAGTCAGTGCCAGCAGCATCACCATCTGAAGGGTGAGCTTGTCAAGAGGTAGTACTGTCATAGGAGACCAGCTTCTCAGTAGTGTAAGTTCTTCACCCACATCCGAAGTGATGTTGTAACGGGGTAGGTGTTGAACACTCCCCTCATGAACTTGGACACCAGATGGTGCGTGCCCACACCTAGATTCAGGTATGAGGAGAGCGCACTCCTGGCGCTGTTGATGGCACTGTAGCTGAGACCCTCATCGTAATGAAGGCCCGCTAGGAATTCCAGGATGTCAGGGATCGTGGCAGAGTTGTCGGCGGTATGTGTTCGGGAGCAGTAGGCCTCCCACTTCCTGATCTGGGAGAGGTACTCCTGCCGGGTTGATACTCTGCACGATGCTGAAATGAGGTCCATCGCTCTGGCCGATATGCCGGCCTCCATGAGCGCCCTCTTCAGAATCTGCAAGCCAACAGGTTTAAGTGACATTGGCACGGGTGACTGTCCCCCGTAA